>OU343054.1:44747066-45423691 GCA_910593695.2 Ocypus olens
TGTAAACGCGAGATGCACATTTCGTTACCTTCAATTCCAGTTTCGAGTGTCGCCATTTTGTTTCCAGTTTGGGAATATCAATTGTTTTGCAGTATGTTAAAAATATATAATTTCCAAGTGGATTTGGAAGTTTTGAAGGCAATTCCGCAAGTGATTATTTTTTTAGAAGTTTTGTTTTGCAGTATGTTAAAAATATATCATTTCCAAGTGGATTTGGAAGTTTTGAAGGCAATTCCGCAAGTGATTATTTTTTTAGAATTTTTGTAATCGCGAAATGCACATTTCGTTACCTTCAATTCCAGTTTAGAATGCCGCCATTTTGTTTCCAGTTTGCGGAAATCAATTACTAACAAAAAATTGATTGAATTATTTATAATATAAATAGGTCGTCAGTTTTCTATCATCTTTTACGAATACCCATCAATCATCCTTCGTTAAAAACAAAAGTGTTTTGGTCATAACTCATTCACAAAAGAATAAACGTAAATAACCGCTAGTTGAGGATTATTCACTTGCAAATTCACTTTGAACTATTAATTGTAAGTTAAGCCCCGTAAACTTTTGTGTGCAACTGGACGTGTGCATGTGTGTTTATTTTCAGTGTGTAATTTAAAATTCAATTAAAACAGAGAGACGAGGAAAGAAGAGCGAGCTCTCTCTGGCGGGGCTTATAAATAATTAAATAGGTCAGTAGGGCTTACTTTTATTTACCCCTTTTCTTTGCTTATTACTTTTTCTAATTCCCCCCCGGATTACATGTAATACCCACTGCGATATTTTTTTTAATATTTGCGCAGTTAAAGAGAAAATGTATCAAATTATGTAATGTATGTAATTTTCTCGTGCAAAAAATAAGCGTAACCCGATTCCAATAAACAACCCCGGAACTGCACGCCCACGATCATACAGGGTGGTTGGGTAAAAACGGTGGGCCAGATTTAATCAGTGCCACCGGTTCCATTTCGCGGCCCATTTGAGGTCGTGAAAGTAATGCGAATGGGGAATATATGTATAAATTCACACACTCAAATCCCTACGGGCCGCAATGCACAGGGGATGATAATTTATTTTCGTGCACGATTCATTATTCGTGTCTAATGTTGGCCGCAAATAATTGAAAAACAACCGAGCGTGTGGATAACTGTAATTTTGCGGTCGACACGTGTTGATTTCATATCCAGTTCAATTCATTGTTAGAAAATTATGAATATATAATTCTGGAAGGATTTATTAGTACAGGAAATCATTACCGGAAATCAAAAATCTCAAACCGGAAACAGGAAATCACAAACCGGAAACCGGAAATTGCAAACCGGAAACAGGAAATCGCAAACCAGAAACAGGAAATCACAAACCGGAAACAGGAAATCACAAACCGGAAATCACAAGCCGAAACCAGACATCACAAACCGAAACCGGAAATCACAAACCTTAAAATGCAAACAGGAAACAGGAAAAAGCAAACAGGAAACAGGAAAAGGTAAACTGGAAACCGGAAAAACAAACCGGAAACAGGAAATCGCAAACCGGAAACTGGATGCATTTCCTGGCTTCGAATCGGCTAATCCTCTCTATTCTATGATGCGAAACAAATTAAATTAGGCCAGTCACGGCTACCTAGATGCATGATACATTTTTGAAAAATCATTTTTAGCACTAGAGACTATAGTAATTCATAGTAATTCGGTTTCTTCGTTTGCGACTCTACTGTACCGAAACCGTTCTGTAATTTGTGATAATTGTGAAAGATATATAGTGTTTTTTTTTAAGAAATAAACACCAACGATGAATGAAGACTAATCAATAACAAAAGGTTTTCTATGAATATGAAAATGTAATTAAAGAAAAGTGAAGAAATAAAGTCAAAACATCATTTTTTCACGAAAAAAAATAAGATTCAGTTTTTTTTTAAGAAATAAACACCAACGATGAATGAAGACTAATCAAAAACTAAAGATTTACTATGATTATGAAAATCTAATTCAAGAAAATTGAAGAAATAAAGTCAAAACATCACTTTTTCACAAATAAAAAATAACATTCGGTGTTTTTTTTAAGAAATAAACACCAACGATGAATGAAGACTGATCAAAAACTAAAGGTTTTCTATGATTATGAAAATCTAATTGAAGAAAATTGAAGAAATAAATTCAAAACATAATTTTTTACAAACAAAAAATAACATTCAGTGTTTTTTTTCAAGAAATAAACACCAACGATGAATGAAGACTGATCAAAAACTAAAGGTTTTCTATGATTATGAAAATCTAATTGAAGAAAATTGAAGAAATAAATTCAAAACATAATTTTTTCACAAATAAAAAATAAGATTCAGCGTTTTTTTTAAGAAATAAACACCAATGATGAATAAAGACTGATCAAAAACTAAAAGTTTACTATGATTATGAAAATCTAATTGAAGAAAATTGAAGAAATAAAGTAAAAACATCATTTTTCACGAAAAAGAAATAACGTTCAGTGTTTTTTTAAGAAATAAACACCAACGATGAATAAAGACTGATCAAAAACTAAAGGTTTACTATGATTATGAAAATCTAATTGAAGAAAATTGAAGAAATAAAGTAAAAACATCATTTTTCACGAAAAAGAAATAACGTTCAATGTTTTTTTAAGACATAAACACCAACGATGAATGAAGACTGATCAAAAACTAAACGTTTACTATGATTATAAAAATCTAATTGAATAAAATTGAAGAAATAAAGTCAAAACATCATTTTTTCTCGAAAAAAAAAATAACATTTAGTGTTTTTTTAAAGAAATAAACACTAACGATGAATGAAGACTAATCAAAAACTAAAGGTTTACTATGATTATAAAAATCGAATAGAAGAAAATTGAAGAAATAAAGTCAAAACATCATTTTTTCACAAATATTTTTTTTTTAAGAAATAAACACCTGATATGCAGCAAAAATTGGAGTATTTTTGTAAAGAGTAAAAATAAAAACAATATTTTGAAAATTTTTGGTGAAAAAAAAACATTTTTTTTGTTTAACAAAAAAGCTTTTTTAAAGAAACCAAAGCATACTTTTAAAAAAATAAGCATTAAAAAAAATAAACATCTTGTAGATAACAACTTTCTTTTTGAAGGAACCAAAATTTTCTATTCAGAGAAAGAAGAAACAAAGGACCATTTTTTTTTTCTTTGAATCACAAGTTTTCTGAATAAAAAAAGGAAGCTTTCTGAAGAAATAAGCAACTTGAAGATAATATTTTTTTGAATTATATATTCAGAAAATATTTGAAATCACGAATTTTCTCTGCCAAGAAAAGAAGGTCTTCGAAGAAATAAACAACTTAAAGACAATATTCTTTGGAATAAACAAAAATTTTCTATTCAGAGAAATTTTGAAGAAACAGACAACTTTCTTCATTAAAGCACAAGTCTTCTAATCGAAGAAGGGACACTTTTTGACGAAATAAACAACTAGCAGATAATATATTTTTTAAGAAACGAAAGTTTAAAAAAAAGCGAACCTCTTGTGGACAACATTATGAATTTCCTCTGCAGAGAAAGATGAACTTCGAAGAAAAAAACAATAATTTTTGTGAAGAAACAGCAATTTTCTATTCATAGAAATTAAGCATTTTTAAAGAAACAAACATTTTGTAAACAACTTTCTTCTTTAAATCGCAAGTTTTATATTCAAAGGAAACTTTTTGAAGAAATAAACAACTTTCTTTGAAGAAACGAAAATTTTCTATTGAGAGTATTTTTGAAGAAACGAACGTTTTGTATCTTTAAATTACAAGCTTTTTGAAAAAATAAAAAGCTTTGTAATTATTTTCTATTGTTACACCTTATATGCAGCAAAAATTGGAGTATTTTTGTAAAGAGTAAAAATAAAAACAATATTTTAAAGATTTTTGGTGAAACAAAAAAACATTTTTTTTTATTTAACAAAAAGCCTTTTTAAAGAAACCAAAGCATACTTTAAAATAAAAATAAGCATTAAAAAAATAAACATCTTGTAGATAACAACTTTCTTTTTGAAGGAACCAAAATTTTCTATTCAGAGAAAGAAGAAACAAACGACCATTTTTTTTTCTTTGAATCACAAATTTTCTGTATAAAAAAAGGAATCTTTCTGAAGAAATAATATAATATTTTTTTAAATTTTATATTCAGGGAATATTTGAAGAAACGAACGTCTTGCAGACAATATTTTTCTTCAAATCACAAATTTTCTCTGCCAAAAAAGGAAGGTTTCGAAAAAATAAACAACTTTTTTGGAATAAACGAAAATTTTCTATTCAGAGAAATTTTGAAGAAACAGACGGCCTTGCAGACAACTTTCTTCATTAAATCACAAGTTTTCTATTCGAAGAAGGGATACTTTTTTGACGAAATAAACAACTTGCAGACAATATTTTTTTTTAAGAAACGAAATTTAAAAAAAAAAACCTCTTGTGGACAGCATTATGAATTTCCTCTGCAGAGAAAGATGATCTTCGAAGAAATAATAATAATAGTAATAATGTCTTTATTTTTTAATAGAACAAAAATAAAAATTAATTCAAGAGTAGGCGAAGTTCAGTCAGGTAAACAACTTGAAAACAACAATTTTTTTTTTTGAAGAAACAACAATTTTCTATTCAGAGAAAATAAGCATTTTTAAAGAAACAAACATTTTGTAAACAACTTTCTTCTTTAAATCGCAAGTGTTATGTTCAAAGAAAGGAAACTTTTTGAAGAAATAAACAATTTTTTTTTTTTTTAAGAAACGAAAATTTTCTATTCAGAGTATTTTTGAAGAAACTTTAAAAAAACGAACGTCTTGTATCTTTAAATTACAAGCTAGTTGAAGAAGAAATAAAAAGCTTTGTATTTATTTTCTATTGTTAGGTTTCTGCTTGTTTTTTAAGATTTTTTAAATTTGTTTATTCTTCTGGTTTAATTTTCTGCATTTTAAAATTTTAATTTCATTTGAAATTAATGGTAACATGTGCGATTTATAAAATGTCCATGACACAAGCATTGATGGCAGTGGGCACAAATAATAAAAACTATTTTCTCACATCTACAACAAGTTTTAAAAGTGTTTTTATAGTCAAAGCCAATTTCTCGTATATTTTGAAACATACAAGGATCGGTGACATTATTTGTGCCCACTACAATCAATTTTTGTGTCTTGAACATTTTCTAAATCGCACATGCTACCATTAATTTCAAATGAAATGAAAGTTTTAAAATGAAGAAAATTAAACCAGAAGAATGAACAAATTCAAAAAATTAAAAAAAAAACAGACAGAAACCTAACAATAAAAAATAAATACAAAGCTTTTTATTTCTTCAAAAAGCTAGTGATTTAAAGATACAAGACGTTCCTTTCTTCAAAAATACTCTCAATAGAAAATTTTCGTTTCTTAAAAAAAAACAAAGCTTTTTATTTCTTCAAAAAATCATTTAATTTTCAGTTCCGAAAAAAAACAGTACCGAAGTATCGCAAGCCAAATTATTAAAAAAAACTTGAATAAACATGGGACAAATAAAAAAATGTTATTTAGATTAATTAGCAGCAGTGGCGGCTCGTGTATTTCCGTAGGTGAGGCAAAGACAAAGATGCCGCTCGTGCTGCACTACTTACTCTAATAGAGGAAGCCAAGGTTGTTTTTTTGGTCAAATTTTTTCCGTTGCCTCACCGCCGAACATTCACGAGCCGCCGCTGATTAGCAGACGAGGATAGTATAATAAAATATTACAGTTTCCATAAAAAAAAAAGATGACCTTGGTTTGACCTTGCTAATGCTAACCATCATGACCAAAATACCGCCACTGAATGCACCTTAAAACTTTTGCCTGAAATACTGTTTTCTAAAATGTATTGTTCATGAAATATTCGACCGGTTCCAGATCGTAAAAAATACGCCATTTTTTTTTACGCAAAGGTAGGGGCTATAACTTTCAGAATGTCTTATTGGCATCACCTATAACATTTCTGCATAGAGCTTTAATCGAAAACGGTGAATCACCGAAATTGAAAATATTGAAAATAAGCACTTAAAAAGTCAAACTGGAAGTTCCTAAAAAAAAACTTCAAACTTCAAGTTTAATCGATCGATATAACATCTTGAAAAATGTATTAAATTTTCATGAATTTGAAACAATTTTAGATGAGCGGCTTAGGATGTGGTTCCAACACGACGGAGCACCAATTTCAATCTGCACAATTATTTACGCATGTTGCAGTTAAAAAAATATGATTTTCGGAATACTTGTTGATTCGCTGTAACTGCTCTCGCTCTCCCCTATTCGAAATTGTAATCCGAGTTCCATTTTAACGCACTTGAACATTTCGATCCGTTTTAATTGGAAAATACGCATCAAACGCCGCCGCCCGCGAATTTACATTTGTAATTAAGTCTTCATCACGTACCGCAGAGGACTGACCCAATTTCGTCAGACGGATAAAATCCAATTATCCTAAGAAATTTTGATATTAAAAAGAAGTGCTGTTAATGGAATTGTGCCGTTTGTGATAGTTTTTTTTGGGGGGGGGGGTAAATAAATACTGTAGATTGGGTACGTACAGCAACTTCGATCAAGGACGTTTGACTCAATTGGATGTAAGAGCTAAAGCCACAATTTTAAAGTCCCCAGAAATTAGAGACGAAGGATGCACAAAAAAATGACTTTACGTTTTCTAAGAAAGTGTCTAAAAGTTACTGTTAAAAAGTTTCTGGAAACATTTATTCAAAATTGAGCGTTGTAAAGCAGTGATTTTTAATGGAAAATTCCAAGAAATATTTTTACTTATAATCGGTTTTTGGATTTATATTTTGTTTTGTAACTACATATGTCTAGAATATTTTCTGAAAAGGGTATTAAAACCCCTCGAAGGGTGTTCGAGAAAATTAACAACATACCGTGTGTCTCACGAAAAAGGTCCCAAGTTCTAGGGACTTAAATTGAAAAAAAACAAATATATTATTAAATCGCCTTCGGGAAAATGAATCAAATTTGGTCGAAAATGGAAACAATTTTTCATGCGAAAAAACTAGTGATAAAAAAGTTTTCAATTATTATTTTTTTTATAACTAAATATGTTTGCATAAATATTTTTCGGAAAAAATATTGGAATTAATGAGCGGGATTTCACGAATATTGGAAATTTGGAACACAGCGAATGAATGGAAAATTGTAGAAAAACTATTCATACAATCAGTTTTTTTTTTTGTTTTATAACTTCATGTCTAAAATGTTTCTCAAAAACGTATCCAAATACATCGAAGGGTCTTTTGGGAAAATTAAGGAAATCTAGTCGAAAAGACTGAAAGACCAGAGCTCTCGTCAATTGCCTATTGACGTTATTTGTAAAGTGTCTCAATCTAGTAGAATATGAAGATTTTTGGAAGCAAACTTGTGATAACTGGTTTTCGGATTTTTTTTAAATTCCATATTCAAGTTCAATTATTTAAATTCGACGAATTAATGAAATCATGATCAAACGCTACTTTTCGTGGAAAATTCCGGAAAATTGAAATAGCAAAGTGCAATTGTATAACTTTTCTGAATTTCGCAAAGCGTGATTTATGAACCTCTGGATGAAATCATTATTTTTTTTCTCTCGACTAATGGACGTTACAAAAAAATGGAAAAAGTTGAAGAAAACTTTTAATTGCATATCGATTTTTCAATAAGTGCTGCCTCGTATTTAAAGATAATCACGAAAAAAGTGTGAAGTACACAGAATCATCTTATAAATTCATTGAATTAATTGTTTTAATATGTTCGTGATGGTATTTCGTATTAATAATAATTGTAATATATATTTGAAGTATGCAGAAGGAAACAATATTAAATTCTTTTTTTTTAGAAATATTTTAATAAGTTCAATACATAGTTCGTATGTAATGAATTGTTAAAGTAAAAATATATTTAACGATTGGACTTAGCAACACGTTCATCCTTCTTCTTGATGGCGTAAGAGTTCGATGATCCCTTATTATATTAAATAAAGACTTATGCTACCGAATAAAAAAGGATTGTTTTTAATCCTTTCGCTGCGGGAACTGGAGTATTACGCAAAAAAAAATTGCAATCTTATATGCGGGACCCGGATATATACGTAAGCTATGTCGGAGTGAAAGGGTTATAATGCCCTAATAATTTGAATATTTTCGAGAATTTTAAACACACAATCAGTCTAATTATTTGATAGAATTAATATTTATTATTACTATTTGTAATAATAGTAACAAAACTGTTACTTGCTTCGGGAACCGGATAAATACGTACAAATGATTATCTAGATACTCCTAAAATTTTATTGAAATCGGTTTAGTAGTATAAGCACAAAAAAATTAAAAACCAAAAAAAAAATCAGTTTTGCACCATTGATTTAAAAAAATAATAAAAAATCAAAATAGTGCCGCGTTAATAAAATTATACAGGGTACTTATTAAATAACGTCTGACAGTCGCGTTAACCAAGTTTGATTGATATGAATTATACAGGGTGTCCAAAATGTAGTGTCAAACTTTTCAAACTTCCGAGCACTTTATTTGTCTTATTTTTAATTGAAGCCCCTGCATATTTTGACGTCATTTTGCGCGGAATTAAGAAACAAACATTTTTCCTAATTAGTACTTTATCACAAATCCTAACGCATACAGAAATTTCGAATAAATAACCGTCAAAAATGTCAAAAATTCTGCATTTTTTGCCACCGCAAACTACACATAAAGAAATTTGCAGCTGTTAAAAATTGTGTATTTTTACTGTTAAAAACGGCGTTTTTTGATATAAAAAAAAAAACAGAAAATGACAATTTCGAATTATCAAAAATTGTGCATTTCTGCCACCATAAACGGCATGATTTCAACGGTAAATAAATAAATTAACAGCTGCCAAAAATTGTGGATTTTTACAATCAAAAACGGCATTTTTTGATATTAAAAAAGAAAATTGCCATTTTTGTATTGTTAAAAATTCTGCATTTTTGCCACCACAAACGGTTCGATTCAGTGGCAAATAAAGAAATTTGCAACTGCCAGAAATGGTCGTTTTTTACTATCAAAGACTGCATTTTTTGATATTAAAAAAAAAGAAAATTTCAACTGCTAAAAATGACAATTTCGAACTGTCAAAAATCACAAATACCACATTAGCAGTAAAAAGGAAATTTTCACTTGCTGAAAATAACTATTCAGTACTGTCAAAAATTGCTCATTACTGAAACCGGCAAGTTTCAACAATAAAAGAAAACGTGCAAATGCCAAAAATGTCTAACTGTCAAAATTTGAGCATTTCTACTATCACTATCGGCATTTTTCAATATTAAAGGGGAAATTTTTTAACTGTCAAAATTGGCCAAAATCGTGAAACGTTAAAATAAAAAAAAATAAAGAATTCTGGGAAAAATAATTACTCTACACGCTTCTTCACGTCTTTAAGAACGGTCATGAATTTTTTCAGATTTTTCTGTGACCCAACATTTTTTTCATGCATTTTTTTCCTGAATAATAATACTATGGAAACAATGGCTAAAATCGTGAAACGATGAAATCATGAATTTTTTTTTCTGGGAAGAATAATTACTCTACACGCTTCTTGGCGTCTTTAAGAACCGTCATGAATTTTCTCAGATTTTTCTGAGACCCAACATTTTTTTCATGCATTTTTTTTTCCTGAATAATACTATGGAAAAAATAGCCAAAATCGTGAAACATTGAAATCAAAAAAAAAATCAAAATTCTGGGAAAAATAATTACTCTACACACCTTTTTCCCGTCTTTAAGAACCGTCATAAATTTTTTCAGATCTTTCTGAGACCCAACATTTTGTTCATGCATTTTTTTCCTATGGAAAAATGGCCAAAATCGTGAAACGTTGAAATCAAAAAAAAGAAAAAAAAATCTGGGAAAAATAATTACTCTACACGCTTCTTCACGTCTTTAAGAACGGTCATGAATTTTTTCAGATTTCTCTGACACCCTATATCTTCTTCATGCATTTTTTTCCTGAATAATACTATGGAAAAAATGGCCGAAATCGTGAAACGTTGAAATCACGAAAAAAAAAATTATCTGGGAAAAATAATTACTCTACACGCTTTTAAGAACCGTCATGAATTTTTTCAGATCTTTCTGAGACCCAACATTTTTTTCATGCATTTTTTTCCTATGGAAAAAATGACCAAAATCGTGAAACGTTGAAATCATGAAAAAAACTTTTAGTATTTAGGTTTTTTTTTGACCTCGACTGCAAGTCCGTATGGCCACCTCAGAAAATATTTAGTAAGGGTAACATTTTTGTTGGCACATTTATGTGTGCGCGAAGTCAATTTGTTTTGAGGTAATTATTTATTAAGGTCAATGTTGCCGGCAATATTTTCTGATTGAACAGTCGATTTTTTTTAAAGAATTTTGTTATTTAGTTATTTAACGAATATTGCTTATTCTGTCAAAAACTTGATAGAATAGATAACACTCTGATTGATAACAAGAATTTAAACACTAATAATTATTTTAATTTAAAATGATGTATATCATCAACGCTATAATACAATAAAAACTTGTTTAATAAATAATAAACATTTTTGTAAGTTCAACAAATATTACGGAGAAATTTTATTAGATTTGATATTGGTAAATAATTAAATTTAATAAAACGAAATATGTATAGCCTGAATATATATAATATAGCCTAAATATTCAACCTGTTCGTAACTCTGCAAAATTAAATCTTACTAAATAATACACGATAATACCTTCAAATATTTATTGCCTAAGTTCGCAAGAATTGTTTCGCCACACTGTGGCTTCTTCAGGCGAAGAAATGGTGCCTGAAGAAGTCACAGTGTGGCAAAACAATGTTAGCAAACTCAGACAATAAATATTTGAAAGTATTATCGTGTATTATTTATCAATAAAGTAAAGCTTTATGCTGTTAACATGAATGAAATAAAAAAAATATATATCAAATTGAACATGGACTTTCAACCATAACTATTCAATTTTTTTTTTTATTAATTCCAAATATGTAAATGAAATAGGTTTCATTAGAATCAAATATTTGCTTAAATTTTCTGTTATCCTTAAAATTAATTGAATTATTATCATGTAAACTGTATTGATAATAATTTCATTATTATTTAATCCAATTTAAAATTGAATCCTCCGCTCTCAAGTATAATTCCGTCATTTCCCTTAAGACATACACGCAAATCCCCCGGCAAAAGAATTTCCAATTAGATTCCAATTAGGCCGCCCCCCCCCGGGGCCATGCTAATTATTTTTTAATTAACGCGGACAATGAGGAGACGCTCACCTTTGCAACGGCGCTAACCCCGCAGTCCTTGAGGGCGAGGAAAGCGAAACAGACGCAGCAGCGTTCCCAGCCAAAAAATGAAAAACAAAAATTTACCAGAGTTCACACACCAAAACACGCAAAACTACTCTTTAATCGTTTCTCTGTATTTTTGTTTCTTTTAATCTCGCAAAAATTTTCACACACTCGCGAACGCGCGGATTTTCCTCGTGGAAAACGGTAACGGCCCGCAGGAAGGTGCACGGACGATTGGCGGCGGTGCGTTAAAAGGCCGTCGTTGCCGCAGCGGAGGATCACGAGGCGTCCCGACGCCCGCGACGGCGGCGGCCCCGTCGCGCTCTCGGGGGCGCCCGATTAATTGGGAAGAGGCAGCTCAGGTGATTCGGGTTTTGATCCGATTGTGATTAGCGCGTTTATCTGCATCGCCCCTTCGCCGGCGGCGGGACACTACAGGGTGTTTGCGAATAATTGATTTATTTACACGTCCGGCAATGAAAAGAGCACGATCCGATGCTCCAATTTGATTTGAAACGGAGGAGAAGCGAGTGGCAAAGATTGGGAAATAATCTAAACAAACGAAAATGCAGATTCTTCAGGCAAATTATTTTTCAGGGAGAGATTTATTGGATACTCATTGTATTCACCGCATCAGCGAAATCTGTTTATACTGCTGGATTGGTCGTATTTTCTTTTATAACAGATAATAATTATACGGTATGGATGTTTCCTACATTTTAGAGAATCAATTTAATTTAAATTATTTGCAAATGTTTGGATTGAGAGAGTGATCTGGCGAGACTGAAACTGTGTGGCTTCTATGGCGCAATTTACAAGCGACCCAGTCCAGCAAACTAGAGGTTGCAGGTTCAATCCCTGTCGGAATTCATTTAAATACAAATTATTTCCGAAATTATTTGCTTTTGTAAATCATTAATTTAAATGATAATAAAGGTAGATAAAACTTGGCAAGTGGATAAAAAGTTAGGTACAAGTTTGCAAGCGGAAATAAAGGTAGATGCAAGTTTGCAAGTGCATAAACTTTAGTTACAATTACCATGACATCGATCTGTACAATTTGAAATTGTATACCCGGTGACTGATTTTAATGTATCCACTGGAATATCTCACTTGTATAAAAAAACAAAATCTATGGTATTAATTTTTATATTTTATTCGTAATTTGCTTTCTTTTTTTTAAGGGAGGATGGTTGACAGGAATTGCGGGTTGAGGAAGCGCGGATGATTTGGGAATTGACGTAGCCAACTAGGGCATTCTGCCACAACCGATAATTTATATAATAATCATTTATAATGATGAATTATAAGTTCCGAAAAAGTGACCGCGCGGATGGGATTCGAACCCACCACCACGAGGCCCGCAAGCAGGAGATCTACTCACTGAGCCACCGCGGCCCCTAATTTGGGTTCTGTTCGCAAAAAATTATCCCAAAGTTTATTGATGACGTATTAACAGTTTTCACAAAAAAAAAATGGTGATGTGGCTATCATGAGACTTTGTCTCATTCAGTCTCGGCAACTATCCTTAAGACAACTTACTTTGCAATGTGTCACTCCATCCTCAGTTACAGCCTGCTGGCATGGGGTCACTCAACTCATCGCCATCGTATCTTCGGACTTCAAAGAAGAGCCGTACGTATAGTTGGTGGAATAGGCTATCGAGATGATTGCAGAGCCGCCTTTCGTGAACTACGCATTATGACGTTACCCGGTCTGTATATCTACCAATGCCTATTACATCTCAAAAACAATCACACGCAGTATCAAACTATTGGTTCAAATCACAATCACAATACGAGATATAAAGAAAATATCAACATCAAGCAAGTCAGGCTCTGCAAATCGCACAACGGGGCAAATTATTGGGCTCCTAATTTCTTTAATGCGCTACCCCCGGTTATCAGGGCGCTGCCTCAAAAGGAATTCAAGTCATACATTAAAGAATTAATTATCGATAAAGCCTTTTACTCTTGGGAGGAATTTTTAACATACTTTTAATTTTAAACTTTCGTAACATACTGATTATCAATCTAATCCCAATCAGAATGTTTCTTAATTTTGTACTTTCTAGTATTTCCAATATGTTTATTTTAGTTTCTGTTTCTGTCTCCAATTTGTGTTATACAATTAATCTTAATATGTTGTTATGCAATGTTTGATTTTTAATCTTAATTATTTTATCCTTTTAATTTTGTAAAAGAAGTAGTCTGTGATTTTACTTGTTCGTCTTCAATTTATATATAAAATTAAGTTTAATACGTCTTCGATGCGATGTTCTTATTTTTTCATTGTAAATTTTAATTATCTATCTTTTAACTTTGTACTAAAAGTATTCCAATATGTTAAGTGTCTGTCTTCAATTTTTACAAACTATTAATTTTAATATGTCTCTATGCAATGTTTTTCTTTTCATTCAAATACTAGCCTGCCTTGTATTTATTTATACATTTATACAATTGTCAGTGTTTCTCTTTTTTGACTTATGTAAAACTTTTAAGTTTCTGGCATGAATAAATTATTATTATTATTATTAAAATATTATTATTTATCCGACTTGATGGTATCATAGCCATTTATATTTACGTTTTCACGGTTTATTTTCAATTGAAATCATATTTTAAATGTACATCGATCGTTGTGTTAACTCGGATGAAACTGACGTTTAAAACGTCAAAATTATGAAAGATGGAAAATTTATACTTCAAATTCAAAAACTCAGTTTACTCAAAAACTAAAGGGATTTCTAAGAAGACTTATTCTTTATAAGTTGTTCATTTTAGCATTCTCGACAATTATTATTAACATAAATTTGCTGTAATTATAAACCAAAAATTAAAAAAATAATAATATTTTTTTCTCGAATAAAAATTATTTTATGAAAAATGTTTTCAAGCAAAAGATGTTCATTTATTTGTTGTCTTTAAAATTGGCTTAAATGTTTTTTGTGATATTTTTCATATTTAAGAAAATATTGGCAAAAAACAAAAAACAGTTAAGGTAAACGCCCACTTCCGGTGTACGAAATTTTACCAAAAGCTTTTTAGTTCTTCAGATTATGAAATAAGACGGATGTTCAAAGTTTTATATCAATTGCTTTATTAGTTTTTGAGATACAGCGCGCACAGACAGACACACACACAGCCACACAGCACACACACAGACACAAAAAAAAAAATTCCAGAATTTGTTGAAATGGAATCTAGCGACCCCAAAACGTATATTTTCGTAAAGAAAAATTTTGAAAAAAAAATCACGATTAACAATACTTTCTCGTACTTCGTAACGGAGAAAGTAAAAAATCTAGTCGAATGTTAGCATTTTTGTAATATAACTTTTCTTTAGATTTTTGTTTTATTTTATAACTATATATGTCCGGAATATTTCCAGAAATTTTTTTGAGAAAATGAAAATATATTCGATTGTTTGCAATTTTTCAAAACAACGATTTTGATGAAAAATTCCAGAAAAACTAGTGATAACACCTTTTTGGATTTTTCCTTTTGTTTTATGGCTACATATGTCTAGAATATTTTCTGAAAAATTTATTCAAATTCATAAAGGGATTTTTGAGAAAATTAAGTAAATCTTATGGTTGCAATTTTCAATGCAGAGATTTTAATAAAAAATTCCGGAGAAACTAGTGTTCGTTTTTTTTATTTTTCTTTAGTTTTATAGCTACATATGGCTGGAATATTTTCTGAAAAATTTCAATAAAATTCAATACAGAGTTTTTGAAAAAATCCAAAAAATCTAATTGTGTGTTCGTATTCTACAAAACAGAGTTTGATGAAAAAACCGGGAAAACTAGTGATAGCGTCTTTTCGTATTTTATATTTGTTTTACAGCTGCATATGTTTAGAATATTTTCTGAAAATTTTATTAAAATTCAATAAGGGGTTTTCGAGAAAATTGAGAAAATCTAAAACTTATTTTGCAATGCAGTGATTTAATAATAATAATAATAATAATAATAATATTTATTAATGCTAACACGGACACAGTTTACATAAGTTGAAACATTATACATTTAGATGAAACATTCCGGAAAAACTAGTGTTAACATGTTTTTGAATTCTTCTTTCGTTTTATAGTTACATATGTCTGGAATATTTCCTGGAAACTTTATTAAAATTCAGCAACGGGTTTTTAAAATCTTCAATCCCTATTTTTTATTTCAGATTCAGATTCTGCACCAAAAATTATGTAGGTTTTGTTCGAGAATTTTTCTTTCATTCGTAATAGATGGCGCTGTAATCGCAAAATTTAAAACATTCCCTGTATACCTGAAAAAACGGCCTTTGCGCGGGGGCGGGGGGAGTTAAAAAGTATGTAAAGTTATTTAAAAAAAAAATTCAAAAATGTCGCATACAATCGGTGAACATTTTTTAAATGGACTTTCAGCTCTGGTAAATTTTCGAAATGCGCGCTTTATCTCAAAAACTAATACAGGAATTAACATGAAACTTTGAACATAAGTCTTATTTGATAATCCCAAGAAATAAAAAGCTTTGATAGCCAATGAACTGGAAAAATTGTTATACTGTCTATCATTATTTTAATCACATACTGTATTGTCCTTTTTATTTCTGTAAATAAAGATGTTGTATATATAAAAAGCTTTTGTTAAAATATCGTACACCGGAAGTGGATGTTTACCTTAACCGATTTTTGTTTCTTCACAATAATTTTTTAAATATAAAAAATATTGCAAAAATATATTAACAAATATTGAAGACAACAAAGAAATGAACATCTTTTGCCTGAAAATATTTTTCATAAAATTACATTTTTCAGTAAAATAAAATTAAATTTCGAGATTTTTGTTTCTTTACAATATTTTTTTTAATATAAAAAATATTGCAAAAATATATTAACAAATATTGAAGACAACAAAGAAATGAACATCTTTTGCCTGAAAATATTTTTCATAAAATTACATTTTTCAGTAAAATAAAATAAAATTTCGAGATTTTTGTTTCTTCACGATAATTTTTTAAATATAAAAAATATTGCAAAAATATTTTAACAAATATTGAAGACAACAAAGAAATGAACATCTCTTGCCTGAAAATATTTTTCATAAAACTACATTTTTCAGTAAAATAAAATAAAATTTCGAGATTTTTGTTTCTTCACGATAATTTTTTAAATATAAGAAATATTGCAAAAATATATTAACAAATATTAAAGACAACAAAGCAATGAACATCTTTTGCCTGAAAATATTTTTCATAAAATTACATTTTTCAGTAAAATAAAATAAAATTTGGAGATTTTTGTTTCTTCACGATAATTTTTTAAATATAAGAAATATTGCAAAAATATATTAACAAATATTGAAGACAACAAAGAAATGAACATCTTTTGCCTGAAAATATTTTTCATAAAATTACATTTTTCAGAAAAATAAAATAAAATTTCGAGAAAAAATAATTTTGTGAAAAATCTTCTCAAACAAGTTATTTGTTATTTTAAATAATTGTAATATAATATTTTTGTAATATGTTTCATATTTAAAAAATTATCGAGAAGAAACAAAAAACGGTTAAGGTAAACACCCACTTCCGGTGTACGAAATGTTACCAAAAGCTTTTCATTTCTTGGGATTATCAAATAAGACTTATGTTCAAAGTTTCATGCTAATTACTGGATTCGTTTTTGAGATACAGCGTGCACTTTGAATTTCACGTGACCTTGCGTAGATACAAGGTCAAACCAAGGTATCTATGTTACTATATTATGTTACCCTCCAAACCGTTCAACTTTTATTGTATCATTGATAGTTTCCGAGAAAATCGATATAATCCATACAAAAATTTTTATCTTTAAGAGAACCTCCCAGACTTTTCCGCGGTTTAACTTATGTTTTCATTATCCATGGGCGTTACGGATACATATTGAATAGGTTTTTTCCGTTGCGGCGTTAGGTAAAAAAAAACGGGGGTTTTTAACATTCTCCTTTGTATAACAAAAAAATGTTTGTCAAAGTATTCATATCTTATTCACCATTGAAATGGAGTGCATCATCGTGTCGCTGATTGTATGCGCCATTTTTAAGAAAAATCTAATATTGACGATTCTACCGCCAATTACAAGAGTTACACAAAAAAAAAACTCTCGAAGTAAAGTTTACATACTTTTTTCATACAAAGTCTCACGGTCTCCGTAAATGCTGTTTTTTCTTTAGGTTTACATGGTATGTAAAAAAAAAAGATTTTACTTTCGCAATGCCTTTCTGCAAGTACAGTTAACAATTATAAATCGTCAAAAAAACCGTGATGAATTTTTCTTATATGTAAAAAATATAAGAAAAATTCAACTGTACTTCCAAGGCATTGCGAAAATATTTTTTTTTTGCAACGCCGTTTTTAGTTACGATTTTTTTAAATGCCACCCGTGAATTAATGAGCCGTTAGATAATTTTTGTTTTTTCGTTTTAATTTTCATGGCCTTTTGACAGTAGTTTGTAGTTGATAAATACACCCACACAAAGGCACTACACAAATAAAAATTTTTAAAGCGCACCGAATTGGTGGAGGCGCCGGGAAATCTATGGCTGGAATTTTTATGGCTAACTTCTCGTCGGTATGATATGGTGGCCATTTGGCATCTGAAGTCAAAAAATATATGGTGCATCTTGCCATCAGCTTGTTTCTTAAAGAATTTGTACAAATCGTCATCCTCGCAACACGTAAAAATGGTCGTCATCGAAAATGTCCATACAGGGCATATAGCTTCACGGCGAGGACTTGATGGAGGGCTTCGCTTAGGAAGGTGTCAAGGTCAGTAGAAAAGGGCAAGACATTATCCTTGAATTAGCATGATTTACCTTTTACATTTTATAAAATTCATTTGGAGCTCTTGATCAACAAGTTCGAATTAATTTTTATTGAAAGATATTTTTGTATTATCAAGTCTGAGTTGCTTAAAAATTGTACGTTAAATATTGTTATTGGAATAATCATAAATGTTAAAACGGTTAATTGAATGATTGCAAACAACGTTATATTTATTTTCCTTTGTACACGTTGGTGTACAAGACGGTGCAGAGCAGGGGAACGTCTACGTCTTTTATTAACAGGACGTACCCCATACTCTGGTGATTAAACAGCTATAACATATCGAAAGTTTTTTTTTTCAATTCTAGTAACCCGAGCGATTCCTCATCTAAAGTATGTATATAAGGAAAGTTGTTGAGATCTTCGCATGTTACACACATCTCAAATTTTTTCCTCCATAGTACTTAGGATCGGACGTCTCGGAACCCGCCCGTCTCCTATCCCGAATCCCCGTTTTCCCCACGGACACCTTAAAGCGCACCGAAAAAGGAGAAACGGCCGAATATATCCACCTGCAAAAACTTTGATGTGGGTCAAGTATGACTTTCCCCTTGAAAGCTGCAAATTTTCCAGACGGACGTGAACCACTCGCACATTTCCTCCTACACACACACACACACACACACAAATCCGTATATAAGTTAATATAAAACTTGTAAGTCTGATAGATAAAGTTAATCTTAAGCTTAAATAATCGTCTTTCGTTAAATAGAAAGAGATATTTCACATCTTTCCGATAATTAATGATTTCTAGGTTTGATGAAAATGATGGTTGCAATCGCTACTACCTGGTAATGTATAATTCAACTGAATTCACAACAAATTGGTTGTGGTTAAAATGTAGTGAATTTTTTAATTTATTTTTCCGTTGCTCGCTGGTCAACGGCTAACTTTAATGTACCCAAATTTATCAAAACTCGTTCATTAATGACCCCTATTAATGGACGATTTTTCATTAATACACGATTTCGCGTGAAAATGTCTCGATCATTAACACACTTGTTGGTTAAATAACTATTAATTCATATTTTTGCTTTTTGATTGTAAAAAACTGGACAGAAGGTCGATAGCCTGGACAGGTACGTGCTATTGTACTTTAACAAATTGTGCAAATGTCTGTAATAAAGATGTTGTACGAGTATATACAATTAGATTAAAATCTAAGTTATATAGAATTTTAAATAAATTTATCTTTAAATCATTTTATTTTATCCTATAATGTTAACGTGCCAATAACTCCTTAGCAACGAGTAATATTAAGGCACCTTTAACAACACTAGTGTTGTTATATGTCTCTTAACGCAACTCGTTGCTATTGAGATATTGGCAAACAAACATGATTTCGCTTTTTGACAGTTTTCATTAAACATTTTCTTAAATGGAAAAACTAGAAAAAGGATAAAATAAACCGTGTTATGACACACGCAACGCATACTCGAGAATTTATAAGCACGAGCGACGTAGGATTACTTTTCTCTCGCAATGTAAAAACATTTATAACGTTACTTGTATCTATAATATTAACATGCCAATAACTCCTTAGCGACGAATTACGTTAAGGTACCTTTAACAACACCAGTTACTTATATCGTAAATTATTATTAACTACTTTACGTTAAAATAAGGTAACAATATCAAATTTCTTTCGGTTATAAATCGAATTTTTTTTTGTGTATTTTGCGCGTTGACCATAAACTATAAATCCAAGTGCAATTTATGAATTTAATAATTCTACACTACATACACTTTCGGCGGATGCGCCGGGATTAGATTAAATCGTAAACGCGGTAAGTGGTATTTATTCGAGCACACCTCTGTTTGTACAATTAATTACACCCACTACCGCTAATGACTATCGAATAGCTATCACCCAAAGAAGCAAATGACCCGATAAAATCTGGCGAATGCGCCCCCGCTCCCCGCCGTCGATCAATCAAACGTTGCGAACCGGAAAAGAAAGCGCACTTTTCGAAGTCAATTCCGATCATAATTGAATTTTATACGTAATGTCAATCAGGCACGAACCAATTTAAATTCGAAAAAGAGTCCGCAGGAATTTAAAATTGCCGCAATAATAATAAAGCCGGGAACGTCTCTCGTTATATTTATTGTGTAATTTCATCAAATATAGACGAACGAATCAATATTGGTTTATTTTAAAATATTCACGCGGGTGTTTGTGCAATGTAATTTGTTAAATTGTGTAACATATCGGTGAACATTTATTTTTGGTTGCTAGCAAAGAAAAATACAATAATAATAAATCGTCGAATTGTTTTGCGTTAGATGATCGATGAATACTTAAATAATTCAGACATGTGCATTTTAATCTAAATTTAAATTTAATAAAATATTAAGACCCGAAAAAGGCCTTTCAAAAGACCTGAAAAAGGTTCTAAAATCCTGAGTAAGCCTGAAAAATAGCCTGAAAAGTATTCCTGAAAGATAATAGATAAAAAATCATGAAAAACATGAAAAAAAGTCCATAACAAATGCTTCTGAACAAAAAGTCCTATAGGAAAGTCGTGAAAAACACTACTGAAAAAGAATTTTGAAAAAAGTGATGAAAACAGTCCTCAAAAAGAAGTGTTGAAGCAAGAAGTCCTGAATAAAAGTTCCGAAGAAAATGTCCTTAAAAAATCCTGAAAAAACTCTCAACAAAAATAGTCCCAAAAAATTCCTGACAAAAATATCCTGAGAAAAAATCCTTAAAAGGTTCCGAAAAAAGTCCAGAAAAGAGCCTTAAAAATATCCTAAAAAACTGGAAAAACATCCCGAAAAAAATTTCTCAAAGAAAATTCTCGAAAAAGTCCTGGCAAGAAGAGTCCTCAAAATAAAGTCTCGAAAAAATTCTTAGAAAAAGATCTTTAAAAAAATCTAAATTTGTCCCAAAAAACTAATCTCAAAAACGTTTGAAAAAGGACACGAATTAAAGTTTTGAAATTAAGGTCACAAAATCTTAAAAAAACTTTGTAAAAGTTCTTAAAAAAGTCCCGAAAACAATGTCCTGAAAGAGACTTTAAGTAAGTCCTTAAAGATGTTATATTGTAATACAATGTTGCGAGACCTTGGCACGGCTCTTAATCGTTCTGAGACACTGCCCAGCCACGTGGATTTTTTTGGAACAGTGCCTAAGTGTCTCGTGAATATTTTAGAGACTCAAAAAAAACTCTATAAAAATTAATGCCATCGATTTAATTTTACACAAAATTAGTGTCAAATAATGTTCCTCTAAAAACTGTTCATACTACATCCCTAAATTTTAGGAATATTTTACGTTAAGTTTAAAAAAAATGTAGTAATATTATCAAAAAAAAAAAATGTCTTCTTTCTTTTCAATTTTTAAATCGAATTAACTTAAATATAACACTAAGTAACAAAAGTAAAGACAACGATAGGTTGTTATTTAAAAAGACAAAGTTTGTTATCAAAGCAACAAATTACTAAGAGCCAAAATTCAACATTATCACTAGATTTTTATATCCACTAAATAAATGTCACCCAAATCAGCAACAAAATATAGACCATGTAATCTAAAAAGATATATCATCACGAAGTCACACTTTTTTGCGACACCCTGTATAATCGAAAATATTTTCCTAAAATACGTCCTAGGATACAAGTGAAGTCTGCGAAATATCAAAATCCTAACGTAATCAGTAACTGAATTATAGAAGCCAGAAGATGAAATGCAAGACCCTGTATAGTAGTTTTGGTGGATGCGCCGGGTAACTCTAATGACTAAAAACAAATTAGAAACAACTTATCTGCTTGCAGATTAACGAACAGGTTGAATATTCATATATTCAGGCTACATTTCGTTTTCTTGTATTTATCTAATCACTATATTAATAAATTTTAATAATAATTGTAATTACAAGATATGTTATGATTCATATAAATTATACAGGGTGTCCAAAATTTCGAGTCAAACTTTTTAAACAAATTACTACACATGCGGCAAATCTGGTGAATGCGCCGGACAACACATGATTATTTTAACGGTGCGCCCGACTTTATACATGCGTATGTGTAATCCCAATTGTAGTGGCAGCGAACGTGTTAATAACCATCCAAAGGCATAATAATATTAATTGTAATTACCAGTGGCGGCTCGTGGAACTTATTGATGGTACACTTATACAATACATCCCCCACCCCCCTCCATTTTCTGAAGAAAGAAAAAACGATTTATCTTCCTAGACCAAACTGGCAAAAAAGTAAATTCAAAAAACGAAATATAGTTACGAACAGGTTGAATATTTATATATTCAGGCTATATTTCGTTTTTTGAATTTATTTAATACTTTCTGCAACAAGTAAGGTTGTTTCTATTTTATTTATGGCAAAAAAGTGTTTTAAGAGTTAATTAAAAATTCTTACTGAGCTTGAAACAACAGGTGGCGCCATGGCTCGTTGGTTCTATATAACGAGCCGCCTGCCTAACATAAAAGTTAAAAATATTTTTGATACCTCACTCGAAACATCCTTAAAATACAAAATACGAGACTACGCGAAATTCGGCTAAAATCGAAGTAAATCACAAGCGACTGTTATTAAAAATGACTTATAATTATCTGGATTTTAATATTTAAGCAAAAAATCAATATTGTCTGGAAATGTTTTTTTGTGTTATTGAAAACTCGAGAAATGTCAATTTTTTTAATCAAATATTTGGAAAAGCTGAAATTTCGGTTAAAGTCGAAGCAAATCACAACGGACTATCAGTCAAAACTTATCATTATCAGGACTCTAATATTCAAACAAAATATCAAAACATTCTGGAGATGCTTTTTGAATTATTCAACTAAAAACTCGAAAATATCAGTTTTTTGTAACAAATATTAGGAAAAAGTGAAATTTCGCTTAAAATCCAACAAATCACAATGAACTGTTACTCACAATCACTTATTAATACCAGGGCTTCAATATTCATACAGAAAATCAAAATATTCTGCAGATTTATTTATTTCAACTAGAAACTTGAAAATGTTAATTTTTTATATTAAATCTTCAGAAAAGGTGAAATTTCGTTTAAAATCAAAACAAGTCGCATGAACTGTCACTCAAAATCATTTATTAATATCAGGGCTTTAATATTAAAAAGATTAAAACATTCTGCAGATGGTTTTTGAGTTATTCAACGGAAAACTCGAAAATTTCAGTTTTTTTGAACAAATATTGGGAAAAAGTGAAATTTCGGCTAAAATCAAAAGCAAATCACAACGAACTATCACTTAACATTACTTACCAATATCAGGACTTTAATATTCAAGCAAAATATCAAAACATTCTGGAGATGGCTTTTGTGTTATTCAACTAAAAACTCGAAAATATTATTTTTCGGAAGAAATATTAGGAAAACCTGAAATTCCAGCTAAAATTAAAACAAATCACAACGGACTGTCACTCAACATTACCTACTAATATTAGAACTTTAATATTTATGCAAAATATCAAAACATTCTGAAGATGTTTTTTGAGTTATTTCACTAAAATACGCGAAAATGTCAATTTTTGTAACAAATATTGGGAAAAAGTGAAATTTCGGTAAAAATCAAAGCAAAGCACAATGATCTGTCACTTAAAATCACTTATCGTTGTCAGGGCTTCAATATTTTTGCAGAAGTTCAAAATATTCTGCAGATTTATTTTGAGTTATTCAAGTTATTCAACTAAAAACTCGAAAATATCAATTTTTTGTAACAAATATTGGGAAAAAGTGAAATGTCGGTTAAAATCAAAGGACTGTCACTCAAAATCACTTGTCAATATCAGGGCTTTAATACATTTTTTTCGGACATACGGAACAGGTGTTTATAATTTCATTGTTAAAGGCCGTACCTAACATCAGTGGCGGCTCGTTGATTATGTTGTCTTTTTTTAAGAAAGAAAGAACGATTTATCTTCCTAGACCAAAATAACTGGCAAAAAAGTGTTTTAATAATTCATTAAAAAATCTTGTCGAGCTTGAAACTACAGGTGGTACTATGGCTCCTTGGCACTATATAACGAGCCGCCCCTGGTAATTACAAATAAATTGTTTTTCAAAGATACCTTCGATTTTCATTCATTAAAATTGTTATTGGAATAATTGATAAAAAGAGTTATCTTTAAATAACTTTTAATGGAATGTGTGCATGGAATGACAGTAAAATGTACAGGGGCTCCAATTAAAACTAAGATAAATAAAGTGCTTTACAGTTTGAAAAGTTGAACACTACATTTTTTATTAATTTTTTAAATCGGCGGTGCAAAACATATTTTTTTGGTTTTTATTTTTTTATGCTAATATTACTTAACCGATTTTAATAAAAATTCAAGGGTATGTAGGTAACCATAAAAGGCACCAAAAGAAGCAACAAAATATACAGCATGTAATTTAAAAAAATATATCATCACGACGTCATACTTTTTTGGGACACCCGGTATAATCAAAAAAAAATTCCTTCAATACGTCCAAGGATACAAGTAAATTCTACAGAATATCAAAATCCTAACTTCGTTATTATCTGAGCTGTAGAAGACGAAACGTGAAATGCAGGACCCTTCGTGATAATTCTGGTGCATGCGCCGGGTTATTTTAATAACTATTCGCAAGTATAACAACAAATAACAATAATAGTTGTAATTACAAAAAAAGTTAAGTTATAACATATTGTTTTTCAAAGCCACCTTCAGTTTTTATTTTTATTTTATTTTTATTTATTTTTATTTTAATCATTAAAATGATTATTGTAATATTTGATACAACACGTTTTCTGCAAATAACTTTTAATGTGTTAGCAATTGCGATAGAGTTGTAATAAGCAAAACTGTGTATTTTTTTTTTAATTTCGCACGAAATTGCGTACACATTAAAAATAAGAAAAATAAAGTGTTTGTAAGTTAATATTTTGTCATAGAAAAAATAATTCTTGAGTACAAAGAGCTTAAGTTAACAATGCTTTAAACTTTTACATTACTAAAGTCAAAACAGTCTCTTGTCACCTTGTTAAATTTTAATGTCAATAAATTGTTTTTCAAAGCCACCTTCGATTTTTATTTAGTAAAATGGTTGATAAAACGAGTTTTCTGCAAATAACTTTTAATGCGTTTGGAATTGGGAGAGGGTTGTAATTAGGAAAAATGTTTGTTTTTTAATTCTGCATGGAATGACATAAAAATATACAGGGGCTCCAATTTAAAATAAGAAAAATAAAGTGCTTTAAAGTTTGAAATGTTTGACACTAAATCTTGGACACCCTGTATAATTATTATCGATCAAACTTGGTTAACGGGACTATTAGACCCTATTTAATAAGTACCTTGTATGATTTTATTATTTATTTTTTATTCTTTTTTTTACCAATAGTGCAAAACTGTTTTTTTTTATTTTTTATTTTTTGCGGATATCCCTGAATCGATTCCAATAAAATTATAGGAGTATGTAGGCAATCATAAAAGGTACCTAAATAAGCAATAAAATACATAGCATGTAATTTAAAAAAATATATCATCATGGCGTCACGCTTTTTTGGGACACCCTGTATAATCAAAAATATTTTCCTGAAATGCATTCTAGGATTCAAATTTATTCTGCAAAATATCAAAATTCCAACTTAATTAGTAAACGAGCTATAGAAGACGGGAAACGGTAGATTGCGATAGACGATAGAGTTATAAATCAATTAAGGAAATTCGTGTAACTTTTTTTAACCACATAGTAATCAACTATTTTATTTATAAATCCAATAGTCAAACTTTGTAAAGTATATGTTCCAAACGAAACGATTCTATTTTTCGGCACTAAATTATTTCACAAACATTTCCCATAACCATGAATATTCAATATTTCATTAATATTTCAATAACTCTGTATCACTCCAGTCACACAATATTTATAAATTACAAACAATATTTGCTAAAACATATTACGATATTAATGTTACCGAACGACTGGTGTATGTGCGCTCAATTTTTTTTTTTTTTATTTGCCAAAATAAATTATTCGGAATTATTGGTCGCAAATTTCAATCCCCATTTTGACGTGCATTAACATTTTAAATTGGGAGAGGGTTTATTGCGGACGGGGATGAATATGTTTTAATGCCGGTGCTTTTGTTGGAAATTTTGCTCATTTCGGGGTTATAAATATTTAACAAAGTAATTATGCAACGGTCGGATGATTATATTTTAGTGGAATGATTGACTGTTTGTGAATTATGCGATAAAACGTGAAGTGTATTATTATGACAAAGGGAATTTAAATTGATTCATTGCGTATTCCATTTTGGGTGGTGTGCGGTGGTATTCGGTTTGAATGTTCATATTAATAATTATTTTAATTGATGGAATGTTAGATGTCATTGTTTGTTTTATTGTTTTTTACTTTGATGTAGTATTTACATTAAAAACCTTTTAACAATGATCGAAATTAAATTGCAATAAAATGTAATAGGTGCAATAACACCGAACATTTTATTGAATTATTAAAAAAAAAAAAATACGTTATTTATGTGCATGAAAATGTAACCTCCCTGAAATACAGTAAATCTCTCGACGTTGTGTAAACACCGAGCTCGGAGCGTTTTCATAAATAGTTATTATCGGAGATGCGATTTCTTTTTTGTTGACCCGGCATACAGATGCGTACATGCTGTTGCATACCTCACTTAAAGAAAATATGTTTTTTATACATAATAATAATAATCTTAATAATAATCTTTATTACCCAACAGGCAAAAGCCCAATTACAGAGTAAAATAAATAGAACTAGCCCATAATGAGGTACAGAGAAAATACAAATGCGAAACTCGCTCGGCGATGGAATGCTGCCGCATGTCGGTGCTTAGTTCGGTCGAAACCCGTCCCCACTTAAAATAAAATTATGAGGTAATAAAATTTACAGGCCTAGTTCACTTCTCGCCCTTAAGTGATCGACTGACGGAAAATTTTATTTCGTGATATGATTTCAATCAGTTAATGCCATATTTGTGACTTTTTCATCTTCCAATTTTTGGTGCGTCATCATCAAAAATTCGAATAACTAAAATGTTTATTTTGATATTTTTTAAAATATATATTTATATTTGAACAGTAATTTTATATAAAATTATTGGTTATATTTTAGTAGTAATTTTCTTTTCAGTTTCGTATAAATATGTTACCCCATTTTTGCCAAGATATGACCTTGAAACGCTCGAAAAATAAGATTTTATTTTTTAATCACTAAAAATTATTATAATAATCTGAAAAATTCACATATATTTTTTACCCAAATAAAAGTTTATTTAGGGTATTATTTTTTTAAGTTTAACTTTCTTTTTTCGCCCTTTCTAACCTTGAAAAAAATTACTTTATTTGGTATTTGGGATAAAAATATTTATGATTTTTTCTGATTTTTATAGTGGTTAAAAACAAAAACCCT
This sequence comes from Ocypus olens, assembly GCA_910593695.2. Classification (NCBI taxonomy): domain Eukaryota; kingdom Metazoa; phylum Arthropoda; class Insecta; order Coleoptera; family Staphylinidae; genus Ocypus; species Ocypus olens. The sequence goes on from OU343054.1 coordinate 44,774,628, forward strand.
TTTTTCGAGGGTTTCATGGTCATATTTTGACAAAAAATTGGGTTGTTTATACGAAACTGAAAAAATTTTAATACTGAAATACTAATAATAATTTTACATAAAATGACTGTTCAACTGTTGATAAGTATACAAAAAATATCGTAAAAATATTAGTTATTCGAATTTTTGAAGTTGTCGCACCAAACGTTGGATGATGAAAAAAGTCACATAGATGGTATTTATTGATAGCAATCATATGACGAAATAAAATTTTAAATTACACTTTTTCAAGACTTTGGCATTTTTTCCAAGACAATTTTTTCCAGTACTTTTTTTGGAATCTTATTCGAGACAATTTTTTCCAGTACTCTTTTTGGCATTTTATTCAGGACAATTTTTTCCAGTACTCTTTTTGGCATTTTTTCAGTTCACTTTTTCAAGACTTTTAGCATTTTTTTGGGACAATTTTTTTTTTGGACTCTTGAAATTCTTTGGCATTTTTTCCAAGACAGTTTTTTCCAGTACTTTTTTTGGAATTTTATTCAGGACAATTTTTTCCAGTACTCTTTTTGGCATTTTATTCAGGACAATTTTTTCCCAGTACTCTTTTTGGCATTTTTTCAGTTCACTTTTTCAAAACTTTTAGCATTTTTTGGGACAATTTTTTTTGGACTCTTGAGATTCTTTGACATATTTTCCAAGACAATTTTTTCCAGTACTTTTTTTGGAATTTTATGTCAGGACAAATTTTTCCAGTACTCTTTTTGGCATTTTATTCAGGACAATTTTTTCCAGTACTCTTTTTGGCATTTTTTTTAGTTCACTTTTTCAAGTCTTTTTCGCATTTTTTGGGGACAATTTTTTTTAGTACTCTTAAGACTCTTTGGCATTTTTTCCAAGACAATTTTTTCCAGTACTCTTTTTGGCATTTTATTCAGGACAATTTTTTCCAGTACTCTTTTTGGCATTTTTTGAGACATTTTTTTTTTGGACTCTTGAGATTCTTTGGCATTTTTTCCAAGACAATTTTTTCCAGTACTCTTTTTGGCATTTTATTCAGGACATTTTTTCCAGTACTCTTTTTGGCATTTTATTCAGGACATTTTTTTCCAGTACTCTTTTTGGCATTTTTTTTTAGTTCACTTTTTCAAGACTTTTTAGCATTTTTTGGGGACAATTTTTTTTAGTACACTTAAGACTCTTTGGCATTTTTTCCAAGACAATTTTTTCCAGTACTCTTTTTGGCATTTTATTCAGGACAATTTTTTCCAGTACTCTTTTTGGCATTTTTTGAGACAATTTTTTTTTTGGACTCTTGAGATTCTTTGGCATTTTTTCCAAGACAGTTTTTTCCAGTACTTTTTTTGGAATTTTATTCAGGACAATTTTTTCCAGTACTCTTTTTGGCATTTTATTCAGGACAATTTTTTCCCAGTACTCTTTTTGGCATTTTTTCAGTTCACTTTTTCAAAACTTTTAGCATTTTTTGGGACAATTTTTTTTGGACTCTTGAGATTCTTTGACATATTTTCCAAGACAATTTTTTCCAGTACTTTTTTTGGAATTTTATGTCAGGACAAATTTTTCCAGTACTCTTTTTGGCATTTTATTCAGGACAATTTTTTCCAGTACTCTTTTTGGCATTTTTTTTAGTTCACTTTTTCAAGTCTTTTTAGCATTTTTTGGGGACAATTTTTTTTAGTACTCTTAAGACTCTTTGGCATTTTTTCCAAGACAATTTTTTCCAGTACTCTTTTTGGCATTTTATTCAGGACAATTTTTTCCAGTACTCTTTTTGGCATTTTTTGAGACATTTTTTTTTATGGACTCTTGAGATTCTTTGGCATTTTTTCCAAGACAATTTTTTCCAGTACTCTTTTTGGCATTTTATTCAGGACATTTTTTCCAGTACTCTTTTTGGCATTTTATTCAGGACATTTTTTTCCAGTACTCTTTTTGGCATTTTTTTTTAGTTCACTTTTTCAAGACTTTTTAGCATTTTTTGGGGACAATTTTTTTTAGTACACTTAAGACTCTTTGGCATTTTTTCCAAGACAATTTTTTCCAGTACTCTTTTTGGCATTTTATTCAGGACAATTTTTTCCAGTACTCTTTTTGGCATTTTTTGAGACAATTTTTTTTTTTGGACTCTTGAGATTCTTTGGCATTTTTTCCAAGACAATTTTTTCCAGTACTTTTTTTGGAATTTTATGTCAGGACAATTTTTTCCAGTACTCTTTTTGGCATTTTTTCAGTTCACTTTTTCAAGACTTTTTAGCATTTTTTTGGGACAATTTTTTTTTGGACTCTTGAGATTCTTTGGCATTTTTTCCAAGACAATTTTTTCCAGTACTTTTTTTGGAATTTTATTCAGGACAATTTTTTCCAGTACTCTTTTTGGCATTTCATTCAGGACAATTTTTTCCAGTACTCTTTTTGGCATTTTTTTAGTTCACTTTTTCAAGACTTTTTAGCATTTTTTGGGGACAATTTTTTTTGGACTCTTGAGATTCTTTGGCATTTTTTCCAAGACAATTTTTTCCAATACTTTTTTTGGAATCTTATTCAGGAAATTTTTTTCCAGTACTCTTTTTGGCAATTTATTCAGGACAATTTTTTCCAGTACTCTTTTTGGCATTTTTTCAGTTCACTTTTTCAAGACTTTTTAGCATTTTTTTGGGACAATTTTTTTTTTGGACTCTTCAGATTCTTTGGCATTTTTTCCAAGACAATTTTTCCCAGTACTTTTTTTGGAATTTTATTCAGGACAATTTTTTCCAGTACTCTTTTTGGCATTTCATTCAGGACAATTTTTTCCAGTACTCTTTTTGGCATTTTTTTAGTTCACTTTTTCAAGACTTTTTAGCATTTTTTTGGGACAATTTTTTTTTTGACTCCTGAGATTCTTTGGCATTTTTTCCAAGACAATTTTTTCCAGTACTTTTTTTGAATCTTATTCAGGAAATTTTTTCCAGTACTCTTTTTGGCATTTTTTTCAGGACAATTTTTTTCAGTACTCTTTTTGGCATTTTTTAAACACATTTTTTCAGTGCTTAATTGGCATTTTCTCAGGACAATGTTTCAGTACTCTTTTTCAAGACTACTATGGCATTTTTTTTCAAGACAATTTTTTTCAGTATTCTTTTCCAAAACTCTTTTTGGCATTTTTTTTTAAGACAATCTTTTTAGTACTCTTTCTCAAGATAAAATCGTTACTTCTACAGCAGGCTTTCTATAGCAAAACATAATTCAAAAATTATATAATTACGTAACACCAAGAATAAGAGTCTCTTTTAACCAAGTTATTTTTAGTTGTTTCGTGAATACATGTCTGAATTTAACTTTATGTATTTTATACCTGACGTGTCCAATATTGTAAAGGCAATATAATGATCTGATAAAATTGTATTTTCTTCTATTCTATTCCTAAGACTCTTTTAGGCATTTTTTTTAGACAATTTTTTTCGGTACTCTTTTTGGCATTTATTTTGAAGAGTACTTTTGGCACTTTTTTTTCAGGACAATTTTTTTTCAGTACAATTTTTTCCAGTACTTTTTTTCAAGACTCTTTTTGGCATTTTTACTTTCTCCGTTACGAAGTACGAGAAAATTGTATTGTGATCGTGAAAAAAATTTACATGATGCATAGAATAATTATGAAAAATGTAATCTCCATCGACTTTGTGGTTTTTTCTTGATACCTACACAGAAACGATGTATGTATATTTGAGGATCTTGCGCTATTTTAGAATTAAGATTTACTGCTTAGAATAGCTTTTCCGCCAAATTATAAACACCCAATATAAATTACTCCATGGAGTTATAATTAATGGCGCTACAGAGCAAGGAAGATTATTAGTACACACAAATTTACACGGCGAAAGGTTTGAACGCCTAATCCTAACAAATACTACTGTTGCTAGTATTAAAGCGTAAACACGTCATTTACTCAAAAATTACGAATGTAAAGCAACGATGATTGCGCTGAACCGTTCGAGTCGCACTCCGTTAAATCCTTCCATTTACAAACGTTACGTAATCCATACTTCCACAAAACCGTATGTAATATCCCACCATTTCCATCAAAAAAATATTTCGCGTTCCATCATCCCTCCGATTTGTTAAAGCTCCTGAATTATGGATGTGTAAGCCGCCGATCCGACTTCGCTCTCTTCATACTTCGAAGGGATTGCGAAGCGGACGAACACAAAAAATAAACAAATTTATTTTAATTGCGAAAACTCCACCTTTGCATTTCTATATCTTATTAAAATCGGGGACGACCTTTGTCTTTTAATTAAACCGCGACTTGGAATACTTTTTGTGCGCTGAAAGGGGACACCGTCGTCGGGATTAATTCCCACGTTTTATGTTAAACTTTCAATTGATGTTTGTTTAAGTAACCTTGAATTTGTTAGAGATTTTCATACTTTTTATCAACTGGAGAACAGCGCAAGCTTGGAATTTTAATAAACGCTGTTTGGGGGTGATTATTTCGAAATCTAATGAAGGGGTGGTTTAAGATTTTTAATGATTCGTGAAGCAGAATCGATTTTGAGTAATTTGGGAAAGTTTCAAGTTTCTGGCGTTGGTTTTCATATTTTTTATCAACTGGAGAAGAGCGCAACTTTGGAATTTCAATAAACGCTGTTTGGGGGTGATTATTTCGAAATCTAATGAAGGGGTGTTTTAAGATTTTCACTGATTCGTAAAGCAGAATCGATTTTGAGTAATTTTGGAAAGTTTCAAGTTTCTGGCGTTAGTTTTCATATTTTTTATCAACTGGAGAAGAACGCAACTCTGGAATTTCAATAAACGCTATTTGGGGGTGATTATTTCGAAATCTAATGAAGGGGTGTTTTAAGATTTTTACTGATTCATGAAGCAGAATCGATTTTGAGTAATTTTGGAAAGTTTCAAGTTTCTGGCGTTAGTTTTCATATTTTTTATCAACTGGAGAAGAACGCAACTTTAGAATTTCAATAAACGCTGTTTGGGGGTGATTATTTCGAAATCTAATGAAGGGGTATTTTAAGATTTTTACTGATTCGTGAAGCAGAATCGATTTTGAGTAATTTGGGAAAGTTTCAAGTTTCTGGCGTTAGTTTTCATATTTTTTATCAACTGGAGAAGAACGCAGCTTTGGAATTTCAATAAACGCTGTTTGGGGGTGATTATTTCGAAATCTAATGAAGGGGTATTTTAAGATTTTCACTGATTCGTAAAGCAGAATCGATTTTGAGTAATTTTGGAAAGTTTCAAGTTTCTGGCGTTAGTTTTCATATTTTTTATCAACTGGAGAAGAACGCAACTCTGGAATTTCAATAAACGCTATTTGGGGGTGATTATTTCGAAATCTAATGAAGGGGTGTTTTAAGATTTTTACTGATTCATGAAGCAGAATCGATTTTGAGTAATTTTGGAAAGTTTCAAGTTTCTGGCGTTAGTTTTCATATTTTTTATCAACTGGAGAAGAACGCAACTCTGGAATTTCAATAAACGCTATTTGGGGGTGATTATTTCGAAATCTAATGAAGGGGTGTTTTAAGATTTTTACTGATTCATGAAGCAGAATCGATTTTGAGTAATTTTGGAAAGTTTCAAGTTTCTGGCGTTAGTTTTCATATTTTTTATCAACTGGAGAAGAACGCAACTTTAGAATTTCAATAAACGCTGTTTGGGGGTGATTATTTCGAAATCTAATGAAGGGGTATTTTAAGATTTTTACTGATTCGTGAAGCAGAATCGATTTTGAGTAATTTGGGAAAGTTTCAAGTTTCTGGCGTTGGTTTTCATATTTTTTATCAACTGGAGAAGAGCGCAACTTTGGAATTTCAATAAACGCTGTTTGGGGGTGATTATTTCGAAATCTAATGAAGGGGTGTTTTAAGATTTGTACTGATTCGTGAAGCAGAATGGATTTTGAGTAATTTGGGAAAGTTTCAATTTTCTGGCGTTGGTTTTCATATTTTTTATCAACTGGAGAAGAGCGCAACTTTGGAATTTCAATAAACGCTGTTTGGGGGTGATTATTTCGAAATCTAATGAAGGGGTGTTTTAAGATTTTTACTGATTCGTGAAGCAGAATTGATTTTGAGTAATTTTGGAAATTTTCAAGTTTCTGGCCTGTGTGGGGATAGCCACAATACAAAAGAAAATTATAACTCCGGTGTCAGTAGAATTCCCTCACGCTCACAAAGTTGAAGGGACGAACATAATTTTATATAAATTTTAGTATGAAAATACATATTTTCCGTAATTTATTGTTTTTGATTCTACAGAAGTTAATTATTACTTGCGTAATTCGGTTGGTGAAAATTTAATATTCTGACTTTCTGGGCGAGCGGATTCGAATTTAATTGAAATAAATTAAATTGGTGTGATATACCCAGGGGGGTTAAGCGAGGACCGACATTGTTTAATTCGGTGTCAAATCTGAAATTCTCGGGATAAGAACAAACAGCAGGCGATTTTCGTTACTGGTAGCCATATTTGCTAAACAATTATTGTTTTAATTTTATTTCAATTTAAAACATACAGAATAATAAGGTATGAGCGACAGAATTTTGTTTCGGAGTTGGCCATGCCTGAGAGAGAGAAACATAGCAGTAATGTCTGAGATTAATTTTTTTTTTCAAATCTAATCCTAGTCTCATGATGTAATAATATGCGACATACCTCATTTATTTCACAGCCAACTCTGAAACAAAATTTTGTGGCTCACACGATATATTCTGTAACAAGGTTAGAATGGAATCATCAGAAATTCCATTCTTAGCGTGTAGTAGACTATACTTTCTCCACGACCAGACAAGAACTTACGTTTAATTATCACATGTTTGTGGTTACGTTTATAGTATTCTGACAATTGTGACATCAAAAGCTAATTGTTTTATTCGAAACGGTGTAAGAATATTCATTTCATAACTTGTTATGGAATGAACTACAAGCAAAACGCATAAGCGCAAAGTGTTGAGAATGTGTACGCTCTATGATCAAAATTGATATGACTGGTCAAAAGTAATTTCTTACGTATTATTGCAGTATAAACCGGTGGCTTTTGGGCGTTTTCCTTTTTCAAGGCCCTCCGATTTCAACGCTCCAAGAAAAAAACTGGGAAGCGTAACGTCTAATGGTCCCCAGGGGTTTCGGCCCCCAATGCGTCTTGTCCATCTGTTTCGTGCTTGACAATACCGTCAAGTGATTTTGTGATTTTTTTCCATGGCACTCTTTACAAAATTGATGAATTTAAAATTCTGGCTCGAACGTATTTTTTCCAATATTAACACGTTCGCTGCCTGTACAATTGGGATTACACATACGCAAGTATTAAGTTGGACGCACTAGCGCGTCGGTGGCAGCGAACGTATTAAACAATCATCGTAAGCAGAAAAATATCTTACATTAAGAAGTCACATAATCATTTTTTTTTAAATTCACCTTTAAAAACAATAGTTATTTGCCGCCTAACAAGAAGCGACTTAAGGTCCAGAATTCGGGTCGGAAATCTATTTCGCGGCAATACTTTTTATCCTACACATTTACGTTAAGCAAAAACGAAAAATAAACGTGAACACACGGTGGTACACGCTGCTTTCGCGTTACATATGCAGTGTAAAAAAATTACGTTACCGCTACGCAAACATGGTAATATTATTTTAAATACTGTGTGGCAATGGAAGCAATTTCTGTACTTACTTCTTAATCCAAATCATTAGCAGGCGTCGTGTTCCCTTGCAGCTTGTTGCTGATTACCTCTTCGGCGTTATCACTAATTTCTTCGGCTGTGGAATAACCTCTGCCAGATTCGTCAACTTCCACGTTACACGATGAACAGAATTTACTTCTTCTCTTCACTTAATTTCCACTAAATTATCACTAATCAAAGATGAAGCTTTGTAGTTGTTGTTAAAATGCGTGTTTCGATTGTTTTAAACAATACTCCTAGCGCCATCTAAATTCAAAAGCGGATACTTTTTAATAGCATCGCTGAAATGTGCGTACAGTTTTCTGTTTATCCGCAAACGTGTTAATATTTTATCCAAAATCGGATGTAATAAGTAAGATTTTCGAAATAATTCAACTCCTGGCGCCATCTAAATTCAAGAGCGGATAGTTTTTAATATCACGGCTGAAATCTGCATACTGGGAAATATGTTTGTTAATCCGCAAACGTGTTAATATTTTATTCAAAATTGGGGGTAATAAGCAAATTACTGCGGTCATTTAAGAAAAGTAATGTTGTTCATTACCCACTGAGTGAGAGAATAATTTGGACTCACGGAATGATAAGATTTTTGAAATAATTCAAATTGACGTCAAAATTTCTTGTCAGAACATTATTTCAATATTTAAAGCAATTACAGATGATTTTGGTTAAAATGTTATATTATACTCATGTGGAATTAGTCCCTTAAGAAACTTCGAGCTCACGGGTAAACTTTTTCTTGCGGGACTAATTACGTACATTCCACACTCGTGTAATAAATAACTTTTAAATACATTCTGGCAATGGATAAAGTATCTCTACTTACTTCTTAATTTAAATCATTACCAAGCGTTGTGTTCCATTGCAGCTTGTTGCCGATAACCTCTTCGGCGTTATCACTAATTTCTTCGGGTGTGGAATAACATCAACTTCCGCATTACTCGATGAACAGAATTCCCTTCTTCCCTTCATCTTGATGTCCACTAAATTATCACTAATCACAGATGAAGCTTTGTTGTACGCGTGAAATTTAAAAATGCTTGTTTGTACTGTTCCATATATACTACAGGCGCCATCTAAATTCAAGAGCGGATAGTTTTCAGTGACATGCAGTTCTCTGTTAATTAAATATTTCTCTTAAATTGAGAATAACATTAATGTCCACTAAATTATCACTAATCACAGATGAAGCTTTGTTGTACGCGTGAAATTTAAAAATGCTTCTTTGGACTGTTCCATAAATACTACTGGCGCCCTCTAAATTCAAGAGCGGATACTTTTCAATGACATGCAGTTCTCTGTTAATTAAATATTTCTCTTAAATTGAGAATAACATAAGCGCGTGCTAATGTGGAAATGGATATCTTACTTTAAGTTAATTTAAACATGCATAAATCAAAAATTAATTAAAATTCGACGGCGTAAATGATGCGAGCTCTGGCGTGATGTAAGTTGGCAGCATGTTTGAACGTATCCATAGAAATACATAACAAGATATAGTTTGATCAATTAATCTTTGCGTGTGCGTCATTACCGAAAACCGAGTTTTCTCCTTCTCCTGGGATGACATACGTATACACATGATTGCGCCTAATTCAACTTACCATAGAGAGAGAGTGAGTAAACGCATGAAAATATCTGAGCTAGGTTCAGCTATCTATGACGTGCACGCAAAGATCCATTGATCAAAGTATAGCTATTAGTAAAGGCAGCTTCAAAACGACCCGAGAACGGTAATGAGAACGAAAATATAGCAAGCTTTTCGTTCCCTTTACCGGAAATTAGTTATTAATTATTAATCATTACAGTATAGACGATTGCACAAGAACCCAGGAAAGGTAACGAGAACTAATTCCTGTTACCGGAAATTAGTTATTAGAAATCATTAGTGTATAGACGGTTGCACAACAACCCGGGAACGGTAACGAGAACTCGTTCCCGTTACTGGAAATTAGTTATTAATCATTAGAGTAAACGCTTGCGCAACAACCCGGGAACAGTAACGAGAACTCGTTCCCGTTACCGGAAATTAGTTATTAAAATATTAATCATTAGTGTATAAACGGTTGCACAACAACCCGGGAATGGTAGCGAGAACGGGAACCAAAAGTTAAATGATACAATTCGCATGTTGATCAATAAATAATTTCCGGTAACGGGAACGAGAAGCCTGGTGTATTTATCTTCCCGTTCCCGTTCTCATTACCGTCCCCGGGTTGTTACGAAGCGGCCTCTATTAGTAACTTCGCGTAGTGCTTAGTATACCATAGATGATACACTTGAAAACATACTAGAAATACGCGTAGAGTTTCTTATCCCTTCATTGCAGTTAATGGGTGTAATGGTCGACGAATTTTCTAACCTATATTTTCTTAGTACATCAGCTGTGAAAATCTGTTGAGTTGAATTTCTTAAGAAATTTGATTAAAGGTTGGGATTAAGATCAAATCGAATACGACCTTATTATTAATTTTGATTTCTATAGCCCTATGCGGTTAAGTTCGGTAGATAATCCACCTTTTTAACCAAAGAAAGAATTGTTAAATTCCCTTTGTACAAATTAATTACTTCATACCACGAAACACCAATCTGTGCTGTAGTTCTTGGTTAGGCAAGTTTTAAATGACTGGTACAAGTTTAACAGTCCGATTTCGTAGAAGTCTGTTTTCTTTAAAAATCCATCCCGAATTGGTTAAATTTATCTGGACGCAATAGTTATTGCGATTAAAGTAAGCGTAACAATAGTGCATCATAAGAACGTGATAGTGATTGTAACTGTTTGGGTGAGCACACCCTTAGCCGTATTTCTGTTAGTGTATATTAAAACGGGTGTTTTAACCACAGAAATATTCGTGGGTTAAACCAAATGCAATGTTTAAATCGTGAACTTTTTAGTTCAGTTAATTTACCAGGTGACAGTCGCAAATATCTTTATAATTAATACGTAGTGTTTCATTCAAGAAATTTAGGTATTAGAAATGTTCTTCTGGTAATATAATAATAATAACTTTATTTAGCACTTTGCTATATAAATTAGTGTAGAAATTTATTGTGGATTTATTGTATAGAAGTAGAACATAAAATCAAGTTATATAATAAATGATTGGCTGTAGTATAAATCATGTTAAAGGTAGCTAAACCCTGAGCCTTCCAAAAACGTACAATTACCACTGACATAAAAATATCTTTAATTTTCAAGGTCATTTTTGCCTCACCTTAAATTAAACAAATCTTTAGATAAACTGTCTTTCTTGTTAGAAACAAACTAATCGATTGTTGCAGAATTCCCATTGTACAAATGGGTGAAATGTTTCACTACTATATATATTTAATTCAGAAAATAATTGCTGTGAATTTCTTTTAAAATCATCAATATCTTTGCAAATCAGTTCAGTTCTAAGGCAAAAAGACCGCAGGTCGATAGCCCAGATGGACTAACACCCTTTTTTGTTTATGTATATTCATCCGACATGTATTGTATTGTCTGAATTAAGATGATCGATCAGTTTAGGACTGAAAAGTACAAACAGTTACTTCGGCATTCGGTGCAGTGATCTATAGAACATCTGTCTCATGTAAACTCAACTCAGCCTATGCAGACATTCAGCAAACAATTGTTTTGAGATTATTTTAATATCTGCAAAGCCTTTGCAATTAAATTCAAGACTAATAAATGATTTATCTACACTTTAACCCTTTGAAATCCTTTTAATACCCTTCGCAATTCAGTTCATTATACAAATACAATTGCTTATATCTGTCTCACATAAACTTAACCCTACAAATAAAATTCTCATGCAGCCATTCAGCAAATAATTGCTTTAAGATTATTTTAATATAAGCCTTGGCAATAAAATTCAAGACTAACAAATGATTTTTGACACAGTAATCTTGTTCCCGTAAATATCTTCACTTTAACCCTTTGAAATTCTTTAAATAGCCTTCGCAATTCAGTTCACTACACAAACACAATTGCTTTAACTTTTGACAAAATAAAAAAATTTCTTTATAACCCTTAAAGATCCACACTTAACATCCATCGAAGAAAAATGTCCTCGAAAGTACGCACAAGGTCGGCGAACTTCACGCTGACCGAAAAAGAGCTGCTGAAGGAGTTGGTGAGAGAGTTCTCGCACACCCTGAACAAAAAGAAAGTGGACAAACTGGCCTGGAGGGAGAAACACCTCGTTTGGGACGAGATATGCACCACCTTCAACGACATCTCGACGGTCGGCGTCTTCAGGTCCAAGGAGTCCCTCAAGAAGCTGTACGACAACCATCTGAGGAAGGACATGTCAGACGAGTCCGAGGACGAGGAAGACGATGAAGATGATTACGAGAGAGCGGATCCGGCGGAGAGTAGGAATGATGTCGGTGCTAAGAGTGTGGAGGTAAACACACGGTGATTTTTCAATTAAGTTTGATTAAATTGATTTATTTTCAAGATGGAAAACTTTTTAACGTCCATAGCAACGAGAATACTATATTTATCTTGCTTGAAAGTGCGTATTCTGCACTCGAATAATAATAATTAGAAGAGTCTTTATTCCTCCATCAATATTTACAAGATAAATACAATAATGGTTGTCTACTATCAAATTGAAATTGGTTTTGGCTTCACTTCATCCAAAAATATGTATTTTCTATGATAAATAATCAACAATTCTCTGCAATAAAAAATTAGCTGGTTCCTATCCGAACACCCTGTTAGAGATATAAAAAAAGCCTTTTTCAAGCTCTCGCAATGCAATTGCGTATAGACATTAAAGTGAGATTAGAAAGTCGAAAGTAGTTGGCAACACATTTTCTGAAAATCCCTATAATCATTCAAGTAGTATTATATTGGCTGCCTTGAATTCTCCAGTGCAGTGCACGTGCGTTTTGAGATCTCGTGGTTTTTTGAGATTACTGTCTTAAAAATAGACAAAATCGGCAGATATAAACACAAAACTATTTTTTTCTACTTCCAGCTCTAAAATACCATTGATTGCATATGTTTCCATGATGCTAATTAATTCTTTAAATATACCTTGACAAACTGTGACTGCATTTTAGTCATGGACTGAAGTTAGCTCCAGATTTTTAAATCACTAAAATCAATTGAAACTCAAAATCATGTTAGTTGTCACTTATCAACAATCTGTCAAAAGAAAAATTTTACCAATTTAGTCGTAGAAAAAGTATAGTGTGCAATTCGTGTTATAAACTTCTCTAGACGTTATTAAACACTCGTCCGCTCATGCCTAATTTACCGTGACTAAAGTGCCGTTGATAACAATTGTTGCATAATATACCATTAAAACAAGTAACCTATCTCATGATATGTTTTATTATCGCACATTTTATTGAACACAACCGTACTATTATTATTTCCTTTTCAGCCCGAAGCAGAACCGGTACACCCAAACCTCCAAAACACAACGGAAACCCCGTTCGCCAACAAAATCAACGAAGAGACCACCACCAGCAGATCTTCGGGCATTTCGTCCACGGCTAGAGATACGATCATTCCGACCCTGAGGACCAGCGAAAACGACCTGTGTTTACAGAAGGCGAGGTTGAATCTGAAGGTCCTGAGGATGGAGTTCGAGAGGACCCTGGCGAGGCACGATCTGAGCATCAAGAGGATGAAGATCGAGGACCAGCTGCAGCAGCAGCAGCTCGTGAATCTGCGCTTCGAGAACGAAATCAAGAAGGCCACCCTGGATAATCTGATGCTGGAGAACGGGATCAAGGTGCGCGAGCTGGAAGAGCTCAGGAGGTTGAATAGCGCTTAATTTTTTTTTTGTTTTAAATATATTTTATGGTTGATATTGTATTGTTATATTCTTTGGAAACGTAAGGTAATAAAAAATTGACAATCTAAAATGCAAGTTGGGGTTTTTCTTTAAAAAAAGTTTAAATGCTGTGTTAAAGTATACTAAATTATGGATTTTCAAAAAATAATATCATGAGGTGGAAAAGTAAAAAAATTGCAATTTTGATATTTTCAGTTAACTTTACAAAAAAAGTCCAAGTACTGTGTTAAAGTACATTACATGTGCTACATTTTGACATGTAAATCAGTAAAATTGAACAACGCATTTGGCAGTTACGCATTTTCTAAAATTAATATCATGAGGTGGAAAAGTAAAAAAATTGAAATTTTAATATTTTCAGTTACCTTTTCAAAAAAAGTCTAAATACTGTGTTAAAGTATACTAAATTAGCTACATTTTGACGTATAAATCATTAAGATCGAACAACGCGTTCGGCAGTTGTGCATTTTCAAAAATTAATATCACATTTATGGAGGTGGAAAAGTCGAAAAAAAGTGCAATTTTAATATTTTGAGTTCACTTTACAAAACAAAACTAAATACTGTGTAAAAGTATACTAAATATGCTACATGTTGACATGTAAATCTTTAAGATCGAACAACACATTCAACAGTAAATCTCAAAATCAAAAATATAGCACTTATTACCACCAGTAAACCTCAAAACCAAAATCATAGCATTCTATATTACCACTAGTAAACCTCAAATCCGAATTTATAACATTCTATATTACCACCAGTAAACGTCAAAACCTAGTTTATAGCACTCAATTTTATATCAGTATATCTCAAAACCAAAAGTATAGCACTTTATATTACTACCAGTAAACCAAAATTACAGCACTCGTATTACGACCAGTAAACCAAATTTATAGTAATTTATATTACCACCAGTAAACCTCAAAACGAAACCTGTAACGATTTAGTGGGAAAGAGAACCAAAATCACAACTCACCATTTTACCGTAAGTATGGAAGAACGAATCCATTGTTTATATTTATCGGGGTAATTGGGAACAATTCCACAATCCCCTCACCGATAAACGCATTCCATTAGAGGAATAGAAAACCCGAGGAAAACCGCATTACCACCAATTACGTAAACGTGGATTGAAACCGAACGAAATGATGGAGTGACATTCGTAACCTCAAACTTTGCGGCACCTCAACGAGTGCTTCATGCGTCGCTCCGACCGCCACCGTTCGGTGAACTTCACCAAAGACGAGCGCCGCTTGATGCTGACGCTGGGCCAGAAGTACGGCCACATAATCAAGCGGAGGAACAGTTTCTCCCTCGAGAAGAAGAGGCTGGTCTGGAATGAGATCTACACCACCTTCAACGAGACCTCAACGTCGGGCGTTCACAGGAGCCTCGAGTCTCTGAAGAAGCTCCACCTGAACATGAAGAATGGCTGGAAGAAGGCCGCCAACGGAGACGACGAGGGAGAGCTGACCGGTTCGTCTATGGATTGTAACGAGGAAAGTCTGTCTTCGGATTTCGATGGAAAAGCCGACGTAGACTATCCCGAGGAGGAGGACGAACTTAACGAGGATTATTCGGCTGAGGTAATGTTGGCAATCAATATAGGGGAAAAATGATACACTTTATGGTACTATTACATTAACACGTTCGCTGCCACCGACGCGCTAGTGCGTCCGACTTTATACTTGCGTAAATGCAATCCCAGTTGCGGTGGCAGCGAACGTGTTAAACACATGAAAACGGGGAAAACTTTTCGCTCCTTAAGTGTTAAAATTGCAATAAATAACCAAGTTTCAAATTTGCTACTCTTAGGTTTTCTAGTTTAAGTAATGACAGTTTTGTTGTGCTCTAACAATGGATTTCACGAAGGTGGTAGTAAATATAACTTTGGCTTAAATGAGATAACACTGGTATTATATTACGGCTGTGTAAACGATCTTTAAAATGGTAAATTTGAGGTTAGATTCTGCGATTACATTACACATATTTTAATTGATATTTACTCTTTCGCAAACAAATTATTTTCTATTTTGATGTATGTTTTACCATAAATCCTCTTCTCGAACCTCCGTTTCAATAAAAATTCAAAAATGTATTCGGTGACCACCGTTTACTCGAAGCAATCAAATAATTTTAATTCATATGTCTCAATAGATAAAAGACGAATTTCCAACACCCCCACTCGAATGCCTACTAGTCGAACAATCAGAAGAAACCGTACGCATCGATCAACCAACAATGGACCCACTAGAAACGCCAAACACCAACCAACAAGAACCACGACCGAGTTACCTGAACCCATTAAACTTCGAGGCCACCATCCAGCAGCGCCTCTCGAATTCGGAACTATCGAACCGCATAAGATCCGACAACCCCCCGCCCTACACGAACGACAAGAGAAAACCGACCTCGGACGTCCAGCAAATCACCATCACCGACTTGCTGAAGCCGTCGTCCAAAGACAGCGGCCTCGAAAAGTTGAAGATCCCCCCCGATATAGCCGGCGCGAGCGAGAAAGAGATCAACCTCGAAACGGCCAAGTTAAACCTGAGCATGCTGAGGAGGAAGAACGAAAACGAAATGGAGATGCACGCGCTGAACGTGAAGCGGGCGAAGGTTGAAGAGGAAATTCGGATTCAGGAGCTGGAGAACCTGCGAATCGAGACCCGGGTGAGGCAGGTGCAGTTGGAGAACGTGAAACTCGATTGCGATATTAAGAATAAACAATTGGAGAGACTTAATAGTGCAGTGTGAGTGTACTGAAGTTAGGAACACTTTAGAGTTTAATCTGTATGAGTACCTAATTTAAGTGCAAGTACTTGTGTTGGAACTAAGTGAATTTATTTTATTATAGGAACAATTTTCTTGTACCTTGATTGTAAAAGTATATTTTTTTCATAGTAGCTTAAGTGTAATGTACTGTGAGATCGGAAAGTCGAAAATAGTTGGTAGCACATTTTCTGAAAATCCCTGTAATCATTGAAGTAATATTATATTGACTGGCTTGAATTCTCCAGTGCAGTGCATTTGCGTTTTGTTATTTTGACATCTTGTAGTTTTTTGAGATTACTTGTCTTAAAAATAAACAAAATCGGCAAATAAAAACAAAACTATTTTAAAACAAGTAA
The DNA here is from genome assembly GCA_910593695.2 of Ocypus olens. Taxonomy (NCBI): domain Eukaryota; kingdom Metazoa; phylum Arthropoda; class Insecta; order Coleoptera; family Staphylinidae; genus Ocypus; species Ocypus olens. Next base: position 44,791,243 of record OU343054.1, read on the forward strand.
CCTCGATGCTGTCAAAATAAACAAAATGCACTGCACTAGAGAATTCCAGACAGCCAACATAATATTACTTGAATTATTATCCCTATTTTCAGAAAATTATTTATGAGTTGCGCAGGGATAACTTCTCAGCATCTAGAAACTTTGGTTTCGGCATCCAGGAACACATTGACTTGGGCATCAAGTACGATCCCAGCATAGGTATTTACAGTCTGGACTTCTACGTGGTGCTCGGCAGGCCTGGATTCAACGTGGCGCAGGAAACAGGGAAAGGTTAGCTTCCCGCACCGCCTCACAAAAAACGCAATGAAGTGGTTCCAATAGAAATACGATGGTATCATCCTTTCTAGTAAGAGGTAACTCCGGCCGGGACGTTTATTTATGTTTATACGTGATGTATAATTTACGTTTAAGCCAATAAAAATTTATTATTATTATTACAAAATGTGCCGTCAACTATTTTCGACTTTTTGATCTCGCAGTGCAAGAAATGTACAAGCTCGTGCGTAGGGACTCCATATTTATTCGTGAATAAAGTAGGGCGCCCGCACAAGCCTCCCGCGGAACTATTTTTTGGTAGGATGTGAAACAGGTATATTTTTTGTCCGATTTTTAGTGCTCAAAATGTTTTTTTTTGGTAGGCCTCATTGTAATTTTTAATACAATGCTGTAAAATAAATAAAAAGAAATTATGCACTCTGTGTTTTATTTATTGCATGGCGGATGGTTGGTTTGTGTCACGGGTGTGAAGTTAGCAGTAGATTTAAAAAAACTAATATATCTGGGAAAATTAAAACTAAGTGAAAATTGGGAAAGGTTTAAATTAATACCATAAAAAGAATCGACACTGAATTTTAACCCTTAATATTTTTCAAAGAAATTTTTTTTTTTTTTATTTGTAATTGGCCATAATGAAATTTAAAAAAAATATTCTTGTCACTAATACAAATACTTTAAAAAACAAAAGTCAAAAAAATGTTACAGGCACAGATTCACCCCTTCAAAAAATTATTTAACCCGTCAGTCGCAGAAATCCATACTTTGTGACTTAATTGGACATTTTTTTTTATTAAAATATCTGAAAAGGAAAGTCAATTGAAAAAAAAGTGACTATACCATTAGGAAATGCCGATGACTGACAGTGAGGACCTACTGACTGACTGACAGTGAGGACAGTGTCAAAAAAATGTTACGGGCACAGATTCATCCCTTCAAAAAATTATTTAACCCATCAGTCGCAGAAATCCATACTTTGTGACTTAATTGGACATTTTTTTTTATTAAAATATCTGAAAAGGAAAGTCAATTGAAAAAAAAGTGACTTATACCATTAGGAAATGCTGATGACTGACAGTGAGGACCTACTGACTGACTGACAGTGAGGACCTACTGACTGACTGACAGTGAGGACCTACTGACTGACTGACAGTGAGGACAGTGTCAAAAAAATGTTACGGGCACAGATTCAACCCTTCAAAAAATTATTTAACCCATCAGTCGCAGAAATCCATACTTTGTGACTTAATTGGACATTTTTTTGTATTATTAAAATATCTGAAAAGGAAAGTCAATTGAAAAAAAAGTGACTTATACCATTAGGAAATGCTGATGACTGATAGTGAGGACCTACTGACTGACTGACAGTGAGGACCTACTGACTGACTGACAGTGAGGACCTACTGACTGAGTGACAGTGTCAAAAAAATGTTACGGGCACAGATTCATCCCTTCAAAAAATTATTTAACCCATCAGTCGCAGAAATCCATACTTTGTGACTAAATTGGACATTTTTTTTAATTAAAATATCTGAAAAGGAAAGTCAATTGAAAAAAGTGACTTATACCATTAGGAAACGCCGATGACTGACAGTGAGGACCCACTGACTAACTGACAGTGAGGACCTACTGACTGACTGACAGTGAGGACCTACTGACTGACAGTGAGGACCCACTGACTGACTGACAGTGAGGACCTACTGACTGACTGACAGTGAGGACCTACTGACTGACTGACAGTATCTACTTTAAACTTACCATTTAGCGCTGTCTGTCAAGGGTTTGATTGGCCGTTGAATTTGTTAGAGAGAATGTTTGTGACACATGTGACCGACACATTGCCTAACGGGGCGAAACGCATAATTTTTTGCCATCGGAGCTTTGTCCGTCACCTGTGACTGACACATAAAAACCCGTAATTTCGTCTAAAAAATGCATCAAAATGAATTAAATAAGCATATTTTTACTCATTTTATAAATAAAAAAAAACTTAAAAACAAAGAAAACTTTTTTTGACATTTTACAAAAAAACTTGTTGGCAGCCAACGTGTTAAGTAGACTTTTATCTACAAATTGGTGTTAAAAAATTTAATTTGAAATGCGCCAAACGGTGCTTTATTGGATGGTTTTATAAATATGGTTCGGGTGGACACGAAAAAAACATTGAAATTGTGGATTGACTGAAGTTTTATAGGCTAACGTTAGTTACATTCTTGGTATTTGATTTAAAATAAATCATAAATAATGAAGAAATTTATATTATATTAATTAAGTTCGGAGGAGCCGGGAAATCCATGGCTATCTTCACACCGGTGATTTTTTAAAATTTATGTTTTAAATTATCGAATAATGCAAAAAATTCAGAAAATAAACTCCAAGAAACTGAAACAATTGGAATATGCTATTTTCTAAAAAACACAAAAAAACGGATTTTTCTCAATATTCAAAATCGTGTACAGTCGGTAGAAACGATTATTGTAGCAAAATCTGAATGGGAATTTCTCTGCAGGGTTAGGTTTAAAAGTAAGATAAGCAAGTATAGGTAAAATAAATAATAGCGTGAAATTTGTCATTCATTATAAATGTAATACAAAAAAAAAATAACAGAAAATATACCCTGAAAATACATACAATAACAAATTATTTATGTGGCGCAAATAATATGCAACAGTAATAAAAATGTAAAACTAGTCAAACGCTTATTGTTGTAACCGTTAAAATTTAATTTTTTAAAGCAATACTTCACCCCGAATATCAGTTTTAATTCACCAAAGTGGAAACGTTTTTAAAACCCTGTATACTAAGTAATGCCTCATTTTTATATTTTTAACGCAATAACAATAAAGACTGCACTCTGTATCAGATTTGATGATTTAAAAAAAGTTGTATACTCAAGCAGAAATTTTTTAAAACTCTGTTCCATTTTTATTACCAACAAAAATGATCCGACAGTGAAAAAATTATTAAATGTCAGATTTACGCAATAATAATAAAGACTGCACTCTGTATATCAGATTTGACGGTTTAAAAAAAGGTGTATACTCAAACAGAGCAGAAATTTTTTTAAAACTCTTATGTTACACTCAGTTCCATTTTTATTACCAACAAAATGATCCAACAGTGAAAAAATTATTAAATGTCAGATTTCTAATATTATAGTCCAAATCAATTGATAGACCTCTCTGTGCGTTAGAAAGGCTGATGTGTCAAAAATAAAGGCCGGTTGTCACAGTGACATTTTGTAAGGCCGTCGTATACAGTTGAAAAGCCGATCATTATTTGACGTATAAGTAACATTTGCTTCTGCAGTTAATCATAAAATTAGTGACGAGAAGCTACGACGTGTAATTGAAGCTTATCATGGAGGAAATTAGCCAATCTTTTTCAGTTAAATATGATTCCGTTAGAAAAATTATTCGTTGGAAGAAAGGAAGAATAAATACATACCAAAAATTATAGATTCGTGGCAAAAAATATATTTCGGCTCTAAATAGGTTAATATAACCCATTTTTTCAAATCTAGTGACTTTTTACATTGGCCAACAAAATTATAAATTAAATAAAAATGGAACAGAGTTTAGGTGTTCCCTCTCATTTTTATATTACGCTCCAACAAAATGGATAAAAATTTAGTCCCAATGTTACAAGCTCTATGATAACAAAAATATCTTTGCACTAGGACGTTCGATCACAAGCAGGGCCGTCTTAAACGCCTCATGATCGCCACGACGATCAAGACAGAAATCATCGAGTGAATAATGAACGAACATAAACATATATTTAAAAACATTCTTAAAATTACACTACGAAAAATATACAAGTCGAAACACATTCAATATTCACTTAAAAACTAAACCATCGTTTCTTCAACAAAAACAATTCTTTCCGCAAAAAAAGTAATTATATACAGGTAAAATTAAGAAATCGACCACCCTTACGTGTTCACCTTCGCCGCAGCATTGCACTCCTTCTCGTAAACCTCGAACCAGTTGGTTATCTTAGAAACCAAATATTTACAGAACCGTTCGAACTGGTTTTTGTGGTCGAGAACGTTTTCAATGCTCACTTCCATCGACGTCGGCTCCGTGACGGCGTGGAGGTTCATATCGAACCCGAGGAAAAACTCCTTCGACACCTGCCCCTTGAGAATATCGTTGGCCATGTAATCGCTGATGAACGTTTGTTTCTCCAGGATGCCCTTAATGTTATCGGCTTCGTGCAAGTCCCTGGATATCGAACGCCGCGCCTCCCATAAGTTCACGTTCACACGGCACATGAGTTTCACCTCATCGTCCTTGCTCTTCTTATCGTAGATGTCTTTCTGCCCCGACACTTTCATGGCCTTGCTCGGCGTGCCCTTATCCTCGGCTGCTTCTCGCACAACGGTAAGATCGAATTTGAAAACCGAGCCCAGCACGCGGATCAAGAATTTAAGCACGACCTCGAACCACCGGCTCTGCAAATCTTTCGGTTTACCCGCGGCCTCAGTTTCCCCACTCAATTCCTTCTCTATATAAGCCAGCGAACTCCCAGCCGCGAGGCTAAAAGTGCAGCTCTCGCTGTTCGCCGAGAACTTAACGTCATCGATGTCTTCCGCTAATAATTGGTACAAACAAGGCACCCCACCGCGCGCCGCTATCAAAGAGGAGGCACGTTTACAATACCCGACGAACTCTACGAGGAATCTCGGCGTCACGGAGCGCGTTGTGTTGTAGTTCAGCTCGAACGGATCCTGCAGGCAAATGGGGGTTTCCACCTGTAACGGCTCCAAGATGCGGATGTTGTTTTCGTAACGGGCAAAAATAGGAGGTAGTGTTTCGGGCTTTAAAAAGTCGGTCTTTAAAATGTTCATACCGTAAAACGGTGAGATCAGGTAGAGCGAGTACTCGAATTTCGCGTAAAATTTGAAAAACCCGGCGAGCAAGGTTTCAATTTTCGCGTTCTGCAATACGTAATTGTGCGGCATAATATCGCAGAAGCCGCCGTTCCAGCCTTCCTGAATCTCATCGAACCTAGCATTATTTTGTAATACAAAACCTGGCGGCATGTAATACGGCGCTTGTTGCAAATAATAAATGAACATCATAGTCATCGCGTAACTACTGAACTTCCCACTCGTCCCAATGAACCCGTGCACCTTACCCCAACACTTCAAGAAAATAACGGCGGGCTTTAAGGTCTCCGCCTGATTCAGGTACGTGGATATCAGCTTCGTGTTGAACACCCCGAGCATGTTTTTAAAGTTGAAGTCGCAACAAACGTTCGTCGGCTTGTGTATGCACTTGACGATCGGCGTCTTCGCTTTCGGTATGGCGACCACTTTCGTGAACTGCGGGCTCTTCAGCATGGCCGTCCGCGCTTCCTTGACCAGGTTCTGCGCGCGCCAGTTGGCCGATTCGACCCCGTTGTAGACGTGCGGGACGTGGATGTAGCAGTCAACGTCGCTGCCCTTGAAGTCCAGGCCGGAGACCGTGGAGCCGAACGGATGGGCCCTGCACAGGGGGAAGATGGTCGAGAGCACCATTTCCAGGTCCTTGCACAGGTGCAGGTATTTGCCGTGCATGTTCAGCGGGTGGATGCACTCCATGAGGATGGCCATCTGGCGGTTGAAATTGGTGACGCCTTTCAGGGACTCGAGTATCGTTTCGAAGGTGCTGTCATTCTCCTCGCTGGCGTCGGGTTTTTCTAGATGGAGAAAATTGCAATCAAACGTTCGATTTTTGTTTGTTTATAAGAAAATTGATCTAAATTCCGATGCAACTCATATAACTGTAAAAATAAGTGGCGTAACAAAAACTAGTACAGAGATCTTAATAATATTATATTTATTATACCTCATTTAATAACTAGGCGGACTAAATCAAATTATAGCCGCGAAAATATGTTGTTGTGATTGGCTAAACGGGCGCCGTTTTTACACAGGCCAAAATTACTAAAATGTCAATGGCCGCTGTTATGATCAGCTGATCTGTTACCGTTTACTTGTGTCCCACCGGTTCCACGTATTTCGCGTCAGTTTTTGTGTTTTTAACCAGTTATTCCTTCCGTTGAAATTGTAAGAATCGGTTCTATCAAAAATCGATCTTCTAGGAAATAGTTATTTCATAACTATAGATAGATGCCCAGCACTAGTTCGGAGTCATTTTCTACCCCCAAGAAACGGAAAGGGTTGGATTTGAGAGCATTAACGCTTGTTTAAAAACAATCCAAAATTAACGTATATAAACTTTTAATACAAAAGGTTTTAAAATCTACTGTCGTTGTACACAAAATTGTCGATTCATTAGGTAAGGGTAGTGCAAGTAATCAAATCATAAACATGTTTAATATTCAGGACAGGCTAGCAGTACCGTGTTTCGCAAAATTAGAAAGAAAATTTGCCTAAAATTTATTTATCTATTGTTAAAATTATTGAATGAATGTTATGGGTAAACGAATTTTAAATAATTTGAATTTTACCGCCAAAACATTTCTGGTTACTTTCTTGGTTACTTTTTATAGTGTAATTGTGACTCTCGGCTTTAGTCCGCCTGGTTATTAAATGAGGTATAGTGTGTTACAACTCTTAATCCAAGTACATCAACTGTAAGATCTATTTGAGAAGCCTTTAAGAGCAATGATAACGGGTGCGCCATCTGTTGCGATAGCTTTTGAAACTTGAATAGTTCAAGTTTCATTTTTGACGTATTGACATATATATTGGCTTGTTCGACGCGTCATTTCAGTCTATTTTGTGCCATGAATCAACTAACACCGATACAACGAGCAGAAATCGTCAAATTGCATTTTGAAAATGGGTCCTCCATTGTCAAAACGCAACGTGCCTACAAACGTTTATATCCGCGTGAAACACGACTTTCACACACAACAATTCGCAATTTGGTGCAAACATTTATGGCCACCGGCAGTTGTGCGACCAATTGGCAACCCAGAAGTCGCTCAATTGAAAATATCGCTGCCGTAGAAGCCGATGTTCGTGAAAACCCAAACACATCGTATCGACGCCGTGCATTGCAGTTGGGCTTGTCTGCAACGACATTGCGGCGCATTTTCAAGGACGACTTGCATCTTTTCCCTCACAAAGTGCAAATTACACAACGTTTGTTGCCGCAAGACGAGCCGCGACGTCTTGCGTACGCTCATTTCGTCGAAAACGTGCTCCATGGTGATGGTGAGTTTTGGTTCAAAATCATCATGAGCGATGAAGCTCATTTCACATTGAATGGCGCAACTGTCGCTTTTGGGCCGACGAAAATCCTTGTGCGATATTCGAGGAGCCTCTCCATGATCAAAAAGTGACCGTTTGGTGCGGCGTATCGGCCAAAAAGATCATCGGGCCGTATTTTTTCGAGAACGAGGCTGGCAACGCCGTTACGATCAATGGCGCGCGCTACAGAGCGATGCTGCGTGACTTTGTGTTTCCGGAAATGACTGAAAATGACATGGCCCACTTCTGGTTCCAACAGGACGGAGCCACAGCACACACTAGCCGCGATACAATGACGCTACTCCGCACGATGTTCGACCGACGCCTCATATCGAAAAACGGCGACTTCGACTGGCCACCGCACCAGTGGCGGTTTCAAAGGAGGGGTAATCGGGTAATTACCCCTCCTAAGAATTTTTCGCTTAACAATTTTTATTGTTAAAAATTACCGATATTCCCTATTCCAAACAAATAATATAACCGGTAAATTTTTCCAACCCTTTAAAACGTCGGAAAAGGATAGGGAGATTTCATGGAACAGGTGTATGAGAACGGAAGCACCTGTTTATTTATCTTTTTTTTTTTATTACCCCCCCCCCTAGACTAGTTTGTTGGAAACGCCCTTGCGCCGCGCTCACCCGATTTGACGCCGACGGACTTCTTTTTGTGGGGGTATTTGAAGAGCAAAGTTTACATCGACAAGCCGCAGACCATAGCCCAGCTCAAGGCCAATATTCGCCGGGAAATATCGCTTATTACCACCGAGACGCTGGAAAATGTGATGCAAAATGCACGAAAAAGGGAATCTTTTTGCATCAAAAATAAAGGCGGTCATTTGTTGGATATTATATTCAAAACATGGTGGAAATAAAATAGAAAGGAACAAATAAAGTTTGTGTAAAAAAAGAAATAAAAAAAGTTGTCCACATCAAAAGTTATTCAAGTTTCAAATGCTATCGCAACAGATGGCGCACCCTTTATAAGTACAGGGTGAGTTTTTTTCGATGAAAAGAAAGAAACTATAAGAGATAGAGAAACGGTTAGATGGGCAAAGAAGTGCAGTTTTACGAGCCCAATAAAATAACACTTTCAAAGTTTTAAAAAAAGTGAAGGGTAACTAGATATTTTGAAAAATGTAGTGTCCATTTTTTCAAATAAATATATCTCGGTTATTATTGCAGATAGCAAAAAACTGTAAAGGACAAAGTTGTAGATAATTCAACACAGCTTATTAAAATAAATTCGGAATTTTTTTACCGCCATTATTTTCCAAGATATGACGCAAACTTACATTTTTTTTTAACAGAAAACATTGTTGGCTATGATCTCATTTGAAAGACTATTTTTTCTCTTTAATCCGATATCACGTATGACGTAGTTATTTCTAAAAATAAGTGAGTTACAGTCATTTTAAAGTTTTATTATAAATCAAAAAAATAGCCATGAAAAAGATTATCTACAACTTTGTCCTTTACAATTTGTTTCTATCTGTCATAATAACTGAGATATATTTATTTGAAAAAATTAACCGTAAGCGTAACCCCTCTAGCACCCCTAAGTTTTTTCAGGAAACCATCTTCAACTTTGACGATGTGTACGCAGTTAGAAAAAATTTGTCGACTCGATCCACCATAAAGGCATTAAAATTTGATCAATTCCCTATGCAGGACTCAAAGAACGATGTTCCTACGACGATTTGGCACCAAGTTATGGTTGTTTGTAAAAATAATTGATCAAATTTTATGGTGGATCGAGTCGACAAATTACACATTGTCAAAATTGGACATGGACACTTAAACACTTGATGATGGTTTGTGGAGGGCGACCAAATGGTCGCAGCACTAATGCCGCGTTTACACGATGCCAATCGAAGAGACAATTGTCGGGGCCAGTTGCGTGAATGTCTGAGGCCAGTCCAATTGAATGAGAACTTGTTCACACGGTGAAACTATTGCCACGGCAGCCGGTGACGAAAAATGATGGAGTGCTCATCGTCTGTTGTGTAGCAGTCTCGACTGACTAAGGCAAACTGGCCCAAAACGAGAGATCTGCTGCCCTACAACGTTCGCACGGCGCCAATTGTCTAGACAACTGTCTTGATAGAGTGGTGGGGGCATCACTGCGCCCAGCCAATTGTCCTCTGTCTACTCCTGGAGACAATCGAATTTCAGGACAACTGGCAGGGCAGTTGGCACGCCAATTGGCAAGAGGTGTTTACACGTAGCCAATAATTTTATGCCAGCAAATTGTCCTCTGACGATTGTCTCCCCAATTGGCATCATGTAAACCCGGCATTAGACCACTCGTTGGTCCTTTGTGCCACCTCCTGAGCCCTACCCCTCAAGCCAACCCAAACTTCTTGTGAAGTCAAGTAGTTGGCCGTGTGGAGTGTTGCCCAGTTGTGACCAATCTGGCCACTCCTCTCCGAATACGGACCACCTGAGTTGTTTGAGTGACAATTTATAAATTGTGGTAAAAAACGTAGCAAGTGACTATATTATAAATTACCACGTAGTAACAGTCGCAACCATCATCATGATTTACAGTTAAATATACTTCTAAACTCCCCGTTCGTGCTAAAACCACTCCAATATACATACATAAAAGTTAATCTTGACAAAGTCACAAAATTATAAGTTGTATCGGAATTTATATTTCAGTCTGTATTACTATCATTTTGATTGCTGATGACAATCAAAATTTCAATTGCAGTGAAGTGGAAGACTTACCTTTAATGATCAGAGACCAACTTTTGTATGATGCAATGCAGGATAAGAAACTGTAGGGCATATGATGTTGTATACAAATAAATTGTATTTGTATCAATGAGTGGCGACAATTATACAAAGTAGTGTAATCGGAAACAGATTTATGATAAAATACGCTACACATTAGTTTTACTCAGTGGCGACGTTCATGACGAGGCCAGGAGAAGTAAAGATTGGCCAGGACAGCGCATCTCTACTACCGGACAAAAAGAATTTGAGCACCAACCACCTTTATTGTCACCCTGGCCCTACAGTGAACCAAGGTACCAGCCGCCACTGGTTTTACCATAGCGATGATAACCAAAGTTCTTCTGGAGAATCACACAGCAGCTTGTTTAACGACAATGAAGACAGCTGTGAAGATAACAATGATAAAGTAAATGATCCTCCTCGAAATACCTCACCAAATTTCATATCACTAAAATTTCTAAATTTTTGTAATAATGTAGACATTTGCGAGAAGAAAATTACACAAGGTACTAGGTGGGCCAAAAGAAATCACCCTATTGGAAGATGCTCTTATTTTTGCAAATGGCCGCCAATGTCAAATCTGTTTTGACATTTGTGGACAAGCCATGGAGCGATACACTCCCCAAGAACGCGGAATAATCGTGTCTATTTTTTTGCGTAACAATTCGTCTGTGGTGTTGGCGCAGCGCGATTCCCGTCGCGGATTCCCCGGTCGTCCGACACCGACTGCGCAAACACTGCGCCGTTTGGCCACCAACCTTGAAGAGTATGAGACCACACGAGACGTTGCCAAGAGTGGCCGGCCCCGGAGCGCCCGTTCTGCCGAGAATATCGCCGCTGTTGCCGAGGACGTCGCCGGAAAAATCGACCAGACGCCGTGCCTCGCAAGTAGCCATCAGCCGGTCGTCCCTAAGGCGAATTTTGGTCAAAGACCTGCGCATGTTCCCGTACAAAGTCCAGTCCGTGCATCAGCTGCTGCCTGTCGACCGCCAAACGCGTGTAACTTACGCCCAAGCCATCCTCAATCTCGAGGACGATTTTTCGACCAAAATCATGAGCGATGAGGCTCATTTCCACCTCAGCGGGTACGTGAACAAGCAAAACTATCGCTTCTGGGGCACCGAAAATCCACGAGTGATGCACGAGGAGCCATTACACCCGCTCAAAGTGACTGTATGCTGGAGGAGTCATCGGGCCATTTTTTTTTTCGAGAACGCCGCTGGTCAAACAACAACAGTGGACGGTGCGCGCTATAGGGCCATGTTAACCGAGTTTTTTTCTGCCGCAATTGGACGAATTAGGACTGGAGGACATGCGGTTCCAACAGGACGGAGCAACGGCACACACTGCGCGAGCCACAATGGATATTGTGAAGGCGGCGTTCCCCTCGTCTCTCGTTTTGGCGATTTGCACTGGCCCGCAAGATCGCCCGATTTAACCGTTCCAGACTTTTTTTGTGGGGTTTTTTGAAGTCCCGTGTTTACGTGAACAAGCCCGAGACCCTGGAAGCCCTCAAGGACAGCATTCGACACGAGTGCGAGAATCTGTCGCCCGAAGTTCTCGCCGAAGTGATGCCATAAAACGAGCCCATATGGCAATCAATTGTGACCATTTGGCCGATATCATCTTCTCGACTTGACCAATAAAATTCTAAGGCCCGTATTCATAAACGTCCGTCAAACTATTTAACGATTGATTACACGTAACGGACCGTTAAAAGTATCAATTTGGTATTCACTTACGATTGTAATGTTAAATCTCTGATTAAATCGTCCGTAAATTTAACGGGCCGTTTTTGAGCGATTAAAATTTAACGAGACGTCAAATAGTCATTTCTACAGGTTATGTTTCGCGGTAAAGCAAGCCGATAAGAGATACGGTTGTACTTTAGGGAAAATCGAGAAGGGGGCAACAATATTGCACAATTGCGCCGGAAATTTTTCTAATTAAAATTTTTATAGAACATTCCCTAATTATTTAGGTGCATATGTGCATATTTGATATTATTGTGACATGTCATCCAGTGAAGAGGATATAGAGTTTGTGGAGGAAATATTGGACGCTATGTCGAGGCCAAGGATCGTTTTGATAAAGCGACTGTACACGAAATAATAGATATAATTGGTCGGCAATTAGATAAACCTACCAGAAGAAATAAAACGGTTACAGTCAACAATCAAATATTCATTTCTTTAAGATTTGACGCCTTCTCACTATGGACGGCATCAGTTTTATTTGTTTTCCAATATTGTTAAATAACTTTCCACTGTGTCTAATAGTGGACCCATTTCTCTTTCGGTGAAATTCTTCCCATTGGTACGTTTATTTTGCTCCATTTTTATGAATATCACATGCGATTACGGAGAAAAAGTCAGCTGACCTTTGTTAATCACCAGAAAATTTTAATGAAATTCCCTACATCTCATGTTACGAAATCATCCGTTAAATATCTCCTGTTATATTTATTAATACGATTTTATTTTTAAGGATAGTTATATTTTAACGGCCCGTTACGTAATCAAGCGTTATACGAATCTAAAGGTTCAAATAAACATAATCAAAAAACAGAATCGAAGTTTTTCATTTAGAAAAAAAATGAGAGCCAAACAACATCGGATGACTTCTTTTGGCCCACCCAGTATTACAAATCCAGTTTTGGATCATTTACGAAATAAGTTTATGTCTGTTTATAACCAGGCAAAAATATTTCGATTGATGGAAATGACAACTTTCTTGGAAACAATTTATTCTCTCAAAAAGAAAAACAAATTGCAATTTTAGATTATAACGTTAATATGGTTGGAGTAAATTTGGCTGATGTTAATTTTCACTTTTATACATGTCCAAGAAATCTGAAAAAGTATATGAAAATTTTTCGACATTCAATTGCTACATTGTATATAAAAAAACTTTGTGGCAAAAAACTCGATTAAACTTTATTTTAGATCTGGCTGGAAGAATTATAGAAAAGTATGCAGAGACAATCTAAAACTCAAAAGCTCTATTACCGGAAAGGCATTTTCCTTCAACAAAACAAAAGCCAACAGAAAAACATAAATTGCTATCAGAATCGAGATATTCGCACAAAGAATGTCATTGCGGACTCTGTACAACTCCACATTTTAAGACTTATCATACAAGAGAATGAGAGTGTACGGATATCTCTGCAATAAGACAATCCATAATGGGAGAGGGATGTCTACAAACATCAGACATCCAAAGAGTTCCTCTTGGTGCAGTCCGGCACCGGGGAACAAGGACTCAGATGGGGGGACGCACAAAGGGCCCTTTGAGGCCTACGTGCAGCGGACCTCTCTGCTCTCCCATCGTAATAATTCAGATCCAGAAGAGAATGAGAATGCTTATTGCAAGTTTATAAATTACCTAAACAGGGTTTTGTGAAATATACAGGGTGCCCGGATTTCGTAGGCAGACAACTTCTGCATTTGAAGAGATAGAGAGATGATTAATAGGTCTATCGACAATAGGAATCTCAAATATAGGATTCTCAATATTAGAGTGTACTGTTACACCTTCATCATTTACTTCATTTCATTCATTTCTATATTCTGAGTCTGGTGACTCTACAATTAATGATAGATTATCATCTTCATCATTAATTAAATCTTCATTAAAATTTTAAACAAAATAATCACACATATCATCATATTCATCTACTAAGGTGCAGGTTCGAGGGCTCGTTGAGAATCCACCCCCAAATCCCACTCGTCATGGCTCACTTGTTCAAAATAAGAATTACTACAAAATCTCCCAATTTCTTCAATTTCAGATTTTCTTTTAATTTTTATTGTGGAGGCCATGACAAGTGGGATTTGGGGGGTGGTTTCTCAACGAGCCCTTGAACCTGCACCTTTTTGCTAATTTGGCCATCTCTCTATCTCTTCAAGATGCCCATGTTGTCCCTACGAAATCCGGGCACCCTGTATATAAGTGAGATAAGGATATTTGACTGCGATACATAAGTTTTTATCGTTCGTCTTTTAAAATAAAATTACCTGTAACTCTGTTTGTATGTATTGATAATAGCACATGGGAGCGTCATCCCGGGCCGAAAAATATTTTTACCACTCTGCAGGGCAAGGAAAATTAGTTTCGGGCTTACATACCCAAGAAGTAAGGGCTTCTTCTCCCACCATTTATAGGTGTCTCGAGGTTTAGATAATTTAAGTCCGGTGCAGTTTTCAATTGAAAATCATCAAAAAAATCGAGTTTAAGGTCCAAATGTGCTACAATAGTTTAGAATTATGACTCAATTAGATTTAGGGGATTACAAGTGTTGCGAACATGAATCTGTCATTACTTTAGACCCGCTTGGCCAGATTTCATGCGTCTGCCTCCAACTGAAACATCAGAAATCATAGCCATTTCATAGGTAAAGTATGTTCATTAAAAAAAAACCTCAAGTGTGCCATGATTTTTTATTTTTTATAATTTAATTTGGTAACACATGTTGAGGTTATGTTACTTATTTTGTGTTCCTACCGATAAACTCATTTGCTGTAACAAACGAAGCAGAGAAATCGTAGGTTTATCTTCCAAAATTTCTTGGGCTGTGTTAATAGCATTCTGAGTACGTTTGACTGGTCTACCACTTCCTGGTTTACAGATCATGATAAAGTATTTTTAAATTCATCATAAATAATGGGAACATTGGGATATTCTTCCTGAAACTCAGCCAAAGGTGCGTCGAATGAATACACCCAATTTCCATCCACTTTAGTCCCATTTCGGAAATAACAACCAACTAGTAACATTTTTTGCTGGTTGCTGTAAACCAGTGGTTCCCAAACTTTTTTGTCCTACCGCCCCCTTTCAAGAAAAAAATATTACTTAGCGCCCCCTGGATTTTTATTTTTATTTTAAGAGCAATTAATAGGATCACAAAGATTGACTATTTGCAATTGTTTTTTTTTTTTGTTAATAAATTAGTTACCACACTGAACCCACGTTTCACTAAATCTTCTCTTCTTTCTTTTATATTATCACTGCCCCCTTACAGTTATTCATCGCCCCCAAATGCACCTGTGGCCATCAGCGCTCCCCTAAATCGCTGCAGCACTCACTAGGGGGCGGTGGCGCCCACTTTGGGAATCACTGCTGTAAACCATTGTGACCACGGAACAATTGTGACTTTTAGAAAGATCTGACGTTTTGTACATCAATTCCTAACATGTGTGCCAACTTAAATTTTTTTAAATAAATGGCACACTTGAGATTTTTTTTTAATGAACATACGATAGATGTGGTAGGGATGGACGAAATTTGCGGGCCAGGGATGGTCGACCCATAGCGCACTAACAAAACCCCACCTAGCGCTACTACCCACTGTAGCTCAAATGCCCCCCACCACTTTCACAACACTGCATGCACACATTAACAAATAAATAAATCTCTTCCATTTCATATCGTCGAGTTGGCGGATTGCAATTACCTGGAGAATCTCGCAGTATCCTGGGTTTGATGTTGATCTTCTTTCCCATGAAAATCGGCTTGGTGTTCAGCACCTTTTCCGCCGCCTCCGCCGTCTTGAACTGTACAATCGCATACCGGTTCCCTTCCCCTATGTAATACTCCAAAACGGGTCCTAACGCCTTGAAGTACTCACTTAACACGTCCTTTGTGACCAGGTTAGGAAAACCTCGGGAATTTAACAAAAACACATATAATTTTTAATAATCTTCTCATTTTGACTCGAAGGAGTCCAGATGTTCGTTCGTAAATCGCAGGCCGATATGTTTAATACAGGACGGACAATAATCCATCGTTTTAGGGCGGAGGAAGACCTCGCCGACCGAATTCACCAATTTTTTAATACAATTTGTCAACGAGACAAAAAGACAAGTATTTAAAATGAAATGTGTTTATACAGGTACTTAATATTTTATTATTTACTTCGCTACCGGTTTCAGGTACGCGCCACCTTCAGGTGAAACTGTAATATACAATCTATTTTATATTTATGTGTTATATATGTCGTGTGAGCCACAAAATTTTGTCTCAGAGTTGGCTGTGAGATAAATGAGGTATGTCGCATATTATTACATCATGAGACTAGATTAGTTCAATTGAATTCGATTTAAGAAAAATGAATTCATTTCAGACATGACTGCTATGTTTCTCTCTCTCTCTCAGGCATGGCCAACTCAGCAAAAAAATTTTGTGGCTCACACCTTATAAAATATAAAATACAGGACGGCAAATATAAGTTGGTCAGACGCGCGGAGAGCAAGCGAAAACTCTCTCTCTACAGTCGGCCGAGTACAGTCTCTGTAATAAGCAACCACATATTCTTCGCGTGCGCTATTCATTTACAACTCTATGGGGCGCTCTCCTCCACATAATTAACGCACTGTCACTTTTGAAAATAATTGTACCAGGCGCGCGAACTCTTCACGAAATCTATCGAGAGCGCCCTTCGAAGGTTCCGCCCACAATTTTGCCACTGCGCAACGGCAAGTTACGTTTGCCGTCCTGTAGATTGTATATTACAGTTTCACCTGAAGATGGCGCATAGCTGGAACCGGAATACTAAGGGAGTACCCGTACAAATACATTTCATTTTATATAAACAACAAATAAGTATTTGGTTTGATGATGGCATCATATTTTGGGTTTAAGGTCGCATCGATAACCAATGGCATTGGAAATATTTACATTGTCAATACCGGAGCCGGATCTAAATATTCTGTGGCAGCTTTAGTATTAGGCGCCCCCTTGCACACACACACACAAAATACAAGCATGACTAATGTTCAATTGTTTTAAAATCAAATCTTCGCCTGGGACGAGTGCCACACTCGCCCCACTCTCGATCCGGCTCTTATGAGTACAAACAAGTAAAATAAAAATGGTTGGCTCATGACTCTCTTGTACTTGTGTATCAAAAACTTCACGACTCAAATTGAGCTGTAAATTTGCACATGTCTTCGAGGAGTTTCCTCTTTGAGTCGACTCGCTCATAAGTTACCAACCTCTAATGTGTATTATTGGAAAGTATAATAAATGTTGGTAAAGTATTGAAATTCAATGAGATATTAGCAAAATCTCCATCAGACATTTATTTTAGTGTTGCAACTTTAAACTTCAGACCCCACAACTGATTAGTATGGGGCCCCAACACCCCCACCCCCTACTAGATGTAGGGGGCTTCATGGGTGTGCAAACTATGGGTTGGTATATGTGTTACGGTCACGGTATCTCTCTGAGCAGCGGTGTTGTACTGCCGCACAACACCGTTGCTCACCCAAGTCACATGCCATCCTAAAACGCCCGGCCTGGATCTCTGAGAAAAAAAAGCGAATAAAAAAATAAGTTAACTGTACCATAAGGAAAGGTCTAAATTAATAACAAAAAAAGAATCAACCCTTAAATTGAACCCTTTATATTTTTTCAACCCTTTAAAAAAATTGTTTTTTTTTTAATTTTGCAATCAGCCATAAATAAATAAAAAATGCTTATTCTTATCATTAATACAAGGACTTTAATAAAAAAAGAGTCAACAAAACGTTATGGGCAATTTCTCTGTAAGTCGCAGAAATCCATACCTATAAATCTCAATTTTTGATAAAGTTTGCAATCAGCCATAACTAAATAAATATTCTTATTCTTATCACTAATCTATGTACTTTCATAATCAAAAGCCAAAAAACCTTAAAGGCACTCCTTTAACATGGAAAAAAATAATTTCTCCGTAAGTCGCAAAACTCCATACCTCACGATATAAATCTCCATTTTTGACAAAGTTTGCAATGAGCCACAACTAAATAAAAATTCTTATTCTTATCACTCATATGTACTTTCATAATCCACAATCAAAAAAACGTTACGGGCACTCAACCCAGAAAAAAATAATTTTTCCGTAAGTCGCAAAAATCCATACCTTGCGATATAAATCTCCATTTTTGACAAAGTTTGCAATCAGCCATACCATAATAAAAATTCTTATTCTTATCACTAATCTATGTACTTTAATAATCAACAGTCAAAAAAACGTTAAGGGCACTCCTTCAACCCAGAAAAAAATAATTTGTCCGTAAGTCGCAGAAATCCACACCTTGTGATATAAATCTAGATTTTTGACAAAGTTTGCAATCAGCCATAACTTAATAAAAATTCTTATTCTTATCACTAATCTATGTACTTTCATAATCAACAGTCAAAAAAACGTTACGGGCACTCCTTCAACTCAGAAAAAAATCATTTCTCCGTAAGTCACAAAACTTCATACTTCACGATATAAATCTCGATTTTTGACAAAGTTTGCAATCAGCCATAACTTAATAAAAATTCTTATTCTTATCACTAATAAAGGTACTTTCATAATCCACAGTCAAAAAAACGTTACGGGCACTCCTTTAACCCAGAAAAAAATCATTTCTCCGTAAGTCGCAGAAATCCATACCTCGCGATGTAAATCTCCATTTTTGACAGTTTGCAATCGGCCACAACTAAATAAAAATTCTTATTCTTATCACTCATATGTACTTTCATAATCCACAGTCAAAAAAACGTTACGGGCACTCCTTCAACCCAGAAAAAAATAATTTCTCCGTAAGTTGCAGAAATCCACACCTTGTGATTTAAATCTCCATTTTTGACAAAGTTTGCAATCAGCCATAACTAAATAAAAATTCTTATTCTTATCACTAATAAAGGAACTTTCATAATCAAAAGTCAAAAAAACGTTACGGGCAACCCGAATTATTTCTCCCCTCATGATTAAATTGAAGTGTTCCGTCTTTTTTTGTTGAAAGAGTGCCGGTAACATTATTTTGACTCTTGATTATTAAAGCACTTGTATTAGTGATAAGAATAATCATTTTTATTCATTTACGGCCGATTGCAAACTTAAAAAAAAAAAAAAAAATTGAAAGGGGTGAAAAAATATAAAGGGTTAAAATTAAGGGTTGATTCTTTTTGTGTTATTAATTTAAACCTTACCAAATGGTATGTTCAACTTTTTTTTTTGATTTGCTTTTCTTTTCTCAGAGATATAAATCTTTAAAATCTATTACTGGATCTATTGCTAATTTCACACCAGTGAAAAAATGATTGGTAGGGGTAGAGAAAATGCGAAATTAGTTAGAAAACGTTCAACTAGATGGCCATCAGCTTGTACAATATAGAAGATCATTGCCAGTGCAAGTTAACACACAGAGAAGATGTTTTGGATGTGCCAAAAGGTAATTTGTAATTTGAAACACAAACCCAATGTAATGATTAAAATGAAAACTGTAAAGATTTTTTTTCCAAAATAAACATGAAAAATAAACCATTATGTGTACGTCCTTGAATAATAATATTTGTATTTTTGGTATGCATTTGTGTTTGTATTTATTTATTTTGTAATGATTTTTGTAAATATATGTTTGTGCTTGACATTTAAATCCCTGTACTATATCTACCCATAGATTAGACTTTTTTGACATCTTTAGTGACAAACTCTAGAAAATGAAAAGTACCAACACGGCTATGAGAAAAGTGTAATTTTTCAGCGAGTTAGGTTGGTACCGCTTTACTTTCAATATTTTCATACGTCACCAAATTATTGACAGTTTGTTATTGTTCTTGATTTCCGCCATAGAGAATGTTCTAAATGATGTGACGAACCAACTACACACCTACGCGGTATCATTCTTGAGTGCAATTTCCGTAATAAATTAAGTTTCGTTAGTACGCCACTTTTTGTGGCGAGAGTTGTTCGGCAACCTAGTGGGATTTCTGTCACTCAAGATGTCAAAAAAGTCTAATCTATGAGTACATCCTCTACGGGGAGTATATGTCCCACCGGTAACTACTAGTGGGATATATAAGTCCCACTGTGAAATTTCAAATTTGAGAAAAAAAATAAGAACAATAATTAAATAAATCGTATTTAGCAACCTTGTAAACAAAACTTTTGAGGTTTAAATTTGTTGATTTTATTTATACAAAAATCTGTGTAAAAGGGTTAAGTTTATTGGTTATTAGGTACCAATATTGAATAATACCAACATTGAATAAATAATTAATCAGAAACGTATTCTTCATTAATCAAAAGCATACCCAAGTTTGATTATTTGAGTTTCTACCTTTGACCTGAATTGATTAAAAACACATCAGTGAAAGATCGAAACACAGAAATATGACTTTTAACTGCGCCTTGACTATAACATATACCGTGAGATCACAAACTCGAAAATAGTTGGTAGCACATTTTGTGCACAGCACCCCGGCAGAACTTATAATCAGCCCTTAACGGGAACCTCACCGCATTGCAGGGTTTAGCACATCACATCCTAGTTTAAATTCAGAACGCTTGGTAAACAAATTCCATCGCTACTAAAAATCTGCCGAAATGGAGATTTCAGTCGGCACAGTCTCCCACCACCCTAAAACCACGGACTATCATAAAACTGTAAGAGGTAGAAGTGCGGATTTATCGTTAGGTTCCAAAGGCAGAATATAGCTTGGAACACCAGAAGCGGAGAAGACCGACAGTGTCAGAACTTTTTCAAAACACGTAAAAAGTATACATATTTATCAGTTCACCCTTTCAGCCCTGGATTTTGAAATTTGAAAAAAAAATTTTTTGCACCCTTTCAGCCCTGGATTTTTAAATTTGAAAAAAAATTTTTTTTTGTTAATTATTATTGATGGGGAGCTTCTTAGGACCATAAATACCAAATTTGAACTGATTTGATTAATTAGTATAGGAATTAATTAGTGAGGCTTTGTTGAAGTGACATCTAGCGATAAACAGCAAAAATATGGATAGTCATGTAAATTTTGCGGTGGCAATTGCCACCACCAGGGCCGAAAGGCTTAACCCTTTGCACTCCAGCCTTGTGGCAAGTATAGCACACCAAAACAAAATCAAATTAATCTTCTACATCAATTATTTCAAAATTTTCTTCGTAATAATAAGCACACGCATCAGTTACAAAAACGCTCAAAGTGTCGCCACAGAAGCGACAGTGGATTTAAATTTCATATTTTAAATGTCGCGTTATCGGCGACAACTGAATGCAAAGGGTTAAGGATTTGCAATAAATATTACAAAATTAGAGGCCCAGTCAAGTCGTGGCAGCGTGGTATATGGTATAAAGTGCCACTTGGGTCCGAATGGAGTTCCTTCTCCACGTCGTCCTCCCTACCATCATTACTTATCGGATATAATGTTAAGAACAAACCTGAGATGAACACGCTGCACTTTTCCTTTTTCTGAAACAGCTGCTGCTGATGCGTCTTAAGCTGGTGCTTCTTGCCTAGCACGTGGGTCTCTAGATTCTTTTTGTTATGCAGGTTTACCTGACAAACGTCGCATTGAAAAGAATTCGGTTCCGTCATGTTGGTTAAAAATTTAAGAAATGTCCTATAAACAAAAAGCAGATTAAATGATAATGGTAAAAGCATTACGGTGTTGGTATATCTTTAAAGAAACATAATGATATCACAGTGATAACAAAAACTGCTGGAAGAAGAATTAAATTAATAAAGATAGAAGCCAAGCAGTGACGGTTCACGGGGTTTTTTCTGGTACGGCCGAGGAACAAGAGGTGGTAATACAGATAGGTGCGGTCACGCAGCCAGCCGTCTCTGCAACTGACCCTACCTATCTGTATTACCACCTCTTGTTCCTCGGCCGTACCAGAAAAAACCCGTCACTGAACCCAAGTAAAGCACACCAAAGAAAAAATAAATGTAATGCTGCACCCCATTCAAATTCCTGGTTGCGCCACTGCACTTGGTAATACCATGAAGTCAGAAAATCGAAAATAGTTGGCAGCACATTTTCTGAAAATCCCTATAATCATTCAAGTAATATTATATTGGCTGCCTTGAATTCTCCAGTGCAGGCACGTGTTTTGTTTCCTTTGACGTTTTGTGGTGTTTTTAGGTTACTTGTCTTAAAAATAGACAAAACCAACAGATAAACACAATAGTATATTATTAAACGAGTGAAAAGAGGGTGAATTGCAACACGAGCAGTAGGCGACTTCACCCTCGTGGCAATTGCCAACTTGCTCACGAGTTTAATACCATACTTTTTCGCATCATATTAAATAATTTTTCTGTTTATATTAAATTAACGAAGAATTGTCATTGGCTGAAACCTGTTAGGCAATGAAACCGTTATCATTTGATTGGAGGTCACCTGTGGAGAAAATGATTCGGCCGAGTAATGGACAACTTTCTCAATCAAAAATGATTTAACAACGTTTATATTATTTAATAAGATGCGAAAAACTGTTTTTAAAACAAGTAACCTCAAAAAATCACAAGATAAACAAAATACACTGCAGTGGATAGAGATGGGCAAAACGGTTCACTATCGGGAACGGTTCGGAACCGGTTCACACACTGGAGTGAACCGGTTTCTTGGAGCAGTTCACGGGTCTTTTCTGATTATATACCAGATTGTTAGACATTTCAAATTTCCCGCTAAAAAACGGTTCAAAGGAACCCCATGAAGTTCGCCCGGTGAACCGTGAGAAGGTTACGGTGATTGGAATTGGTGTAGTTTACATTGGATCTATTAGAGAGAGCTACCAGTGAAACAAATAATCATTTCTACATGCCGTGTAATTTCCCGTGTTACTTGAAACGTAGAATGTCAAACAGTGCGGAAATCGTGGAAGAATAAAACATTTCTTGTTAGCCTTATAGCAAAATATGTACAAAATAAAGGGTGCCCGGATTTTGTAGAGACAACATGGGCAACTTCTGCATTTGAAGAGATAGAGAGATGGTCAAATTAGCAAAAAGGTGCAGGTTCGAGAGCTCGTTAAGAATCTGCCCCCAAATCCCACTTGTCATGGCCCACTTGTTCGAAATTATATAAAAACAAAATCTCCTCATTTCTTTCATTTGCCGTAACTTCTCTGCTAGCCAAAAGTTATCGAGATGCGGCTTGAACCAATTTCCTTGACAATTTAAGCACTTTGTTTGGCACTTCATAAAACCAATGTTATCTGAGAAAATCTTTAGTAATCTAACAGAAGTTGCCCATGTTGTCCCTACGAAATCCGGGCACCCTGTATATGTGTACATCGCCCGATGAAACATTATTAACAAGGTAAATATTGGTAAACAAAATCACTATGTTTCACTATTTATATTAATAGAATAAATATTATACAACTTGCCTTACTAACATTCCCGAAAGGAGAATGCACAAAACTTGTACATGTATAATGTTAAATTAATATGAAAACAAGTAAAACAAAGTGTTTTTGATTACCAATATTTAACTTATTGTGTAGTACGAAATAATATATACACACACTCACACGTAACAGTTGTGTACATGTGTTGGTGTTAGTTCACGCCGCTAATCATAGATGGCGCTTATCTCATTGAACCGGTTCCCGAACTGTCTGCCCATCTCTAGCACTGGAGAATTCCAGACAGCCAACATAACATTACTTGAATTATTATCCCTATTTTCAGAAAATGTGCTGCCAACTATTTTTTACATAACGAATATTGAAAATAATACTTAACGGCAATTTTTATAAAATGTATTCCTCACATTACCCATCCCGAAAGAATTAATAAAGCAATTAAATACGATTCTAAATTTAAACTTGAGAAAACCCCACTTCTTGCAGATGCATTAAATAAATGTAATACTCAATTTCGTTTCTAAATTTCGTTATAAAGTAAATGAACACGACACATACCTGTTTTAGCGTTCACAACTTTCGAGAAATACTTGGGCAGTATCACACCATCACAGTCTCCCGGCGATAGAATCACGCCGTTCGGCGACCTGAAAAACTGCAAGCCGTCCCCTAAAGCCTTGTCCAAATCAATGTACACGAGCACCTGCGCATTCGACCTCATTCCACTGATGACCCCATCGTTTGGGAGTCCTTCGGCGAAATGTACGTGCACCCTTTTCATACGCCGTAACCCAGACGATTGTATGCTGCTCCAATTCTTGAAATAAGTCCCGTGGACCACGCACGAAACCCCTTCGCTGGATGTAATTAGATCCAGGTGCAAATCGGAAACACACTGAAAGTGAAAAAGCTTTCAGCACACAGATAACAATTAAATTTAATATTTTCATATATTGAATACTTGTAGTGCTACTTTCTTGATGGAACCATATTTTCAAGTTGGGTAAAGTAAAACGCTTGTTTTGTTCCATAATTTTATTTTCAGTTGCCTGACACGTGTTTCGATCGGTTAGGATCATTTTCAAAGTTTAACTTTGAAAATGAAAATAAAATTATGGAACAAAACAAGCGTTTTACTTTACCCAACTTTAAAATTTTCACATCTATTTAAGCTTTACACGTCTAACCATCGATCGAGCTCTAATCTTTCATACTATTATAGGATCATCCACAAAAACTCACCAACAAGATCAAACACACGAAGCATCAAAACAAATTAATAAAATCAAGCTATTTTTTAAAGGTAGAAACGCCAAAGTGGCGGAATCTATTGCCTGAATGCTGTACTGAACAAAACACCGACAAGATAAGGACATTGCCAGCAGCAACAAATATAACAATATTGTGAACACTAAATATTGTTCCCCCATCAGAACACCTACAGACCGGTTTCGACCTTTCAGGTCTCATCAGTGTAGTTAGTTGCTGATGGGGAAACGAAGATTAGTTTTTTATTTTTTAAAGATATAATACTAGTGGATACATAAAACGAAGCTGAATAGGCTTTTAACCACTTCGAGCCCATGCTGCTTTGATTTAATCCCAAGTTTGATGAAAAATGACTTCTTTGTTGTTGTTAACTTTTTCTACGAAATATGATTTCACTGTCACAAACTTTCCCATTTATGCAAAAAAATATGAAAAAATATTCCACAGATGGCGCTAAAGAAGTAATTTTTTTGTACAATGTTTTTGTTTTCATTTTTTGCTTGTTGCCACATGTGGCGAACCTGGGCGTGAAGAGGTTAATATCGAAACTTAACCGCTTAACAGGTTCTGCGCCATAGCGGGCACTGGTGCAACATTCACTTCTAGGTCATGACAGACATCAGTGTTCTCACATACATTCTATTTTAACACGTTCACTGCCTCCGACGCGATAGTGCGTCCAACTTTATACTTGCGTATGTGCAATACCAATTGTAGTGGCAGCAAACGTGCTAACCGGTTTCGATTAGTGAGATGTTTACACATCTTTATGCTAACTTGTTCGCTTTAGCAGAACATGATGTAATAACCAGGGTTTTGAGACATAAAAACTCGCATTGGTGCTAAACCTGTTAATGCACTCGGCTGTGTTGAGTGGTTAAGCTTACTCATAAGTACATCATAAATACACTACGAACCTGTAAAGAATGTCCTTGGTTCGCCTTAATAACCAACTCCCCTTCACCGTTCCTCGTCAGAGTGAACCTCTGCTTTTCGTTACCATCGACCACTCTCCTGATATCATCCAAACTGCACCTGTTGAGCCTTCGGTGCTTCAGGATTTCGCTGACCCTCACAAAACCACCGGTGCTGATGTTCAGGCCCTCGCTGACGGCGGCATGTCTCAATAGCCACGACAGGTTCTTGCTGATGCGGACATCATCGGTGCACATTTGAGGGGACTCCAAGGGGGCTCGCAACACAGACGACCGACGTTTTTTTTTTCGCGATCAAAACAAATGAAAAGGGAACAGCTGTCAAAACGCAGGAAGCGGAAGCGCGTCACTGCGCAGAAATTCGTTGCGTAGAAAGATTATTATTTAGATTGATTTAAATGCGTTTAAAATGTTGTAGAGATTATAATTCGTTGATTATTATAATTTAAAGTGTAAAATTTATTCATACTGGGAATTTAATATAAAGTACGTATTATAAAACTAGCCAATTTTCAGTGACGGTTTGCGGGGTTTTTTCTGGTACGGCCGAGGTAACAAGGGTGGCAATACAGATAGGTAGGGTCAGTTGCAGAGACGGCTGGCTGCGCCACCGCACCTATCTGTATTATCACCTCTTGTTCCTAGGCCGTACCATAAAAAACCCCGCGAACCGTCACTGCCAATTTTAATCATCCTTCAGAATTATTAAAAGTAGCTATGTAAATAAATATCCTTTGAGCAATTATAGATTTTAGAGCCGGATAATTGTAGGGTTTAGGCCCTAATATGTATGGATACTGAGTGTGTGGTGGGTTGCCTATACTGATCTAAAGGAATAAGAAAAGATAAATAAATTTAAAATGAATCTGTTTAGTTATTTGCAGGGGTGAGAGTTGTGCATTATGTGTGTATGTGAATGCGTGTGTGCATATATTTAGTAGCAATTACACTTATAACAAAGTGCTTTCTTTAAAAGAAAAAAAAAATGGTGATGTGGATGGATTCTCCGACTTGATGGTATCATTTATATTTACGCTTTTATGGTTTATTTTCAATTTAAATCATATTTTAAATGTACATCGAGCGTTTTGTAGACTCGGATGGAACTGACGTTTAAAACGTCAAAATTATGAAAGATGGAAAAATTATACTTTAAACTCAGTTTACTCAAAAACTAACGAGATTTCGAAAAAAGCTTATTTTATATAAGTTGTCCATTTTGGCATTCTCTACAATTATTATTAATATAAATTTGCTGTAACTATTATCGTTTCATAATTATAAACCAAAAATGAAAAAAAAATCAATACATTTTTTTTCTAAAATAACAATAATTTTATGCAAAATATTCTCAAGCAAAAGATGTTCATTTTATTATTGTCTTCAATATTTGGTTAATTGTTTTTCGGATATTTAACATATTTAAGGAAATATTGGGAAAAAACAAAAAACAGTTAAGGTAAACACCCACTTCCGGTGTACGAAATTTTACCAAAAGCTTTTTAGTTCTTCGGATTATCAAATAAGACATATGTTTGAAGTTTCATAGCAATTGCTCGATTAACATTAATTATTCTTTAAACAACTCTGAAGAAGAATACGAGCTAAAACAAACACTTTTGTCTATGGATAATTTGTGTTTGATCGTCTTATTTTAAGCCTAGGAATCTGTGATTACGCCAGGGATATGTGAGATCAAAAAAATGTACAAATTTGTTCGTTTAAACTTTAAAGCAGTGACGGTTCGCGGAGTTTTTTCTGGTACGCCCGAGGAACAAGAGGTGGTAATACAGATAGGTACGGTCACGCAGCCAGCCTATCTGTATTGCCACCTCTTGTTACTCGGCCGTACCAGAAAAAAACCCGCGAACCGTCACTGCTTCAAAGCGAACAAACCTAGTACTTTTTGCAGGTTTGTGGTGATGGGTATGGAACCCAAATAAAATTAATTACCAAAAAAATGTTAGACGTAGAAACATTTTTGTCAAATTGTTGAGTAAAAAAAACAGCAGCGGATATTAAATTTGTAATAATTTTATTTTTAAGTTCTTGCAGTCTTATATTTTCTTCGTTGACTTTAATTTCATTGTTAGTCAACTTCAAATCCGCCGAAATAATGTTGCTTGGCTATCATAAGGTTCTATCCAATTTCTGATTAATCAAAATGACATTTAGTCAACACAAAAATTGGACCATTGTTAGATAACAGCGGTCAAGTAAATATTATTCTGGGTTTCCCAGTAGATTCGGGGAATCGATTACATGAAGTGAAAGTATGTAAACAGACCAGGGGGCGAATCTTGTAGGAGTAAAACAGATAGGTATGCACGAAATTTTCTGATAACATTCAAAATTGCGTCGCACTTTCAGGCCGTCCGCGTGGAACTGCCGCGATAATCTGACTCGGGACGGTCAAAGTTCAACTGCTCGGATTATTGGTGTGTAGGCCATTCCATTCGGTATCGCGGCACGAAGGTGATAAGTGCTCGTCGAGTTTATAAAGGCGGTCCGGTCGCGAGAGCCGCAGCAAAACCCGACATGGAAACGGTGCAGTACACATCGGACAGCAGCGACGGGGAGAACGGCGCCAGCAGGGTGCTGGATTTCGCCAGGTGCGCGCTGGACGCCCCCACGCTCGACCACAACCTGCTCGAGTTCTGCGAGGACGAGCGGAAGTCCTCGGAGAATGTGGAGACGCTGGTGCTGCGGCACAATCACCTCGTCGAGTTCCCGGAGAACATCGGCAAGTTCATGAACCTCAAGTCGCTGGACATCAGCTCCAACGGGCTGACCTCGCTGCCGGACATCTTCCAGTCGTGCTCCCTGACGACGCTGATAGCGAAGAACAACAGCATCACGAATGAGTCGCTGCCGAAAGCGTTCACCACCTCCAACCTGCGCGAGCTCAATCTGAGCGGAAACCAGTTGACACACTTCCCCGAACAAATACTCGCCTTTCCCACCATCAAGTATCTGTACCTGGGCGGGAACAGGATCTCGAACATCTCGAGGAATATATGGAAACTAGTCAAGTAAGTTTTAAAAATAAGAGATAGATGGCTAAACAACGTTTCACGTGAATTTTGTACATTTATGGTTGATTTATGTTATTTCTGCTAATGGACTATATTATCTATCTGCTGTGTTTAAATTAAGATTTTTCCTGAAATTGGCACTAAAAGAAAAATGTTGATAGTAGTAGTACTTGTTAGACAATTTGCCTACGACGGCGTAGATTTGTGTGTGTGTAAATTGGCTTGTTACTTCAAAACGCCGTTCATTGTATCCCTATGGCGAATGGTACACCGCTCACCGATCATTCTCAGACCTGAATCAAAGTTGCTGACTCTGGCAATCGCTGTTCCGCTGCCGACACCGAATGCACCAACCACCGACGTTTGGTAATATCTTAATTAGAAAATTTGGCAAACGTATTCCCGATCAGCTTTTAGTTAAGCAAGCCGTGGTATTTTTGTTTTGAATGTTTAAACATGAAGTTTGGACAAACGTCAAATCAAATTTTTAAAACATGAAATAGCGTTGCGCACACTACTTAAGAATTAAGATAAGTACCATTAACATCAGCGGTGGATCATGGAAGTTCGGCGAGGAAGCTGCGGAAGAAAATTTGACCAAAACTGCAGTGGAATATTTTCTTCTCTATAAGAGTAAGTAGTACAACACAGTGACGGTTCGCGGGTTTTTTTCTGGTACGGCCGAGGAACAAGAGGTGGTAATACAAATAGGTAGGGTCAGTTGCAGAGACGGCTGGCTGCGTGACCGCACCATCTCTTGTTCCTCGGCCGTACCAGAAAAAAACCCGCGACCCATCACTGGTACAACACGAGCGGCATCTCTGTCTTAGCCTCCTTTGCGAAAATCCACGAGCCGCCGCTGATTAATATTAATAAAACAATATTCTTCATAAGAGAAACTCATTTTTAGTCGACATTAGCACTGACGATTCGCGGGGTTTTTTCTGGTACGGCCGAGGAACAAGAGGTGGCAATACAGATAGGTAGGGTCATTTGCAGAGACGACTGGCTGCGTGACCGCACCTATCTGGTATTACCATCTCTTGTTCCTCGGCCGTACCAGAAAAAAACCCCGCGAACTGTCACAGGACATTAGAGATTAACATTTTGCTTTTATAGATATATCTCTTTGTACGACGTAACGTTCACATTTCAATCTAATTTTTGCGCATTTGTAGTTTACAGATCCTCTCCATGGGCGGCAACATGGTCACGGAAGTGCCCAATAGCATAGGGACACTGAAATACCTGCAAGCCCTAGTCCTCTGCGATAACCTTTTGGAAGGTCTACCCGCCAATGTTGCCAACCTGCACAACCTCAAATCGTTGATGTTGCACAAAAACGGACTGAGGACACTGCCGCCGGAGATAGTTGCCCTCAGGAATTTAACAGAGGTGAGTGTTGGATAAAAACTAAAAAAAACAATATTTTGAGCTTTGTGAAGGGATTCGAGTACAACAGAGGGCGAAACCGCGCGCCGAGAAATGTTGTATAAAACCGTGTCCTACCCTCTGATTTATGGATGAAGAACAAGAGTTTACATGCCGAAATTAATTAATAACACAAGAGTAAGGAAGACATTTAAGACTTTATTTTTGTGGTCCACTTATTTATTTGTGGAAATATCGGAGCGTGGGCAACATGTTGTATTGTAGGATAGCGCCCACCCACCACCCACCGCATCAACTTTACTTTAACCTACAAATCCTGTTGGGTTAAAGGAACTTCTTTGGCAAATAGTTGGAAAAGTTTAAAGTTTACAAAACGCGATTTTGTAGTATAAATCTTAGTGGAACGAAGGGCGGGTGGGTGGTCCCTGGCCCACCCTAAAATTTACGAAAGATGAACAAGAGTTTACATACCTAAATTAATTAATAACACAAGAGTAAGGAAGACATTAAGACTTTATGTTTTTGTGGTCCACTTATTTATTGGTGGAAATATCGGAGCGTGGGCAACATGTTGTATTGTAGGATAGTGCCCACCCACCGCCCACCGCATCAACTTTACTTTAACCTACAAATCCTGTTGGGTTAAAGGAATTTCTTTGGCAAATAATTGGAAAAGTTTAAAGTTTACAAAATGCGATTTTGTAGTATAAAACTTAGTGGAAGGAGAGGCGGGTGGGTGGTACCTGTCCCACCCTAAAATTTACGAAAGATGAACAAGAGTTTACATGCCGAAATTAATTAATAACACAAGAGTAAAAAACACATTTAAGACTTTATGTTTTTGTGGTCCACTTATTTATTGGTGGAAATATCGGCGCGTGGGCAACATGTTGAATTGTAGAATAGGGCCCACCCACCACGGGCAACATGTTGAATTGTAGGATAGGGCCCACCCACCACCAGGCAACAGGTTGAATTGTAGGAGAGGGTCCACCCAAATATTTTCAAACAAAAGATGTTCATATCTTTGTTGTCTTCAATGTCCGTTTAAATGTAAACTTAAAAACACTGCCGGTGTACGAAATTTTATTTTTTCAGTTTTTGGGATTGTCGAATAATGTTCAAATTTTCATCCTGATTGCTCTATTAGTTTCTGAGATACAGTGCGCACAGACACACAACCACACACAGACACAACTATTTTTTCCAGAAATATTTGAAATCGCCTGTAGGGAACTCAAAACGAACATTTCCGTAAAAAAAAAATTGAAAAATTTTTCACAATCACAATACTTGTTCGTACTTTAGGTAATGAAGAAAATAAAAATATCAGCTCTTGTAATTGAAAAGAAAAAAATACGTCCTTGAAAGAAGCATCAAATGATCAAATCTCGGGGGGCTTCAGATAAAAAGATAGTGTAGAGGGTTTCTCTTTGAACTGATTAGAGTACTTTTGCGTTATCTCCTGCAAAAAACAGGAGGTGAAACCACACCACGGAAAATGTCTTAGAAAGTGCCAACTGACGCACCCCGATAACAAAAATTTTGAAAATTTACCAATTTCCATTCGTTTTTTTTTAATTTTCTTAAAAAAAAAACACGTGACGCCATCTTTTGAAAGCACACGTCAATTAAAGATATAAGATGTTTAAAAAAATAACAGCGGCGCGAGTGAAAACTGTTGCAGCATCAGGTTACAACACAAGTGTAAACAGAAAGTATTAACGTAATTTTGAATTAAAAAGCGATCTACGACTCTCCCTTTCACTTCAAGATTGAAATATCTTACGGCCATGATTGTGTCAACAATAACAACATGTAAAAAAATACCGGCATTCATCGATGAACCAGAATTTTCTGCCTAGTCACTTTTTGAGATAATGCCCAGTCATCGCATGACTTATCCATAATTTGCAAATCAGTGCAAAAATTGTACGGTCTCTTCATTCGTGTTATCTTAAAACGATGACATTTCCACGCCTTATCGCGAGAAAGGTCACGCGGCTAGACGATCAGATAAGCTAAATCGGGCACGCAAAATTCTGGGAAGAGATTTTTTTTTTATTGCAAGTTCACATGAACTCGAACTTTGATTTAAAACAGGAAATAAAATTTTGTGCATACTGGGACGAAATTTCGTTTCTTGGATTGCTCCAGCAGGAAAATGGTTGCCGAATTAAACTGTGTGATGTGTGTACAGGGGCGTTTTCTCGCCTAGGCCAGTATAGTATAGCACACCTTTATTTTATAATGAATTATAAAATGTGAAACTGATAAAGTATGTTCATTAAAAAAAACCTCAAGTGTGCCATCACAGAACACATACCGGTGGCGCCATCTGGTTAAACATAAAGCATGTTCATTAAAAACAAAACCTTAAGTGTGCCATGATTTTTTATTTTTAAAAATTTAAGTTGGTAACACATATTGAGGTTATGTTACTTGCGGCATGTTCCTACCGATAAATTAATTTGCTGTGATAAGCGGCGCAGAGAAGTTGTAGGTTCACCTTCCAAAATTCCTGGGGCTGCGTTAATCGCATCCTGAGTACGTTTGACTGGTTTACCACTCCTTGGTTTACGGAGACATAACAGATCATGATACGGTATTTTTAAATTCATCTTAAATCATGGAAACATTTGGAAATTCGTCCTGAAAGTCAGCCAAAGGTGCGTCGAATGAATACACCCAATTTCCTTCTACTTTAGTCCCATTTCGGAAATAACTTTCAACTAAAAACATTGTGACCACGGAATAATTGTCAATTCCTAACATGGTGCCAACTTAAATTTTTTTAAATAAAAAATCAATGCACATTTGAGGTTTTTTTTAATGAACATACGATATAAAAACGTCAATATTACATACAAGTACATCAGTGTTTCTCAAAGTGTGGTACGCGTACTCCCTGAGGTACGGGAAGAGTTTGCTGAGGGTACATGCTGCAACGGGCTTTAGCTGCGCCAAAAAAGTTACTTTCGGATGTGGAGCCAAAATAAAATTATCAACCAGGAAACCATATTATGATAATCTGTTGTCTCAATGTAAATAATTTCATCCTTCTCATTGATTATAATGAATGTTGTTTATAATATAACTTTTTTTTACGGGAAAGAAAGTTTTGAACCACTGTAATTTTAACTTTCAATTTAAACACATTTGACCTTGAACATTTGGGGGAGGGTAATCAGTGTTAGAAAAATTATAGAAGAGGTATATACATGTCGAAAGTTTGAGAGCTATTGCCTGGGGTCTATTTACACAACGTTTGATATCCCACTACATTCTTGATAAAATGTTATTGGATTTTGAAATGAATCACTTGTTTAATGAATACTCGAGAGTGTTAATCCGTACTCCGTTGAAAGTGATAACAATTTGTCGAAAATGATAACAAAATAAATATTTAATTCCAAAAGCCTAATCAAGTTATTTGGTTTACTTGAAGTGATTATTTTTTTTTTTTAGATTAACACGTTCTTTTATGTCCTGTTTCAGTTAAGTCTGCGTGATAATCCACTCGTCGTAAGATTCGTCAGTGATATGACCCACAATCCTACAAGTTTATTAGAGTTATCAGCGAGGACGGTGAAGTTGCACAACATCACAGTGGGAGACGGTGACATCCCCAAGACTTTGGAGTCGTATTTAAACAGTGCGCATCACTGCGTCAACCCGAAATGTAAAGGTGAGGACGAAAATAGCCGGAATATATGAATATTCAACCTGTTCGTGATTCTGCAAAATTCAATTTTATTAAGACTACAAACAAATAAACTTATTGGCTAATGCCACGCCGGATATTGAATGATACAAAAGATATTTGCATGTTATTACTAGCACTACTAGATAAATAACATTGGTTTAAGATCATTTATTTCTACGTACAGAACATAAACATAAAAATAGCGATAGATGGCGCTGACGATTTTCTAGACATAATTGTGAGAGGAACTTTAAAATAGTCGTCCTACATATAGAGCTGTAGAGTTATCTGGGTTAAACATTAACCCATTACTTCCCATTGTACTCAAGCGAGCAACAAACATTTTAGCCCTTTAGAGACGAATACTGGCAATATTACTTACTTTAGAGATGTCATTTGTAACCACAAACGTTCTACTTGAATGTTATTTTTACGATTTGGAAAATTTTAAATTTGTTTGAACACTTATATGTCATGTGCAGTAATAATAGGTTAAGAGGAGTTATTTTGCATCTTTGTGTGCATTTTCTGTGTTTGATATTCCGCCAATACAATTGTTCTATTTTGATGCATTACCTGAATATGAAAAAATTCAAAGAAAATAAATTTGGCAAGTAAGGAGTTAAAGCAAAGACCACCAGTCAAAACATATACTTTAATAAGTGTTTTAATCATAATTTTTGAGTGCACTCATTGCAATCGTGATAAATAATTACAATTTGATAATTGTATTTGAATATCATGAAAATTGAGTGTAATTGAGATAATTTCATCCATCAAAGGAGTTGAAATGTGCCAAGGCGAACCGTCACACTTTTTATCTGGATCAGTTGAAGTGGCCATATTTTGTATTACTTAAGTTGTTTTTGATAACGTTTAATGATCCATTAACGGCGTAAACAATCGACCATATCAATTATAAGCAGTCTATAACATGTGAGCCACAAGATTTTGACTCAGGGTTGGCTGTGAGATAAATTAGGAATGTCGCATATTAAAAATTTAGCCTGTGTAGAAAGGGTTAGTTGGAGAAAATAAAAAATTGTAAGATGGATTGTATGATCACCATGTTCATGAATAACATAAATTGTCTCGACTCGACTCGTCAGTTTGATTGTAATTTGACAATTCATGTCATAGAAGATTAGCAATGACGGTTCGCGGGGTTTTTTCTAGTACGGCCGAGGAACAAGAGGTGGTAATACAGATAGGTGCGGTCATGCAACCAGCCGTCACTGCAACTGACCCTACCTATCTGTATTACCACCTCTTGTTCCTCGGCCGTACCAGAAAAAACCCCGTGAACCGTCACTGAAGATTAGATTAGTCGAGTTGAATTTAAAAAAAAATCTCAGACATGACTGCTATGTTTCTCTCTCTCTCTCATGCATGGCCATCTCAGCAGCAAAATTCAGTGGCTTCAGAAAGGATAAAAAAAATCTTGTTGAACCCTGTTTCACGATTTTCCTTATAATTTTCATTCTCTTTTCCTCCCTTCAATAAATTCACCCACTCTCTCTGCCCATAAATCTGTGCTCCGCATGTGCCCCGGAGCATCTTACACTCTAAAACCTCTCTTCTTCTTTTACGCACAACCTGCATCTTCTTTCTTGTTACGACGTGCATTATCTGTGCCATCTATTAGATAATAAAAAAGTGCTATAAGAACGTCGTTACCGTTTCTAAATATCACCTTAAATAACGAAGATATAAAGAAACAACGAAAATCAGTTTTTTCAGATTTTTGGACTTAACTCGAAAACAAAATAATTTAAGTAAAAAAAAAAACAACCTTTATTGGCATAATTGTACACTCTATATACAAAATACAAATACTATTCTTCCCCGTCTCTCCTTTTCCTTCACCTCCTGTCCTCCTTCTCGCATCCCACTTTCTCCAGTGTCTTTACCCCAGCCCCATCCTCCCTCATCCATTCCGTTACCCTTCTGTTTCCTTTCACTCCCACCCATTCCTCATTCACCCCCTCACATTCTTCCGCAAGGTGTCTCCACGTATCCTTCCCCCATTCACATAACCTACATCTCATATAATCCTCCCCCATCCATCTCTTCCTCCCCCTCTCTCCAGACCCTAGCCCTCGCCATTATCATCCTTTCCTCCCTTAATAACTTAAGTAAATTTTTTCAATTCATTATTATTCAGCATAAAATTCTGCCAAATTTAAACATACCCTTTATATCTTCTAATAAGCGAGATCCCCATGGCGAGCCTCGAATTTGAAACACCCCGTATAATTTGGTATTTTTTGTTTGTTTCAGGTGTATTTTTCGATAACAGAATAGAACACATTAAATTCGTGGACTTCTGTGGGAAATACCGTATTCCGCTGCTTCAGTATCTCTGTTCGTCCAGGTGTGTCACCGGAGGAGATGCAAAGGTCAGACCCGGCCGCAGTGACATGATGCGAAAGGTCTTGCTGGGTTGACCCTCCCTAACCTCATCCCACCCTTACTGCCGCCCACACCAACCTGTACATACACATTATCTCTCTTTGTAAATAAAATATAAATAATGCAAATAAAAACGATTAAAATCAATTCAATCCTTCTTAAAATTTCTTTGTTTATGTAACACCTAACCTACATTATTTTAATACAGAGGTCGCCCCCTAGGGGTCTATTTAACAAAAGTAGGGGTCGATCTAAGTTAGGGGGTCTAATGGAGGTCGATCCCAATCGGAGGATCGGTTGGGGGTCGAAGGAAAAATAAATGTAAAAAATTGAAAAAAATGTAAGGAGTTATAAACCTCAATTTTCATATTTTCCGCTAGTGAACATGAAACCTTTTTCAATGGAAAGGTTTTATTTAGAGGAAATGTATCAATATATATTTGGATTCCGCGTTTGGAAAAAATTATTAAACTATTTTAGGTCATCGTCATTTATGTCTTTATGTATAATTTTTTTTAACGAATATTACAAGAAATACAAGCCATAAATATCAATCATTCTTTTTACAGTCCCAAAGTAGTCAATACACACATTTTTTACACCAGTGGATAGGCTATCAAGATTTGTTCAGTAGTTATAGCCAAAAGACAAAAATATGGCTGATTTTCGAGTTCACAAAAAAATACTTTTGTGGGAGTCGATGGAGATTTCGAAAAATTATATAGGGGTCGATGATCAAAAAAGTTTAGCGACCCCTGTTTTAATAGATAGATAAACATCTTTATCCAAAATCGGGTGTAATAATCGAATTACAGCGGTCATTTGAGCCATGTAATGTTGCTCATTACCCCCTAGTGAGAGAATAAGTTTCTCTCACGGAATGTATAACCCTTCATAGGATTTTTTAAATATTTCAAATTGACACCACGTACGTCAAAATTTTATAAACATTATTTCAATATTTAATGCAATTACAAACGATTTTGGATAAAATTTTATATTATACTCATGTGGAATTTCTCATTAGCCTCTTGAGAAAATTACCCGTTCGCTCTGCGGGACTAATTACGTACATTCCACATTCGTATAATAAATATTGACAGAACAAATACATAGATTTACAAAGATTTTGTACATTTTTGGCTGGTTTATGTTATTTCTGCTAATGGGCTATCGACCAGTAGTCTTTCTGCCCTGTTTTGTCTCTCCGTCAGTGTTTGACTTAATATTAACTTGTCATATGTCTTAATTCGCAGTGAAATGTTGAGTGAATTGATGTAGAGTTAGGGTAGGAGTTTTACATTTGGGCGGTATATTTGGATTTCTGGGGATACATAATTTTGAAAGGATATGGATATTATTGGAATCGGTGGAAAACTTTTCTGCTAGATGGAGTAGCCGCTCTTGGATAGGAATTATTTGGGTGCGATTGTATAAGAGTTCATTTACTTTTATTTATTTAAAAAAAAAACGGAATATCTCCAATTTGTAACATGGTATAAACTTAAATATAATCTAAAACTACCTTAAATTTAAAACGTGTACGTATGTACACACAAAATTAAAAATACTGCAAAAATTATACATGTGACGGTTATCTAACCATCAACCAAGTTGTTCAAAATGTATCGTAAAAACGCAACAAGGGATTGTTTGGGTGTCTAATTTTTGTAAGGATTCTGAGAGAGGATCTTTCGCCTACTTTAATATTATGGAGTACGGAAGGGCGGGATTGGGCAAAGAGAATGGCCAAGGGCCGACATATCATTTTGTAAATATGAGTTGCATGTAAATATGAGTTGCAGCCTTGGTTGTAATGCTCTGGCTTCTATAAGTTAGTGCTCTAAAATGACGAGCCCCTGCACGTATTTTTACATTTTTTTTTAAATATGTACCCAGTTAGCACACTTGTATCAGTAACATATCTGAGCAAGCTCAAACTGAGAACAAGCCAGTGACGGTTCGCGGGTTTTTTTTCTGGTACGGCCGAGGAACAAGAGGTGGTAATACAGATAGGTAGGGTCAGTTGCAGAGACGGCTGGCTGCGTGACCGCACCTATTGTTCCTCGGCCATACCAGAAAAAAAACCCGCGAACCGTCACTGGAACAAGCACACTTATATCAGTAACATATCTGAGCAAGCTCAAACTGAGAACAAGTACTCGTTCTCAGTTTGAGCTTGCTCAGATATGTTACTGATACAAGTGTGGTAACTGGGTAGTTACCAGACTTTTTATAAAATTTTATGTCATTATATTGGGCTCGTAAAACTGCAATTCTTTCTTTATTTAATCGTCTCTTTATCCCCACTAGTTTCCGAGATACCCATACTAAACATCGAAAAAAACTCACCCTATATTATTATTATTAATTAATTATTACTTAATCGTTAATAATTATATGTGTATATACAGATAATCCTTTGTTTATTATTTTTAAATATTACTATATACATTTAATGAATTACTATTACTATTATTATAGTAAATTGAATACATATAGATAAAGGACCAACATTTATGTTTTTCAATGTAGAACATCCCTAGTACTGACGAGATGAATACTGACAAAGACGGGCCGAAAAACATTTAGCCGATAGCCCCTTGACACAAATTAATTATTAAAAACTTAAAAATATGTGTAATAATAATGTTTCTAGTGTAGGTAATTTCAATTCAATCCGGCCCTATCCAAGACGCTCACGCGCTTGCGCGGCTACGTAGCGCCGCCATTCTCATTCGGTTGTTTCGCTCGAGAGGGTGAACGCGCGTGCGACCCTTACTGAGCCCGCGTCCTTTGCAAACCCTTACAATCGGTAGTGAATTAATAGCAGGGCCGACGTTCTGCTCAAACGAAACGCGTAACTTCGGTGTTAAACAAGCTAGAGCGCAGTTGGTGGTGTTCTCGCAAAATCGCTTCCGTACCCGCGTAACGTGAGCCCGGTGAACGAGTAGTGTTAGTGCCGCACCCCGTTGAACCCGAAAAACCGTGCCTGGAAGCGACGCTGGAACTCCGCAGATCCGAGGTAGGTGATTTCCTTGAAAATTAGGGGCGAAAACGTATTTTCCACGGAAGCGTCGTCTATTTTGGTTTGGGCGCGAAGCCATGTTGCTATAGTTTGATCAACCGTCACGTCATACATGGCGTGCACGTTAGCGGCGGCTCGTGGATTTCCGTAGGTGAGGCAAAGACAAAGATGCCGTTCGTGCTGCACTACTTACTCTAATAGAGGAAGCAAATATTCCGTTGCTTTTTCGGTCACATTTTCTTCCGTTGCCTCACCGCCGAACATCCACGAGCCGCATAAATAATGGACCCTTTGACTATATAAATTTATTTAGTCAAAGGTGTAACCTAGTTCCGACATGACCTTCACACGTTTACTCCTTCTACGATACGTTAAATAAGACGCAATAATTTTTTTTACGAATGTCGCTGCCTTGTCCGACTTCGATAAAAACAATGCATTGAACATTGAACAAAGACGTAAGTCAATGTAGATGTTTATTGGTGTATTATATGTATTACATTAATTACACAAGTCGCCATTCGATATAAATAAATTTGAAATAAAATAATCAATCTGCAGTGGCAGCGCGTAATATAAACACTTCATGATAAAAATTGCTTCGTGCAATGTAAAAACAATTCTTTTCAGAAATTAGTCTAATCTATGTGTTGTCTAAACTCAAAATGTCAGGTAGAAATTAGTCTAGTCTAACCTCAAAATATCAGGTAAACGTCGAAATTCTCAGGCGACGACTCATGTGGTCTATTTTGTAGCAAAAAATCCACACAACGATATCTAATTTCCCTGAATGCTGTTCAAGAGGTAAATTCTGTTTTTCATTGTTTAATTTCGTTGTTAATATTACATCGTTACATGGAGAGTTGCCGATGCTTTAAAAATAAGTTTACGAACTGCAGCCAGTATTAAAATTGCGAGTGAAGAGGCATAAGCCGAGGTGTTTACATATAATTTAGTGTACATATTTCAGTTTGTTGTTTAACAAGGCATTGCCGTTTTGTAATTTTTTTGCTGCACGAATCGCTAACATTGATTTTAAAAGACAATGGTCAGTAATGACGCACGCTATATTTTATTTCAAATCGTTCAGATTGTTGTCATGGTGAAGGTAAATAATATTTTTCTGCTTACTTACCTTTTTATCCACTTGTAGAATTGCATACTGCTATCTTAAATGCTCCTTTTAATACGTGTGTATAGCCTATTCGGTAGAATCTGGCGGCCGAGTTCGTTAAACGGTCAGTCCGCCCCGAGGATCGACGCACCCTCGAAGAAAAGTTATTGGTGGTTCGTCTAATTGCATCCCATACATTTATTACTGTCCTTCGCTCCTATTGGTATACGCACTTTTATACCAGTATTTCTCAGCAGATTGGATTAAAATAAAAAATATTATGTCCCCTACTTACCGAGATCCGACCCTCTTTTACGACCACAGCCGCCAGATTCCGGAGAACGGGCTATATAATTCTCTGTCAATGTTTTCCTCACTAAACGATATAAATATTTTCCGGACACAACAATGCTTATTTCCGATTGATTCAAGGGAGGTTCAAGTGTATTTATTTTTTAATTCATGTTTAGTGGCAACTATTGTTACTTGTATTAATAATAATACTTTCGGAAATCCGAACAGATTTTAACATCTAATTACAGGGAAAAATACAACAATACTTAAATACCAAATTAAATTTTCTTCATTGATGAAGATGATGGTTGCGACTGTTATTATTTGTTTCTTTAACTCTAGCAATCGATGTATTTTCATGCTTTTGTACGCACAAATTCAATGTTAATAATTTCAGCATGTGCCCGTTTACCACCAGTTAGGTTTGTGTGTTTTAAGGCGGCTGACGACAAGGGATAGGTTAGTGTGCTGTCGGGGGTGGGAGGGGATCGAGCAAATGCGGGGGAGTGTAATGTGAGCGTCGTGTACTATCCACATGAAGTGTTGGGGGTGTAGACTGGTGTTGAATTGGTACATGTTTGTAATTTTTGTCGTGTTTATTTATTTATTTTATCCTATAATGTTATCATGCCAATAACTCCTTAGCAACGAGTTACGTTAAGGTACCTTTAATAACACTAGCTCCTACGTCACTCGTGCTTTCAAACTTTCCTCTCGTAATGTAAAAACCTTCGTACGTCTATTACTATAATTTTTTGTTTATTTATTTTTATCTTGTTTTATTTTTGTTATTTTGTTTTAATTTTCACAATTGTTTTTGTTTTTTATTTATTATTTTTAACTGTCGCAGCTTCCATTTTCATTGGTTCTTCTTAATGTTTTATTTCTAGCATTTTAAGATAAGATAACACTTTTACTTTAATATTTGTTATGTAGAAGGGTAAAATTAATTGATTTTAAATATTGATTTGTTTTGTTTCTTGTGTCATATCGGTATTATTATTTGAAACTTTCATAATTGTGGGGTTATTAGCTTTGGTCAAGATTTCGAAGTTTTAACTCTATTGCATAGTTTCCAAATGGGAACAACAATTATTGTTAGGCAAAGTGCTGCCATCTTACGAAATAAATAATTACTAAATTGAAATAAAAAAGATTCGAAAACTGTAAGAGATCCTCAACAAAATTTATTTTTGAGGGAATCTTCCAGAGGACTTTCAATTTTTTTTCTTTATTTCTCAACTGGTAGAGCAAACATGTTACATGTACAGCGCACAGAAAAACTAAACAAACTAAGGAAATGGAGCAATTCACAGGAATACGGGTTTGGATGTCTCTCATCAGACAACTTTCCTCAAGCAGATACTGGGCTGCTAAAACCAGAATGGTTCAAATTACGGATGCTATGCCTCTAAACAAGTTTGAAAAATGCTTTCTTCATTTCTTTGATAATTTTGTTGCTGCCAAAAATACTGATAAAATTACGTCAGTACTAAACTAAATAAAACATTAACAAATTTTATAAAAAATATAATTTTGCCTTATTGCCTTAACCATTTAATGTAAAAAACTTACATTTTTATGTTTAAATAAATCAATAGAGGGTTAACGCGTTAAGCCCCGCGAGACATCAACCCGATGCCTCAATAATATATGACGGGACCGTGAGGTATCAACGTAATGCCACCCTGTATATATTTTTTTTTCAGGCCGTGTGTACACAACGCGATCTCACGATTCAATACTTACCTTAAGGAACTTATTTCAGTTATTTAATGAGGCACTTCAATACCGCGTGGTCCAAAACCATAAAATAACTTTACCGACAGGGTGGCATCAAAGTAATGCCTCATTTTTTTTTTTAATAATCATGCAAACAAAAAAAAAGATAATAATTTAGTACAAACTTGA
Organism: Ocypus olens; assembly: GCA_910593695.2. Classification (NCBI taxonomy): domain Eukaryota; kingdom Metazoa; phylum Arthropoda; class Insecta; order Coleoptera; family Staphylinidae; genus Ocypus; species Ocypus olens. Next base: position 44,833,684 of record OU343054.1, read on the forward strand.
TGTAACTGTACATATTTATAGAACAGAAAAAACGAGAAATAAATACCCGGTCCGAGGAATCAAAAAAAAAAAATGTACGCCGGGGCTTAACGTATTAAGTATTTATGCTTCTACTTCATTATACATGTTTTTATTTTTTGTACGACAAGCGTTTTATTGATCATATTTTTACTTTTTGCCTTTTGCTTGAAATAGCGTAAAAGACCTCCTGGAGGGAAAATAAAAAAAAACTGGGGATTGGGCATCGTAACACACTTTCAAACGAATCAAATAAGAGTCTAAAGTCTGGTTTTTCCTCTTTAATTATATTTTAAATATTCATATATTGCAGTGTCAATTAACATACAATAAGCGAGAGATATATACAGCATAAAACATTGATCTGAAAAAAAGAAAAGAACAATCTATTATAGTTAAAAGTTGCGCTAACATTACCTTGCATTCGTATATTGTATTCAAATCAGCTATATCGTCACCGATCACTCGTTTATATATCTTTCTCAAGTTCTAAAAAATTGAACGGCTCGCGCGCGCGCCGTCCTCTCCGTGCCGGGGACGGCCCACTACGTATATACAACAATATACATCGCCACCCGACTGGACCGTCGCCACCACCAAGGACGGACTTAATAGTACACGCGGGGACAATAAAAAAAGAACATAAAGCTGTGCAATAGATTATACAATATACTTTCTTTTTGTAATATGGTACTCATTTTTTTTACCTAGAACACTAGTTTGCCCCAAATATACTCTAAAAACAAACGATTCGAAAAACTATCGTATATATACATATTTCATGTAACTTTTTTTTACTAAAAACAGTTTTTGACCGAAAAATGCTCCGCATTGGCACTTTCCTAAGTAACACCTAGCTAAACATATCCTTATTTGCTTTCTCAGTGTGTTTGTGTGTGTTAGTGTGTGGCCGGAAAAATGAACATGTCTCGCATTCATAGAATGCAACCCAACAGAGCCAAACCCGCCGGTCCAGGGGAGGGCCGCTAAAAAGATTACTTGGTGTTTTTTTTTTTTGATAGTTTGAAAGTATGTATTTACACATGAATCTAATAAGAAACTCGTCTCCCCTCGCAAGGTTATTAATTCATCCGAGTAATGAACATGATAATAATTATTTATTTTAATTAAATACACAAACGTAACGTATCTCTTCACTAAAACTATTTTAAGGGTCAGATAATCAGCTGCTCTCGCACGTATAGGACCTCCCCCCTTGCGATTCGACTCTCACACAAGTCCCACGAACAAACAGTAACAGTGATTAAAATTACAACGGAAAAAAAAACGGTACAGTTACACATAAAAAAAGGATTTACGCCGTTAATATACACAAACGCCTAATTGCATCTCTTTAAAAACAATCAATTGAAGGGTCTGATATGTCCGTTATACGCAAGAGTCCATTCTATCCTACTGTTAGAGTGAAAACGATAAAATATACCCTATGATAACATGAATATCGCGCCGAAAGAAGGATAAACGCCGTATATATAATTATATACAATCACGTCGAGTAAGTTAAATAAAATAAAAATCTTAAGGGCTCACTTTCACTAATAAAAAAAAATTAACAAATATTTAAATAGCTCTTAAGGTATAAAATGAAACGCTCACATCGATGTCGCCTTAAAAGTTAACCAACAAAAATTACAATAGTGCCCGGCATGCAGCGTCTAAATTCTACGTTTACAATTCCGACGACGATTACATATTTATAGAGAAGGCGTGGTGTTTGCTCCAAGCCGAAGCTCGAACGCGGTGTGGAAAAGGTTTCTGGATTTTTCAATACTCCTAATAATGCACTTAGTATACGACAAGACAACTGCTTATAGCGGGTATATATAAGTTTCAAGCACCGCGCTCACTCTTCACACGTGTGTCGGATGGGGCGGGAGGACCTATGTTACTTCTTTCGCGTGTGTCTGTGGTGTGGAGGACCTGGCAACTTTAAAGCCTCGGTACGAAGAAAAAACGGAAAGAAAAACTGAAGGGCATCGAATACAAAAATGCCATCCCTAAAAAACACTTATATTCTGTACAAACGCACGTGTATATATTTATGTATATATATATATATAATTAACCTATAGTACAGCTGTCCGATTAATTTAATTAATTTAATGCCTCCCATCTTTCTTTTATTTATTTCAAATAGGTGTGTGAATGCGCGTTTATCTGGTGAGAGAGAGAGATAGATAGAGATAGAGAATATCGTGGCATTATTTCGCTACAATAGTCATCATTAATATTTTTTTTTTTTAAATATAATTTAACTCTAAGCGGAGTGGATGACTCGTAAATTTCCCAGGGATCCAGTTTCGATTAATGTATTTTTATTTTTGTGTCTGTATTGTGTTATATTTTAGAGGTAATGCGTATACCGCGGAGAGATCCACGCCCGGATTTATCAACTGGGATGATGGTATTTTTTTGTTGGTTTGCTTTGTCGCTCTGAGACTACCTAAGCTAAGCCCGAGGTCGCCGCCTGCGCCGGTGGGACCGACTGGTCGCTCCCGTCTACCGCCGATGACGTGCCCGCTCCGTCCTGGGGACTGCTGGCCGACTCCTGGCCTCTCGGCATCAGTATCGAGTTCAGGTTCGGCTGGATGCTCAACTCTAAAATTCATTAAAAAAAAACAGTGTTTTATTAAACCTCGGACACGGAATACAGAAAAAAATCGTACAATTTCAATTACCGTTGATTACATAATCAACAAGATGGTGGTGACCAAATACATTACTGGTGAGGGAACAGTACAAACTTAAAAAAGGTAGAAAAAGTTTGCCTGCCTGCAGTTTGTGCAGTAATAACTTTGAATTCATCCTAAACACTTTGTTCACATTAGAGATGGCGCTGGTGCGCCCGACTTGATACTTGTGTGTGTGCAATCCCAATTGCAGTGGCAGCGAACGTGTTAAAACCAATTCGGTAATTTATTTGCCATGTAAATGGACACGAAATTTTCAATTAGATATTTCTCACGAACAACTCTGGAAAAGAACATGAAACGTGGTACGTGTATTACCATCCATAAATCGTGTAAAGTGGTTAGTGATGTTGAGTAGACAATATTTTTTAAGTTGGGAAACACGAAAAAATCTAACAAGGTTAAGTCAAGTGGTCACATAACAGTTTCATCCAAGGATCATCGAATTTGTTATTTAAGTATTGAGCAACTAATCTAGCATTATGAGTGGGCGCCCCGTCTTGCTGAAAATACATCTGGTGTCTTACATTTAATGGCAGTTCATCTAAACACTGTTCTATTTTATTCTAAGAAAAACCAAGGTGAAGGTCGCCTTCAAACAAAATTGGGCCCACTATTCGCTTACCCAAAATACCCATCCAGTGGTTAAATCCAAAATATTGTTAAAGCAATTTCTCTTGTTGGAGTAGGATTCAACTTTGTGTACGCCAAAATATCCGTTTCCCTTTTTCTACAAATATGGAAATGCTCTCTTGGGTTATTTTTTTCGGGTTCAGTACGAAATTGCTTCGATGGTAGGACGGACCAAAATTTAAGCGGCGACAGAACTTTGGTCTGTCCTGCAAATTTGCCCATCCACCATCGTGTATGCACGGGCAGAAACTTCGTGCAAAACCATGGTACGTGCACGACGCATAATGTGTACAAAAAAGTTCAGAGCTTTTTTTTTGCAAAGTTCAATATTCCCCATTTGCATCGATGACCTTTTGCTATCTTTCGGGCACCTTGCAAATTCCCTGATAGAAACTCACTGACTTCCGAGGCGATAAAGTCATCAATGCATTTTCGTAGCTCTTCAAGTGTCACCAAGTGTGTGCTGCAGTGACCGGAATAGGTAGTAATCGGAAGGCGCCATGTCGGCTATACGCCGCGCATGCGGGAGAAGTTCTCAGTTCCCTGAGTCGCTTTAGCAACATGTGGTCGTGAAGCAGTATCACTTTAATTTAATGAAATTTAAATTATATGAAATCTAAAGCTCAGAACTTTTTTTGTGCACCTACTATGATGATGATGATGAGTAAACCATATGAGAGACAAAAGGGTAAAAGGGCCTTTACGAATTTACAGTAGGGTAGGGTGAGACCCAATCATCCGCCATCATTTTCACCCAAACTTTAAACATAAAACTCTGTTTTTGGTGATTTTCCAATTCCTACAATAAATGCAGAAAAGTTTCTTGAAACTAATAAGAGTACTGTAGGTTCTAATAAAATGAGAAATACGATACTTTTCGTCTCTTACAATTTAAGAGTCTCTAAGAGACTAACAAATCATCTACCAAAACAACTACTTTCCTGGCTAGTACCACGACGAATATTGAATAATACAGTAGATATTTCGTGTTCTTGCGCAGTAATAGATACTGGTGGAAAAAAAAATGGAACACTTGAAATTCGTGAAATTTCGACCATTTTCAAACCGTCGTATTTTCAATCGATTGTGATGAATGAAAAACTTTGAAATGTTTTCTTTAACACGTTGACTGCCAACTACGAGACTACTCGTAGGTGTTTTATGCAGTTCACAAGGCCATAGCAGTCAACGTGTTAGTCATGAATGTGAACTTAAGCGTAACCCCTTCCGGCTCCCTCTAGCACCCCTTTCTTTGATTTACAGAAAATCTTATAGAATAATTTTTGGTAGGCATATTTTAAATAAATATATACCAAAAATTATAGAAGTGGCTAAAAAAATATTTCTAAATGGGTTAAAAACGAATTTTGATTCCCAATCTGGGAAAAATATGCTGAACCTACAGTTAAAGGAAGGAAGATTTTTGCTTTGCTAATATGGAAAATTGCATTTTCAAGGTCTTAATATCTTGGGTTTGACATCTTTTGAGAATCAAATATTGAAATTTTGGCAATATCACAAATTGAGGCGAAGGTCATCTTGGAATGTACCACGAAAAACGGGTACAAAAAAATTCAGGAATTGACACAAACTGACCTTTAAAAGCAAGTGCATTCCAAAGCACCCTCAACTGTAAGGGTCCCTCTTGAAAGTGCCGAGGCAACTCTGGCCACCAGCAAAGAGCTCGAGACTTCACAATGGAACTTGGCCCATCAATTTCTCAAGTTGGGTTTATCGGAACTAGTCAACTATGTAAAAATTAAAAAAACTTTTGCACAACCCTATTATTTTAAGAAAGAAAACCATCAAAATAAAAAAAAATCATTTGTAAATTTGCAGTTGATTTGTTACACATACAGGGTGTCCACATGGGAAATACTATGTTTTCAAATAAAATAATCTTTTGCTTACTAATAGATTTTAAATTTTGATGTCAAAATGATCATTATACCGTGGTACGGTCGTTTCATTGGTAACTAACAGTGGGAAGGGAAAATATATTCTTCACAAACGAGAGAGAAAGTCGATTTCTCAGCCGTCAAAATTATGAGAGAAATGACATTTCTCTCCCTAGAGAGAGAGAAGTAAACATCTCTTCCCAGGAAGAGACGTAAACATCTTTCCCTAGGGAGAGAAGTAATCATTTCACTCGCTACGAGGTTCCATTACTTATGTGGTAAGTAAAACACGTGTGTTGAGAATTTTCACAAATTTTTAATGGCGAAACACTGCGACATATGTTTCGCCACACAGTAGCTTCATCAGGCAGATGATTAAAATTTGTGAAAATTCTCAACACACGTGTTTTACTTACCACATATATTATGGAATTTCAACAAGTAACAGCCTCATCAATCCAATGTTCCATTACTCATTTTAACTGTCACGGCTGACAGCGTTTTTTTCTAGGTTAGGTTTCAGAACATTTAGTCTTAAAATATCCCGTTTGTGAAAAAGTAGTTATACCTCAGGAGAGAATGCTATTTTTCGCTCGGAGTGTCGTATCCCTCAGGCTTTCGCCCTCGGAATACAAATTTGTACCTCAAGAAAAATCACGCATTTCTCTCCCTTGATATATAATCCACTATTTTTACATTTAAAACACTATAAATATTTGCATGTATCAACTATTCAATGGAAATGTTTTAAATATTTTCATTATAATATGCCAGAAGCAGTGACGGTTCGCGGGTTTTTTTCTGGTACAGCCGAGGAACAAGAGGTGGTAATACAGATAGGTGCGTCACGCAGCCAGCCGTCTCTGCAACTGACCCTACCTATCTGTATTACCACCTCATGTTCCTCGGCTGTACCAGAAAAAACCCCACAAACCGTCACTGGTCAGAAGTGATTTTGGCAAGTGATAAACATTGTCGGGCATTTTGGTAATACTACATAATCGATTCCTCTGCAAAATATGTGAACAAGTCATCTCCAATAAACAAGTTCACTTCATCGGTTATGAATTCAAGAACAGTATCAACATTTATCCAAGGGTAACCTAAAATCTCCTCTAGCTTGCGAAAAACGTATTTTTACGTGTCCCGACAATAATGTGTTAATAGAACTTCGACCAGCTTCCTTGGATGGTGCAATTCGGGATAAGAGAGTGATGTTATTTCCAATTCTCTTTTATGGCGCTAAAAATCTCTTTGATCTTTATTAAATTTTTCTTAAATGAAATCTTAGCAATTGAAAATCTTACCAATCGAAAATAATGTGTCAGTATAGATGGTACAACTTTAAGGATGTAGTGCATGGGGTACCACAAGGGTCTATTCCGAGCCCGATTTTCTTCATTGTATACATTTAATGATTCGCCGATGTATCAAAGTATCTCTAAATTGTGGTGTTGGATAATGATTTTGTAAAGTTGACAATAATCCAAACCTTGTTCAGTAAAGTTGAAAAGTGGCGGCAGTTCGTTCCCGTTGGGCAGGCGGGTGTTCCTCTCCCGCAGCTCGTTGAAAAACGAGTGGGCACACGCCTGCAACGGGCTGATCCTGGACGATGGCGTGTACTCCAGCAGGCGGGCCACCAGCTCGATGGCCTCGGGCGGAGTACGGGCCCTGAACACCTGCAGAAACCGAGAATCAACAAAATTGCTCTGCAAAACACGAGACCATAAAAACCCTAAACGTATGTAAAAAAAAAAACAGAAAAAAACAGAATGTACGTTTGTTAGTCAGCTCAGAGGTGGTGCGGGGGGCAAAACAGTCGGGTGTTATTGTTTGTTATTAATATTCGCTCTCTAACAAAACGGCCTCTCACACACTTACACGGATCTTTTGGTGCTCGGTCGTGCATTTTGGGAGCGACATTCTTTCCAGCAATGACTGCAAACAGAGGTCCGATTGAATACAATTGATGATTGGTTAGTAATTAAGGTAAAACAAAAAAAAAATTGAACAAACACACGAGCTAACTGGACCTTATTTGAAGACATTGCTAACAAAATGCATTAGACACACCAAAAACAGGAAAAGTGTAAACCGTTTTGTGATGATTTGCGATTATCGAATGAATAAACAATTCCAAATTAAAAAAAAAAAACGTGAGTTGCAGCTGGAAAACAACATTCTCTGCATAAACTTTAGCCCTGGATTTTTAAATTTGAAAAAAATTTTTTTTGTTAATTATTATTGATGGGGAGCTTCTTAAGACCATAAATACCAAATTTGAACACATCTGCTTAATTAGTATAGGAATTAATTAGTGAGGCTTTGTTGAAGTGACATCTAGTGGTAAACAGCAAAAATATGGATTGTCATAGTAAGTAGAGACATGTAAATGTTGCGGTGGCAATTGCCACCACCAGGGCCGAAAGGGTTAATAAATATTGATCGACCGACTTAATCAATGGATCAGTTTAAATATTTTTAGTCATAATGTAGGCACCGGCCACACCACACAGGTTATAATTTTAGAGCCGTAAATGAAAAATAGTAAACCTTACATTATAAAACCATAAATACAAATGTTTATATTTAAGTTAAAATGCACAAATAATATGAAGTCTCAATTATTTACAAACGGTGAGAATAAATTTTAATTTTTCCTGGAAGTACATTACTTTATATATTCCATTGTATGAAACTATTTTATCTGAGGAAGTAAACATTATTATTACTGAATATATTCCGACTACGATAAGTTATATTTTTTTTTTAATTGTCCCTGCAATAAGAATAAAATTTTAGTCAGAATTAAAAAAATTCATAAAAAATTTAAATCGTTGTGCAATTGTTATGCAAATGCTAACAAACACTTTTGCATCTGTTTACTAACCAAAGCAGTTTACCTAGTTTAAAAATTCCGACTATGATAAAAGTTATAAATTTTTTAAATTGTCCCCGCAATAAGAATAAACTTTTAGCCGGAATTAAAAAAATTCATAAAAAATTGAAATCGATGTGCAATTGTTTAGAAAATTCTAACAAATACTTTTGCATCTGTTTACTAACCAAAGCAGTTTACCTAGTTTAAAAATTCTGACTACGATAAAAGTTATAAATTTATTAAATTGTCTCCGCAATAAAAATAATATTTTAGCCGGAATTTAAAAAATTGCAAAAAATTGAAATCATTGTGCAATTGTTTTGCAAATGCTAACAAATACCTTTGCATCTGTTTACTAACCAAAGCAGTTTACCTAGTTTAAAAATTCCGACTACGATTAAAGTTATAATTTTTTTTAATTATCCCCGCAATAAGAATAAAATTTTAGCTGGAATTTAAAAAAACCGTAAAAATTGAAATCGATGTGCAATTGTTTTGAAAATGCTAACAAATACTTTTGCATCTGTTTACTAACCAAAACAGTTTACCTAGTTTAAAAATTCTGACTACGATAAAAGTTATAAATTTATTAAATTGTCTCCGCAATAAAAATAATATTTTAGCCGGAATTTAAAAAATCGTAAAAAATTGAAATCGATGTGCAATTGTTTAGAAAATTCTAACAAATACTTTTGCATCTGTTTACTAACCAAAACAGTTTACCGAGTTTAAAAATTCGGACTACGATAAAAGTTATAAATTTTTTTAATTGTCCCCGCAATAAGATTAAAATTTTAGCCGGAATTTAAAAAAATCGTAAAAAATTGAAATCGTTGTGCAATTGTTTTGCAAATGCGAACAAACACTTTTGCATCTGTTTACTAACCAAAGCAGTTTACCTAGTTTAAAAATTCTGACTACGATAAAAGTTATAAATTTATTAAATTGTCTCCGCAATAAAAATAATATTTTAGCCGGAATTTAAAAAATCGTAAAAAATTTAAATCGTTGTGCAATTGTTTTGCAAATGCGAACAAACACTTTTGCATCTGTTTACTAACCAAAGCAGTTTACCTAGTTTAAAAATTCCGACTACGATTAAAGTTATAAATTTTTTTAATTGTCCCCGCAATAAGAATAAAATTTTAGCTGGAATTTAAAAAAACCGTAAAAATTGAAATCGATGTGCAATTGTTTTGAAAATGCTAACAAACACTTTTGCATCTGTTTACTAACCAAAGCAGTTTACCTAGTTTAAAAATTCCGACTATGATAAAGGTTATAATTTTTTTTAATTGTCCCCGCCATAAGAATAAAATTTTATCCAGAATTAAAAAAAACCGTAAAAATTGAAATCGATGTGCAATTGTTTTGCAAATGCTAACAAACACTTTTGCATCTGTTTACTAACCAAAGCAGTTTACCTAGTTTAAAAATTCTGACTACGAGGAAAGTTATAAATTTATAAAATTGTCTTCGCAATAAAAATAATATTTTAGCCGGAATTTAAAAAATCGTAAAAAAATTAAATTGTTGTGCAATTGTTATGCAAATGCTAAGAAACACTTTTGAATCTGTTTACTAACCAAAACAGTTTACCTAGTTTAAAAATTCCGACTACGATAAAAGTTATAAATTTTTTTAATTGTCCCCGCAATAAAATTAAAATTTTAGCCGGAATTTAAAAAATCGTAAAAAATTGAAATCGTTGTACAATTGTTTTGCAAATACTAACAAATACTTTTGCATCTGTTTACTAACCAAAGCAGTTTACCTAGTTTAAAAATTCCGACTACCATAAAAGTTATAATTTTTTTAAGTGACCCCATAAGAATAAAATTTATTTATTTTCTCTTCCCGTTTAAATAATTGAGACCTTGTCATATTTTTTCCATCATTTGGTTAAAAGCGACTCTAAATTTGAGGTATTAATGGGTCATAGTGTAGAAAATCATTGTTTTCCAAAAACCACTTTTTTTTTAAATTTAGAATGGACTACAGTGTGAGGTGTATTAATATAATCAAAAATTACATTCATCAGGGACAGCTCAGAAAAACAAAACCATCTATTTTGTGGCAATAAAATCAGAATTTATTACTTTTGATAAAACAGACAAAAAATTATCAATGACTAGAAAAAACAAAACTTATTTTAACATTTAAACAAGTTTCGAAAAGGAGAGGCTACGATCGTGTCTTCAGTTAAAACATTGACTGTCATGTTGGAAATAAAAAATGGGGACCTTGGGCCCCCATCACTTTTTATCGCTTCAGGACCAAATATGGAGTTATAAAATCACGACAAGGCATGAGTTGTATTTAACCCTTTCGCTGCTGTAGACGCATATTTACGTTCAGTTTTTGCTGTTTCTTCATTTTTCGCGAAAAGTTAGTTTCTAGTTCTTTAAGTTTCCACAAATAATAAGCATACTGTTAACAGACATATGTTTTCTTATTCCGCTAGATGGCGTTACTGTTAACATATATGGAATGTTCCAGGCCAATTTAAAGTCGCACCACACACATGGAGCGTTTTCTTAACGCCGCAGCGAAAGGGTTAACTCACATGAAAGTCAAGTCAACTCAACTGGATGTGCTTTCCAAATTTCCTTACAGCCCTTGATGAAAAACATTTTTGATCGCGCTTGATTAGTCCTTCAAATAAAAATAAGTTGCAATAAAAAATTCTTAATATATAGGCAAACTTTGTATGGGTATTATTCAGCAAAGGGTGTTGATCCCTTGGTTATCTTTCTGCTTCAACATTTTTGTTGATTTCTTGGTTGTCTTTCCGCTTGAAAAGAAATTTTTTATTTTTATCCCGTTACATTGGAGAAATCACTGTGCAAGCAGATGGTAAACTGAAGATCACACAAAGTTCTCTATTAATTGCAACTTATTCTCATTAGTAAGACTATTAAAGAAAATTAAGGGAACAATTGGTGCGAGTGTGTATGTGTGTCTGTACACGTGTAGACGTGTAACACAATTCTTACCTGTTGCCAAGGGTGCGATTTAATCTGTGGGAACTTGAATTCCGTGTAGTTCGGATTCATCTCCCGGATCTGTTCCCGCGTGGGCGTGCCGAGCACCTTGATGATCTCGACTAGCTGGTCGACGCCCGAGTCGCCCGGGAAGATGGGCTGGCCGAGGAGCAGCTCGGCCAGGACGCATCCGGCACTCCACACGTCGATCTTGGTGGTGTAGTCGATGGCCCCGAATATCAGCTCGGGCGCCCTGTAGTACCTGCTGCATATGTACGACACGTTGGGCTCGCCCTTGACCAGGTGCTTCGCGCTGCCGAAGTCGCACAGCTTGAGAACGCCCGTCTCCGGGTCCAGCAGCAGGTTCTGCGGCTTAATATCTCTGTGGCAGATGCCCAGCGAGTGTATGTAAGCCAATGACCGGAATAATTGATACATATATAACTAAAAATTGAAAACAAATAGAATCCAATCCAAAATTGCGCAAAACCTAAAAATACCTTTATAAAGCTGATGGGAATAGTTTGTTTTGATTTACTGTAATATCTCGCGACCTTATACACCGTCTCAGGGATATATTCCAATACCAAATTAAGGTAGACCTCGTCTTTCTAAAAAAACAACACAGGGATTAGCACTGCCCGACTTTGTTAAAAGCAAGCCTAAAAGTCGAGCCGAAATAGGCACTCAATAGCAACACCCAAAAATAGTTTTCAATAATGAATTAGCCAATTATTAGTCCTGCGCAAACCCCAACAAAATATAATTAATCTAACACTCCCAAAAAACAAAAAAACAGGAAACCAAGCCTATTAGAGCCGTTTCGGTAGGTCCGTCTGATCCGAAAAGGGGGGGTATGAGTGAAGAAAACAAGTGCTTGCATGTTGTTAATTGAGGAACTATTCCTGCGGAGGCACCAAGCGACTATAGCATGAATGATCGTATTTTTACGGGTGTGCAGATACAACAACGGGGAAACTCGATGAAGTTATGGTAATACTGATGTTTGCGTGTGTGCGAAGTCGGTAGTATGAGAGGTAGAGGGGGTAGTAGGGAGCCGGGACGATCGTACCTGGGGGCTCGTATTCATCAACAAGCTCAAGTCACACGGAACCAACGCCCTCTAAACATACAAACACTTGTGAAAAACATCAACCGCTAACGAGACATTGTGTACTTTATGGTGAATAAATTTTTTCGTGTGTGTTACATTTTTAGGTGTTGTTTATTGAAAACAAGACAAAAATATATTCAGTATTATAAAAATAATGATGTTTTGTGTATTCAGCGAGAAATGAAATATGAAATTCTATTCGCAAACTTCAGATCGGTTACAAATATTGTTGAAGACCCTCCGGTGTCACTTATATTCTTCTTTACAATCATCATTAACTAAGGTTTCCCACCCTCTTCTATTTTGACTGTTGATTGATATTGACAAAGGGGAAAGCCCTGTACATTTGATATGTCGAAATATCTAAATAGTTACTTTTGATAATCACCCAAAAACATAAAGCAATGTTTGATGAGATTTTTTTTATAACAAACTTACTGCATACAAGAAATAATTAGATAGATATATAGGGAGTTCTCCCTGGTTAAACCCTGAACGTATTTTTTTTTTTTAACCATTCAGCCACGAACGATTTAGAAGAGTGAGTATGTAAATTAAACATTTGATAACTAAACATTAGATAAAGGTATCGTATGTTCATTAAAAAAAAACTCAAGTGTGTCATGATTTTTTATTTTTAAAAATTTAAGTTGGCCCACATGTTAGGAATTGACGTACAAAACGTCAGATCTTTCTAAAACTCACAATTGTTCCGTGGTCACAATGGTTTACAGCAACCAGCAAAAAACGTTACTAGTTGGAAGTTATTTCTGAAATGGGACTAAAGTTGACGGAAATTGAGTGTATTCATTCGACGCACCTTTGGCTGAGTTTTAGGAAGAATTTCCTAACGTTCCCATTACTTATGATAAATTTAAAAATACCTCATCAGGATCTGTTATGTCTCCGTAAACTAGGAAGTGGTAAACCAGTCAAATGTACTTAGGATGCTATTAACACAGCCCAAGAAATTTTGGAAGATGAACCTACGATTTCTCTGCGTTATTTGTCACAGCAAATGAATTTATCAGTAGGAACACAACATAAGTAACATAACCTCAATATCTGTTACCAAATTAAATTTAAAAAAATAAAAAATCATGGCACACTTGAGGTTTTTTTTTAATGAACATACTTTATAAACAAGTTGACCGTTATGATTTTATAAAAATCAAGTTTATCGTTTAGCCGTTGCGTTAGATGGTATTTAAAAATAATCTACATATTACGTCACCTATTTCTGACTCCATATCTGACCCTCCCCCTCCCCCATCTCACACATTGTTTTCTTTTCCCCCGTAAAAATTGAATGGAATTTTCAACCGTTAAAATGGTATTTAGTGTGAATGTGTGTTAATGAGCTTGTTACTTCAGAGGGTCACTCCGAAGCACCGTTTATTATTTTGGCAAATGGCACCAGACCATGCCAAACATTGCTTACGTGTGCCATAGCTGTTTGGGCGCGCCGGCGTGTACGAATCTATATTTTAATCATAGAAACAAACGTAAAAAATTGTTCACTGATTAAAAAAAATCTTGACAATGAACCAGGTGGCCCAAATTTGTTTGTTTGTTTTTATAGGCTACCTTGGTAACCCTAAGAATTCAGTGGCGTGCTTTGTATCTTTAAACGTAAAATCTAAATTGTAAATAATATTGGCCATCCTCTGAAGGTATTGTACTAACGCTACACATGTCAATAGTTGTCCGAGATAGAAATCAATTATTTTTTTTTAATTTTGACTTTTAATTTGAGTTATGACACAAAATTTGTAATATCTCATTAATTTACACGAATTTTATTAACCATGTTATATCAATGTAAAGCTGATTTATAGCTATTATTACAACTAGGGAAATATGAATAGTATATTTCCCGAGGATGTATAGACAACTAAGGGAAATGTATTCATATTTCCCGTGTTGTAATCAATAGTTTTTTTCTGATTGAAAGAATATTGTTCTGGAAACGGGAAAATATTGGATTGTAAATTTTTAAATTTATCGGATTGGTAACGTTGCTAAGGGCCTTGTTTGTAAATATCATGGTTGACTTGTTTTGGTATTTGCGTTGTTTCATAAATTGGTGAAATGTAAAACTATGTGTTAACGCAAGCGACGAAAGACCGTGAATGTTTGGTTCCGGTAAAATCCAAAGCTGTAATATCCATAAAGGATACCTTCCTAAGAAATCGGAGGTGTTGTCCCGAGAGCAATTAAAACAATTCTTGCGAGAAGCTCCTAATGATAATTGTTTGATGTCTATATTTCCCTAGGGAAATATGAGCACTTCATATTTCAATAGGGAAATATAAGTGTGTTATGACATATCGTAACTAAGGTAATATTACTTGATATTGTTTCAATCAGAAAAAAAAGGTTCTATTCAATGACATACAAATATACAGGTTGTTCCATTTAAAAAAATGCAACTTTGTGTCATAACTCTATAAAGTATAAATAAAAAAATAATCACGCCGCTGCATTCTACGAAGAAGACCACACAAATAACTATTTAACAGTTTTTTTTGCATATCTTACAGTTATTGAGAAAAAGACGTATTTTAAAAATTGTAATTAAAAATACGTCTTTTTCTCAGTAACTGTAAGATATACTGAAAAACAGATAGATAGGTATTTGCGTGGTAAATTATGCAGAATTCAGTGGCATACTTATTTTTTTATTTTGACTTTTAATTTAAGAGTAACGACACAAAATTTATAATATCTCGTTAATAATTTACATAAATTTGATTAACCATGTTATATCAATGTAAGGCTGTTTTAAAGTTCTATTCAATGACATATAAATATACAGAGTGTTCCATTAAAAAAATGCAACTTTGTGTCATAACTCTTAAACTGAAAGTATACATAAAAAAAACATCACGCCGCTGCATTCTACGAAGAAGACCACACAAATAACTATTTAACAGTTTTTTTTGCATATCTTACAGTTATTGAGAAAAAGACGTATTTTAAAAAATGTAATTAAAAATACGTCTTTTTATCAGCAACTGTAAGATATACTGAAAAACAGATAGATAGGTATTTGCGTGGTAAATTATGCAGAATTCAGTGGTGTGCTTATTTTTTTATTTCGACTTTTAATTTAAGAGTTACGACACAAAATTTCTAATATCTCGTTAATTTACATGAATTTGATTAACCATGTTATATCAATGTAAGGCTGTTTTAAAGTTCTATTCAATGACATACAAATATACAGAGTGTTCCATTAAAAAAATGCAACTTTGTGTCATAACTCTTAAACTAAAAGTATAAATTAAAAAATAATCACGCCGCTGCATTCTGCGAAGAAGACCACGCAAATAACTATTTAACATTTTTTTTTGCATATCTTAGTTATTGAGAAAAGGACGTATTTTAAAAATTTTAATTCAAAATACGTCTTTTTCTCAGTAACTGTAAGATATATTGAAAAACAGATAGGTAGGCATTTGTATGGTAAATTTTGCAGAATTCAGTGGCGTGCTTATTTTTTTATTTTGACTTTTAATTTAGGAGTTATGACACAAAATGTCCAATATCTTGACAATTTACATAAATTTGATTAACCATGTTATATCAATGTAAGGTTGTTTTAAAGTTCTATTCAATGAAATACAAATATACAGGGTGTTCCATTAAAAAAATGCAACTTTGTGTCATAAATTAAAAGTAAAAATAAAAAAATAAGCACACCACTGAATTCTGCAAAGAAGACCACACAAGTAGCTATTTAACTGTTTTTTTGCATTTCTTACAGTTGTTGAGAAAAATAGCCAAAAATTGAAAAACGCCCGATATCTCAAACTAATCGAGTTAGCCATGATCTGTTTTAATGCTATTGTTATTACTTCAGAAAAAGAGGTCATAGCGTGTATATCAAATTTTTTCTAACTCTTAAGGTTACCGAGATAACCTATAAAAACATCGAATTTGGGCCACTGGTTCACTTCTGTCCTCCTTTCTTACAAAATATAATTAACTTTACTACAAAATCTCATTGCAAATCTTTTTGTTCTCTAGCTTTACCAAAAGTTGTTAGTTTACGAAGAATACAAAAAAAAAAAAGGATGTAGTTTTCTGTTGTAGTGTGTTGTAGTTCTTCCGCTTATATTAACTGAATTTTGATATTTAGGTCCTGGCCAATTTTAAATATCACTTCAATACACCGTTATTTTTGTTAAATTTTGATATTTAGATCCTAACCAATTTTAAATATCGCTTCAATATGCCGTTATTTTTGTTAAATTTTGATATTTAGATTGTAGCCAATTTTAAATATCACTTCAATATATCGTTATTTGTGTTAAATTTTGATATTTAGATCCTAACCAATTTTAAATATCGCTTCAATATGCCGTTATTTTTGTTAAATTTTGATATTTAGATTGTAGCCAATTTTAAATATCACTTCAATACATCGATATTTGTGTTAAATTTTGATATTTAGATCCTAACCAATTTTAAATATCACTTCAATATGCGGTTATTTTTGTTAAATTTTGATATTTAGATTGTAGCCAATTTTAAATATCACTTCAATACATCGTTATTTGTGTTAAATTTTGATATTTAGATCCTAACCAATTTTAAATATCACTTCAATATGCCATTATTTTTGTTAAATTTTGATATTTAGATTGTAGCCAATTTTAAAAATCACTTCAATACATCGTTATTTTTGTTAAATTTTGATATTTAGATCCTAGCCTCGTAAATTAAAAATGTCTTCATTGTATCGTTATTTTTGTTAATTCCGTAATGATGATATAAGTAAACCAATATTAGTTTTGAAATGTTTCAACAGCCTAGTTCACCGATATTTCAGCTTGAATTCTCATGTTTCATCTTTAGGGATGAATGCTAACGATGGTATGATTAATGATTCGATAAATTTTAACACGTCTTACCTTATCACCACTAGAGTAGAAGAAATATTTTAGTTTGACTATATTACAATGTTCGAGCCGCCGCATTATTTGTAATTCACGATTCTGGAACAGAAACAAAAAAATTTTCATTAAAAATTTATTTAAGTACAATTAATAAATAAGTAAGATATTAACCAGTAGTGACTCTTGGGTGGATGGAATGAAGAAAAAGTTAAAATGTCATAATGTGAATGTGCCATCACTTTTGCAAATGGCGCAGTGGCGGTTTCAAAGGGGGATAATCGGGTAATTACCGCTTATCAATTTTTATTGTTAAAAGTTACTGATATTCCATATTCCAAACAAATAATATAACCGGTAAATTTTTCCAACGCTTTAAAATGTTGGAAAAAGATACGGAGATTTCACTGAACAGGTGTATGAGAGCGGAAGCACCAGTTTATTTATCTTTTTTTTTTAATTACCCCCCCTAGACTAGTTGGTTGGAAACGCCCTTGAAATGGCGTCAATTGTCATTGTGCCATCATTTTTGCAAATGGCGTCAAATGTCATTGTGCTTTGACACTTATGTTGTAGACAGATACAGAATGAGTTGACAAGTAGCAATGGAGAATGTGGAATTATTGTTACTGCTTATTTGATCAATTTCCAGTCTGTTGTTTTAACGCAGCTTGAATTTTGTCGTTGCCAGACTTCGGTGCTTTTTAAAATCTTGTGTTGAGAGATTAAACCTTGCAAGTCTTGAAAGCCAAAACTGAAGAAGAAATCACCAATTTGGGGGCAGATGTTTTGCGAGCAACAGTTAAAAATGCCGTAAAACAAGCACAAAGCGCTCGTCAAGAAGAAAACCGTCACAACTCAAAAATAAAATCAAAACTTGAGTTATTTTTCTATTATTTCTAAGATAATAATATTATATTATATTCTTCAATGGAAAAGTGACACATCTTGCTGTTTTTTTTATCAGAAAAAAAAAGAAAAACCATGTCAATTTGTTTCCAACTTTCATTTGCTTCTCCTGAAAATTTAACGGTTTTCTTTCGGATGAGCGAAATGTGAATCATTTTTTGAACTTAATCTCATCAATTTTACACCTTCAAATAAACTTTCCGTGAAAACAGAGCCCAATTTTTTTCATTTGCAACAAAATGGCAGCAAATCCACATTATGAACTTACTTTAGCCCCACCTTGTGGAGTCCTACATTACATCATACATGGAAAGACAGTAAATAAGGCTTGGGAAGAAGAATCAAAGGCTATGGTTCGGGCAGTTAACACTTAACAGACAGAATCATTGTAGCCAACATGCAATAATTGGTCGAGGGTCATTCAACCGAACGTGTAAACAAGACATTTTATCGTTTGAGCCACAAAATTTTGTTTCAGCGTTGGCCGTGAGATAAATGAGGTATGTCGCATATTATTACGTCATGAGACTAGAATTAGATTTTAAAAAATGAATTAATCTCAGACATGATTGCTATATCTTTCTCTCTCTTGGGCATTTCCAACTCGGAAACAAAATTGTGTGGCTCACACCTTATAAACAGTGAATGGAATGTTATTACAACTAAGAAATCGTCTTACCTAAGATATTATAAAGGGTGTTCAAATTTGAGGTTGCTTTTTCAATTTGTAACAAAACACTCAAATTACGAACATTGTATGAAATTTATATTTTGAATTAAAGTACAAATATGGCGGTTAACAATGAAAAATAATATCGGACAAGTGACCTCCTCTTGACCTTTGGCAGGATATCATTCTTTTTGAAAAATTCGCTACAACTTTTTCGCATAACTGTGGCGATATTTCACCAATTGTCGTAGTAATGTTATCCTTAAGGTGTTGTATGGTTTGAGGATTAGTAGCGTACACTCTTTCCTTTAAGAAACTCCACAGAAAAAAATCCAAAGGAGTCTAATCACAGGACCAAGGTGGCCAGTTAATCTTTCCTCTCCATGAAATTATTCGGTCTTGAAATCGTTCCCTCAAAAGATTAAGTGTTTCATTGGCTGTATGTGGTGTGGCTCCGTCTTGTTGAAACCACATATGCTGGATATCTATCTCATGTAATTCTTCCCATAAAAAATTCTCAAGCATCGATCTATACCGCTCTCCTGTTACGGTTACTGAAATGCAGGCTTCATTTTCGAAAAAATATGGGCCAATAACACCTCTAGCCCAAAAAGCACACCAAACAGTAACTCGCTTCTCCACTACCATTCGTGGATTTTCCTCACCCCATATTCGGCAGTTTTGTTTGTTGACAAATCCTCCAAGATGAAAATGCGCTTCATCACTGAACATAATGTTGTTAAAATTTTTTCCAAAATTAACAAAGTTACGCCGTGCTTCGTGATCAAGTGGCTTTAGCTCCTGCGTTAACTGTATTTTGTAGGCCTTTAAATACAGATCTTTGGTTAAAATGTTATGCACAGTCGTATTTTTAAGGTGCAGTTGCTGTGCTCGATGGCGAATTGATGTTCTTGGAGCTTCGGCAACCCTTTGCCTTACAGCATCAATATTTTCAGGAGAGCGACCACTACGAAGGTAAACGGGCTTTCTTGCATCCTGTACGGTTCCAATTTCCTCAAATTTTTTTATTAACTTCGCAACAGCCGTTTTTGATGGAGCATTATTTCTACCAAATTACGTATGGCTTTTTCTAACCGTTTCTGCAACACTTTCTCCATATTTATAATAAGTTTTCACTAAAAACACACGTTTTTCAACCGTATATCGCTCCATACTTAAACACCGCAATAGTTTTACAACACAAACGTCAACTGTCAAGCGACAAATAAATAGAAGCAATGCCAGTGGTGGATCATTCAAAAAGCAACCTCAAATTTGAACAACCTTTATAAACAGTGAAGGGATAGTATCAGCCTTACCTTAAATCTCTTATCCTGAAGTACTTTTTTGATCGCGACCATCTCGCCTGTATCACAAAGCTTGGCCTGGTAGACGACGCCGAAGCTACCATTTCCTATCACCTTCGTGTCAGTGTAAGAGACCTCCTGGGGTCTGTCCGGTCCTTGGCCAGGGGTCGCCACTACCGTGGTCACCTTGCCCCCATCTTTACCTGAATAACCGCCAGTAAAGGAAACAATCATATAAACACATTTCGAAAATAAACAGAGCACAAATATAACACAAGTGAAGGAGGGTGAAGGAAGACGCGCGTGCCTTCGCTCGACATCTCTCCAGCAATAAAAACTGACGAGAAAATAGGTAAATGTGATAATTCATGACCTTTGTTACTTACACTATTTTCTCCAGCAATAAAGACGGACTAAAAAATGGGTAAATGTGATAAAGGAGTATTTAAATCACGCTCTTTGCTACTTACGGTATTACTGAGCACTCAAGACATGTGGGTAAAGTTTGCGCAGAGTGAGAAAGTATTCGGAGACGCAGAGTGAGAAAGTTTTTTTCAGGGAGCTAGCTTCTGACATCCTGAACAAAAGTCCTTATGGGCGAAACAAAATCCTATGTAAGGATTTTGAGTTATCCGCCAAAGAAGGTCTCATTTCACCGATATTGCCCATCATGGACCATCGATGGACGACCATGCCCATCGTTGGGCAAAGACTGTTTCGAGTTTGAGCGGGCAACAATAAATTATTCTCTACAAAGAATAAATCTCAATTTAAGGTTCGTTTTTTTCCCGAAAATGTTCATGGCCGCCCTACGAGTTGCCTAATGATGGGCACACTTGCCCAGCGTCCCCAGCAATGACTGCTGAGCATTGTATAAGAACTTCTTGGTCCAAAGCCGTCCAAACATGATATATACATCGTAGTATGCGTTCTTCGCCCCGTTTTTACGATTTTCGATTATCGGTAAAATGAGACCTTCTTCGGCGGATAACTCAAAATCCTTACATAGGATTTTGTTCCGCCCCTAAGGACTTTTCTTCAGGGTGTCAAAAGCTAGCTCCCTGCAAAAAATGGGACAATTTCGATCAAATCCATTTTACATTAAAATACTGCAATTAAATCGATTAATTACAGCAGCTTGTAGAACTAAGTGATTTGAACTAAAATAATTTTTACTTTCCGAAGCTCATAAACGGTTGTTCTGTGACAACAAACTGAAGTAAAAACAAGTAAGAATGTGTTTGCTTGGATGCGCAGTGCATAAGCCCACATTCGATGTATTAAGCGTTTTGTCTGTAAGTATCAAAAAAATATTCAAAAAAGAATTTTCTTTAATAAAGACAAAATATAGCCTGAATGCAGAAGCACGCTTCTGCAACAAGTAACATTGTCTAATTTATTTATTAAGATTTTTCTTTTCCTGTTTTAAAACTCTCTGCCTTTTTTGAGATTCTGGCAATTTAAAATTTCAGTTTCCAGTTTTGCAACTTTTTCTAAAATGCAGCATTCAATATTTTTAAATTTTAGAAACTAATGGGTAGTCATTAGTGACTTTTCCAAAAACAAACACACTGTGGTTTTATTTTTTTGAAAGGCAACATTATGGGAGAGGATACTGCGCAGAAAACAATAGGGACCTTAATCAAGATATTTGATCACATGAGCCTTAACCCTTTCAGCCCTGGATTTTTAAATTTGAAAAAAAAATGTTTTGTTAATTATTATCGATGGGGAGCTTCTTAAGACCATAAATACCAAATTTGAACTGATTTGATTAATTAGTATAGGAATTAATTAGTGAGGCTTTGTTGAAGTGACATCTAGTGATAAACAGCAAAAATATGGATTGTCATAGTAAGTAGAGACATGTAAATGTTGCGGTGGCGATTGCCACCACCAGGGCCGAAAAGATTAAGGAGGCGAAACACGCAGTAACCTTACCAATCTTTCCGCTATCCGATACCAAAAAATTATTGTATGTCAATGTTGAAATTATTGTTAATATTCGCGTAATTGTGTCGGCTTATCTACACCACTCGAAAGATCTTTGTTTTTTTTGTTTATGCTGATAAAGGCCCCTCGACGAGTGAGAGAGCAAACAAAACACAATGTGTCGCGATATGATCGCAGCGATTAGCGCCCGTTATCGGAAACATTCTGTTGTCGTCGCGGTATCGCCGGAAAAAGGGCCGCCCCTGGACGGTTTCCAATCGCGATTTTCCAGGGAAGGCTATATTTAATGTCTGGCCGCAATTATGATCGGAGTTTTAAAAATAAACAACGCCGGCCGTGTGCCCATAAAAGCGTTATTATACTGCAGCTGTTTAAAAGTAAGAAAGAAGCTTACAATTCGAAGAAGTAAAAAAGGACGTTATATAATTCAAAATTAAGCCAATACAGCTAAACAGCTTTGGTTAGAAAGAAGATGACGATGGAAATCCGATCACCAATTTCGGGTTTTTAAAATTTGATTGATATAATTTCGTTCAGTAACATGAACAAACACAAATTACAATATTTTAGAGAAGTACATTAGTTCCTAGCACGATATCTCTCTCGCGATCGTGAAACGAGCGAGCAAGCCTACGACGTACGTTAGCGGGGAACCCACACGTAACTTTACATAACCTGTATCAGCTGTCATTTATTTACGGTTTATTCCGTCAGTTGAATTATTTCTTAATCTAACAAAATGGGCCGGAAGTGCATTGTTTGTGCTTCTCAAGAAATTTAATTGGCGATGTTCTTCCAGTACTTTCGATTATTGGAACTTTTAATTTTAGCGCCTTATTTCGTTTGATTTGAGAAGGGGTATCCCGGAACTGCTATTGGTTCATGGGATTCGCGATCGCGAGAAAGACAGATTTATGCCCAAGTACATTATCTGAGTGAAATGTTGAATAAAAACACCATATGTTGTGATGTAGGCACTGGTTACTATACTTTGATCAATGGATCTTTGCGTGCACGTCATAGATAGCCGAACCAAGTTCCGACAAAATTTTCATGCGTTTTCTCTGCGATAGGTTAAATTAGACTCAATCATATGTGCACGTATGTCGACCACGGCGAGAAAACTCAGTCTTCTGTAATGACGCACACGCAAAGATCCATTGATAAAATTATACCAAACAATCTTTACTTATCAGGTATCTACAAATTCATTATTCTACCTGCAGTACATTTAGAAATATTTCTTACTAAAAGGCTATGACCTTGGATCTTTCTGCCCTCTCTTTCTATTATTCATCAACTTGTACTGGCGCGAATGACTTGCGCTGTCGATGCGCCTTAAACCCAAAATTCATTCATTTATACAACTTGTACGAAAGGTGAATAAACATTATTATTATTATTACTATTAAGCAAATAAAACTGATATTCTGTTACGCCTGTTGGCATCCCTGGAAAACCACTACAGACCGAACGACAGAGGACCGACATTTGCTGGGTCTCGGTGCGAGGAAAACGGGGTTGTCGGCTATAATTAATTAACCCTCGTGAATAATTAATCCGGTGCTTTCATACACACGTTTTTTGTCCGTGCAGGCGAATTTTATTCTGAAAGAGTGCACACCTGGACACACGTGAGGGCCCTAAAAATAATCGGGCGGACGCGGCTCGGTTCAAGGTGACGCGCGCGGGGCGGCCTCTTTTGTATAAATTAATAATCAGGAGTTCGACCTGATGGTTACAAAAAAATGCAGGAAAACACCATTTTTATGAAGAGGGCATTGAGAAATGGGAGCTAAAGAAAATAAAAGGAAACACCATTTAACCACTTCGCGCCCATGCTACTTTGATTGGGTTATAGCATAATCCAGGGTTTATTGAAAAATTACTTTTTTGTTGTTGTTCCGGTTTGCTACGAAATATTATTCCACTGTCATAAACTAATTTTTGCAAAAAAATATGAAAAAATATTCCATAGATGGCGCTAAAGCGGTAATTTTTTTTTATTTGTAAAATATATTTTTTTTGCTTGTCGCCACCTGGGCGTGAAGAGGTTAAGGGTGGTGAGGAAAGGGAACTACAGAAAAGCAGGAAAACGCCACTTTGATGAAAAGGGTAATGAGGAAAGAGAGCTACAGAAAAGCAGGAAAACAATCCTTTTATGAAAAGGGTATTGGAGAAAAGAGAACTAGAGAAAAGTAGAGGAAAACACCACTTCAGGGTAGTGAGGCAAGGGAACTACAGGGAAACAGGAAAACACCCCTTTTATGGAAAAGAAATCGAGAAAAGTAGGAAAACACCCATGTTATGAAAAAGATATTGAGAAAAGTAGGAAAACAACATTATTATTTATTATTTTTAGTATCTTCTTTATACAGGGTGTTTCAGAGCTCTGGGAACAGTCAATCACGTGCTTATTTTTCAAAATTTCGAAAAAAAATTTATACAAAAGTTGTGTATAATAGTGAGCTGCACGCCCTAAAAATATTTAAATTTATACAGGGTGTCTCATAACAAAGTTACAGACCAAACTTATATTTTTTTAAATGGAACACCCTGTATTTTTTGTCATTTTTGAATTACATGGAGCAAATAAATACTCGATATACCTATTGTTTGCCGTTTTCAAAATATTTAAAGATTTGTTGAAATGCATGGTCTGGGTGAAATTTTATTTTTGCCCCAGTGATTGACGTTGAACGATTAAAATCATTTTAATTATTTGCTTGAAGGTTCGAACTGTAGAGCCAACCATGATTTCATACAAAAAATTATACAGGGTGATGAAAAAAATGCGGTAGAAAAATCCAACTTATAAAGTTGAATAACTTCGTTTTTTCAAATGGCACACCCTGTATTTAGTAACGTATTCTCAAGTAGAATCCAATTATCTTTCAGATTATAATAATTATTCCTGATACGATAATCGCCGAATACAAGAAAACTATTGAGATTAGGAACAGGGAACCCTTATACAATCTGAAAGATAATTGGATCGATAATTTTCGATCGATAATAATTCGTGCATTGCCCGCCAGAGTGCGCAAAATCGTGATCGTATATGCATTTTAGCGTTTTTTTCAAATTGAGTATTAATTAATTGCACTATACTTTATTTTCCACGCCCTCTAGCGGAAAAACGGGTAATTGTAGAATAATTCAAATGACCTACATCGATTGAAAATGTTCCACTCTACAATTCTTAATAGAAACAATTTTTGCTTTAAATGCATAGTTTTCGCTAAAAATTCAAAAAACCATTAAAAAACGCGAAAATTGATACAAACATTTTCAATTTGCATTTTTAGCGAAAATTATGCATTTTGAGCAAAAATTACTTCTATTAAGAGTTGTAGAGCGGAACATTTTCAATCGATATTGGTCATTTGAATTTCCCTATAATTTCCCGTTATCCGCTAGAGGGTACGGAAAATAAAGTATAAAAATTGAAAAGAAAACGCTAAAATGCATATACGGTCACGATTTTGCGCGCTCTGGCGGGCAATGTACGTATTATCTGAAAAGTTGAAAGACCTATATCGATCGGAAATTTTCCGCTCTACAACTTTGGTCTCATATTACTTTTGCAGAAAATTGATAGTTTTGGCTGAAAATCCAAAAAGGAGCAGGAGGTGACAAAAGAAAAATGTTTTTATGGATAATCTCAAGAATCCTTAATATTTTGTTATACAAACTGTATATCATTAGAAAGCTTATTAAAAATGCCATAGATTGGTGGCAACGTATATAGGGTGTTCCATTTGAAAAAAAAGTTATCCATTGTTTTGCGCATGTTGATACCCTGTATAGCAGTATAAACAAAAAAGACCAAAGCCGATGTGTATTATTCTTCATGACGTGGAAAATTTTATAGTGTATAAAAAATGATGCTATCTGTGCTAGGAACGCTTCTGCAATGTTTTCAATGTGTACATGTTTTTGCCACAAATTTGCCCATAACTAACCAACCGTCCATAATAGACCCATAGTATCTTATACTATTTTTTTCAGATTCTTAAGGGGATTAAAAATAAAGAATAAAATATGGGGTGTTTCATTTGAATAAATATAACTTTGATCTGTTATTTATACTGGGACACCCTGTACAAAAACATACATATTTTTAAAATATGTAGAATAGGTGTCGCTACCAGTTCATGAAAATTAGAAGTCGATATCTCAAATAGCAAATAAGTTATGGGGCTTTTACAGATCGCTGGGTCACCCGGTATGTATACATTTTTCTGACGTGATAAATTTCTATTTCTATTATGAAAAGGGTAGTGAGGAAAGAGAGCTAGAGAAAAGCAGGAAAACCCTTTTATGAAAAGGGTATTGGAGAAAAGAGAACTGGAGAAAAGCTGAAGAAAACACCACTTAAGGGTAGTGAGAAAAGGGAACTACAGGAAAGTAGGAAAACGATATCGAGGAAAGTAGGAAAACACCATTATTATGAAAATGGCAGTGAGGAAAGAGAGCTAGAGGAAAGCAGGAAAACATCCCTTTTACGAAAAGGGTATTGAGAAATCAGAGCTAAAGAAAAGCAGAACTTTTTTATACGATCAAATTGGAGAAAGCCAACCATGATGGCCACATTAATATGTTTTTTCTATGTGATCGCTTTATTGATACTAGAGAAAAACAATTAGCTGATCCATCATAAACACCAAAAATTAAGGAAATTTTGTATTACGATCATGCGTGCGATTTGTGGGTTGTAATGGTTTTGTAGGGCACAAATGGGCGGCCCGTGCGAAGCCGCGATCAAACTTTGGGCCCGAACAGGGGAAAGTTCAATTAAACTTTCTTGCAGCGACCAATTTACCCCAAAGCGCCACGTGAAGGGCAGAGGGTCGGGGACGGCACGCGAAACTTTACACAACAGAATTTAGTAGAATCCCTTCTTTTTACATAAGTGGTATCCACATTTTAAGTTAAATCAACATTAGTACTAATAAATAATTTTAATTCTTTCCACATCATTCTAAAAACACCGGTGGTGACAGATGACCTTGTACTCCACGCCAAAAAATAATAATGCGGAAAAGACTAACAAGGAGAGGATCAGATGTATGACTCACCGATTTGATCCATCTTTGGCACACGTGTAGGTCATGACTAGGAGTGTAACAGGTGCAAGTAATAGGGCGCACTATTCAGCCGTTTTCGAGAAAAAAATTGATTGATTCTAAAATTAAGATATTTAAATACACATGGATTTATAAAAACTATAAAAAGAAAATGAATGAACCCAACTTCAACAATAGGGTTCGATCCTTAGACCGACTACGAATCGGAGGTTTTATCGATGCGCCAAAAGGTCGGTATATGTTTGTTAACGCAAAAGGTATGAATAACAAATTTTAAAAAACATTTTTTCTCAAAAACGGCTGAATAGTGCGCCCTATTACTTGCACCTGTTACACTCCTAGTTATGACCTACACGTGTGCCAAAGATGGATGAAATCGATGAGTCACACATCCTCCCCTTGTAAGACCTAAGACTAAGACTCATGGGTTTAAGTTCTAACATAAGTCATATTAGTCTAACTCTGAAGCCCAGTAATGTTAAACATCTTTCTTCTACAAACTCAGTCTAACGTAGCTACAAAAGTAATGGTGTGCTACTGGAAGCGAGACCTAAAAGTTGAACAACAAAGCAGCTACAAAAAATACTCGTTTCAAAAGAAATGTTGTGCTTAAAATCCTCCTCTCGTTGAACATAGCAAAATACAAATTATCTAGAAAAATTCCACAGTATTCTAGAAAACAAGTTGGGAGTACCATTTTACCCACAAAATTTCTTCTGCAATCCCCCCGATTTCTTTCATCGATATTACAAGCAGTAAGTCGCAAAGTAAACCCAACACTTGGTCCTCAACCAATCTGAAACGTCCGGGGTGGCTTCGGCCTCCCAAATTGATCAAGTCTTGATATGTATCTTAGGTAATGTAACTAAATACGATAGATTTACCTGTGGCTTCTTTTTCAACGGAAAGTATGACGTTATCGTTGTTGCTGTTTAATGGCTTTTGCATACTTTCGTGAAACTCGAGGGAGATCTGGTGGCTACGAGCACATCACACCCTTAAGAGCGATTGGAAGCTAAACGCAAATTTGACATGTTCGCGCCGTCGGAACTTGACAGGAGCTGACAGTTGAAAGATTGGGGGACGTGATTTTTTAAAAATTCAGTAGTAGTCACGTATTTGTTTGGGGAGACAAATAATGAAAACAGTACATCAATCAACATATTTGTTGTTTTTAAAGATTTAACTTAATTGAAAATCAAAGAGTTTTTTATTTACAGCCTGCTGGAAATTTCTTGATGACCTTCTGTTGCATTCAATTTTAGACATTCGCCATTGACAATTGATTCTCTGAAGTAACAAGATTAATTTTACGTACAGCTCATCTGGGGATATTTGGGACAAGTCTAATATCATGTGAGCCACAAAATTGGCTGTGACATAAATGAGGTATGTCGCATATTATTCCATCATGAGACTAGATCAGTTCAATTGAATTAGATTTAAAAAAATGAATTAATCTCAGACATGACTGCTATGTTTCTCTCTCTCAGGCATGGCCAACTCAGAAACAACATTCTGTGGCTCACACTTTACATTCAATTAGTGGGGATTGAATTTATTGATATAACTGATCTTTACAAAACAATCCAATGATACACCTGTCTATAGGATAGCAAAGAATTTCTTGAGAATGAGCACTAAATCTACAAAATACTACATTTAAACTCTAAGCATATGATTAGAAAGAAATCTACTTGTAGAATCTTCGAACCGGAAGAAGACTATCCGTGGCAAAAAACTTTAACTATCCGTAACAAATTATGCATAGAATTCAAGGTGGAAAATTAAAGGAGGATGTAAAAAAGAGGCCAAACTCTCTTAATCATTGAAAAGTGTTATTGGGATGTTTTAGAACCTGAAAAAATACTTTATAATACTAGCACAAACAAAACCGAGAAAGATGAAGGGATGAAGTAATGAAGGATCTACGAAGACTTGTGGAGATAGAATGGAGGCGTGTGTTAAAGCAGGCCAAGATCCATCTTGGGAATGAAATAGCTTACAGAAAAACCTTTTACAGCAAGTGGTCAAATGATGTACGCGCTAGATTAATTATACCAGAGAATCAGCAGATTGTAGTTGCTTGGGCCAAGTCCAACAAATTCAATTGGTGATGATTGAATTCATTAGACTTGGCGACCTTCTGTTGCTCTGAAGAGCTCTAGATATAACCAATCTAGTTACCTCGGAGAATTTATTATCAATGGCGAATATCTAAAATTGAATGCAATAAATATTGAAATTTTCAGCAGGCTGTAAAGAACAGCTCTCTATACAATGATAATCATAATAATAATCATCATCACCTCTATTTAGCGATATTGCTATTTTTGCTATTTAATACTACACATACATTATAATAATTATTCCTGATATGATAATCGCCGAATACAAGAAAACTATTGAGATTAGGAACAGGGAACCCTTATACAATCTGAAAGATAATTGGATTCTACTTGAGAATACGTTACTAAATACAGGGTGTGCCATTTGAAAAAACGAAGTTATTTAACTTTAAAAGTTCGATTTTTCTACCGCATTTTTTTTATCACCCTGTATAATTTCTTGTATAAAATCATGGTTGGCTCTATAGTTCGAACCTTTAGCCAAATAATAGAAATGATTTTAATCGTTCAACGTCAATCACTGGGGCAAAAATAAAATTTCACCCAGACCATGCATTTCAACAAATATTCAAATATTTCGAAAACGGCAAACAATAGGTATAGGGAGTATTGAAGTAACTCACCTTTATTTCCTCCATATAATTCAAAAATTACAAAAAATACAGGGTGTTCCATTTAAAAAACATAAGTTTGGTGTGTAACTTTGTTATGAGACACCCTGTATAAATTTAAATATTTTTAGGGCGTGCAGCTCACCATTATACACAACTTTTGTATAAAACATTTTTCGAAATTTTGAAAAATAAGCACGTGATTGACCGTTCCCAAAGCTCTGAAACACCCTGTATACAGGGTAATTTTTAAATACGGAACTAAAGCGCCCCCTACCGAGATGGCTCGAAAAAATCAAACATCCTCGAATAAGTCAATTTTTGTTTCTTTCCGACGCACATCGCTACAAAATGTCAACCCATTAAAGCTAAAGTAAGTTTTTTTATAATTCAGCGTGGTATAAAAAAAATATACATTAATGCGTTAGGAATTGCGCTAAAAGTTTTTTTTTAATACAATTTGAAAAGACAAAAATATACAGGTGGTCAAATTAAAAATAAGGAGACACTAACTTTTGGACACCCTGTATAATTCAAATCAATCAAACATCGTTAACGGGACAGTCAGACCTTATTTAATAAGTCCCTTGTATATTTTTATTAACAAGGCAAGATTTTTATTTTTTATGAATTGGTGCAAAACTGTTTTTTTTTATTTTTTTTTGTTGGTGATGTCACTGAATTACTTTTAATGTGTTAGAAATTGCGATAAGAGGTTTGTGTTTTTTAATCCAGCATGAAATAACATAAAAATATACATGGACTGAAAATAAAGTGCTTTAAAGTTTAAAATATTTGACACTAAATTTTGGACACCCTGTATAATTCAAAACAATCAAACTTTGTTAACGAGACAGTTAGACCTTATTTAATCAGTACTTTATATAATTTTATTAATGAGTCGAAAAGTTTGACACTAAATTTTGGACACCCTGTATAACTCAAAACAATCAAACTTTGTTAACGAGACAGTCAGACCTTATTTAATCAGTACTTTGTATCATTTTATTAATGAAACACTATTTTTATTTTCTATTAATTTTTTAAACCAATAGTGCAAGTTTTTTTGTTTTTAATTTTTTTGTTGCTGATGTCACTGAACTACTTTTAATGTGTTAAAAATTGCGATAAAAGGTTTAAACTATACAGGAACTGAAAATAAAGTGCTTTAAAGTTCGAAAAGTTTGACACTAAATTTTGGACACCCTGTATAATTCAAAACAATCAAACTTGGTTAATGAGATTGTCAGACCTTATTTAATCAGTACTTTGTATAATTTTATTAATGAAACACCATTTTTATTTTCTATTAATTTTTTAAACCAATAGTGCAAGTTTTTTGTTTTTAATTTTTTTGTTGCTGATATCACTGAACTACTTTTAATGTGTTAGAAATTGCAATAAAAGGTTTAGAACTATATAGGAACTGAAAAAGTTTGACACTAAATTTTGGACACCCTGTATAATTCAAAACAATCAAACTTGGTTAACGGGACACTCGGACCTTATTTAATCAGTACCTTGTTTAATTTTATTGACGTGGCACGATTTTTATTTTTTTTATGAATTGTTTAAACCAATGGTGCAAGATTGTTTTTTTTTAGTTTTTAATTTTTTTTTTTGCTGATATCACTGAACCGATTTCAATACCATTTTAAAGGTATGTAGGTAACCTTAAACAAGCAATAAAATATATCATCATTTTTGGGGCACCCTGTATAATCAAACACATTTTCCTGAAACGCGCACTGGGATGCAAGTAAAGTCTGCAAAATATCAAAATCCTAACTAATTAGTAACTGAGCTATAGAAGACGAGAGGTGAAATGCAGGATTCTGTATATACAGGGTGATTCTTTAATATTGCGAAAAATTTTGGGGACAGATTGTTTGGTTAAAAATAAACGAAAAGTTTCCACTAAACGTGTGTCCGGAAACGCTTCTTTACTGAGATACAGGGCGATCTTTTTTCATTCATTTACTTTCGATCATTATTAATATTTCAAAAGCCTTTTATTCGCTTTAATTGATAATTGGCCTAGCTTTATTAGTAACTGATCTACAGAAGACGGGAGGTGAAATGCAGGTCGCTGCATATACAGGGTGATTCTTTAATATTGCCAAAATTTGTAAGGACCGATTCTTTGGTTAAAAATAAACAGAAAATTCGATTTTTTTTCATTCATTTACTTTTAATTGCAAAATTTATTCGATTTAATTGAATGCTAGTAATATCACTGCATTTCGTTTATTTAATCCAGCGGCGTTTTTTTTTCCTTTTTCAAGTTTAGGAGCACTTTTCTTGAAAACTATAAAAGCTATCAACACGATTATTTTTTTGGTTTGAAAGGTGGTATCAATACACTTGCGCTCACAAAAAAAAATATGCAGAAATTGTTAAAATCGCCTGTAGGGACCTCGAAACGGATAATTCCGTTACATTTTTTTTTTTCACGAACTGGTAAAAGTGAAAATATATGATATCTGACCGAAAACACGAAATTTGAGACTTTCAACGTTGACCTTGAAACTAATTCGCGTTTGACTAACTTGCTTTTACTGCACGTATTTTAATGACCATGGCGCGTTCATAGAGACGACACACTTTTTATCGTCAGCCAGTGGCCGCTCGATGGCGATTTTCGAAAAGTCCACAATTATTTTTCACCGGCGAGGGGACACGCTCTGAAAAATGCAAGCGCACACACGCACGCCCACGAACCGAATTTTTTGCATTGTTGCATCGACAATTTCGCTAGAAAGAAATCACAACATGGTTAATGAGAATTTTTTAATTAAAAGTGGAATTATAATATTTGCACAAGAACGAAACTCTGTAATGACCAGCCACCAGCGGCGGCACGTGGATCTTCGTAGAGAGAAATGTCAAATTTTCATCCGTAACCTCCTCGCCGAATATTAATGGCTCACCCTGTATAAGACTGAAAGTACATAAAGCTAATTGGACGTCTGTTAAACATACAATAAAAATAATTTCACGCGAGTACTTCGAATATTTCCAAAACTCCACTCAATTACCATCTGGCAGTGGCGGCGGTAGATCGTGGTTCTTCGAAGAGGAGGCTAAGAAAGAGATGTGAAATTTTCATCCGTAGCCTCCTCGCCGAATATTAATGGATCACCCTGTACAAGACCAAAAGTAGACAAAACTTATTGGAAGCCCATTAAATATAAAATAAAAATTATTTCACGCGAAGTACTTCGAATATTCCCAAAAATCCACTCAATTACCATTTAGCAGCGGCGGCGGTGGCTCGTGGATCTTTGAAGAGGAGGTTAAGAAAGAGATGTCAAATTTTCATCCGTAGCCTCCTCGTCGAATATTAATGGCTCACCCTGTACAAGACCAAAAGTACATAAAACTTATTGGAAGTCCATTAAACGTAAAATAAAAATTATTTCACGCGAAGTACTTCGAATGTTCCCAAAAATCCACTTAATTACATCTAGCAGCGGCGGCTCGTGGATCTTCGTACAAGAAAAGTGATACGTCAAATTGGCTCACCCTGTACATAAAGCTAATTGGACGTCCATTAAACATAAATAAAAACAATTCCACACGAAGTACCAATTACCATTTTCACTTTCTCCGTACGCTCACGCGAAATTAAAAAAAAAACAACAACCTCTCTCACGATGCCGTTTTTTTTACGACTTCGATCGACTCCCCGCGCGGTTGGCGCACCTGGAGGCGTCCGCGCGGTAATTACCAGTACTTTCAATATTTCAGGAGGCAGTTTTCGCGTCGCCATCGATCGGGGGGCTGAAACGCACTCTCACGCGAGGGTTGATCGAGAAAGTGAAAGGGCCGTTTCCGGTGTCGTAATTAAAAGAAGCACAAGGGCTCCTCGGATTCGAATAATTTTGGAGCGTGTCCAAAATGGCAACGGCCCCGTCGCCGATATATTTCTAACGCGAGAAAGTGAAAACGGCCACAACCTGAATGAAGCATGTTTAGATTGTAATATTTTATGTAAATAATGTATGCAAAGTGTTAACTCGTAAAATGGAATTTTCTAAGACACGCGATGTGGAAGAACGCACGGAGGAATCGCCTCCGTCTGTATTGATGAGCTCAAAATTTCTTTGTATCGATTGTTCAATCTTCCATCCAAAAGAAGAAGACTCGAATGTGCTAAAAATGGTTAAGTTCTACCTATTTTCTTATCTTTAGAAGAAGGAAAAGAAGAAGACTTGGATGTGCAGAAAAGCTATCTGTAATAATTATATCTTCTACCTATTTTCTTATATTTAGAAGAAAATAAGAAGATTTAGATGTCCTGAAAGTCGATTAGTAAGAATTTTATCGTCTACCCATTTTTTATCTTCAGAAGAAGAGAAAGAAGATTTGGATGCACTGAAAATCAATCAGTAAGAATTTTATCTTCTACTTATATACGTACATCTCTTTTTTAATAGTATTTTGTTTGAGTGTACAATAAATTTACTTGGTTAGTCTATCTGGGCTATCGACCATAGATTCTTCTACTTATTTTATTATCTTTTGAAGAAGAAAAAGGAAATGACTTGGATGAGCTGAAAGTCGATTAGTAAGAATTCTAACTTCTACCTACTTTCTTATCTTTAGAAGAAAAGAAGAAGATTTTGATGTCCTGAAAGTCGATTAGCAAAAATTCTATCTTCTACTTATTTTCTTATTTTTTTAAAGAAAAAAAGAGGAAGACTTGGATGAGCTGAAAGTCGATTAGTAAGAATTCTATCTTCTAACCCATTTTCTTATCTTTAGAAGAAGAGAAAGAAGATTTGGATGCACTGAAAGTCGATCAGTAATAATTCTATCTTCTACTTATTTTCTTATATTTTGAAGAAAAAAAGGACACCTGGATCTGCTGAAAGTTGATTAGTAAGAATTCTATCTTCTATCCATTTTCTTATCTTTTGAAGAAAAAAAAAGACCTGGATCTGCTGAAAGTTGATTAGCAAGAATTCTATCTTCTACTTACTTTCTTATTTTTTGAAGAAAAAAAAAAGAGGAAGATTTGGATGAGTTGAAAGTCGATTAGTAAGAATTCTATCTTCTACCTATTTTCTTATCTTTAGAAGAAGAAACAGAAGAAGACTTGGATGACTGAAAATCCATCAGTAATAATTCTATCGTCTAGTTGTTTTCTTAACTTTTGAAGAAAAAAACATTATTTCCACAGAGAGAGAAAAATGTTATTTCTTTACGACCTAGAATTTCTATCCCGTTTTCGAAAAAAAGGATGATATAATCCAATTAAGACCTGAAAGGTCAGAACCGGTGAATCCATAGCGGAATTGACGGGGAAACAATATTTTATGTTTTTTAATTGTTAAAATCAATTGCCAAAAATGGAATTCTGCCAATGTCAAAAATTATGTTTTTCACTGTCAAATATGGATTTTCTCCACTGTCACAACTTGTGTTTCTATCGTCAAAAATTGTATTTCTCCACTATCAAAACTTGTCTTTCCATCGTCAAAAACTGTATTTCTTCACCGTCAAAAATGGTATTTTTTCCTGTCAAAAATGATCATTTTCACTGTAAAAAATTGTATTTTTCCACTGTCAAAAATAGTATTTCTCCACTGTCAAAAATGGTTCTTTTAACTGTCAAAAATGATAATTCTTCACCGTCAGAAATGACATTTTTTCATTGTCAAAATCTATTGCCTAAAATTAAATTCTGACAATGTCAAAAAACTGTCAAAATGGGGTTTCTCTACTGTTAAAACTTGTATGTTTCTACCATCAAAAATGGTGTTTTTTACTGTCAAAAATGGCATTTTTTTTACTGTCAAAATGGCATTTTTTACTGGCAAAAATGGCATTTTTTACTGTCAAAAATGGCAGTTTTTACTGTCAAAGATGATAATTCTTCACTGTCAAAAATCTTATTTTTTCAGTGCCAAACATGGAATTCTGTCAATGTCCAAAATTGTGTTTTTCACTGTAAAAAACGGTTTTTCTCCACTGTCAAAACTTGTCGTTTCCACTGTCAAAAATAGTATTTCTCCACGGTCAATTTTTTAATTTTTTTTTTGCTGTCAAAAATGATAATCTTCACTGCAAAAAACTGTATTTTTTCATTGCCAACAAATGGAATTCTGTCAACGTCTAAAGTTGTATTTTTTTTCAAAAATGTTTTTTCTCCACTGTCAAAACTTGTCTGTTTCCACCGTCAAAAATAGTATCTCTCTGCGGTCAAAAAATAGTATTTTTTTCACTGTCAAAAATGGAATTCTGCCAACCTTCAGAAATTGTGTTTTTCACTGTCAAAAATGATTTTTCTCCACTGACAAAACTGGTCTGTGTCCACCGTCAAAAATAGTATCTCTCTGCAGTCAAAAATGGTATTTTTTACTGTCAAAAATGATAATTCTTCACTGCCAAAAATTGTATTTTTTCATTGGCAAAAATGGAATTCTGCAAATGTCCAAAATTGTATTTTTCCACTGTCAAAACTCGTCTGTGTCCACCGTCAAAAAATAGTATCTCTCTGCGGTCAAAAAATGGTATTTTTTTACTGTCAAAAATGATCAGTCTTCACTGCCAAAAATTGTATTTTTAATTACCAAAATGGAATTATGTAAATGTCCAAAATTGTATTTTACTACTGTCAAAATGGTTTCTTCTTTCACTGTTATTAATCGTATTTTTCTTCTGTCAAAAATAGTATTTCTTTACCGTCAAAAATGGTATTTTTACTTTAAGAAATGATAATTCTTCACCGTCAGAAATTGTATTTTTTCACTGTCAAAATCTATTGCCAAAATTGAAATTCTGCCAATGTTTAAAATTGTGTTTTTCACTGTCAAAAAAGGATTCACTCCACTGTCAAAACTTGTATGTTTCCAGCACCAAAAATAGCATTTCTCCACCATCAAAAATGATATTTTTTATTATGGATTTTTCCACTGTCAAAACGGTATTTTTTGCTGTCAAAAATGGTTTTTCTCTACTGTCAAAAATCGTATGTTTCCACCCTCAAGAATAGTATTTCTCCACTGTCAAAAATGGAATTTTTACTGTCAAAATTTATAATTCTTCACTGCCAAAAAAGGATTCACTCCACTGTCAAAACTTGTATGTTTCCAGCATCAAAAATAGCATTTCTCCACCGTCAAAAATGATATTTTTTATTATGTCAAAAATTGGATTTTTCCACTGTCAAAACGGTATTTTTTACTGTCAAAAATGGTTTTTCTCTACTGTCAAAACTTGTATGTTTCCACCGTCAAAAATAGTATTTCTCCACTGTCAAACATGGTACTTGTTACTGTGAAAAATGATCTTTCTTCACTGTCAAAAATTGTATTTTTTCATTCTCAAAAATGATTTTTCTTCACTGACATTAATCGTATTTGTTTGTCTACTGTCAAAAATAAAAAAAAACCTCTTCTATCGTCCAAAATGGAATTTTTACTGTCAAAAATGTTTTTTCTTTACTGTGGTTAATCGTATTTTACTACTGTCAAAAATAGTATTTCACCACCGTCAAAAATGGTACTTTTTTACTGTCAAAAAAGATCATTCTTAACTGCCAAAAATTCTAATTTTCATTGCCAAAAATGGAATTCTATCAATGTCCAAAATTGTGTTTTTTACGGTCAAAAATGGTTTTTCTCCACTGTCAAATTTGTATGTTTCCACCATCAAAAATAGTATTGCTTCACCGTCAAAAACGGTTTTTGTTTTAGTGTCAAAGATGATAATTCTTCACTGCCAAAAATTGTATTTTCCACTGTCAAAAATGGTTATTCTTCACTGTCATTAATCGTAGTTTTTTACTGTCAAAAATTTCTCCACCATGAAAAATGGTATTTTTTTACTGTCAAAAATTTCTCGACCATGAAAAATGGTATTTTTTTACTGTCAAAAATTTCTCCACCATGAAAAATGATATTTTTTTTACTGTCAAAAATTTCTCCATCATGAAAAATGGTATTTTTTTACTGTCAAAAATTTCTTCACCATGAAAAATGGTATTTTTTTTACTGTCAAAAATTATAATTCTTCACCGCCAGAAATTGTATTTTTTAATTGTCAAAATCTATTGCCAAAAATGAAATTCTGCCAATGTCAAAAATTGTGTTTTTTACTGTCAAAAATGTTTTTTCTCCACTGTCAAAAGTTCTATCCAGCATCAAAAATAGCATTTCTCCACCGTCAAAAATGATATTTTTAATTGCCAAAAATAGAATTCTGCCAATGTCAAAAATTGGATTTTTCCACTGTCAAAACGGTATTTTTTACTGTCAAAAATGGTTTTTCTCTGCAGTCAAAAATAGTATTTTTCCACTATCAAAAATGGTATTTTTACTGTCAAAATTGATAATTCTTCACTGTCAAAAATTGTATTTTTTCATTTCCAAAAATGGAATTCTGTAAATGTCCAAAATTGTATTTTTTCACTGCCAAAAATTGTTTTTGTTCACTGTCATTCATCGTATTTTTCACTGTCAAAAAATAGTATTTCTCCATCGTAAAAAATGATATTTCGTCACTGCCAAAAATTGTATTTTTTTCATTTCCAAAAATGGAATTTTGTCAATGTCCAAAATTGTATTTTTTCACTGACAAAAATGCTTATTCTTCACTGTCATTAATCGTATTTTTTTTACTGTCAAAAATAGTATTTCTCCACTATGAAAAATGGTATATTTTTACTGTCAAAAATTATAATTCTTCACAGCCAGAAATTGTATTTTTTAATTGTCTAAATCTATTGCCAAAAATGAAATTCTGCCAATGTCAAAAATTGTGTTTTTTACTGTCAAAAATGTTTTTTCTCCACTGTCAAAACTTGTATGTTTCCAGCATCAAAAATAGCATTTCTTTACCGTCAAAAATGATATTTTTTGCCAAAAATTGGATATTTCCACAGTCAAAACGGTATTTTTTACTGTCAAAAATGGTTTTTCTCTACTGTCAAAAATCGTATGTTTCCACCCTCAAAAATGGCATTTCTCTGCCATCAAAAATGGTATTTTTTCTGTCAAAATTGATAATTCTTCACTGCCAAAAATTGTATTTTTTCATTTCCAATAATGGAATTCTGTCAATGTACAAAATTGTATTTTTTCACTGTCAAAAATGTCATTAATTGTGCTTTTCTACTGTCAAAAATAGTAAAACGGTTTTATTGACTAGAGAAAAAAAAAACAATAACGCGTGCAAAATGTCTGTCGGTAATGTTGACTAACCCTGTATACCATAAATAACTGAAATCTGTGTAAACACTAGACATTGCACTTAAATAAATTATCAAAGAAAATCAGTACACTGGCTAATTTGATTTATTACCGACTACAGAAAATAACAAGTACAAAATGACTGTTTTTCTTAAAATAGTAATAACAATTATTACAATTGCCGGACCTTGGACAGTAGTTCACACGTGAGTCGGTGCATCATTGGAGCGTTATTCGTGAATAAACAGAACTAATAAAATGTGTACAATGTACAAATGGGACGCTTTCGTCATTCGCTATTTCTCCTTTTTGGAAAATAAACCGGTTTTCGGAAGATAAAAAAAAGGTTATTATTAAATTATTCGTTACTACACAATGAATAATTTATCGTATCATTTGAAAATACGTGACAAAACTTGAACAACTAATAATGTAATTAATGGTATTGTTATTATCCTATTTGTGGTTTATATTATTGATAACAATAATAATAATAATACTTTTTCGCATCTTATTAAATAATATAAACGTTGTTAAATCGTTTTTGATTGAGAAAGTTGTCTGTTATTCGGCCGAATTATTTTCTCCACAGGTGACGTCCAATCAAATAATAGCAGTTTCA
Organism: Ocypus olens; assembly: GCA_910593695.2. Taxonomy (NCBI): domain Eukaryota; kingdom Metazoa; phylum Arthropoda; class Insecta; order Coleoptera; family Staphylinidae; genus Ocypus; species Ocypus olens. The sequence goes on from OU343054.1 coordinate 44,873,312, forward strand.
TTACCCAACAGGTGACGTCCAATCAAATGATAGCGGTTTCATTGCCCGCAACAGTTTGGTTGTTACTATGGTTACGAGTCGTTTTTTGTCAGCGAACTGCCGCAATTTCCAAATGGAAAAATTATTCGTTATAATTTAATACATACAGAAAAATCTTTAGGTAATTATTTAATATGATGCGAAAAAAGTATATTATTAAACCCGACACTCGCCTACAGCTCGTGTTGCAAACTTCACCCTCGTGGCAATGGCCAACTTTCTCACTCGTTTAATAATATACTATTATTGGTGCACCAACCATCACCCGAACAATGTCAAATTTCATTTAAATGTTATTTAATCCGGAAGATTAAATTATAAAAACGTATTAAGGGATATTCAATAAATTAATTATTATTAGTACTTATACGAATTAAATTTATGAAGTCAGTCACGGATTCGCGCGAGACAAAAAAAATCTGTAAGTGGATGTTTAGTGACAAAATATGATTTGAAGGCTTTCGCACCTTCAAATCTTGACCTTTTATCATAGTGACAAAATATGACAAAAGCACATAAAATAATATATTTTTTTTAAATTTAAAACTAATTATTCCTATAATTATCATATGTATAAAACACGCCTGTTTTTGTGTTTCCATTTTTATATCTTTAGCTGGAATGGTGGTTAAGGGCGTTTATCACGCTTTCATCGCATATCTTTCAGTGGAAATGCGGGCGATGCGTAATGCCGTTACGAAATATGACACAGTGACACGAAACGGGCCGGTCGATCAATTTTTAGACACGTGCTTAACACCAGGCACCGATCGACTACAACCCGACACTGGTCTCATAGAAATTTCATAGAAATATAATTTCATTACTACGGCTAATGAAGTTTAATAATGATTATTGATTATTTCGTTGGAAATGTAACAAGCTTGGCTAGTAAAAAAAAAAGTACATGGCCGAAGAAGCACGTGGTCGATTACTGGTCAGACAGAGCCTAACGAATAGGGATGGGCGATATTTCACGCACCTGTGATTTTTTACTGGTATTGAAAAATCACAGATCGTTACTGTTACTAATAGGTGAATTTTACTGCTACTTAAAATCACTGCTACTTAAAATCACCGCTACTTAAAATAACTGCTGCCTAAAATTGCTGCAACTTCAAATCACTGCTACCTAAAATCACTCTTACTTAAAATTACTGCTACTTAAAATCACTGACAAAGCCTAGCGAATAGGGATGGGAGCTATTTCACGTACAGTCAGAGAAAATACAAATGCGAAACTTGCTCAGCGAGGGAATGCTGCCGCATGTCGGTGCTTAGTTCGGTCGAAACCGGTCAGTCCCTGCTTAAAATAGAATTATGAGGTAATAAAATTTACAAGCCTAGTTCCCTTCTCGCCCCTAAGTGATCGAGTGACGGACTCCATATCTGTGATTTTTTCATCTTCCAATTTTTGGTGCGTCATCTTCAAAAATTTGAATAACTAAAATTTTTACATTATATTGATATTTTTTATATATTTATCAATTGAAGAGTAATTTTATTTAAAATTATTGGTAATATTTTGGTATTAATAATTTTATTTCAGTTTCGTATAAATAATCCCATTTTTTGACAAGATATGACCTTGAAACCCTCGAAAAATAAGATTTTATTTTTTTAACCACTAAAAATTATTATAATAATCTGAAAAATTCACATATATGTTTTACCCAAATAAAAGGTTATTTAGGGTATTCATGTTTTTATTAGGTTTAACCATTTTTTTTCGCCCCGAACCGATCAAATGACGGAAAATTTTATTTAGTCAATGTTCTTTCAATGTTTGGTGCGTCATCTTGAAAATTTTGAATAACTAATCCTTTTACGATATTTTGTATATATTTATCAACAATTGAGCAGCAAAATTTTATCAAATTAATAATAGAGTAACAGTATGTTTATGTTGAGTTTAGATTCTTGTTTTAAAATTTCAAATACCTTATATCTTTACCAGTGGCGGCTCGTGGAACATGTTGATGGTAGAGCCACTTATATAATACACCCCCCTCTTTTTTTTTGAAGAAACAAAGAACAATTTATCTTCCAAAACCAATCGAATATTTTGGCCAAAAAATCAAAAATTTGGAACAAAACCGCCCAAGATCTAAAATATCGGCCGAAAAAATAAAAAATCCTGGTTTAAAAATAAAAATGCAGACCAAAAAATTGAAAATACAAGCAAAAGAAAAATCATTTGCACTTTTCAGCACCAAATATAACTCTTTTTAGCTTAAAATAAGTTCCAACGAGAAATTCGAAAATAAAAGCAAAAATTAAAATTAAAAAAAATCGCACAATAAACTCAATAACTCAAGTTAAGAAAATCTAAAATATGGGACAAAAAAATAAAAAATTAAGAGCTAAAATCTAAAATTCGTACCCAAAAATCAAAGTGGTAGACCTAAAAATCAAGATTTTTAACAAACGAATCGAAAATTTAAGTCGACTAAAATTGAAACCAAAACAATCGAAAATACAAAATATAGGCCAAAAAAGTAGGGCCTAAGAAGGTGAAAATTTAGACAAAACATCGAAAACTCGGGCGTATGCAGACAAAAAAATTATAATTTCTACAAACCAATCGAATATTTTGGTCAAAATAATGAAAAATAAAAAGAATTGGAACAAAAAAATCGAAAATACAGAAATTTAAAATATGGGCCAAAGAATCAAGAATCCTGATCTAAAAATAAAAAACGCAGACAAAAAATTAAAAATTTAGGTAGAAGCAAAATAATTTGCCAAAAATAAGTTTCTGATCAGAAATTCGAAAATAATAGCCAAAAAATTAAAAAAAAAAACACGAAATGAAATCAATAATCCAAGTTAAAAAATCTAAAATATTGGATAAAAAACAGACTTTAAATCTAAAATATTCGATACAAAATTACCAAATATCTAAAATTCTGGCATAAAAATAAAAATGGTGGACCAAGGAAAGAAAAATTTTAACAAGGCAAATAAAGAAAAATTTTGGGCAAAAGATAAAAGAAAATAAAAATCTACAATGTTGGCCAAAAAGTCGAAAATTTAGACAAAACATCGAAAACTCGGACCTAAAGATAATAAACGCAGACTAAACAAAAAATCAAAAATGCGGACCAAAAAATCGAAAATTTTGACAATAAAATCCAGAAGTTAGTAAAGAAAAATTTAGGTCAAAAGATTAAAAAAATAATAATACAAATTTTTAATGTAGGCCAGAAAGTCGAAAATTTAGACAGTGCATAGAAAATTCGCCCCTAAAGATAACAAATGCAGGCTAAAAAATCGAAAAGTTCAACAAATAAAACTCGAAAATACCGGAAAAAATAAAAAGAAATCTCGCATATAAATCAATAATTCAGGTTATAGATATTTTCATCAAAATCAAATCGAAAATTTGGAACTAGAATTAAAATTTCGGCCCGAAAAATAAAAAAATGGGGACCAAAGAATCAAAAATTTGAACAATTAAATCGAAAATTTAGGTCAAAATAAAGAATATTTAGAATATTTAAAAACAATCAAAAATACAAAGATAAAATATTTTGACCAAAAATATCGAAAATACGGGTCAAAAATTTAAAAATAAAAAATTCGTCTGGAAAAATAAAAAATGCGGACCAAACAGTCGAAAATTTTACCAATTAAATTTAGGCCAAAATAAATAATGTTTGGGCCTAATAATCAAAAATTTAGACAAAAAAAATTGGAATATACAGGTCAACAATCTAAAAAAAATCTATTTGCTGAGTACAATACTTTGTACTGATTCTGGATTCTAATCCAAGAATTTCATGAAAATTCTCCAATTTGAACCACGCTTTTGGATCTTAAACGCATAATTTGTGACCAAAAATTATAAATTTGGATTTTAATTTGATAATTATATGTAAAATCCGAAATTTGAAATATTCAATCAAAGTTTTTGGCCCCTAAACGCAGAATTTCAGACTTAAAATGAAAAATTTGGATTCTAATACAAGAATTTCAACAAACATCTTGAATTTGGACCATAGAATCCATGGTTTTTAAACGCAAACTTTGTGTTGAAAAATCCAAAGTTTGTATTTTAATTTGATAATTATATGTAAAATCTCTAATTTGAAACTTTAAATCCAAGTTTCTGGTCCCTAAACGCAGAACTTGAGACCCAAAATTCAATATTTGGATTCAATTGATCAATTGCATTTAAAATCAGGCATTTGGAACATAAAATCCAAGTTTTTCACCCTTAAACGCAGAATTTGAGTCCTAAAATCAAAAATTTGGATTATAAACTAGGAATGTCATGTAAAATCTCAAATTTGGACCATAGAATTCATGGTTTTGAACCTTAAACCCAAAATTTTTGTAATAAAATCCAAGATTTTGATTTTAATCCGATAATTTTATTATAGGGTGTTCCATTAAAAAAAAACACAACTTTGATAGTTTAGGGCGTTTGGAACACCCTGTATAATATGAAATTAATTTTAAAAAGTAACCATAGTAGACCCCTATATATCCTAAAAGTCAAACTTTTTGAAAGTCACGTATTTTGGCCACAATGTTCCGTGCCGTATAGCGTGAATAACCCTATATATTTCAATCTATCCTAAATTTATTTCAATTGTTGATAAATTTATAAAAATATAAAATGACATTGAAAAATTCATCTAATTTGGTATTTTGATTAATAATATATGTGATTTTTTCAGATTTTTGGTTAAAAATTTTTTATTTGAAAAAATCTTATTTTGGGCTTCCCGGGTCATGTCGGGTTTTTTTTGATATACGGCTACTTCGGTTTAAGGGCACAACCAGGGTTCGGAAAATATCCGATATTTATATACAAATATCAATATATCGGATATATATCCGATATATATCAACTTCTTGATATTTATTCTTGGTCATTAATATTAATGTTTATATGACTTATTAATTATATAATGCACATACTTTATTTATATTATATTTATTTATTGCAAACAAACACAGTTGCTTACAAGATAGTAAAAAAATAACATTTCAAATGTCAAAATATTTGACATCAAATTGAAAAATTTTTGAAATGAGGACTTTTTTGCTCTTCATTATGTTTTCAGGGATTAATTAAAGAATTTTCAAAGTGAGGACATTTTTTTTTGTTTTTTTTTTGCTCACACTTACTTTTTCATTTTTAAGTCACTTAAAAAATCGACTCTTTTCGACAAAAAAAGAGTCATTTCGCCCATCTCTAGTTTAAATTAGAGCAAATGCTTAATATTCATATTGCTGCAACTGGGAATATTTGAGAAATGGGGGAATTTTTTGGTATTGTGTGTTTCATAAATATCCATGATATATATCATTGAATATATATCATCGAATATATATCATGATATATATCGTGATATATATCATGATATATATCGTCCGAACCCTGGGCACAACTAATGATATTTTCATATTTATTTAAAAATCCGTGTCGGGTGGCATTTTGACCATCTTATATCGGAACTAGGTTCAGTGGTCTGCGGAGATCCATTGATCGAAGTATAACTCCGTAGTAACGTTCGGTTTCCCAGTCAACGACTTTACTGCGGTGATAAGATAAAAGTAGGTCGAAACCGGTCCGTAAGTTTTTATTACCTCATAAATGGATTTTAAGCAGGGATTGACCGGTTTCGACTGAACTAAGCACCGACATGCGGCAGCATTCCCTCGCCGAGCGGGTTTCGCATTTGTATTTTCTCTGACTGTACCTGTGATTTTTTACTGGTATTGAAAAATCACAGGTCGTTACTGTTACTAATAGGTGAATTTCACTGCTATTTAAAATCACTGCCCCACTAGGCATGTTCAAAAGGTGGCACAATGCGTGTACCACTGCCCCTCAAAGAGTTAAAACAAGTTCTTTTCCGTTTATTGTACTCAGTTGCAACACAACCATGGGTCTTAAATGTTTCAATAATATTATGATCATTATTATTATCTTACATTTCGCAAACTATTTTTGCCGAAATACCAATGCAGAATTTCCATTTTTTTCTTCCTTTGTATACATTACTATTTTTAAATAAACTTATTTACGAAATAATCCGACTTTCGAATTATCAAATCTGACATACTGATTTGTTGTTTCAAGGCGCACTGCAATTGAGGTGTGTTTTTTAAATTTGAACATACGCAATTAGCATGTTAAAGCGGCCCTTACACGTTCATTAATACTGACATTACTTTATCAGAATGACATTAATAATGATCGTGTAACGTCGACAAAGTTGGAATGACGGGGGGGAATGATGCGAATCCGGATTTTCTGATCTCGGCACATCATTTACTGTCATATTTAATGACCATGTAAGGGCCGCATCAGAGATTAAAAATTCGCACTGTATGTTAAATTTTGTATTAAATATCGAGTACGCACATATTCATAGAAAAACAAACAGTGTTACAGATTAGATTCAACGGAAATACCAATAAGATTACCTTTTTTGAAAATTTTCCGGGTTCGTGCGAATCTACATAACAACTCCGTTATATTTCCACGTCATATTCAAATACAAACGAGTACTAATTGCGTTTTTCATCATGTTTTGTACATAAAACGCGCGCTTCCGCCTTTACAAAAAAAAAATGTTCGGTTGGTACGATCGCGTAATTACCGAAAATTATTCGGCCGTTTCGCCCTAATAACGCGAATAAACAGCGCACTGATTGATGATGAGCGCGGGGCACCCACACACGCACACGACTTACTGATGCTGAACGACCTACGGATCCTCCTCCAGTACGCGACCAGTTTATTGGAGGGCCGCTCCTGGCCGATGTGATCCAATCCGTTGATGGATCCGGACGTTTTCTTCTTCGGCGAGAACACGTCCCCGGAGGATTTCGACCTGGTCCTCGACGTCTTGCAGGGGATGTCGAGGGCGGACATGGAGCGGACGCACCGCCTCCCCGTGTCGCCCTCGCCCGGGGTTACCTCCAAGACCATCGCGGCACCACTGGTCACCTGAAGTTTGGCGTCGACCTTAGGCGACATGTCCGCATCTTACAATTAATACCGCGATTAGCGCACCGGCTCGAAACACTCGGGCAAATATCACGTGCCCGTCTGTTCGATAAACGGAATTATTAATGCAAATTGTTATTACGTAATCCACTACACCTGGTTCTTCGCGTCTGCAAACAAACCGAAACGCGCCACGTGATCGCGGGTAAGGCGAAGGCGACACTTTCTATTTGTCTTGCGGCCGGGCTTCGGCGGCGCGTCCGAGGAGTCGAGGTGTCGGTGCGGGACTGAGGAGGTGGGTGCACACACACCATCGATCACGACATTCACCACGCGGCTCGCAGTCGACACTGAGGCGAAGAAAAATCACGCCCAGGTACTCTCGCGGTGGTACCCCCTTATCATTCCGCGTTATCATCGGCAAATATTTGATTGGGCGAAATGCAAAGTCCGACGAGGAGGTTTATCAGCGCGCAGGCAGCGAGGCTGGGTACCCACACCGATGCGTGGAACTAGTTGTTTTTTTGTTTTCTTTTACAAAGCGTACGAAAATAGAAGCACACGCGCGTTGGTCTACGATTCCGGCTGGAATTTTTCGCACGAACAGTTTCTCTCCACAACAACTTACGGACCGGTTTCGACCTACTTTTATCTTATCACCGCAGTAAAGTCGTTGACTGGGAAACCGAACGTTACTACGGAGTTATACTTCGATCAATGGATCTCTGCAGACTACTGAACTTAGTTCCGACAATATTTTCATGCGCTCACTCCCTCTACGATAAGTTGCATTAGACGCAATAATGTGTGTACGTATGTCGCCCAAGGCAATAATACTCCGTTTTCGGAAATGACGCATACGCAAATATCCGTTGATCAAACTATAGGGTGGCAATTAAGTTCGGTGGCCAATTTTAGAAACCGCCCCGAACACCTTGTGCTAAAGATCCGTTGATCAAACTACAGGGTGACAATTTAAGTTCGGTCGCCAATTTTTGCACCGGTACCAATCCAACTTGCAGCAAAATTATATTTTTCACATGGTCGTGTTGGTACTTTTCATTTTTGAATGTTTGTCACTAAAGATACCAAAAAAGTCTAATCTATGAGTAGATGGAGTATAGTGCTGGACTGCATGCTAATACAGTGGCGTCCAGATCCGCGTCCATGCTCACTTCTAGCCAGCCGGCGTATCCCACTCTAGCGGCCGAAAAAAATCTAACTTAGACGATTTATTTTGGGATTATGGAAAAAGGAATTTGTTTTCTTTCTAGACGGTTTATTTAACACTTATTGAGGTATGAAATGACAAATTTGTTTTATCATTTTAATGCAAAATGACGATGACAGAGCCAATCTTTGAAATCGACGTTTTTTTCAAACTCCTACACGGGAGGACGGATTTTTCGTAAAGTACACTCGGCGTCAAAAAAAGCGCCACTCGAAAAATCGCGAAAAAACTCGATTTTTCAAACCGTCGTAACTTGGTTCAATTTGGTCGAAAATCGATTCATCTTTCAGTTTGGGAAAGATTCAAGTTTTATCTTTAAAAATGTGTAGTTGATTTTGACCCCAAGTCCAACTCACCTCCGTAACAACGCGATGGAAAAAAAATGTTTTTACTTTCTCCGTTACGAAGTACGAGAAAGTATTGTGATCGTGATTTTTTTTCAAAAATTTTTTTTACGGAAATATCCGTTTTGGGGTCCCTAGATGCCATTTCAACAATCTCTGGAAAAAAAATTTGTGTCTGTGTGTGTGTGTGTGTCTGAGTGTGTGTCTGTGCGCGCTGTATCTCAAAAACTAATAGAGCAATTGATATGAAACTTTGAACATACGTCTTATTTGATAATCCGAAGAACTGAAAAGCTTTTGGTAAAATTTCGTACACCGGAAGTGGGTGTTTACCTTAACTGTTTTTTGTTTTTTGCCAATATTTTCTTAAATATAAAAAATATCACAAAAATATTTAAACAAACATCGAAGACAACAAATAAATGAATAGCTTTTGCTTGAAAATATTTTTCATAAAATCATTACTATTCGAGAAAAAAATTTATTAATTTTTTTTCATTTTTGTTTTATAATTATGAAACGGTAATAGTTACAGCAATTTTATGTCAATAATAATTGTATAGAATTCCGAAATAAACAACTTCTAAAGAATAAGTTTTTTTCGAAATCTCGTTAGTTTTCGAGTAAATCTAGTTTTTGAATTTGAAGTATAATTTTTCCATCTTTCATGATTTTGACGTTTTAAACGTCAGTTTCATCCGAGTTTACGCAACGCTCGATGTACATTTAAAATATGATTTCAATTGAAAATAAACCCATGAAAACGTAAATATAAAGTCGGAGAAAGTAACATGATGGCCACATCACCATTTTTTATAGAAAAAATTGTCTAACTTTGATAAGGTGTACCGTGCACAAAAAAATCGGCGGAAAATTTCACCACAATGGTAGAAAAGTTTGATCAATTTCCTTCAAATGCCTTAAAAATTCAAGTCGTTTCGATTTGGAGCAAAGTTATGAATTTTTGAAGAAAAAAATGACATTTTTCACTTTTTTGGCCATAACTTGAGTAATTTTGCACCAAAATCGATAAACTTTTGCAGTCTGAACAGTTTCAAATTTTCTCTTTAACGTCATGTGAATTGTTTTGTTGCTAAAACGATTCCACCCCCTGCCACCCCCTAAAGGAAAAAAAATGTTTTTGAAGTTCAAATGTGCAAATTTGGTTTCTTGTGCTGTGTGCAAAAAATATGGTGGACTCAATCGGTCAGCATGGCAATAAAGTTCAATCATTTTCCTCCAATTTCTTCCAAAATTCAAGTCGATGCGATGATTTGGCGCGAAGTTATGCAGTTTTGAAAAAAATATATATTTTGCGCCTTTTTGGCCATAACTAGGCGAATTTCGCACGAAACTCGATGGAATTTTGCGATCTAAGAAGTTTTCGACTTTCGTGACCCCCTGAAAACCCCTACAAAAAGTATTTTGGATTGACAAAAAATGTTTTGTTTTCATTTTCAATGTCATTTTTTTTTCAAAAATTCATAACTTTGCTCCAAATCATCGAAACCACTCGAATTTTTAAGGCATTTGAAGGAAATTGATTAAATTTTTCTGCCGTTGCGGTAAAATTTCCCGCCAATTTTTTTGCGCACGGGGTACAGTGTCAAAGTTGGACAATTTTTTACATAAAAAAACCTTTTTTTCCATCGCGTTGTTACGAGGAGGAGGGGGGGGGTATGGACTTGTTGTCAAAATCAACTGAACATTCTTAAAGATAAAACTTGAATCTTTCCCAAACTGAAAGATTCATCCATTTTCGACAAAGGTTTGAAAAATTGAGTTTTTTTCGCGATTTTTCGAGTGGAGCTTTTTTTTGACGCCGAGTGTATAAGACCTGGGACAATTTTTTTTTTTTATAATTTATATACTATTGGCTATACTCTATGGAAGTACGCAGGGTTTTTTTCTAACTCAAATTTTGTAGAGATGGCGCACGTTTGAAAAAATTCAAAGGTTGTTGGCCAAAAAATAAGCAGATAATGTAATTGTGAAGTTGGGATAATTTTTCTTATTAAAATCTAAAGACAAGTTATTTATGAATAAGCTGTTGAAATTCCAAGCAAATCTTAATACAAATGTAATTTTTTCAGAGCAATTTCTGAAAAGAGTTCATTCTTGGTCGTCAAAACTCGTTTTCTAATTCAGCCATTTTCGCTACTGTAAAGTTCGGATAATTTTTCTTGTTAATATCTAAAGGCAGGTTATTTAGAATTAAGCTGTCAAAATTTCCAGTAAATCTTAACACAAAAATGGATTTTTCAGGGCAATTTTTGCAGAGTTCATTGTTGGTCGTCAAAACTTGTTTTTCAATGCAGCCATTTTCGCTACTGCAGAGTTCGGATAATTTTCCTTGTTAGCATCTAAAGGCAAGTTATTTAGGATTAAGCTGTCAAAATTTCCAGTAAATCTTAACACAAATATGGATTTTTCAGGGCAATTTCTGCAAAGGGTTCATTGTTGGTCGTCAAAACTTGTTTTTCAATGCAGCCATTTTCGCTACTGCAAAGTTCGGATAATTTTCCTTGTTAGCATCTAAAAGCAAGTTATTTAGGCTTAAGCTGTCAAAATTTCCAGTAAATCTTAATACAAATACGGATTTTTCAGGGCAATTTTTGCAGAGTTCATTGTTGGTCGTCAATTTTTTTTTTATTGCAGCCATTTTCGCTACTGCAAAGTTCGGATAATTTTTCTAGTTTTTTTAGGATTAAGCTGTTTAAACGGCTTTGCCGATTCTTCACAATACTTTCCCTTTTTGAAGTTACTCAGCGAAGATGAGAAGAATCTTCCGACGCCTGATGCTGCAAAGGCAACAAATATTGGTATTTGCCGGTTCTTTCAAAATGCTTTGCCTTTTTGAAGTTACTGAGCGAAAATACTACACAAAGACAGAATTTTGTTTTTTTTATGTGATTTCGAAAACCATGCATGGGGACATGAAGCGTCCCTACGGCGTGATATCATTAATGGTTATTGAGGGGATGAAGAATTCACTTGCTCAGCTTCCCCGTCTTGCTGAGACGATGAAAATTAGATAGATAGATACATCACTCGCATTACATAGCCTCGCCAAGACTTGAATTTGATTCGAGTTGGTCCTTCAGCCAGGTCTTATCGAACAAAGCCTGATGGTCTGTAAGAGCAAGGATGACATTCTCTCAGCTTCAGAAGCAAATTTCTGTAAACAACGTTCGCAATTTACAAATGTGGAGGATATTTTTTGAGGCCTAGAATCGTTGCTTTAGACACAGTCATACTACACTGTTGGGTGTTTAGCACGTGAAAAAATAAAAGGTCCTCGTCTCCAAAATTGTTGAGAAACATGCTTATTTACATAGTATGGAGTCATAATTTCAGAGTCGACACATTTTGAAGTGAAAAAAGTTAGAAAAGTCAAAAAAGTCACAAAAGTAAATAAAAGCCACAAAAGTAAAAAAAGTCATAAAAGTAAAAAAAAAGCCACAAAAGTAAAAAAAGTCACAAAAGTCAAAAAGTCACAAAAGTCAAAAGTCAAAAAAGATATTTATCCCCAGAAAAATTGAGCTGCAAATTTACATAGGAGTCACTTGATTTCGCGACTCACCTCTAAGAGTTGACTCTTTGAGTAGAGGTACTCATGTGTAACTCATGTAGTTGTTTCAATATCCGGCGTGGCACTAGCCAGGGAAGTAGTTGTTTCAGTAAGTTATTTGTTTATAGTCTTAGTAAGACTTAATTTTGTTTGCAGAGTTACGAAAAGGTTGAATATTCATATATTCAGGCTATATTTCGTTTCGTTTTATTGAATCTATCATGTGTAACCTCTAATCTAGCTACTGTCACTTCTTCAAATTTAGCATCTTATTTGAATCATTTTTTCTTCTTTGTTGCAATTGTTAAACGAACAGCAAAAAAATCATCCTGAAAAATTGACTTATTGTTAGACACAGTCACTTCTTCTAGTTGAGCATCTTGTTTTTATCACGATTTTCTTCTTTGCTGCAATTGTTGGACATTTTTTGAAAAGAAAATAACGCAAATATTAGCAACAAAAAAAGTAACGTGAAACGTGCACTTTTCTCGCCGGACTGCAATTTGGATAAGATAAAATAGATAAATTGAAATCGAAATATTAAGTAGCGAGATGATTTTTTTTGCGAAATTAATAGTATTCGTCATTAGCAGTAAAACTAATCGCAATTGTACTTCATTCTGCTCATATGAAGAGTTTAAAGTTCAACGAATCTCTCAACTTTCTTCTACGAGAGTTTACGGCTCACCGAGGATCCAATTCTGCGCATCCGCCATAAACCAGTCCACGGGCATAAATCCCGCGTTTTGCAAAAACGGTCGTCCAAAAAGTGAAAACGGTTAAGTACCGATAATAATAATCTCCGATCGGAGAGATTCGAATCGAGTCTATCTAAACGAATAGGCGTGTTCTCCTTATTAAATGGACAGATTACCCACTCTAAAAGCGGCAATCTGCGATCAATCTAGTGGCCGAAAAAAAAAAATTAATTAGCGCTTGTCACGGTCCGGCGAGAATGTGCACGTTCCACATTACCTTTTTTTTTGTTGCTACTATTTGCGTAATTTTCTCTCCGAAAAATGTCCAACAATTGCAGCAAAGAGGAAAATCGTGATCCAAACAAGATGCTCAATCTGTCCAAGTCAGGTAACTTTGAATTAAACAACTTTCGACGTTTTTTTACCACAAAACGTCGAAAGTTGTTTAATTCAAAGTTACCTGACAATGGACTACCACATAGTAACGGTCCCAACCATCATCTTCATACTGTCCAAGTCAGTTTTTCAGGCCATTTTTTTTTGTTGTTCTTTTTAAGACATGTCTAATAATTGCAGCAAAAAGGAAAATCGCACCCAAACAAAAGGCTCAACGCGGACAAGTGACTTTGACTAAGTCAATGTTTCGTTTTGTTTTTGTTCTTTTAACAATTGCAGCAAAGAGAAAAATCGCATCCAAACAAGATGCTCAATCCAAGGAAGTGACTGTCAAGGTCAATTTTCCGGGATGATTTTTTTGTCATTTTTTTTAACAATAGCAGCAAAAAGGAAAATCGTATTCAAACAAGATGCTGAACCTGAAGAAGTGACTGCCGTCTAGGTCAATTTTTCGGGATGATTTTTTGTAGATCTTTTAATAATTGACACACAAGAACAAGTATGACCTTGGCTCTCCAAAATCCCTTCATTCAAGAAGTATTTCAATGTGATAATGATAATCTTCGCCATTGTTTTCTGGTGACGTTTGCTACTTTGTGTAACTTTAATAATAAGCACTATCATTCGTTGTAAAATTCAGTTATCTGACAGGCGATACTGGATCGAGCTTATCGCGCGATAAGCCGGCCGACAGTGGCGTCACGCGTCACTCCGATTCCGATTACATTTTTCCGTTTCCATTCAATCAATCGATTCCGAAACGCTTCGCGCCGGTGGTGGCGCCCTCTCGCCTAATCTCGGGATTAGAACTGACCCGAGGATTAACGCAATTGGAAGGCACGCACGGTTTTCGCTAAAAATAAGAATTCGTGATAACGACGGTAATACGTGGATACGAAGTGATTAGTTTTAAATAACTGACAAAGGTGGTAATAAATATAACTCTGGCTTAAATTGACATAACACTGGTATTATATTTTTGGTTGTGTGAACGATCTTATAAATGGTAAACGGAATGCATAATTTGAGGTTAGGTTCTGCGGTTACATTACACATATTTTAATTAATATTTACTCTTTTACAACGATTATTAACAAACTCTTTTCTATTTCGATGTATTTTAACCTAAAACCCTCACCAGGGTCTATTTCTAATTTAAACAACAACGATTCAAAAATGTATTCGGTGAGCCAATGGTGCGCAAAGAACTGAAAATATAATACCGGCTTACGAAAAACCTGGGTTTGACGTAATAATATGCGACATAGCTCATTTATCTCACAGCCAACTCTGAAACAAAATTTTGTGGCTGACACGATAGTTGCGACAGGCTCTACGTGGTAATCTGTAATTCAACTGAATCGAAAAATTAATTCTGTTTTAACCACAAACAATTTACAGTAATTATTTGTGGTTAAAGCAAACTGAATTTTTCGGTACGGTTTTATTTTGTATATATTAGATGAACAATAAATTCCCGTATCAGTGTTATTGCAATTATTACGTTTTAATAACAACAGTAACTTTTGGCAATTCTACGGTTTCTAAAATTTTCGTATCGAGCGAGTAATCCGGATTCAATTACGCACCACTTTTGAATTTCTCCATAAATCAAACGTCGAAAACGACCTTCGACCCACCTTAATAGCTGGACGCCATTATTCGCCGAAACTTGTAAATTACCATAAGGCGCCATTTATTCCGTCGTCGGCACATTCCACGTGTTTCAAAAATATTCTACTCGATTGTGTGTAAATTTGAAAAACACAACCTTTCATTTAATTAGAAAAAAAGTCATTTGGTAAAATCGAAAAATAATAATATAAAGAATATTTTTCCAGTTTCCGATTTCTTCGTTTTCAAAATTGCCAAACAGCACAAAAGGAAAAAAGCAAACAACAACCCCACCTTTTCAATCAAAAAGGGTAATTCCAGATGAAATCATCCAAAAAAATTAATTTCGGTTTTCGATGTCAAGGTTTTGGATTTTAGGAATATTTTTCCAGTTTCCGATTTTTTCGTTTTCAAAATTGCTAAACAGCACAAATGCTCAAATTAGTCCTTTTGGAAAAAAGCAAACAACAACCCCACCTTTTCAATCAAAAAGGGTAATTCCAGATCAAATCATCCAAAAAAATTAATTTCGGTATTCGATGTCAAGGTTTTGGATTTTAGGAATATTTTTCCAGTTTACGATTTTTTCGTTTTCAAATTTTCCCAAGTCCTAAAAATGCCACAAATGCTCAAATTACTCCTTTTTTTATTTTTGGAATGATTTTCCCGTTTCAGATTTTTAAAAATTGCCAAAAATCCAAAAGGAGTAATTTGAGCATTTGTGGTATTTTTAGGACTTTTGAAAATTTGAAAACGAAAAAATCGTAAACTGGAAAAATATCCCTAAAATCCAAAACCTTGACAATTTGTCATATCAACAACAACAAAGCGCAGCATTTTAAATTCGCACGGACCACCGGCATCACGAAAAACAACTGAATAATCGCCTTCATTCGCCGGTTCATTCATCCGGCATAAAGATACACCCGTGTCCAAAAAAAAGCATTATTGTTCATCACGACGGATTTATTAAATACAAGTCCGTAAATAATGACATTTACTTTCTTTTGTGTCTTCGCGTGTCCGTCCTTTGTGTCCGGACCGCTATTTTTCGGGCGTGTGGGACTCGCGCGAGTGCGTCAGAAACGTTCGTCAGAGCGAGAGGGGAACAGCTCGCAAAAAAAATACTGGGCCACTTCTCTGGATGTTTGCCATTCGGGAAAATCAATAGACGTAGGAAAGTGCGGCCAGATTGTAAAAGCTGACTGTAATTTTCTATCGTATATGCAAAAGAAAATAATTACCAAGAAACGGAAAATAGGGGTGGTTCTACATTCCAAGCTTGTGGAATGTAGAATTATTCTATAATCTTAACTCTTTTTGCCACGTTGTGTAGAAGTTCTACATTCCAAGGTTGTGTGGAATGTTCGTTCTAGATTCCAAGCTTGTAGAATTTAGAACTATTCTACAGTCTTAACTATTTTTGCTACGTTGTGTAGAAGTTCTACATTCCAAGGTTGTGTGGAATGTTCCTTCTAGATTCCAAGCTTGTAGAATTTAGAACTATTCTAGAGTCTTAACTATTTTTGCCACGTTGTGTAGAAGTTCTACATTCCAAGCGTGAGAAATGTTAGTTCTACATTTCAAGCTTGTGGAATATAAAACTATTCTACAGTCTTGAATATTTTTGCCACGTTGTCCAAGCACGGGTGTGAAGTTAGCAATAGATTTCAGCAATAGATTTTAAAATAACTTATTTCCACTAAATCTACTTAACATAGTTAGTTTCCACATTAACCTTACTAACTTATAAAAAAATAAAATTCGGATCACCGCCCCCCGAACATTATGAAAATAATTAATTTCCTCCCTCGCGCCACGAATTCGCGCAGTCGTCATAAAAAATATAAGCACATGAATAGTTTGCACATTAACCATGCTAACTTATAAAAAAATAAAATTCGGATCACCGCCCCCCGAACATTATGAAAATAATTAATTTCCTCTCTCGCGCCACGAATTCGCGCAGAGTCACAACAAATGGAAAATTTCTATAAGTTCGCATGTCGCCATAAAAAATATAAGCACATGAATAGTTTGCACATTAACCATGCTAACTTATAAAAAAATAAAATTTGGATCACCGCCCCCCGAACATTATAAAAATAATTAATTTCCTCCCTCGCGCCACGAATTCGCGCAGAGTCACAACAAATGGAAAATTTCTATGAGTTCGCATGTCGCCATAAAAAATATAAGCACATGAATAGTTTGCACATTAACCATGCTAACTTATAAAAAAATAAAATTTGGATCACCGCCCCCCGAACATTATGAAAATAATTAATTTCCTCCCTCGCGCCACGAATTCGCGCAGAGTCACAACAAATGTAAAATTTCTATAAGTTCGCATGTCGTCATAAAAAATATAAGCACATGAATAGTTTGCACATTAACCATGCTAACTTATAAAAAAATAAAATTTGGATCACCGCCCCCCGAACATTATAAAAATAATTAATTTCCTCCCTCGCGCCACGAATTCGCGCAGAGTCACAACAAATGTAAAATTTCTATAAGTTCGCATGTCGTCATAAAAAATATAAGCACATGAATAGTTTGCACATTAACCATGCTAACTTATAAAAAAATAAAATTCGGATCTCCGCCCCCCGAACTTTATGAAAATAATTAATTTCCTCCCTCGCGCCATGAATTCGCGCAGAGTCTCAACAAATGGAATATTTCCATAAGTTCGCATGTCGCCATAAAAAATATAAGCACATGAATAGTTTGCACATTAACCATGCTAACTTATAAAAAAATAAAATTCGGATCACCGCCCCCCGAACATTATGAAAATAATAAATTTCCTCCCTCGCGCCACGAATTCGCGCGGAGTCTCAACAAATGGAATATTTCCATAAGTTCGCATGTCGCCATAAAAAATATAAGCACATGAATAGTTTGCACATTAACCATGCTAACTTATAAAAAAATAAAATTTGGATCACCGCCTCCCGAACATTATGAAAATAATTAATTTCCTCCCTCGCGCCACGAATTCGCGCAGAGTCACAACAAATGTAAAATTTCTATAAGTTCGCATGTCGCCATAAAAAATATAAGCACATGAATAGTTTGCACATTAACCATGCTAACATATAAAAAAATAAAATTCGTATCACCGCCCCCCGAACATTATAAAAATAATTAATTTCCTCCCTCGCGCCACGAATTCGCGCAGAGTCACAACAAATGGAAAATTTCTATGAGTTCGCATGTCGCCATAAAAAATATAAGCACATGAATAGTTTGCACATTAACCATGCTAACATATAAAAAAATAAAATTCGTATCACCGCCCCCCGAACATTATAAAAATAATTAATTTCCTCCCTCGCGCCACGAATTCGCGCAGAGTCACAACAAATGGAAAATTTCTATGAGTTCGCATGTCGCCATAAAAAATATAAGCACATGAATAGTTTGCACATTAACCATGCTAACTTATAAAAAAATAAAATTTGGATCACCGCCCCCCGAACATTATGAAAATAATTAATTTCCTCCCTCGCGCCACGAATTCGCGCAGAGTCACAACAAATGTAAAATTTCTATAAGTTCGCATGTCGTCATAAAAAATATAAGCACATGAATAGTTTGCACATTAACCATGCTAACTTATAAAAAAATAAAATTTGGATCACCGCCCCCCGAACATTATAAAAATAATTAATTTCCTCCCTCGCGCCACGAATTCGCGCAGAGTCACAACAAATGTAAAATTTCTATAAGTTCGCATGTCGTCATAAAAAATATAAGCACATGAATAGTTTGCACATTAACCATGCTAACTTATAAAAAAATAAAATTCGGATCTCCGCCCCCCGAACTTTATGAAAATAATTAATTTCCTCCCTCGCGCCATGAATTCGCGCAGAGTCTCAACAAATGGAATATTTCCATAAGTTCGCATGTCGCCATAAAAAATATAAGCACATGAATAGTTTGCACATTAACCATGCTAACTTATAAAAAAATAAAATTCGGATCACCGCCCCCCGAACATTATGAAAATAATAAATTTCCTCCCTCGCGCCACGAATTCGCGCGGAGTCTCAACAAATGGAATATTTCCATAAGTTCGCATGTCGCCATAAAAAATATAAGCACATGAATAGTTTGCACATTAACCATGCTAACTTATAAAAAAATAAAATTTGGATCACCGCCTCCCGAACATTATGAAAATAATTAATTTCCTCCCTCGCGCCACGAATTCGCGCAGAGTCACAACAAATGTAAAATTTCTATAAGTTCGCATGTCGCCATAAAAAATATAAGCACATGAATAGTTTGCACATTAACCATGCTAACATATAAAAAAATAAAATTCGTATCACCGCCCCCCGAACATTATAAAAATAATTAATTTCCTCCCTCGCGCCACGAATTCGCGCAGAGTCACAACAAATGGAAAATTTCTATGAGTTCGCATGTCGCCATAAAAAATATAAGCACATGAATAGTTTGCACATTAACCATGCTAACATATAAAAAAATAAAATTCGTATCACCGCCCCCCGAACATTATAAAAATAATTAATTTCCTCCCTCGCGCCACGAATTCGCGCAGAGTCACAACAAATGGAAAATTTCTATGAGTTCGCATGTCGCCATAAAAAATATAAGCACATGAATAGTTTGCACATTAACCATGCTAACTTATAAAAAAATAAAATTCGGATCACCGCTCCCTGAACATTATGAAAATAATAAATTTCCTCCCTCGCGCCACGAATTCGCGCGGAGTCTCAACAAATGGAATATTTCCATAAGTTCGCATGTCGCCATAAAAAATATAAGCACATGAATAGTTTGCACATTAACCATGCTAACTTATAAAAAAATAAAATTCGGATCTCCGCCCCCCGAACTTTATGAAAATAATTAATTTCCTCCCTCGCGCCATGAATTCGCGCAGAGTCTCAACAAATGGAATATTTCCATAAGTTCGCATGTCGCCATAAAAAATATAAGCACATGAATAGTTTGCACATTAACCATGCTAACTTATAAAAAAATAAAATTCGGATCACCGCCCCCCGAACATTATGAAAATAATAAATTTCCTCCCTCGCGCCACGAATTCGCGCGGAGTCTCAACAAATGGAATATTTCCATAAGTTCGCATGTCGCCATAAAAAATATAAGCACATGAATAGTTTGCACATTAACCATGCTAACTTATAAAAAAATAAAATTCGGATCTCCGCCCCCCGAACTTTATGAAAATAATTAATTTCCTCCCTCGCGCCATGAATTCGCGCAGTCACAACAAATGGAAAATTTCTATAAGTTCGCATGTCGCCATAAAAAATATAAGCACATGAATAGTTTGCATATTAACCATGCTAACTTATAAAAAAATAAAATTTGGATCACCGCTCCCCGAACATTATGAAAATAATAAATTTCCTCCCTCGCGCCACGAATTCGCGCGGAGTCTCAACAAATGGAATATTTCCATAAGTTCGCATGTCGCCATAAAAAATATAAGCACATGAATAGTTTGCACATTAACCATGCTAACTTATAAAAAAATAAAATTCGGATCTCCGCCCCCCGAACTTTATGAAAATAATTAATTTCCTCCCTCGCGCCATGAATTCGCGCAGAGTCACAACAAATGGAAAATTTCCATAAGTTCGCATGTCGCCATAAAAAATATAAGCACATGAATAGTTTGCACATTAACCATGCTAACTTATAAAAAAATAAAATTCGGATCTCCGCCCCCCGAACTTTATGAAAATAATTAATTTCCTCCCTCGCGCCATGAATTCGCGCAGAGTCACAACAAATGGAAAATTTCCATAAGTTCGCATGTCGCCATAAAAAATATAAGCACATGAATAGTTTGCACATTAACCATGCTAACTTATAAAAAAATAAAATTCGGATCTCCGCCCCCCGAACTTTATGAAAATAATTAATTTCCTCCCTCGCGCCACGAATTCGCGCAGAGTCACAACAAATAGAAAATTTCTATAAGTTCGCATGTCGCCATAAAAAATATAAGCACATGAATAGTTTGCACATTAACCATGCTAACTTATAAAAAAATAAAATTTGGATCACCGCCCCCCGAACAATATGAAAATAATTAATTTCCTCCCTCGCGCCACGAATTCGCGCAGAGTCACAACAAATGGAAAATTTCTATAAGTTCGCATGTCGCCATAAAAAATATAAGCACATGAATAGTTTGCATATTAACCATGCTAACTTATAAAAAAATAAAATTTGGATCACCGCCCCCCGAACATTATGAAAATAATTAATTTCCTCCCTCGCGCCACGAATTCGCGCAGTCACAACAAATGGAAAATTTCTATAAGTTCGCATGTCGACATAAAAAATATAAGCACATGAATAGTTTGCACATTAACCATGCTAACTTATAAAAAAATAAAATTCGGATCACCGCCCCCCGAACATTATGAAAATAATTAATTTCCTCCCTCGCGCCACGAATTCGCGAGTCCCAACAAATGGAAAATTTCTAGAAATATAAGCACATGAATAATTTTTAATATTAACTTATTTTAAAATCTATTGCTGAAATCTATTGCTAACTTCACACCCGTATTCCAAGCTTGTGGAATGTTCGTTGTACATTCCAAGCTTGTTGAATATAGAACTATTCTACAGTCCTAACTATTTTTGCCACGTTGTGTAGAAGTTCTACATTCCAAACTTGTGGAATGTTAGTTCATAGCTCAGAAAATGCACCTAGCGCGGAAAGTACTACTTTCCACCCTAGCGCAGAAAATTGTACTTTCCGCTATTTTAAGCATTACTGCAATTTAATGCAAAATTACCACGGAGAAAAGGACTTTATCAAGCAACCAAAAAATTTAAATTACTTTTCATGTAATAAATATTGTGATGAATCATGAAAATAAATTGCTATAAGGCAGCAATAGAAACATATTATTTAGGACAACAACCAATTTCCTCGAATTTATTTTCACCGTTCTGTAGTTACCCTAATTTACGTTAAGTAGCCTCTGATGGGAAATTACTTCATCGCGGTCGTTTTACCAGATGATTTACGGTACCGTTGCGTCCGTTCCAACGACGCGCGGCATTCCTCTCTCTGGGTGCAGTGCACGCTTGGAGAAAAGGGCAATTTCCGGTACTTTTTGTGCCGCCGCCGCTGCGACAGACGTAAAACACTTCGGCCGTTCCACCGTGTAATTACACGCCCCCTCGGCCCGGGAAGAGGAAACACAATCGGGACTTCTTTTGTGACCCAACGAGGAACATCATAAATAATGTGGGTGATAAAATTTTTACGGGAACGAAACAGTATTAGTTTTGCATCTAAATCCGTTGTGGGTAGACTTTTCAATAGTGACGGGTCGCGGAGTGACTCATGGTACGGCCAGAGTTGTTAACTCTGATACAGAGTAGGGTTGGTTGTAGAGACCGCACCTCTGCTACCTCGGCCGTACCGCGAGCCGTCACTGCTTTTTCTCAAACATGCTGTTCTTACGTTGAAGTAGACTTAATCACTTGAAGATTAATTAAGGCTATTGTGTGGTGAAAGACATAAAATAGGTACAGTTTTAAGGTGAAACAATATAACATATACAGGGTGGCCCATACAGTGGCGGCTCGTATTACACGTTGATGGTAGAACCACTTTTACAATTTATTGGATCGGATGATACTGACATTTGAAACGTCAGAATTATGTAAGATGGAAATGGCAAATTATACAAATTAAATACCGGCCAAAAAATCAAACATTTGCACATAAAAATCAATCATGTTAAAAATCTATAAAGTATAGACCAATAAAAAATACGCTATTAATTAAAGTAAAAAAACTAAAAATATAAGCACAAAAAATCGAAAATTTACACAAATATCGAAAATTCGCGGTTAAAAAATATGCAGACCAAAAATCCGAAAATTTCAACAAAATTCATTTTCGTATTTTTATATTTTATATTTATATTTCATTTTATACTTTGTTTTATATTTTATATTCGAATTAATACTTAAATGTACAGGGAGAATCACCGATTGTAATGTTTGCGCCTAGTTTTGAATTCTTTAAAACTAGATTACGTCGTGTAAAACTATTGAATGTCATTCGTTAATTTTAATTTTGCAATCCTTCTAATCTGTTCAATTATTATTATTATTATTATTATTATTTTATTATATAAGCGTCTAAAGTAATCGCCACACAAAGATTACAAAAATTTCAATTTTCTATTATTTTGTTATGTAACATGTTTTCTATTTGTAAATGTTATCTATTGTAAAGGAGATTCCGTAAATAAATAAATTAAAAAAAATAAAAAATAAAAAAAATTATATTATTATTATTATTAAAAGTTTAACGAAAATAAAGAATATTTAGGGCAAACTCTAAAATTTGGGGCGAAGAAATGAAAAAAATATAGACCAAAAAAATAAAAAATGCTGGTCTAAAAATAAAAAATTCAAACCAAAAAATTGAAAAATCAGGGAAAACGAAAATAATTCGCCTTTTTCAGCCCCCAAAATAACTTTTTAGCTCTAAATAAGTTGCCGACCAGAAACTCGAAAACCTCAGTTCCTAGAAATCCCACAACAAAATTTTATGGACAAATAGAGTTCAGTCTTGAAAATTTTTTGAAAAAAATTAAATTAAATCGATTTTAGTCAAAAAGTAACCAAAAGGTGGGAAAATTCGCCCATAAAAAATAATAATTCAAGTTAAAAAATCGAAAATCCAGGGCAAGAAATCAAAAACTGCTAAAAAAACTTGAAAATTATTAGTTATGTATTAGTTCTTAAGCTATTCACACATGTAAAATTATGTATTATAAAGGGGTTTCCCGTTAATAAACAACAACACAATAAAATGTCGACAAAAAAATACAAAAAGTCGCGCATAAAAATCAATCATTTAAGTAAAAAAAATCTAAAATATAGGATAAAAAATTCAAAAATTCGATCCTAAAAATCAAAATTGCGGACCAAAAAATCAAAAATTTTAACAAACAAATCGAAAATTTAGAAAAAAAATTAGGCTAAAAGATTAAAAATTTAGACCAAAATATCAAAATCCGGGCGATAAAAAGTGAAAACAAGAAGATCGAAAATTAGAAGATCAAAAATTCAAAATATCAAAATCCGGGCGATAAAAAGTGAAAACAAGAAGATCGAAAATTAGAAGATCAAAAATTCAAGTCCGAAAAGTGCCATTTTCAGCACTCGGGGTGATTAGCCCCAGAAAACATAGGAAAAAGAAAAAACTCAAAATTTGTTCTGTAGCGAAGGAAATTTGCACTCGACGATTTGAAAAATTTAAAAAAATTATTACTTGAACGTTTCACTTCAAATAAACTTTTATTATTCAAAAATAGTCTACTTTTGATTTCCTGAAAACAAAGACATGCTCCTGCAGAAAGCAAGGGAATAACCTAAAATTTGCTCAGTAGTTAAGTGCACTCAATGTTTTGAAATATTGTAAAAAATTAATCAACTTGTAGAATTAGCTGAAAAATTACTAAAACTATGCAGAGTGTACTTTTGATTATTTGTAAAAATAATTGCAATATTGCTACTGAAAACAACAGGAATTGACTCAAAACTGCACTGGAAGGAACGAAAATTGCACTCAATATTTTCAAAAATTATAACAAATTAATCACTTGCAGAATTCGTTTCGCACTCTAATGTTTGGAAAAATTGTAAAAAAATAATCACTTGTAGAATTAGCTCTTAATGAAGATAAAAAACTAAAACAAATCGAAAATTTACACAAATATCGAAAATTCGCGGTTAAAAAAATGCAGACCAAAAATCCGAAAATTTCAACAACAAAAAATCAAAAAGTTTATCCAAAATAAAGAATATTTAGGGCAAAAGCTCTAAAATTTGGAACGAAGAAATGAAACGTACAGGTCAAATATCTAAAATATAGGCCAAAAAAATAAAAAATGCCGGTCTAAAAATAAAAAATGCAAACCAAAAATTTGAAAAATCAAGGAAAACAAAAATAATTTGCCATTTTCAGCCCCCAAAATAACTGTTAAAAACTAAAAGGTAGGCACAAAAAATCGAAAATTTAGACAAATATCAAAAATACTGGTCTAAAAATAAAAAATGCAAACCAAAAAATTGAAAAATCAAGGAAAACAAAAATAATTTGCCATTATCAGCCCCCAAAATAACTGTTAAAAACTAAAAGATAGGCACAAAAAACCGAAAATTTAGACAAAAATAAAAAATGCCGGTCTAAAAATAAAAAATTCAAACCAAAAATTTGAAAAATCAAGGAAAACGAAAATAATTTGCCATTTTCAGCCCCCAAAATAACTGTTCAAAACTAAAAGATAAGCACAAAAAAATCGAAAATTTAGACAAATATCAAAAATGCCGGTCTAAAAATAAAAAATGCAAACCAAAAAATTGAAAAATCAAGGAAAACAAAAATAATTTGCCATTTTCAGCCCCCAAAATAACTGTTAAAAACTAAAATATAAGCACAAAAAATCGAAAAGTTAGACAAATATCAAAAATGCTGGTCTAAAAAGAAAAAATGCAAACCAAAAATTTGAAAAATCAAGGAAAACGAAAATAATTTGCCATTTTCAGACCCAAAAATAACTGTTAAAAACTAAAAGATAAGCACAAAAAATCGAAAATTTAGACAAATATCAAAAATGCCGGTCTAAAAATAAAAAATGCAAACCAAAAATTTGAAAAATCAAGGAAAACAAAAATAATTTGCCATTTTCAGCTCCAAAAATAACTGTTAAAAACTAAAAGATAAGCACAAAAAATCGAAAATTTAGACAAATATCAAAAATGCTGGTCTAAAAATAAAAAATGCAAACCAAAAATTTGAAAAATCAAGGAAAACGAAAATAATTTGCCATTTTCAGACCCAAAAATAACTGTTAAAAACTAAAAGATAAGCACAAAAAATCGAAAATTTAGACAAATATCAAAAAATGCCGGTCTAAAAATAAAAAATGCAAACCAAAAATTTGAAAAATCAAGGAAAACAAAAATAATTTGCCATTTTCAGCTCCAAAAATAACTGTTAAAAACTAAAAGATAAGCACAAAAAATCGAAAATTTAGACAAATATCAAAAATGCTGGTCTAAAAATAAAAAATGCAAACCAAAAATTTAAAAAATCAAGGAAAACAAAAATAATTTGCCATTTTCAGCCCCCAAAATAACTGTTAAACACTAAAAGATAAGCACAAAAAATTGAAAATTTAGACAAATATCAAAAATGCCGGTCTAAAAATAAAAAATGCAAACCAAAAATTTGAAAAAAAACTAAAAGATAAGCACAAAAAATTGAAAATTTAGACAAATATCAAAAATTCGCGGTTAAAAAATTAACCAAAATAAAGAATATTTCGGGTAAAAACTCTAAAATTTGGGACGAAGAAATGAAAAATACGGGTCAAAGATCTAAAATATAGGCCAAAAAAATGAAAAATGCTGGTTTCAAAATTAAAAATGCAAACCAAAAAATTTAAAAATCAACGAAAACGAAAATAATTTGCCATTTTCAGTTCCCAAAATAACTCTTTAGCTTAAAACTAGTTGCCGACTAGAAACTCAAAAACGGTAGTCGAAAAGTAACCAGAAAGTAAAAAAATTCGCCCATAAAAATAATCAAGTTAAAAAATCTAAAATGAAGGGCAAGAAATCGGAAACTGTACTTGAAAATATAAAAAGTTGCGTATAAAAAGCAATAATTTAGGTTAAAAAAATCTAAAATATTGGATAAAAAATTCAAAACTATCCTAAAAAACAAAAAATTCGAACTTCCATGAGGTGTTACAGGGGTTGTTTAACATTAAAAAAGTTTTTTAAACAGTTAAAAATTCTTGCTGAGCTTGAGTCTACAGGTAGTGCCATGGCTCCGTGGCTCTGTGTAACGAGCCGCCCCTGGGCCCATATACAGTGCGCGTCTAAAGTATGGAATATATTCAGTAAAACCCAAATAAAATATTTTTGGAAGAAATCCTCGAACAGGTCGATTTTCTTTTATAAAAATACACATTTTTGCATAAAAGTCATTTGTTTTTGAGTAATGACGTCAGCCATTTTGTAATTAAATAATTAAATTATTGTTCTTGATTTCGAGAGATCTTGTCATTGCCGAAATGGAAGTATAAAACTGATGAGAAAGTAACAACTAAACTGATGAGAAAGTAAAATCGTCGTCACTTCATTGGCTGAAATCTGTTGGATAATAAAACCGCTATCGTTTTATTGGACGTCACCTGTGGAGAAAATGATTCGGCCGAATAATGGACAGCTTTCTCAATAAAAAACGATTCAACAACGTTTATATTATTTAATAGGGATGGGCGATGTTTCACGTGACTGTGATTTTTCGCTGGTATTGAAAAATCACAGGTCGCTACTGTTACTAATAGGCGAATTTCACTGCTACTTAAAATCACTGATACTTAAAATCACCGCTACTTAAAATCACTGCTACTTAATATTACTGTTACTTAACCCTTTCAGCCCTGGATTTTTAAATTTGAAAAAAACATTTTTTTGTTAATTATTATTGATGGGGAGATTCTTAAGACCATAAATACCAAATTTGAACTGATTTGATTAATTAGTATAGGAATTAATTAGTGAGGCTTTGTTGAAGTGACATCTAGTGATAAACAGCAAAAATATGGATTGTCATAGTAAGTAGAGACATGTAAATGTTGCGGTGGCAATTGCCACCACCAGGGCCGAAAGGGTTAAAATCACTGCTACTTAAAACGAGATTGCAACTTGCAAACTGTGACTGCTACTTAAACTATGATTGTTACTTAAAACTGTTACTTAAAACGTAATTGAAAGAAGACAATACAAGGTGGCATACATAACATATGTTTACCAACCGTGATCACAGTCACAGTTTAAAATCACAGGTAATCAAAAATAGCAGTTTTGCCCATCTCTATTATTTAATAAGATGCGAAAAAAGTAAATAAATCAATGCTCTAGAAACAGTACAGAAATAGTACCTGTAGATGTATTTTTTTACTTTTTCCGTTCCGAAGTATTGCAAACTGTTTTTGGTGTACATTTAAAATTAAAAATAAACCATTAAATATAAATAACTATTATCACCATTCTTTTCAAATACAATAGCCACCTGGCGATTTTTATTTTTGATTCTCCATCACGCCATTTCGCCGCGACCAATGGCGCGCATGTCAGAAGCTGAATTCGGCATAATTGTCATCGTTCCAAAACAATTACGACTCGATCCGCGCGAGGTTGCCGTTTCGGCGATTCCGCGGACGAAGTGTCTTCGACATTAATCACAGTTCGAGCGTCGAAATTCCAAATGGTGCAATGGAACATCTGGCCGTTAGTGCTGTTATTAATTTAGATTTCGGTCGCGAGCATCGAAGGCCAAGGTTACGACGGATGAGTATATAGTGAAAGTTCTAACGAGACACCTTTTCTAGCACAACGGGCGCTTCAACACGCGGTCCTTTTTTTTGCTTGAAAATTAATTGAATAATTGAAAAGTGTTTGATTTGCTGAATTGAAAAATTTACCAAGTGTTTAATTATATTTTAGGAATAAGTTTCCACATTGTTTTATGGCAAAAATTATAATTAAAAGGTTTTGATATTTCGTGACAATGCTGTAAAATTTCCGTAGCGATTACTACAGCAACGTCTTACGTTACACTACGAAAGTATTGCATGTTATAGTACGTTTAGCACGCGAAAAGAAAAGTATACAGGAGGTGCGAACAACATTTATTCTTCACGTTCCGCCGCGGAAACTTCTTCGCGGTGTATATAAATCTCCCGAACCGCATCAGGAGAATAACGGAACATCCACGTTATACGATAAATTGGCTTTACGTTAATTTCGAGTAAATTATCACCCTGTATATTTATAATAAAAATGGGAAACTTTATTTCTACAATACAAATTGAAAGCTCGCTTGAAAATCGACACATAAAGAAAAACGAAACGAACGTCTTTTTCAGTTGACTATATATTTTTGTATAATTTTATATCTATAGAATATATTATTTTATTTTTTGATTCAAATTATTCAATTATTTCACAACCAACTCCAACGCAAATTTTGGCAGCCGCGTTTATTTTTAAACCAAAGTACTTTTGATAACGGAAAAAAAATATATTGTACACGGTGAGCCAATGAAACGAGACGATTTAAAAAATTAAGAAAAAACATAAGAAATACGCTAATTTACTTTTCTTTAAATCCATTGACGTAAACGTCTACTAATTTGTATAAGTGTACAATCGGGCATTATTTTTTGAAAATAATGCCCGACAGATGGCATCGTCGCGAAACTGTGCGTAACATTCCGAACGGGTGTGAAGTTAGCAATAGATTTTAAAATTCATTTTTTGCCATAAAAATGTACATTTTCCAAAAACCTTCTACAAGCAGGGTGGGGTTACTACTAAAGAATACACATGAACCTCCCCCACCCCAAAATTTCAACCCCCTTCAATTTTTCACACTACATAAAAAAAAATCTCCTTTTTCGAACTTCAGTTAATGTGACGGCGCATACATTTTCGTAGAGTGCGTCGGATTGTTTATTTTTTTTCAAAGTGATCAAGGGGCCGGCACGTTCTTTTTATTTCTCCATTTGTTAGGCCTGTATGTCTAGATTGTTTATGAATTTTTACCTTTTTTATGGCGGGCATCGAACTTTGAAAAAAACTTCAGTTAATGTGTGGGCGCACACATTTTCGTAGAGTGTGTCGGATTGTTTATTTTTTTTTAAAGTGATCAAGGGGCCGGCACGTTTTTTCTATTTCTCCATTTCTTAGGCCTGTATGTCTAGATTGTTTATAAATTTTTACCTTTTTTATGGCGGTCATCGAACTTTGAAAAAAACTTCAGTTAATGTGACGGCGCATACATTTTCGTAGAGTGTGTCGGATTGTTTATTTTCTTTCAAAGTGATCAAGGGGCCGGCACGTTCTTTTTATTTCTCCATTTGTTAGGCCTGTATGTCTAGATTGTTTATAAATTTTTACCGTTTTTATGGCGGTCATCGAACTTTGAAAAAAACTTTAGTTATTGTGACGGCGCATACATTTTCGTAGAGTGTGTCGGATTGTTTATTTTTTTTCAAGTGATCAAGGGGCCGGCACGTTCTTTTTATTTCTCCATTTCTTAGGCCTGTATGTCTAGATTGTTTATAAATTTTTTACTTTTTTATGGCGGTCATCGAACTTTGAAAAAAACTTCAGTTAATGTGTGGGCGCATACATTTTCGTACAGTGTGTCGGATTGTTTATTTTTTTTTCAAAGTGATCAAGGGGCCGGCACGTTCTTTTTATTTCTCCATTTGTTAGGCCTGTATGTCTAGATTGTTTATAAATTTTTACCGTTTTTATGGCGGTCATCGAACTTTGAAAAAAACTTCAGTTAATGTGACGGCGCATACATTTTCGTAGTGTGTCGGATTGTTTATTTTTTTTCAAAGTGATCAAGGGGCCGGCACGTTCTTTTTATTTCTCCATTTGTTAGGCCTGTATGTCTAGATTGTTTATAAATTTTTACCTTTTTTATGGCGGTCATCGAACTTTGAAAAAAACTTCAGTTAATGTGACGGCGCATACATTTTCGTAGTGTGTCGGATTGTTTATTTTTTTTCAAAGTGATCAAGGGGCCGGCACGTTCTTTTTATTTCTCCATTTGTTAGGCCTGTATGTCTAGATTGGTTATAAATTTTTTATTTTTTTATGGCGGTCATCGAACTTTGAAAAAAACTTCAGTTAATGTGACGGCGCATACATTTTCGTAGAGTGTGTCGGATTGTTTATTTTTTTTCAAAGTGGTCAAGGGGCCGGCACGTTTTATTTATTTCTCCTGTTGTTAGGCCTGTATTAGATTGTTTTTGAATTTTTTACTTTTTCGAGACGGACATCAAACATCGTAAAAAAAACGTTAGTAAGTGTGTCGTACGTCTAAGTATGTAGAATAATTACATGTTTTCAGCATTTCCTTATCGGTCATTGAAGTTACCGAAAAAGGAGATTTTTTTTAAATAGTGTGAAAAATTGAAGGGGGTTGAAATTTTGGGGTGGGGGAGGTTCATATGTATTCTTTAGTAGTAACCCCACCCTGCTTGTAGAAGGTTGTACATTTTTATGGCAAAAAATGAATTTTAAAATCTATTGCTGAAATCTATTGCTAACTTCACACCCGTACATTCCGAAGCATTTGCACCTAATCTGCAATCCGTTCTTTCAACGTCTGAATTGTCCTTGGGGGTTAGTTTGTTCTTATATCCCCAAAGAAAAAAGTCATCCCAAATCTGGAGAATGAGGTAGCCAACGGATATCGCCGTTACTACTGATGAGACAACCGAGGAAAGCCTGTCTCAGTAAATTCGTTGACATCCATGCTGTGTGGTAAGTCGCCCCATCTTGTTGAAAAAGTGTCTCATTTCTGTAAACCACTTTCGTGGGCATCTGCAAACACAAGACAATTTTCCAGATTTGTTTCTAATACAGATTTGTGTCCTGTATTCGTGTAGAATCTGTATATAAATTAGTTTACACATTTATTTAGAAGCATAGAAATAGAACGTATGGACACTACGTTCGTTATGCCAACAACACGCGTGATTGCGCCCTTTCATCTATGTTTCGCAATTTTCTTGGCGGCCAGACACTTCTGCAGTGATTACTTGTTGCGGCTCACCGGATTACAGCTCGGAATCCTCCGTTTCTCTGTCATCATTCTCTTTTCCTTGGTGATAATTGACGGATGACGGGCCCGACGACGCTCCGTGCAATTAGGTTAGGTGTATTTTCGCGCTTTTTTCCCCGCGCTTCTTTAATAACAATAATGGAGCTCGTGCGTGGCGCGGTCAACGGCTAACCGGCACGGCACTAATTATCCCGTTAACTTTAATTAACGGCGACAATAACTCATCGCCGGTCATTAGAAAATGCAACAGTCGCTTAGTTGCAGTTGGATTTACGATCGACCATAAACCACAGACGTAATGTGTTTGATCAGTGTACTCGTAAGGCTATGAAAAGGGTCGTGCCGCTACTTGTAATACATAGTGATGGAAGGGTCCGGGATGCCCAAAGTGACGAATCGGTATTTTGCCCAAAGTGCCGAATTCTATACTAGAGACTATGCCCAAAGTGCCGAACGACGCCAAGCGACGTCGCATCGTTTGTGGACGAGGCGTCGGAGCCGAATGCGAATCGGCAGTTTGGACATTCGGCACTTTGTCCTCGCGCCGACCTCCCAGTAAGGCCCAAACTGCCGATTCGCAAAATAGCCCTGATGGAAAGGTACATCCATTTTCGTCGAGATTAGATAAACTACGCTTTCACTTGACGTTGAAGAAAATGAATTTAGAGCTTGGGCGGCTTCCACAAACGATGTCACGGGTTTTTCGTTAAATTCATAAAGCGCAATCTGTAAGGTCAATTTTCGACCACTCTTTCGATTACCTTGTTGGCTTCAAAGTCGCCCATCGTCTCTGATTTATCGATGTAGACCAGCAACTTCACATATCCACACAGATAATAATCGAGAGGCGTAAACAAGTCAGTGTTTCCTTCAATAAATTGACAGCGGCGCGCGCTGTGTGGCGTGTTGCGCCGTCTTGTTGCAACCACAGCTCTCCCACATTAATGCCATTCAATTGGGAAACGAAACAATCAGTAATCATGGATCTAGAGCGCTCTCCATTGACTGTAAGTGCAAGGCCACCATGGTGGATCCAGCCACCAAGTAAAGCAACTAGTCGAGACACCAGGCAGTTGGCATTGCTAAGATGGACGTGGAAGAGTTAGCACTTGTTATGTATGTGAGACGTAAACGAATGAAAAATATAAAAATATAGAAAACATTGGGTTCACCCTTTCGTTGCTGACCGTTTTATAATCTCTGTACGCTGTTTTACGAAAATATCCAAACAAATTTATTAACTACGTTCGTATGTCAGTAGCATCGTTTGACGAATTACTATGTTTGTGCAAAAATGATTTGTGTAAACAAGACACTATTCTTCGAAAAGCTATTACACCGGAAGAAAGACTGAGTGATGGACGCGACGCGACGTCGAGTTAGTGGATTAGTGTGAGAGCCCTCATTGAGTCCTTCATTTGTTGGTGGCGCCACCATCCTGGTTGTAAATCTGGCCGACCGGATTGGACTGGTGGCGCAACCAAAGTGGTGGCGCCACCAGTCCGATACCAGGTGTGTTATGTTCCATTTCACTTAATACATTTGACTGGTAGCGCCACCATGGTGGCCTGGTGTGATAGAGCCCTAACGGTCTGGTCGGCACAATTTTTGAAGAAATATGGACCCATGATTCCACCAGCGTAAAAATCACACAGTCATGACTTTCATGACGATCCTTACTCGGATGGACCCCAAAATGAAATATTTCGAAATAAATTTGTTCTGGCGTAAGTCTACTCATGGTGAAATTGCAAACTGAGTACAAATCAGCTGTCAACTGTCAAATTGGCTGTCTCTGAGAAAAAATGTTGCCAATTCGAAAAAAAAAACAGCCGTTATAACCCATCGAATAATTTACCCGATCATTGAATTTTTGGACGAATTCCAAAAACGCATTGGGTCCTTCATTTTCGGTTGGTTTCGGGATGCGAATTTCGCCCCTCGCCGGAAGATAAGGCCGGGGTTGGGGCCGTGCAGCGTCGCCCCGCCCGTGGGCGCAGAGGAGATAAAACGGGGCAGTGGAGACGGCGCCGCGACGCAACCGTGGAAATCGATAACGTCATCGTTAACGTGCGACACGGACGGCGCATCAGAGCGGAAAGAACCGCTCGCCGGCGCTAATCCTTCCCTCATTAGACTTGCAAAAAAGAACAATTGAAAGTAATTATCAATACGAAAGCTTTACGCCTTAATACGCTCCAAAAATCCATGTAATAATCAAAATTAGATGTTAATCATGATGATGATAGTTGCGAACGTTACTACTACGTGTTAATCCATAGTATTGAGAGTCGACTCTTTTAAGAATGCGTCGACTCTTTACAAGTGTTAACATCAGGTAAAATGTAAATTTTTGAAGGTGATGAACTTCTTGCAAAGAGTCGACTCATAAAAAAAAAGGTTTTTCGCCCATCTCTAATCCCTAACAAGCAATGGCGTAGCGTATATGGGAGATCAATTTGATTAAGAGATATTGTTTCCCCATCACAACACCTACAGACCGGTTTCGATCTTTCAGGTCTCATCAGTGTAGTCAGTTGCTGATATTATATTCCAATAGTAATCTCATCTCCGTTTCCCCATCAGCAACTAACTACACTGATGAGACCTGAAAGGTCGAAACCGGTCTGTAGGTGTTCTGATGGGGAAACAATATTTAATATTGTTATATTTGCCGCCGCTGGCAATGTCCATATCTTGTCAGTGTTAAAGCCACCCGGATTTGGTTCAGTACAGCATTCAGGCAATAGATTCCGCCACTTTGGCGTTTCTACCTTTTGATTAGGAGTTTTATTGGACACATAACAAACACCTTTACTGAAATAATACAGTTTCAATGAGGGCCAGCGCCCTAGTAAAATTTGCCTTCCCCTACGCCACTGCTAACAAGCAATACTGGGATGGATTCTATCCACATCCATAATGTAGCCAATTAAAACAATTACCTTTGTTGGTATCACTCTTTTTATTTCACTTTTTGTGACTGCAGTTTAGACATCTTTAGCTTGTCATTCTTAAGAAGGATCCTGATGCAAAAGCCTAAAAATAAGGGTATTTTTTGCATTCTTAATCATACAAGCAATGCATTTTTTTGGTACTCTAGAAGTATAATAGATTATATTTAAAGTATACAATCCATTTTTTTTGGATACAGAAAGTTGAAATATTTTAGGAAATATAAGAACTCATTTCTTTGATTTTCCAGATCTTTACTAGATAAATCATTGTTTCGGTGCAACTAGTTGGCTTGTAGGATGGGGTCCACCCACTACCAGACCACCACCATCACCCACCACCATTGAGTTCAATTAAACTTCAATTACAAATATTGTTTTTGGTGGCTTTTATCAATATTTGTTTTTAATAAATGTGCAATACAATTTTTTTAACCTAAGCTGAGTTTAAGGTAAAATTGATATAAATGATGGTG
This sequence comes from Ocypus olens, assembly GCA_910593695.2. NCBI lineage: Eukaryota > Metazoa > Arthropoda > Insecta > Coleoptera > Staphylinidae > Ocypus > Ocypus olens. The sequence goes on from OU343054.1 coordinate 44,908,325, forward strand.
GGTGGGCCCTATTCTACCTTTCAATATATTGATTACAAAACATAGATTTACAAATTATCCAGTTAATACAGGCATTAAAGTCAACATTATCTTCCTCATTTCTTTGATATTTCAGATCTTTACCAGAGAAATCATTGTTTTCAACTGGTTGGATTGTAGGACAGGGCCCACCCACCCTGGTTATATTGTAGGACAGGGCCCACCCACCACCCTCTTGTAGGACATCAATCCATATTTTCTGATAATTAAATAAGAAATTTTGTTTAACCTCCGCAGAGTTCAGCTTAAAGTAAAATTTATACAATGGGTGGCGGGTGGGCCCTGTACTACTTTCCAATTAGTCGATTAAAAATAACAGAATATAATAAATAGTTCCATTTTTAAGAGCAGCAAAGTCAACATTTCCGCCCTCATTTCTTCCATTTTCCAGAGAAATCATTGTCTTCGGTTCAACTGCTTGGATTGTAGGAACCCACCACCCTCCGATTCAATTAAACTTCAATTACAAACACTCTCCGGTGGTTCTTATCAGGGTTCGGATTATATCCGATATTTATATAAATATCAAAATATCGTATACAGGGTGGCCGTTTTTGGAGCTCAAGCATGGGGATCTCGATTATTTGAAGAGATACAAGGGCAAAGTTGCCCAATCTGGAGTGTAACATAATGCCGTTTTGAAACATAAAATATTCCGACTACTTCCGAAGATATCCGAAAAAAATCGAAATTTTCAAAAAAGTTTTTTATTTTTTTGCGAGACAATTTATAGAGATACTTCAAAACAATTGACACTTTATCATTGCCACTTTGTACGCTCTACAACGTGGTGATATAATAATAAAAATTCGAAGTTTCGATTTTTGGGAAACATCATCAACTTTGTTTTTTCTTATATCTTGTATTTTTACATTTTCAAATACAGATTTTTTTCTGATTACGGTGATGTGTCATGTGTTGGGGTTTGGTCTAGCAGTTAAATGGATATGCCAAATATCCGGGTTTTGCAAAGAGAAACTGTCAAGAAAATCTAAGATGGTGAGAATGAAAATGGTCTTTTGGCAACCCCTTAACCACTTCCGCCCATGCTGTTTTAATTGGGTTATAGCATAATCCCATTTATTGAAAATTTACTTTTTTGTTGTTACGATTTTCTATGAAATATTATTCCACTGTCACAAACTTACTCATTTATGGAAAACATATGAAAAATATTTCATAGATGGCGCTAAAGGTTTTTTTTTGTAAAATATATTTGTTTCCTTTCTTTTCGCTTGTTGCCACAACAAAAAAGTAAATTTTCAATAAATGGGATTATGCTATAACCCAATCAAAACAGCATGGGTGCAAAGTGGTTAATGGTTAGTACAGCATTGTTTGCATCATTGTTCTTACTAATTATTAGGTTGGTGCGAATGAAATGTCGGATTCTTAAGTGAATATATTAAACTGCATATCTTTTTCCAAAAGCTGTTTATTTAATCAAAATATGCTCCATTTACTTCAATACACTTTTCTCAACGAGATTTTAAAGCGTAGATGCCTGTCTTGAAGAAATTCTGATCTTTAGAATCAATGAACTCTGATATGGCATTTTTATTTTCGTACTGTTTAGCCCGTAAAAACAGTTCTAACCTTTTCCTATTGTCGTAAAGAACCCATTTTTCATCACAAGTAATGATCCGATCGAAAAATGGATCTCGATTAAATCGGGTTAGCAATGATGAGCATACGTGTTCAAGCAATCCAGCTTATTTCGCTCGGTTAGTTCGTGCAGTATCCACTTATCCGTTTTTTTCACCTTGCCAATTTCAGAAAGATGTCGCAATATGTATGGTCAACTTCCATTCTGGCAGCAATTTCCCTTAAAGAAACAGTTAGATTCGTTTCCACCAATGCTTTCAGAGCAACATTTTTCACAGGCATTTCGGGTCTTCCACGCGGTTCATTTTGCAGGGAATAATCACCAGACCGAAATTTTTCAAACCAACGCTGCACTTTTCGATCGTTTTCACAGTATTCTCCCCAAACGCCTGGTTTATATTGCGTGCAACTTTTGCAGCATTATTACCAAGTTTATAATTACACGAATATCGGTTGAATTCATATCGGTGCAAAATTCAAAGCAAATAACAAAAGGGAACACTTTTGAGAAAATCTTCTTTGCCAAAATGTGACTCTGGCAACGGACAGTACGACTATAAACCAGGTTATGTTAAAAACAAAAGCATAATAAAAACAGGGGTTTTCAACTGAAGATTGTTCGAAACGTGTTACTAATTGTTCATATTTGTTTTAAATTTATGCTCTTTGACAATAAAACAAAGATATTTAATCAATTTAAGCTCTGCAATACGGCAGCTACTCGAAATTGCAACAAAAAACAATAACGGAGAATAAAGTTAATCGACACACCCAGTAGGTCACCATTGGCGGGTTAAGCATTTAACAAGATGTGTAACATTAATTTCACAGAAACGTCAATTAAATAGAAAATGATTAATGGTAAATGATAAGACGTCCGGTGTTGATTTTTGATGAACATATCGTAACAAAAACTGCATATTTATCGAGTCATTAGATAAGGTATTTAAGGTATTCGATGCTCTATTTACACGTGACTAATTGGATGACCGCATTGTGTTGCAAATTTTTAAATAATCATCTGTTTGTTTAATCGACTTACAAATTTCTTTGTAACGCAAACATTCGACCGGATTAGTCACAAAGTTGAAAACAATTCATCATGACCGATGTGAAATAAACATCAGATAATAATAATGTATACAACATATTTTAAGCATTATAATTGCTTTCTCCGACTCATATACAGTGCCTTAAAAAAATTTAATCATAAATTTCAATTATTAATATTTAACAGAACGTTATAATTCAAATTAGAATTTGTTGGGATTAGTCCAATTCAATTATAACAAAATGTGAGGGATAGTAGAATATTTTCTTCTTTTACGAGTTCGTTTTAAGTAGATATTTAACAGGCTTAGCGCCAAGGCATTTTTTAGCTCTCGCCACTTGATCAAAACTGTGGTTATAACATCATGTACCGTGGTCAAGAGACAGATTGATCAACTAAACTAAAAATTTACTCAGTACCATTTCAATTTTTTTTTAAATATGTAACAGCCGGAAAGTTGGGAAGTACAAGAGGATAGAGCCAGGATTAAATTTTGCTAACCTGTCAATCAATCGGCCACTAAAAATGTGTATAAATTATATGTATCGATGATAAGGACAATCACAAGACACATGCCCGAACTTAGAGATTTGAATCGGTGACCCCGAGCAACGCAATCCAAGCCAGCTGACTAATTATCTATCTATAAAGATTAAAATTGTGAAAACTTTTCGTGAAACCTACTAGAGCAGGTTTTACTAAGAATAAATTAAATAACACAACAAAATTTAAGGTATTAAAACAAAAACACTTTTAATTGTCAAATTTTTCTTGTTGAGTATTAAAACAAAAACACTTTTAATTGTCAAATTTTTCTTGTTGAGTATTAAAACAAAAACACTTAATTGTCAAAAACGTTTACTGTTGAAATTGCACGGGACAATTGTTTTGCCACACTGTGGTTTCTTCAGGTGAAGAAATAGAGAATGAAGCAGCCACAGTGTGGCGAAACAATTGTCCCGTGCACTTTCAACAGTAAAAGTTTTTGACAATTAAAAGTGTTTTTGCTTTAATACTCAACAAGAAAAATTTAGTTGATGTTTAATTTATTCTGTAGCGAAACAATTCTTGCGTACAAATTCAACAATAAAAGTTTTTGAAAATTAAAAAAGTGTTTTTACTTTAGTACTTAACAAGTCATATGAATTTTCAACGGATAACGGCCTCATCAATTAACCACTTGGCACCCATGATTTAATCCCAGAGTTGATGAAAAATGACTTCTTTGTTGTTACCTTTTTCTACGAAATATTATTTCAATGTCACAAACTTATGAAAAATATGAAAAAAATATTCCATAGATGGCGCTAAAGAGCAATTTTTTTTGTACAATGCTTTTATTTTCTTTTTTTGCTTGTTGCCACATGTGGCGACCTGGGCGTGAAGAGGTTAATAAAGTAATTTTTTTACAAATGTGAATTATAAATCCAAGTTATGAGATTCCATTTTGAATCATCTATTTAGCAATGATGGCAATGATCACGTAATAATTTAAATATACATATATTTTCATAATCTACACCTACTGAGCGTCATTGTATTGTATTCTTAATTTTTTGGCAAATTTGCTAAATAATATTATTGCCTGCCGAAGTTTGCAATTAGCCATAATAATTTTTTGGGGGATGAAAGGGTGCCCGTAACGTTTTTTAACTTTTGTTTATTAAAGTTTTGGTATTAGTGATAAAAATAGGAATTTTTATTTAGTTGTGGCTAATTGCAAACTTTGTCAAAAACGGAGATTTATATCACGAGGTATAGACTTCTGCGAGCCAAGGGACAAATTATTTTTTTTGAGGAATGAAGGGGTGCCTGTAACGTTTTTTTATCTTTTGATAATGATAGTATTTGTATTAGTGATAAGAATAGGAATTTTTATTTAGTTGTGGCTAATTCCAAACTTAGTCAAAAACTGAGATTTAAATCCCGAGGTATAGATTTCTGCGAGCCAAGGGTCAAATTATTTTTTTGGGGAATGCCCGTAACTTTTTTTCGACTTTTCATTATTAAAGTACCTGTATTGGTGATAGGAATAAGAATTTTTTAGTCGTAACTGCTAGCAAACTTTGTCAAAAATCGAGATTTATCTCGCGAGTTATAGATTTCTGCGAGTAACGAGGAGAATTATTATTTTATTTTTTTCAGGGATGAAGGGGTGCGCGTAACTTTTTCGACTTTTTATTACCAATGTACTTGTATTAGTGATAAGAATTAGAATTTTTATTTAGTTGTGGCTGATTACAAACTTTGTCAAAAATTGAGATTTAAATCGCGAGGTATAGATTTCTGCGAGTGAAAGGGAAATGATTTTTTTGGGGAATGAATTACAGTTTTTAACTTTTGATTATTAAAGTACTTGTTTTAGTGATAAGAATAAGAATTTTCATTTGGGTACGGCTGATTGCAAAGTTTGTCAAAATTCGAGATATCAAAATGCATAGATTTTGGCGAATGACGAGACAAATCTTTTTTTTTTGGTTGAAGGAGTGCCCGTAATGTTTCTTTGACTATTGGTTATGAAAGTACATTTATTAGTGATGAGATCTAGAATTTTATTTGGTCATGGCTGATTGCGAACTCAAAAATAAAAACAAAAAACTTTTTTGAAAGGGGTGAAAAAATATAAAGGGTCGATTCTTATTGTGCTATTAATTGAGACCTTTCGTAACGGTATGGCTTACTTTTTTTCAATTCGCTTTTCTTTTCTCAGAGTTATGAATTTTTCAAATCTATTGCTAACTTCACATTCAAAAATCATTACACTTTTTTTTGCTTTTTGCTCATCACTATCTAGAAAAAATTAACTTCTTACAAAGAGTCACGAGTTGACTCATTGCAGTCGATTCACAAAAAAGAGTCATTTCGCTCACCTCTAATTCACTTTTGATTTAATTTTCAAAATCTATAACTGGATCTATTGCCAACTTCACACTCGTGAAGATAACATATGCTCTAACAAAATATACAAAGTATAATACAAATTTATTCATTCAGACTCATTGCAGTCGACTCTTATTCATGAGTTGACTCACAAAAAAGAGTCATTTCGCTCACCTCCAGTTCACTTTTCTTTGATTTAATTTTAAAAATCTATAGCTGGATCTATTGCCAACTTCACACTCGTGAAGATAACGTATGCTCTAACAAAATATACAAAGTGTAATAAAAATTCATTCATTCAGACTCATTGCAGTCGACTCTTATTCATGAGTTGACTCACAAAAAAGAGTCATTTCGCTCACCTCCAGTTCACTTTTCTTTGATTTAATTTTAAAAATCTATAGCTGGATCTATTGCCAACTTCACACTCGTGAAGATTACATATGCTCTAACAAAATATACAAAGTGTAATAAAAATTCATTCATTCAGACTCATTGCAGTCGACTCTTCTTCACGACTCGACTCACGAAAAAAGAGTCATTACGCTCACTTGTAGTTCAGTTTTCTTTAATTTTTTTTTTAATCTAGAGCTGATCCCTTGCCAACTTCACACTGTTGAAAATAATATATGCTCTAGCAAAATATACAAAGTGTAATCAAAATTCATTCATTCAGACTCATTGCAGTCGACTCTTTCACGAGTTGACTCACAAAAAAGAGTCATTTCACTCACCTGTAGTTCAGTTTTCTTTGATTTATTTTTCAAAATCTATAACTGGATCCATTGTCAACTTCACACTCGTGAAAACAACATATGCTCTATTTCACGTACCTGTGATTTGTCACTGGTATTGAAAAAATCACAGGTCGCTGCTGTTACTAATAGGCGAATTTGACTGCTACTTAAAATCGCTGCTACTCAAAATTACTGCTACTTAAAATCACTGGTACTTAAAACGTGATTGCTACTTAAAGTCACTGCTGTTTAAACTGTGACTGCTACTTAAACTGTGATTGCTACTTTAAGCATGATTGCTACTTAAACTGTGATTGCTACTTAAACTGTGACTGTTACTTAAAACTTAATTGTAAGAAGAGAATACAAGGTGGCATACATAACATATGTTTACCAGCCGTGATCATAGTCACAGTTTAAAATCCTAGTAGCAATCACAAGTAGCAACGTGATTCAAAAGTAGCAGTTTTGCCCATCTCTAGTAATAAAAATTCATTCATCCTCTATAGCTTTAGTTAAGTCCTTTAAGTTGTTATTGGGCGGTCCGTTGGTGTAGTGGGTACAGGCGAGCGCTTGTGCTGGTTAAACCGCGGCCGTGTGGCTTCGATTCCCATCCCGGGGGAAAGACTTTCGATTTTCGAGAAGTATTCGTTCGGGTCCGTGGTTGTTGTATACGTCTTTCATTATTCATTTATTCATTTAATTATATCTATTAAACATTGATGATGGCTAATGGTCAAAGAACCAAGGAGAGGCACAGCGCCGAAAAAAAAAAGTTTTTAATAGTTAATAGTTGCCCAAATTTTTCTGAAAAGTAATTTATGTTCCGGAGAGATTTTTTTGAATAGTTTTTTCTGCCCTTTTCTGAACGATACAAAGAATGCAAGTACCCATTCTTTGTAGAATTTTTCCTTAAATATCAAAGGCTGGTTTAAAAATGGCCTAATTGAGTCCTTGTTTATTTTCTGTTATTGCTAATTCAATTTTTTTGTTAATCTTCACATTGCTTTTTTTTCCACCATTGTTTCGTTGATAATTTCCGACAAGGTGAACGAAATTGTAGAAACTGTAACACTTTTTGTGTCTTCGTAAATTTGGAACTGATAAACTTTTAGCTTTGTTGTGTTCAGTTCTAAAAAATAGTTCTTTATATGATTTGCGTTGTTCTGCCAAGTTCAAATTTTTCTAAAAAGTATTTTATCTTCTGAAGAGATTTTTTTTTTCTCTCCTCAGTTATACCAAACATTTTTGGGCGAGTGATATAAAAAATGCAAGTTCTCATATTCTTTGTCGAACTTTTCCTTAAATATCATTTTGGCTATTTTTAAAAATCAGTCTGTTGATTTTCTGTTATTGGTAATCTTCACGTTGCAATTTTTTATCATTGTGTCTCGTTGCCAATTTCTGACAAGGTGAACGAAATTATAGAAGTCATAACACTTTGGGTGTCTTCGTAAATTTGAACGATAACCGTTTAGCTTTGTTGCGTTCAGTTCTAAATAAGAGTTCTTTATTGGATTCGCGTTATTCTGCCAAGTTGTTTCGTTAGTTTTGTATGTTTGCATCTATACTGTGTACACTTTATTCCCGCCTCAGTAGGCTTTGTTAGGGTGACATTTTTGTTGCTAGTAAAAAAAAGTTACCAACAATTTTGTTATGTTTGTTATGTAGGAAGCTTCTACTTCGTTATACATGCTTTTATATGGAATAAAACACTTTTTACTTTGTGTTATACGAATAACAGAACAGAATAGTAATTTTTGTAATGCCCTTTCGATTGCGTACTTTTATCCTGTAGAAGGTTGGTGGCTTTCATAAATGATGTCACTGGTTTAGGGGGAGCTGAATTGTGACATCACAAATTTGTTCACATTAACTGAATTTTTTTTTGTAAAACAAAATAATTTTGATTCTGTGACATGTCGTACAGGGAGGGGGGAACTGGCATGGTGTGACAGCTTGTGACATATGGAGGATTAAATTTAACAACAAACCTGTGACATTATTTATGGAAGCAGCCATTATAATTTTTTTTATTTTTAAATTTATGATGGTAGCAAAAGGGATTTGTGTGACTGTTTAAGGTTACATTTCTGTTGAAGCCGTTTTACACTACAAGATATGAGTTAATTTCTTGATTTACATTGTTTGAAAATCCCTATAATCAAGTAAAATTATATTGGCTGTCTGGAATTCTCTAAAGCAGTGCAGTGTACGTTTTGTTAATTTTGACATCTTGTGATTTTTTAAGGTTACTCGTTTTAAAAATAAGTTTTGTGTTTTTATCTCCCGATTTTGAACTGATCATCACTATTGATAATACATTTAAGATTCTTAAGCTAGCTGTTTTATTTAAATTTCAGGGTTTTCCATGCCAAAATTCCCATTGCCACTGAAATTCTATTAGTTGGGTTATGTTTTAAGGGCTGCCAACTATTTTCGACTTTTTGATCTCACGGTAGACAATTTAAATTGCACAAGAAATTATCTCATTTCCTGTTCAATAAATTGTGTAGTGTAAAACGGCTTTTAGAGAGGATTAAAATTTAACAACAAAGCTGCAAAGTAATTATTTTTTTTTTTTCGTTTTGAAATTTTTGTTGGCAGCAAAAAACGTGGTAAATTTTAATAACAATAAATTCTTCCACACAGCTACAACCATCCAACTTTGCACCATTTCAAAAGGAAAAGTATTAATCATTCTGTAAAACTGATTACTTATCAGTGCCAACATAAGTTTATTTCATTGCCTTCCAGAGGATACAAGAATAATAAAGAATGTAATCGTTACAAATCTTTACTTGTTTTTAGGTTAGGAATAAAACATAATTAAAATTAATGAGCGGTGATTGCAGCACATTTTCGATTTGTAGGTTATAAACGGGTGACGTTTCGTGCGAACGGGGGGTTTCGTAGGTGGATTGACCGCCGCCGACGCCGACGACGCAATTATTCCGTTTCAGGGTGCGTGTGTGACGCCTGCAGGTGTTTCACTGCGCGGCGCTGCAACTTTGCGGAATTTCCGACCCCGATTATACGAGCGGGGGACTTCGCTTTTTCCTTTTTTTTTTTCTTTCGCAGGCTTAATTAGATTCCGAATTGGAGGATCGATCTTCGTTTTCGGTGGCGACGCCGAGAGAAATTACGGAGGTACGCCCCTTTCGTGAATGCGATGGGGTTTTCGGAGGAGCCCGGAGGCACAAAGCAATGACCTAGTGAAGTGACGGTGGGCGGGGATGCGAGGTCTGGCGCTAGGCGTTCTTCGATCCCGCCGCACGAAACGGGGGATCGGATGGCGTGGAGAAACGGGGGGGCCCCGTTCGGTGGAGGTGCAGAGGATGCGGGCTCGGGGCAGCCATGTTGCGGGAGAGATGTCGAGCTATATGCGAGAGAGCCGCAATGCACGGCAACGGCTCATAGACGAAAGGCAACGGCACAGCGACGTCACTCGGCAACCGAGCAACGGGATTACCGAGGAGAGAGTGACTGAGAGGTCGAGGTGGAACTTACTGCTAATTTTCATTCCACCCAATGGAGGATTCAGGGGCTGCTTGTTGCCCTCCGCGAAGGACGTGGTTCTCGGCCGTCCACTCATGTCTATGTCCAAACAGTAAATCCGACAGCAACGGTGGTGATCTATCACATTTCTTGCTGACACCCTACTCACTACTTCCTACTACCAATGGCTCACTTGTCCTCCTTTTCGCACCGAATACTGCACTTCAGGCGGACATTTAAACGTTCAATACAGCCGTACCGTGAGCACACCGCCTCGACGCACTTAATTTCCGCACCTGCACTTCATACTCCGCAGCCGGATCGACGGTTTAAACCATTTTTAATTCGCAACGGGTTTCACCTCACCATTAATTTCGGATGCTCAGACATTGACCAATTCGTGTAATATCGTGGCCAATCACGTTGCACCTCGCTCTACCGGCCGAACCCGAACTACCAAACAACTCTTCCTCTGTTACCGCACCACGCACACCCGGCGACATCTACATGCCGATAACCCAAACCGGTACCGACCGCGAAATAACCGCGAAATTTAAAATACTTTTCACGAAAGAAAAAAAAAATGTTAACGATCAACAACTAGCATTTCTTTTTAATAACCGTTTACACAACGCTCGATGTACATTTAAAATATCATTTAAATTAAAAATAAACCATAAAAGTATAAATATAAATAATTAGCATATTATCAAACCAGAGAAAGTAACATGATGAACACATACCCATTTTTAAATATTTTTTTTTCGAATCGCAAAAATTATTATATTTTTTTGAAACCTAGCTCTCTGTTTAAGTGGAATTTTCGTAAAAATTAAGGAAGCGTGTTTGCAACATTTTACAAAATTATAATCTCGAATAAGTTTTGGGTAAATTAAAAGAGTCTCAAGCCGATGGCAATAATTTTTATTTATATTTTTCAATCGCAAAAATTATTATAATTTTTTACGTTAAAAAAATTCTCAACTCGCAAGAAAATTGTTGGATTTTTTAAAATCAAAATTATTTTGAAAGAATGATGTTTCCTAAACCAAATAAAATGTTACCTGCACGATTTATATTTATTTCAATTTTTTCGTTGCAGATTCGACAATTCAAAATTTAGAATTTTAAAAACTTCGCAACTCGCAAGAAAATTGTTGGATTTCTAAAAATGAAAATTATTTTTAAGGAATGATATTTCCTAAATCAAATAAAATTTTTGTAGAGTCTTACCTTTACGATTTATATTTATTTCAATAGATTCGACAATTCAAAATTTGTAATTTAAAAAAATTCACAACTCGCAAGAAAATGATTAGATTTTCAAAAATCAAAATTATTTTGGAATTACGATGTTCCCTAAACTAATAAAAATTTTACAGGCACGATTTATATTTATTTCATTTTTTTCTTTCGTTGTGGATTCGATAATTCAAAATTTCGAATTTTTAAAAATTCACAACGCGCAAGAAAACTGTCGTATTAAAAAAAAAACAAAATTATTTTGTAAGAATGATGTTTCCCAAACGATTTATATTTCTTTCATTTTTTTTTTCGTTGCTGATTCGACAATTCAAAATTTGGAATTTTAAAAAATTCACAACTCGCAAGAGAATTGTTGGATTTTTAAAAATCAAAATTATTTTGAAAGTAAGATGTTTCCTAAACTAAACAAAACGTTTGTGAAATTTTACCTTCACGATTTATATTTATTTCAATAGATTCGACAATTAAAAATTTGGAATTTAAAAAAATTCACAACTCGCAAGAGAATTATTGGATTTTAAAAAATCAAAATTATTTTGAAAGTATGATGTTTCATAAACTAAATAAAACGTTTGTGAAGTTTTACCTTCACGATTTATATTTATTTCAATAGACTCGACAATTCAAAATTTGGAATTTTAAAAAATTAACAACTCGCAAGAGAATTATTGGATTTTTAAAAATCAAAATTATTTTGAAAGCATGATGTTTCCTAAACTAAATAAAACGTTTGTGAAATTTTACCCTCACGATTTTATTTATTTCAATAGACTCGACAGTTCAAAATTTTGAATTTTAAAAAATTCACAACTCGCAAGAGAATTGTTGGATTTTTAAAAATAAAAATTATTTTGAAAGTATGATGTTTCCTAAAGTAAATAAAACGTTTGTGAAATTTTACCTTCACGATTTATATTTATTTCAATAGATTCGACAATTCAAAATTTGGAATTTTAAAAAATTTACAACTCGCAAGAGAGTTGTTGGATTTTTAAAAATCAAAATTATTTTGAAAGTAAGATGTTTCCTAAACTAAATAAAACGTTTGTGAAGTTTTACCTTCACGATTTATATTTATTTCAATAGATTCGACAATCCAAAATTTTGAATTTTAAAAAATTCACAACTTGCAAGAGAATTGTTAGATTATTTTGAAAGTATGATGTTTCTTAAACTAAGTAAAACGTTTGTGAAATTTTACCTTCACGATTTATATTTATTTGAATAGATTCGACAATTTAAAATTTAAAATTATGATGTTTCCTAAACTAAATAAAACGTTTGTGAAAATTTACCCTCACGATTTATATTTATTTCAATAGATTCGACAATTCAAAATTTGGAATTTTAAAAAATTCACAACTCGCAAAAAAATTGATGGATTTTCAAAAATCAAAATTATTTTGGAATAACGATATTTCCTAAAGTAATAAAAAATTGACCTGCATGATTTATATTTATTTAAAGTTTTTTCGTTGTAGATTCGACAATTCAAAATTTAGAATTAAAAAAAAAAGAAAATTTTCGAACAGAGATATTTGTGGCTCCAATAATTTTTACCACACGAATGGTGACGTGTAGAGAATTGTATCCTGAAAATTATGATTGCGTTCTGACGAAAAAAGTAGTATCATTGCTCGGCGATGTAGCCGAATCAGTGACGGCTCGAGGGATGACTCATGGTACGGCCGATTTAGCAGATAGGTAGGGTCGGTTGCAGAGAGGTTTGGCGGCGTGACCACTTCTGCTACCGTGAGTCACCCTGCGAGTCATAAATGATCCGAATCCACAGCACCAGCACTTACAACTTACATTATTAACAATGAGAATTCATAGATGGCGAGAAATTTTGTTTATTTAAATAAGCGAAAAAATCATAATACCTTCCATTCGAAAATGTCTAACTGACAACTTTATCGCTGTAAATTTTTTTTCGAGTGGAAACCTAATTAAACCTAAATTAGATCGCTTCTCCCTAGCGAAAATCGAACACAAATCGGGGAATAAGCGACCAAGTGTCACACAAAATACGTTCACCATTTCGTTTCGAAAGCATGGATTTCTTTCTGAAGTTTTTGATATTGGGCGGCAAGTACCTGACCCAGATCACCGCGCAGAGTATAATCGAGGCCTACAAACGATCCATGAGGCTGCGGCTCACGCTCAGCTCGGAATACGAGAGGCACTTCCGCATGGTCGGCCATTACGAAAACATCCTCGAGCTGTACAACGAGAACTTGGACGAGATCAGCAGAAATGCGCAGATGCAGATGGCGTTCATAAGCGACGCCCATCGGATGGAGTTCGAGGCGTACCTGAAGGACATCGAGGAGGAAGGAAATCTGAAGCAGTTGCAAAGGGCGGCCGACGAGAATATGTTCTCGCGGAGGAACAGCGTCGTGGAGGACCAGTTCAGTAAGATCGAGGAGGAGATCAAAAATGATAACCTGCTGATCAAAAAGACCACCAAGTACCCAGACGTCCAGCTTTCGAACGCGATGGTGACGCAAAAAACGAAATCTCCGATCTTCAACATCCAGCAGAAAATGGCAAGCTTTAAAATACCGCAGAGCGCGAGAAAGCCCGAGGAGATGGACGAGCACGAGTCCAAGGCAAAGATTTTACACCGCGAATGGGTTTCCAGGAGGAAGCGATTAAAATTGAAGCTGCAACAATCCGAGGAGATAATGAAAGAACGCGACAAATTGCAGAAGGATATGGACGAGTCGCTCAAACTTCCAAAGTTACCCGAAAAACCGATCGAACTGGAGGAAACGAAAGAATTCCACAAGGTGCGAGAAGAGTCACCGACAACGCAAGACTGCGAACAAATAACCAAGCTGCAAGACGAGTTGCTGATGCCGGAAGAAATAACCAAGTTGCGAGATGAGTTGCTCATACCGAAACAAATAACCAAGCTGCAAGATGAGTTGCTTATGCCGGAAGAAGGTGAACCGCCTAAACCTCAATTGCTCGAGATAAACGAAGCTGAAAAATTGCCATCCAAGAATACATTGACGCCGAATGAACTACTGAATATGCTCAGGGCGAGAAAACCGAACAGACTGTGGGAAAGTACTGTCGAGCCGAAAGAACACACCAGGGTGCTTAAGGTGAAGGACTTCAAAAATTTTGACGTGTCGAAAAAAGGACGCATGAAGATACTAAAGTTGAAAGAACCCATCAAGGTGAAGGAATTGATCACGTTGCAGAAGGTGCCCTTGAAATTGAAGGAAAAGGAACTTCAACGAGAAGAGGCCAATACGTTTGCGATTAAACTGGACCAACAAATTCAGGTGAAGAAGGAGATTGTTCAGCTGCAGGCCAAGAAATATATGTCGAAGGAAACGGAGGAGTTTGGAAAGGAAAAGAAAGTTGAACGAGAAGAAGCAGGTAGGTCAAAACGAGAAGTTGATCAACCGCAGGACAAACAACGTATACCAAAAGAAACGGAGGGATTTGGAAAGGAAAATAAAGCTGATACGTTTGCAATTGAACAGCTGCAGGACGAAAAAGATATGTCGAAAGAAAATAAACTTAAACGAGAAGAAATCAATACATTTGCAAATAAACCAGATCAACAGAAAGATATTTATCAGCTGCAGGACAAAAAAACAAAGGATTTTGGAAAAGAAAAGAAATTTAAACGAGAAGCAGCTGATACTTTACTAGAAATTGATAAGTCAAAAGAAACAGAAGGGTTTGGAAAAGAAAAGAAATTTAAACGAGTGGAAGCTGATACATTTGTAATTGAACTAGACATTGATCAGCTGCTGGACAAAAAAGATAAGTCAAAAGAAAATAAACTTAAACGAGAAGAAATCAATGCATTTGCAACTAAACCAGATCAACAGAAAGATATTTATCAGCTGCAGGACAAAAAATATGTGGCAGAAGAAACAAAAGGGTTTGGAAAAGAAAGGAAACTTAAACAAGAAGCAGCTGATACTTTACTAGGAATTGATCAGCTGCGTGACAAAAAACATATGTCAAAAGAAACAGAAGGGTTTGGAAAAGAGAAGAAATTTAAACGAGAAGAAGCTGATACTTTACTAGGAATTGATCAGCTGCGTGACAAAAAACATATGTCAAAAGAAACAGAAGTGTTTGGAAAAGAAAAGAAATTTAAACGCGTAGAAGCTGATACATTTGTAATTGAACTAGACATTGATCAGCTGCTGGATAAAAAAGATAAGTCAAAAGAAAAGAAAGTTAAACGAGAAGAAATGAATACATTTGCAACTAAACCAGATCAACAGAAAGACATTTATCAGCTGCAGGACAAAAAATATGTGACAGAAGAAACAAAAGGGTCTGGAAAAGAAACGAAACTTAAACGAGAAGCAGCTGATACTTTACTAGGAATTGATCAGCTGCAAGACAAAAAACATATGTCAAAAGAAACAGAAGGGTTTGGAAAAGAAACGAAACTTAAACGAGAAGCAGCTGATACTTTACTAGAAATTAATCAGCTGCTGGACAAAAAAGATAAGTCAAAAGAAAATAAACTTAAACAAGAGGAAATCAATACATTTGCAACTAAACCAGATCAACAGAAAGAAATTGATTGGCTGCAGAATAAAAAACATATGCCAAAAGAAACAGAGAGGTTTGTAAAAGAAAATAAACTTAAACGAGAAGAAATGAATACATTTGCAACTAAACCAGATCAACAGAAAGAAATTTATCACCTGCAGGACAAAAAATATATGCCAAAAGAAACAGAAAAGAAATTGAAACGAGTAGAAGCTGATACATTTGTAATTGAACTAGACATTGATCAGCTGCAGAACAAAAAAGATAAGTCAAAAGAAAATAAACTTAAACGAGAGGAAATCAATACATTCGTAACTAAACCAGATCAACAGAAAGAAATTTATTACCTGCAGGACAAAAAACATATGTCAAAAGAAACGGAAAAGAAATTTACAACTAAACCAGATCAATGGAAAGAAATTGATCAGTTGGATGACAAAAAACATATGTCAAAAGAAAATAAACTTAAACGAGAAGCCAACATGTTTGCAACTAAACCAAATCAACAGAAAGAAATTGATCAGCCCAGGGACAAAAAATATATCTCAATAGAAACGGAGGACAGAGCGATACCTTTGCTGGACGAATCCGGCAAATTGCCACGCAAAGAAGAGTTGGGAAAGGTGGCGTCGAAGGAAAGCGCACTACAAATAAACAAGCCCAAGGTCACCACCATCGACGCGGAAAGCTTCGTTAAACGGGAAGGTGACGCCAAGAAGATGCGCGACGAAGAGCTGGAGAAGGTGGCGGAGCAATCGGGGTTGAAGGAAGATGAAGTGCAAATCGACGCTAAACCGAAAGGTGACTTTACCGTAACATTAAGCGAAGAATCAGAGGAATCTGTTAAAAAGAAAGGCAAAATCAAACTGGACATTGACCCCACGCGCTGGGATTCATCAGAGATGGCGTTAAAGAGGAGGAAGGAAGTTATAGCAAAGAGGAATCTTCCAAGACAACAGGTACGGAACAATACAAAAATATGGTGATGATGCCCAACTTTCAATAGGAGAGGGATGTAAACAAATTCGATTTAATTACGAGGCTACATTTATTAATTTAGTTCGAGGAAAATTGTTGCTCTAACTTTCTAAAGAAAACGTGACGGTCGCATCTTTCTTCTAATCTATTTATCCGCATTTTTTCGGCGCTGGTGGTGGCAATTGCCACTGCAACATTTACATGTCTCTACTTACTATGACAATCCATATTTTTGCTGTTTATCACTAGATGTCACTTCAACAAAGCCTCACTAATTAATTCCTATACTAATTAATCAAATGAGTTCAAGAGGTCTTAAGAAGCTCCCCATCAATAATAATTAACAAAAAATTATTTTTTTCAAATTTTAAAAATCCAGGGCTGAAAGGGATATTAGCAATTATAGACCTATTCATGAATAAGGGTGGTTTACAAACTAAGTTCGGAACATTTAAATAATATTGGTATCCTTTTCTACTCCCTGATAACCGAGCGGATATTCCCAAGACGTCGGCCGTATTTAGAAAACACACACGCGGCCTGCGTAGATCGGTCTTAGACAGATCGGTAGAAGGAGAAAGAAATAGTTTACGGCGTCTCTTACTTACCGGTTATTTCATACGCGCGCGATTTAGCCTATGGTGGAAAATTGCAAGGGACACTACTTGATTCGGACGGACAAGACACCCCGACCGCCATCTCTGCTGAATAGCTCTATAGTAATGTATTTACATCTATTGCAGAAAACCACGTTCAAAGTAGAAAAGTCTAGAGATACCGAAAAGACACCGGCATTGGTAACGCACTCCTCGATCTTCACTTTCCGAACCATCATAATTTCCCCCATTAATAATTTCAGATCAAGTCGATCTACCTTAAACGTATGCAGGCCAAGGAACGCCCCAGCGAAGAGGAAAAGAAACCGGAAACTCATCCCAGGGGCGTCCTCGTGATTTCCCTTTCGAAAGACTGCAAATCCGTGAAGGAGACTGCGGACAGACTGTCCGCCATCGATGAGAGCGAATCCAATGAAATACCGCACTCTCTGAAGGCCAAAGCCGACGAGGAGCGGATGTTCGAGCGCGCTGCCGAAATTGTGGCGAAAGCCAAGCACTCGATCGTGACGGTGTCTTCGAACAGGTACCCACAGGCGCGACCCAATCCCGTGGCGAAAGATGAAGTCGATGAGGATGTGCTATCGCACACCATCAAATCCACCGTAGTCCTCAGGCCTGACGAAGGGGATTACTGGGACTTTCTGGCTACGGGAAAGGTGGATGAGAAGAAGAAGAATAAGAAGGACGTGTTAAAGGTTTTAATATAATTTCTTCATTTCAATGTTTCTATTACAAAATAGCCTCAGATAGTCTTGCTAACAAAACTTACATATACAGAAAAAATAATGTTGTATGAATGTAATTGTTAAATATTTAATGACAACTTATACTATGTTCACATTTTATTCTCGCCGCAGTAGAGTGACATCTTTGTTGGTAGTAAAAAAGTTACTATACCTCATTTAATAACCAGGCGGACTAAATCGAATTATAGCCGCGAAAATACATTGTTGTGATTGGCTAAACGGACGCCACATTTACACAGGCCAAAATTGCGAAAACGGTAATGGCCGTTGTTATGATCAGCTGATCTATCACTGTTCACAATGTGTCCCACCGGTTTCACGTGTTTCGCGTCAGTTTTTGTGTTTTTAGCCAGTTATGCCTCCCGTTGAAAGTGTAAGAATCGGCTCTTTTAAGACCTCATTCCCGCATCTTCGAGGAAATAGTCATTTCATTTTTAACTATGGTTATATTCCCAGCACTATTTCGGCGTCATTTAGATTCTTAAGAGGGTCCCATACTTATTTTAATTAATATTTTAATATTACATATCCTAAATTATTGATTATATAATCAAGAAAGTTTGCCTAAAACTTATTTATATATTGTTAAAATTATTGAATGATTGTTATGGATAAATGAATTTTAAATAATTTTAATTTTACCGCCAAAACATTTCTGGTTACTTTTTTGGTGACTTTCTCTAGTGTAAATGTGACTTTCGCCTTTAGTCCGCCTGGTTATTAAATGAGGTATAACAATTTGCTTATGTTGCATTTTATAATGTTCCCCATTCACATGTAAAAATATTGTTTGACGTTTTATCGAAATTATAGGTTAACAACATACTTCAAAAATACAACATGCCATTTTAAGGACAAAAAAACACTCCGACTGCCGCGAGAATAAAATGTAGGGTATATTAACCACATTTGACTTAAATATGTATACATGAATCAATTGATCTTCGCGTGCACGTCATAGATAGCCGAATTTAGCTCCGACAAGATTTTCATGTGTTTACTCCCTCTATGATAAGTAAATTAGATGCAGTAATATGTGTACGTATGTCGTCCAAGGAGAGGACGTACAGCAATCGGTAAAACCATGCATTGAACAAAGACAAAACCTTGGTTCGTAAGTCATTTCGTTATTCGTAACTGCATTGGCGGCGCTTCTCGCTACAACTCCCTAGAGATCTGTTACTCCGAAATTTACTGACGTTTAAAACGTCAAAATTAAGAAAAAAAGTGTTGGGCTCATAATGAATTTGATTTGTTTACCTTCCGGCCAAATGCGTTTCGTGTTCGGTCACTACAAAGGCATATTCGCATATACATCTTATACTGCTATTTTAATGGTTTACGTCGCAGGCTGGCTAATTTCAGTTTGTTGTTTATTTGTCCGATGCGCAATTTGTTTCGACTACGCCACTGGTGGAATCCGAAGCGCTGATTGTAGGGGAAAACTATCAGCAGTGACGTGCACGTAAAGATCCATTGATCCAAATATACCATTTTTTAACTGAATATGGTTATTTCTTTCACATATCGCTTATTCGAAAGAAAAGAGATCTACGTGCAAAACTGTCAACTTTCAGGAGAAGCGTTTAAAGTTCGCACTCTTGCGTTCAAGCTGGAAATCTGATTTTCTTTTCTGTTACTACACTGGAGGAAAAAAAAATGAAACACTTTGAAATTCGTGAAATTTCGACCATTTTCAAACCGCCATAACTCGGTGTATTTTTAATCGATTTTGCTGAATCTTTGAGGGCAAAAAACTTTGAAGTGTCTTCTTTAAAGTCATGCATGCCAACTTAAGCGTAACCCCTTCCGCCACCCTCTAGCACCCCTGTGAAAAAAAAAGTTTTTTCAGAAAACATTGTTCAACTTTGACGATGTCTACGGAGTTGGAAAAATTTGTCGACTTGATCCACCATAAAGGCATTAAAATTTGATCAATTCGAAAGAAGTTCCTACGACGATTTGGCACCAAGTTATGGATGTTTGAAAAAAACGTGCATTTTGAGGTTTTTCGCAGATAACTCAGTGACTTTTCAACCAAATTTGATGATTCTTTCGGGAATAAATCCCATTTTGGCTCTACTTTAAGGGGGTGAACTCAGAATGGAATTATCCCGTTTCGAACCCTTCAACCCCCGAACAAAAAAAAAACACGTTTTTGGGCAAAAAACGTACAACTTTGGCAACGTGCACCGAGTTGGAAAAAATGTGTCGACTCGATCCACCAAAAGGGCATTGAAATGTGTTCCATTACCTGCGCAGGACTGAAAAAACTAAGTTCCTACGACGATTTGGCACAAAGTTATGCGAATTTTGTGTTTTTTTGACTCTGCATTTTTTTGAGTCCGAAGTTTTTCGACGAAATTGTTTTCGTTTTCACGAATGAAATTATCTTTGCATGTTCTTTGAGGTATGCACGAAAATTCATTGTTTGCGCGAAATCATGAATATCGCATTTTGTACCTTAGAACTCCATTAACAAAAAACTTTATTTTAGGTAAAAAAAGGCTCACTTATAGATCTCTGCAGGGTCGGAAAAAATGTGGGCCTAACTCACCACCATTCGTCCAATAAAAACAAACAAATTACACTGACGGAAAAAATAAAACACTAGAGATTTGTCAAAATTTAGGTAATTTTAAAATGGCCATAAGTCGGCTACTATCCAACCGATTTGAACATTCTTTTGAGAAATCAAAAGCAAAAAGTGTCCCCTTTGAGAGGGCTTACCCTTCAAAGACAGAGCTCTACCCCCTCCAAACGAAAAAATATTTTTTTTTTAAGAAAATGAACAACTGTGTACAATGTGTACGAAGCTGGAAAAAAATTTCGAATCAACAAAATTCAATTAATTTCCAGAAAAGTTTGCAAAAAATGAAATGTCGACGACCTGTTTAACCAAAGTTATGTTTTTTGCAAACTTTGCAGGAAATTGACTGAATTTTGTTGATTCGAATTTTTTTTCCAGCTTCGTACACATTGTACACAGTTGTTCATTTTCTTAAAAAAAGGGGGTAGATTTCTCTCTTTGAGGGGGATAAACCCTCTCAAAGAGGACACTTTTTGCTGTTGATTTCTCAAAAGATCGTCGCAATCTTTCTCGAGCTCCCTAAAAAAATATAAAAACATTTGCAACACACGTGAAACTTTCGAGATTCGTTCAATATGGTTTCTACTTTATGATTTAGTCAAATTCTGAAAATATTTTTATCCCAGTTTTCAAAATAATCGCAAGAAAATAGAGTATTGTAATTTTGGAATTTCTAAATTTCTCGAGCTCCCTAAAAAAAATATAAAAACATTTGCAACACACGTGAAACTTTCGAGATTCATTCAATATGTTTTCTACTTTATGATTTAGCCAAATTCTGAAAATATTTTCATCCCAGTTTTCAAAATAATCGCAAGAAAATAGAGTATTGTAATTTTGGAATTTCTAACTTTCTCGAGCTCCCTAAAAAATATAAAAAAATTGCAACACACCTGAAACTTTCGAGATTCATTCAATATGGTTTCTACTTTATGATTTAGTCAAATTCTGAAAATATTGTTATTCCAGATTTCAAAATAATCGCAAGAAAATAGAGTATTGTATTTTTGGAATTTCTAACTTTCTCGAGCTCCTAAAAAAATATAAAAACAATTGCAACACACGTGAAACTTTCGAGATTAATTCAATATGGTTTCTACTTAATGATTTAGTCAAATTCTGAAAATATTTTCACCCCAGTTTTCAAAATAATCGCAAGAAAATAGAGTATTGCAATTTTGGAATTTCTAACTTTCTCGAGCTCCCTAAAAAAATATAAAAACAATTGCAACACACGTTAAACTTTCGAGATTCACTCAGTGTTGTAATTTTGAAATTTCGAACTTTCTCGAGCTCCCTAAAAAATATAAAAACAATAGCAACACACGTGAAACTTTCGAGATTTATTCAATATGGTTTCTACTTTATGATTTAGTCAAATTCTGAAAATATTTTTATCCCAGTTTTCAAAATAATTGCAAGAAAATAGAGTAATGTAGTTTTGAAATTTCTAACTTTCTCGAGCTCCCTAAAAAAAATATAAAAACAATTGCAACACACCTGAAACTTTCGAGATTCATTCAATATGGTTTCTACTTTATGATTTAGTCAAATTTTAAAAATATTTTTATCCCAGTTTTCAAAATAATCGCAAGAAAATAGAGTATTGTAATTTTGGAATTTCGAACTTTCTCGAGCTCCCTAAAAAAATATAAAAACATTTGCAACACACGTGAAACTTTCGAGATTCATTCAATATGGTTTCTACTTTATGATTTAGTGAAATTCTGAAAATATTTTTATCCCAGTTTTCAAAATAATCGCAAGAAAATAGAGTATTGTAATTTTGGAATTTCTAACTTTCTCGAGCTCCCTAAAAAAATATAAAAACAATTGCAACACACGTGAAACTTTCGAGATTCATTCAATATGGTTTCTACTTTATGATTTAGTCAAATTCTGAAAACATTTTATCCCAGTTTTCAAAATAATTGCAAGAAAATAGAGTATTGTAATTTTGGAATTTCGAACTTTCTCGAGGTCCCTAAAAAAATATAAAAACAATTGCAACACACGTGAAATTTTCGAGATTCATTTAATATGGTTTCTACTTTATGATTTACTCAAATTCTGAAAATATTTTTATCCCAGTTTTCAAAATAAACGCAAGAAAATAGAGTATTGTAATTTTCGAATTTCTAATTTTCTCGAGCTCCCTAAAAAAATGTAAAAACAATAGCAACACATGTTAAACTTTCGAGATTCATTCAATATGGTTTCTACTTTATGATTTTGTCAAATTCTGAAAATATTTTTATTCCAAATTTCAAAATAATTGCAAGAAAATAGAGTATTGTAATTTTGGAATTTCTAACTTTCTCGAGCTCCCTAAAAAAATATGAAAACAATTGCAACACACCTGAAACTTTCGAGATTCATTCAATATGGTTTCTACTTTATGATTTAGTGAAATTCTCAAAATATTTTTATTATCGGCGTCAAAAAAAGCGCCACTCGAAAAATCGCGAAAAAACTCGATTTTTCAAACCGTCGTAACTTGGTTCAATTTGGTCGAAAATCGATGAATCTTTCAGTTTGGGATTCAAGTTTTATCTTTAAGAATGTGTAGTTGATTTTGACCCCAAGTCCAACCCACCCGTCGTAACAACGCGATGGAAAAAAAATATTTTTTATGTAAAAATTTTCACCACAATGGCAGAAAAATTTAATCAATTTCCTTCAAATGCCTTGAAAATTCGAGTCGTTTCGATGATTTGGAGCAAAGTTATGAATTTGTGAAAAAAATGACATTGAAAATGAAAACAAGTTGTAAAAATCGGTTTGAAAAATCGAGTTTTTTCGCGATTTTTCGAGTGGCGCTTTTTTTTGAGCTAGAAAAAAATGTAAAAACAATACATGAAACTTCATTGCTTATTATTATTGTTCTATAAACATTTTCTAAATATCCATATTTTTCTAGTTGAGTTACAAAAAAAAATGTAGAATTATGAAAAGTACTCTAAACAACTCAATTAGAATTACCGTCTTCTCTACGTCCTCGCAACGCTAAACTCATATTGGACAACTATTATTTTAAAGACTTGTTTTTACAATCCATTTGCTTCATTAATTACGAATCAATGCGCCCAATTATTGATGGCTTTTTAAACGCCGATGTGATCTTGATAAGGTATGTGTGTGTGTGCCAGTCGTTAAATCTAGTTATAAATGTGCCCTCTGGCGGAATACAAGCGTAACATCACTTAGGTCGGTCTTGCTCATAAAAATTAGTGTGTTTTTAGGTTATTTTATGCAATGAAACCAAAATCAAAATTTTGCACTTATAGGTCTTCTTTCTTCCGCTTAAGCAATATATTCTCACCTCATCTAATGAAAGTTTTAATTTTATTCAAGGCAACCTCGTCATCTCCAAAATCCATCGAAACTGTTGACGCAACAGAGAACGAAAGACTCAATCAAGAGCGCGTCGTATTAGAGAACGAAAGACTCAATCAAGAGCGCGTCTTATTAGAGAACGAAAGACTCAATCAAGAGCGCGTCTTATTAGAGAACGAAAGACTCAATCAAGAGTGCGTCTTATTAGAGAACGAAAGACTCAATCAAGAGCGCGTCTTATTAGAGAACGAAAGACTCAATCAAGAGCGCGTCCTATTAGAGAAGGAAAGACTCAATCAAGAGCGCGCCCTATTAGAGAACGAAAAGCACTTTTCCAAAGTCGAAAGTAGCAAAACGGCGTTCGAGCAACGAAAACTGAGCGAAACGCCCAAATCCCGCAGGAACGAGTGGCACCTGAGCGACGAGGCGACCGAGAAACACTTCGTGCAAGAGCCCGAGGCTCCCTCTCCGCGGAAGCACTTAACGAGCGACTGCTCGAAGAAGCCCCAAGTCGAGGACCCCGACCATAATAAGGAGAAAATGATGGAGCTCGTGCGCAGGAGCATGCAAGAAGCGGAGAACGGCGCGTCCTGGCTAATGAAGAACATGGAGGAGTTCTTCAAGTTCGAGTCGCGTTTGCGCGCGGACGAGTTCGACAGGAAACTCCTGATGCTCGACAACAGCGGCAAGGACCTGACGAAATCGAACGAGGTGTTCGCGGAGTTCGAAGAGAACCTGCGGAGGATGGAGTTGTGCAGGAGGATAGAGGAGGTGCAGATGGAAGGTCGCAGGCTCAACAAGAACCTGGAAGCGTTCGAGGAATTGGAAAATATGCTTGATTTGAAGTTGACGAATCTCAAGGACAATTTAACCCGGTCGGAAGTGGAAGACCACGGCGGGAATCTGGCGAAGGCGAGCGAGGTCTACGAGGCGCTCGAAGAGAGTCTGATAAAGTCGGAAATCTACAGGAAGGTGATGAAGATGCAGGTGGAAGATGGGCTGAATAAGAACGTGGAATCGTTCGAGGAATTAGATTTAAAGTTAACGGATCGCGAGGAAAACTTGCAAGACGAGGGCGAAGAGTTTACGCCGAAAATGCAAGAAGACAACACATCGTTATTTGTCGAACTTAAACATACGAAAGCTTTAGACGTTAAAGATAAAGAGATTGAAATCAGTTTGAAGCAAGCGCGGCCTCGATCGTTCGCGGATTTGGAGATCTTCCTGAACCCGAAACTAGAGGACGATGTCAAGGTGAGGAAATCGCGCACGCTGGACGACTTCGTGAACGACGGCGAGATGGTAAAGAAGAACCAGAAAGCGTTTAGCGAACTTGAAATCATCCTAAACTACAAACTGCTGCAAGACAAGATGAAAAGGCTCGATGATGTTCTGCCGAGTCCGCAGAAAAATTTCAATCTCGCACCGAGGGATAATCCAGAAGTTTTTTGCGAGAATCCCGAGCTCTTGGAAATGGAAGATTTCGATGAGGACGTGATGCGGATCTTGGAGATTGTCGAAGAGAAAGCCGATGAGATGGATCAGGCCGATATCGAAGGTCTGAGGAAGGTGAAGGATTACGTAGTCTGGAAGCACGAGAACATAGGTCGTTACCAAGAACTGTACGCGATGGTCAAGGAGCCGCCGGTGGACGAAGTTAAAGCTTTGATGATCAGGGAAGAGGTGAAGAGCATCGGGGCGCTGATGGAGGCCAGCGATATCGAGTGCAGGAAACTGCTGAGGAAGATGACGCACAAGCTGTTCGATCTGAAAATGGGCAGCCCTGGAAGATCCGCATCTCGCGAAATGATCCCGCTGTTTCTGGAGTGCCAGGTCAAGATAGACGAGGCGCTGTTGAGGGACCAGGCGGAACTGATGGAGACCAACAAGCGCGCTTTCATGGAGATGGAGGAGAGCCTCAGGGTGGTGAAGATCATCGACAACAAAGCGTTGAGCAAAGCGGATCACGCGGTGGTGAGGGATAACATTATAAACGTCGGCCTGCCGCAATCGCCCAGGGGGTCGGGGAAGGACCCGACCAGAACGTACACCACCGACACGAAGGTCAACCGCAAGAATCTGCCGGCTTGTTTCGCGAAAGCCGGCAACGCCATTCGCGTTGACGAGAATCTGAAATTGGAGGAGAAGATTAACTTGGATTTCGATCAAATCCTCAAGGACATACAGGAGGACACATTGTTTGGAGTAGGTGCAACGAAGGCTGAAGAATACAAATTGTTTGCGACAAAGGTTAAAGAAGTCGAATTGTTTGCAACAAAGGTTGAAGAAGACAAATTGTTTGCAACAAAGGCTAAAGAAGACAAATTGTTTGCAACAAAGGTTGAAGAAGACAAATTGTTTGCAACAAAAGCTAAAAAAGACAAATTGTTTGCAACAAAGGTTGAAGAAGACAAATTGTTTGCAACAAAAGCTAAAGAAGACAAATTGTTTGCAACAACAGTTAAAGAAGACAAATTGTTTGCAACAAAGGTTAAAGAAGTCGAATTGTTTGCAACAAAGGTTGAAAAAGACAAATTGTTTGCAACAAAAGCTAAAGAAGACAAATTGTTTGCAACAACGGTTAAAGAAGACAAATTGTTTGCAACAAAAGCTAAAGAAGACAAATTGTTTGCAACAACGGTTAAAGAAGACAAATTGTTTGCAACAAAGGTTGAAGAAGGCAAATTATTTGCAACAAAGGCTAAAGAAGACAAATTGTTTGCAACAACAGTTAAAGACAAATTGTTTGCAACAGTGGTTGAAGAAGACAATTTGTTTGCAACAAAGCTTGAAGAAGACAATTTGTTTGCAATAAGGGTTGAAGAAGACAAATTTTTTGCAACAAAGGCTAAAGAAAACAAATTGTTTGCAACAAACGTTAAAGAAAAATCGGAACTAATATTGTACGAAAAGAAAGAAAATTTGGCTCTGATGAAGATTTCGGAACCTGTAACACAAAACCCTAACCCCGACAACACTGAGAACTTGGGTTACGTCATGGGCGTAGCATCGTCCACGACGGCACCGAAGAACTTTGAAGTGCCGAAAATACCCGAAGAGGCACCGCAAGCGAAGGATCAACCAATTTCAAAGGGCAGTTTTCTTTCAAGCATCATCGCAGCGAGACAGAGTTCCCCGTCCCCGTTTAAATCATCGCAAGATCTCCTGCGAATTTCAGCGATGAATTTAATAGCGGAGGTGGTGCCCTCGCAGAACAAGACCAACAAAGAATCGGCGGATATGATCAGCAACCAAGGTGTGCGGAACTACTCGCAGAAAACAACCACGAAACCAGAGAGGAACTTGGAAGAAGCGGATTTAAACTACGGCATCAGGTTCGCCCAGGTCCTCAATGAATCCATCAGCGAGGAGTTGAAGTCTTTAATTGATGATTCCAAAACGGAATTCATCGCGATCGATTCTAAGACTCTGCTTGCGGACTGCAAATCTGCACCGAAGAAGGATAGATGTCAGGAGGCGGTAAATAAAACTTTGAAAGATTTCGATTCGGTGCAGAGAGATGGCGCGGAGGCTGAGAAAAAGCGAACGAGCAAATTCAAAGACATTACTGATGATTACGGAGAGGTTAGCAGTTTGGTCCTGGAGAAACCTCCGTGGGAAAATGAACAATACGACATTTCACCAAGGATGGATGTTGAAGAGGAAAGTGTTAGAAACGCGAATACAAGGAAATCGGCTGAAGCGAGCAAGAAGCGTTCCAATATTCCGCAGATGGTCAAGAAACAAAGTCAAGAATGCAAAAAAACTAAAGATGAAGATGAGCTGAAACTAGACCTGAGCGATATTATTGGACCACCGGTACAGGCAAGAAATCCGAGCGTAACTGCAGACAATGCCAAAGAGATCAGAAGGAAACACGAGAGAGAAAAGGCAAGAAATCAGAAATTCACAAGTAATGCCAACGAAACCAGAAAGAAACACGAGAGCATGTTGATTTCAAGAAGCGAGATTAAGGTGAAAGAACCGATACGAGGAAGAGAAGCGCGGAAATCGTGTTCGGAAGAAGTGCGGGGCAGGTCGCAGGGTGCGGTAAAATTAGGGCTGAGCGCAGCGGTGAGTGTGACGAGCACGACAGTTATCAGTAGCAACTCGTCAAACACCGAAACTGTCCTCCTGCATATAAATGACATCGCGAGCAACAATTCTTCGAAAGTATCCAGCGATTTCTTGAAAACTGTCAACAAAATATCATCAAAAAATTATGCCGGAAGAAAGGAACTGGTGAGTCCGAACGCTTCCACAGCTGATTCTGCTAGAGTGATAGATTCGAACGCCAACTCTGGTTGTGAAGATTCCAAGGCCAACTCTAATGCAATTCAAAGCGCTAGAAAAATAAATGAAGGCATGATCCAAGTAGGTGAGGATGAAATTATTTCCAACGCCAACTCGGGATGTAAAAATAATGATGAAGGCAAGATCCAAGATGCTTCAAATGAAATTACTTCAAAAGCAAGTCCGCAGAATGTAAATTTTAAAGCCAACTCAACAAAAATAGATGAAGGCAAGATCCAAGACACTTCAAAAGCAAATGCGCAGAAAGGCAATTTCAATCCAACCGAAGAGGTCAACGGAAATATAAGCGAAACCAAAGCGACTGTCAAGGCTTCGGAGATGAATCCGGAAACTCTCGTCAATGTCCTAGGCGAAGTCAGACCCGCCCTGAGCCTGTGGAGCATGATGGGTATAGCCATCCAGGAGAAGGGAAGAGAATTGGAGAAGAAATTGAATCCGAAAGCTAAGAACGAAGACAAAAATATTGAAGCAAGTTGCAAGAACATTCCAAATTCGAAAAGTGCAAAAATAGTCAGCCCAAGCGAAGCATCTTTAAAATTGTCGCAAGACAATGAAGTCCACCGTGTAAATTACAGCAGCGATCACGTGAACATTGCAACGGAAATCCCTCCAAGTGCACAGGCTGAATTCACCGAAGGAAGTAAACAATTTAAAAGTTTGAAACTCAAGAAAGATTATAAAGTGGCATCTTTAAAGTCTAGCAAAGATAGTTTCGATTGCGAAACTTCTCTCGTTGCTTTATGTGTTAACCAACACGAGGAACGCTCATCCAAACCAATGGAATACAACGAAAATTCCCCGATTTACAAAACGCCGCTTAAACGAACAGAAAACGACATTAAAGGGTTCAGCAAATATCGATTCGCTGCAAACGTTACGAGGAAGAAGGAAACAAACGGTAATCCCTTGCAAGGGCCCGCGACAGTTAACGATCAAAAGCAAAGGAAGAAATCTTCCAGGGGAAAGAAATCCAAGGACGAGGCTAATCTTTTGAACAAGCAAACCGTCACCGCCTTCAACATCACCTTCGAGGAAATGGAGCCGGAAAAATCACCGCGCAAAAACACCGAAAACCGCGACGCCCCGAAAACTCCCGAGAAAGCGAAACTCTCGAAATCCACGAAAAATCTTCAGCAGGAAATCGATCGGATGAAAGCAAAGTCCGAAGAACGGATCCGGATGGCGTTACACGAGGAAAAAACGCAAAAATCGGCTTTGGTGGTACTCGAAAGAGATTCGGAGAAGAAAGCTGAAGATGTAAATTTATCGAAAGAAAAATCTTCGCGGAGTGGTGATGCAAATAAAACGGCCACGAAACTGAAAAACGATAATAGAGAGGCTCTAGAGAAAGAATCGAATGTTAAGGAAAAGGATGAGGATGATCATAAAATACGCGAAGCTTTAAACACCATCCTGATGCATCAAGTTGCTTTGGATAGCGAAGACGCTCTCGATCATCAAGAGTTATTTAATGCGAGCGATGAAGTTAACGTGAAGAATTTAATCCTAAAGCTGTATCAAAAGAAATCTTCTTCAAAGACGCCCAACGAGTCTTCGATCGATGAAGAATCGACCGATAATCTGGTCGGACGGTTGCGTCAAAAGTTCAACGACGCGGATTCTTCATTGGGCGAAGGCAACCCTAAAAAGAGAGTTTGCTTTAACGAAACGAAGAAGGAAGTCGCGGGAACTTTCTTCAAGGAAAATAAGCCGAAAGTAAATTCTTCCAATAAGGAAAATTTGGTTCACTCTCTGGGGAGTAAGGCGGAGTTTACGACAACTTCCTTCAAACGAAACGAGATTGAAGCTAAAGCACCATCGACTGCTTCTAATGAGAAGAAAGTAACCGCGGAATCTTCAGAAAACATGGCAGTTGCTCCGAAAAACGATGTAAGATCTACGGCGGCGTCCATGATAAATGTAGAATCTGATTTTGGTGAAAAAAGGGTGAATGGAAAGAAAGCGAGAAAGTTAGAATTTACAGCTAATTCTAATGACAACAAGATGGAAGCTTTAACAGCCTTTAATAAGCAGAAAAGAGCAGCTCCAGCACCAGATAAATACGGTGCAACTTGTAATGAAAAGAACTCGGAGGTTGAGACAGAAACAAAAAAGGCAGAATCTGCGGCGAGCTCATCTAACGAAAAGAAGATTAAATCCACGAAGGAATTTGAAACACCTTCCCACAGTCAAAAGAGGATCGTATTTGAGTTACCTTCCCCCAGTCTAAAGAAGATCGAAATCCGACCATTACTGCCTGCAGTTAATGAAGAGGAGATGGAGGTTTCAATAAAGAGGAATGAAACAAGAGTTAAAGGCAACACACGATTTGAAGCGAATTCATCTAACGAGAAGAAAATGAAATCTCCAAGGGAAAAGAAAAACTCCGAAACGAAGAGGGTAACTTTTGCAAAACTTCCCTCCAACGATAAGAAGATTTCATTTCAAGATCGAAAATCTTTATCGACAAATGATTCCCACGAGAAGAATCTAGAAGCCGAACTGTTTGAAAATTACGGCAGGGCCAGAATCGCCAGGAGGATGGAATGGTACGACATGAATGAGCGTAAAGACGGTAACCATCCCCGGCCCAACAAGAAGGAACAGAAGCAAAGGACGGAACATTCCCAATGGTACGATAAATTGGTGACTGGTGAGGAACCCGAAGCGCAAACAATGGGCACGAGAAAGGTTAAGGAAGACACCAAAAAAGTGCCACAGGAGGATCACCAGAAAACGAGATCGAGAGTAACATTTGAGGATAACGCGAAAATCATAAAGGAAAATGCCCAAGAAAGAAAAGCCATCGGAGAAATTGAAGAATTTGAAATTAAAAGAATCGAAATGCAACAGCAAGAAGTTGCGAGGGTTTATGAGGAAGGTACGTTAAAATCTGGCGAGTCCAAGAGGAATTTAAAAAAGGATCAGCACGAAACGAGATCGAACTCCTTGCCGGGGAGAAGGGCAACTCCGTTTGAGGATAACTGGAAAATCACAAAAGATATTCTGCAAGTTAAAGCTGAAGAAAGAAGAGCCATCGAAGAGATTGAAGAATTGGAAATTAGGAGGATCGAAATGGAACAACAAGGGTACAACAGTAGGTACCAAGAAGCCGCGAGGGTCTACGAAGAAGGTATGTTAAAATCTGGTGAGTCCAAGAGGAATTTAAAAAAGGATCAACACCAAACGAGATCAAACTCCTTGCCGGGGAGAAGGGCAGCCGTAAAAATTATAAAAGATATGCCGCAAGTCAAAGCAGCATTCACTTTTGAAGAAAGACAAGCCATCGACGAAATCGAAGAATTGGAAATTAAAAGAATTGAAATGCAACAACAAAACAATATGAAAGATTATAAGGAAGATGCTAAGAAAGAGGCCGATTTACAAGAGGATCAACACAAAACGAGATCGGGGAAACGGGCAACGGCATTTGAGGATAACACGAAAATCACAAAGGAAGCACAAATTGATCCAATCACGTTCGAAGAAAACCAATCTATAGACAAAATCGAAAAAATAATCAAAACGCAGCACCACCGAAGCAATAGGTATCAAGAAGGCGTGAGGACGTATAAGGTAGACAGGCCAAAATTTGACGTTATGAAAGAGGAAATACATAAACACGCCGAGAAACAAACTAATAACGACGCCTCAAATCCTTCAGAGTTAAGCTCCGCTTTGGCCGAGCACAGGAACTACATCGAAAAAGTAAAATCCAACCTAAAAAATATAGACAACCAAAAGCCCGAGACGCAAGACACTCCGGAAACTCCTATTGAGATCGAGGAGTTTATCCACGTGTCCAGTACCGACGCGGAAGGTCAGGTCATCACCTACACACCTCCCGTCGTCGCAAACGATAAAAAGCCACTGGCGTCAGCAGAACCGAAGCCGGAGCCGCTCAAGAGGAAGATCGGAATGATCACCAACTTGCAGCCGGGCAACGATTACACCCCGATCAGGATCTTCAAGCACTCGATTTGGAACTGGGACGCGAACCAGAAGAAGGGCATCAGTCCGCAGCAGCTGTACGGAAAGGAGGCGAAGCAGTACGCGAAGATAAACAAGGTGAAGGGGGAGCCCGAGGTGAAGCCGGTGAAGAAGTACAAGTACGAGAGGAAGGAGATCAAGTCCGCGCTGGGGAGGCCCGTGACCGTAACGTATCTAGTCGAGGACGGCGGTAAGGCCAATTGACCGTCCAAGTGTAGGTCTTCAGATGTAAACATTTGTAGTTAGTATAAATCTAGTCTTTTGGATTTAGTATCAATTTGTGAAGACTATGTTCGAGAAAATACAAGCAAATCAATAAATGTACAAACACTGTAATAATCAGTTATTACTGATAATTTTGATTGGGAAGCAAACAAGAACACTATGCAAGATTCATTACAACAGTTTAAAGTTGATGTTAATATATTACGTAGGAGCAATTTCAACAAGCATCAACTTACAATAACACTTGTGGTTTGTTGATGTAGAACTTGATCAGGTCTTCCCACAGAAAAAAGTCTGGAGACGTTAGATCGATCGTGGCAGCCATCTCAGCATTTTTTGAGATGACACGATTCGAAAATTGTTCACAAGTTATATGGGCTACAACATCATCTTGCTGGAACCATTTTGTTGTCCGCTCGCAAGATTGGAATTAGGTGTAAAGGTCACGTCGCACGTAACCCTTACGCCTAATGGATTTTCGAATACATGCGATCCATGAATCTTGCGTGAATTTAAGCCACAGACATTTTTCAAAATGGGCCGGAATCGTACGTGGGACCTCAAAATATAATTTCTGTTGAAATTTTGAATTCGAAAATCACGATCGCAATACTTGTACTATGTACGAAGAACTATTATGATCATGATTTTGTCAACTCGTTTTTGGAAAATGTCTGCGCACGCGCTCTATCTCAAAACCAATACAGTTTTTGAAATGGAATTTAAAATACAACCAGTCTTGCCAAGTCAACGGAAAATCCACTAGATCTGGCAGATTTTGAATCCGAATTGCGGATTCATTTTCGTTTCAGCGGATTTTCTAACAGAATTATGTTGGAGTTCATAGTGCTGCCATTTTGTTTACAAGCAAGGTGCGTCAACTATATTTTGGTATGTCAAAAATATGTTATTTCTAAGCAAATTTAGAAATTTTGAAGCAAATTCCGCGAGCGATAATTTTTTTAGAATATTTTTAATCACGTGGTGCACATTTACCTCACTCAAATGCGAGTTCAGTGTGCTGCCATTTTGTTTACAAGCAAGGTGCGTCAATTATCTTTTGATATGTCAAAAATATGTTATTTATAAGCAAATTTGGAAATTTTGAAGCAAATTCCGCGAGCGATAATTTTTTTTAGAATATTTTTATTCAAGTGGTGCACATTTAACTCACTCAAATTCGAGTTCAGTGTGCTGCCATTTTGTTTAGAAGCAAGGTGCATCAATTACCTTTTGGTATGTCAAAAATATGTTATTTCTAAGCAAATTTAGAAATTTTGAAGCAAATTCCGCGAACGATAATTTTTTTAGAATATTTTTAATCACGTGGTGCACATTTACCTTACTCAAATTCGAGTTCAGTGTGCTGCCATTTTGTTTACAAGCAAGGTGCGTCAATTATCTTTTGATATGTCAAAAATATGTTATTTTTAAGCAAATTTAGAAATTTTGGAGCAAATTGCGCGAGCGATAATTTTTTTAGAATATTTTTATTCAAGTGGTGCACATTTAACTCACTCAAATTCGAGTTCAGTGTGTTGCCATTTTGTTTACAAGCAAGGTGCGTCAATTACCTTTTGGTATGTCAAAAATATGTTATTTCTAAGCAAATTTGGAAATTTTTAAGCAAATTCCGCTGACGATAATTTTTTTAATCAAGTGGTGCACATTTCACTAACTCAAATTCGAGTTCAGTGTGTTGCCATTTTGTTTACAAGCAAGGTGCGTCAATTACCTTTTGGTATGTCAAAAATATGTTATTTCTAAGCAAATTTGGAAATTTTGAAGCAAATTCCGCCGGCAATAATTTTTTTAGAATTATTTTAATCAAGTGATGCACATTTAACTCACTCAAATTCGAATTCAGAGTGCTGCCATTTTGTTTACAAGCAAGATGCGTCCATTTTTTTTTGATAGATTTATGTCATTTCTGAGATCATTTGAAAAAATTGTCCCCCAAACAATTTTCTATAAACTATTTCTTATATCTATTTTTCAACACTTTCTTTTTCAGGTATAATCCAAGTTTCGACAATCTATTCCGGTTTTTAGAATGTGTTCACAATAGGCTCGCAAAAAATAGTAATTTCCCCCATCTCCATTTCACAAAAGAAACATGTTTGGAATCACCTCTTTAGATCACTCCATCAGGAACTTGTGACATCTATGATTTCCTCTTCAAAGTAGTCACCAACACAATATTCAAGATATCTATTTACTTTTACAGTACAGTTTCCTATAGTTTAGCGGATAATTTCACATGACATTTCCGCTGTCAAATTCGCGTTGTTGTGAAATAGGTCATAACAGTTTTGCGATTGAAAGTTTCTTCGACGTTTGTTTGTCACATTTTGGACACGCGTGAATGGTAAATTACTGTTATATACTACCCGTGCTACTGAGTATGGCCTGGCGGTCGCACGGCAAAACGAACATGGAGATGGTTCGCAATTTGAGAGGTTAGTCCCGTGCTTTTATTTTGTTTTGCTACACGGATTCGGCTAGGTTAGGTTAGCGCACTTGGCACCACTTATTAAATTTAATTGCGTCGTAAAATAAATAATACATGAGGCCGATATAATTACCCTCAAAACCTAATGCGTCGACAAATATTCATTATACTCTTATAAAATTAATCAAAGTACTATATACATAGAGCTGTACAAAGTACTCGAGACGTGTTGCACATTTAACACGTTCGCTGTGCGTCCAACTTTATACTTGCGTATATGCAATCCCAACTGTAGTGGCAGCGAACGTGTTAAATTCAATTCTCTCGCGTTCTCCGAATACTTTCACACTCTGCGCCACATATCTCGAGTGCTTTGTAATACTGTAATACTTAAACAATTTTTATTGAAAAGGTCTGGGCGATGTTTTTTCCTTTAAAATTATTTTCCAATCTGACACTTTCTGATTATTCTCATGAAGAATTTTTAGCTAAATTTTAGTATACGATCCTACGGAGTAATTTCAAACCACCGGCTAGTAGTTTTTGCTAAATATCAGTATAGATTAGGGGTTCCAATAATTCGAAGCATCAAAGAAACGAAGAGAATTTCAGATATTGAAGTTTTCAAAGATTTGAAGTATCGAAGATTTATATAGATTAAAGCTACGTGCACACTTGACGGATAAAATTGTTCAACACAGTTGTAAACGAGTTAACGCACATTTATCAGTACGGCATGGAACGGATAAATGTGCGTTGACTCGTTTACAACTGTGTTAAGCAATTTTAGCCGATGCGTGCCGTCCGTGCCGTTCCGACAAGTGTGCGCGTAGCTTTAGGGTCCCAATAATTCGAAGCTTCACAACTTCGATGCTTCGAAGAAAAGAAGAAAAATTCGAATTACGAAGTTTTTCAATTTTTCGAAGACTCGAACTTTCCGAATTTTTCGAAGAATAAAATTTACGAGGTTTCAAAGAAACGAAAAGAAATTCAAATATTGAAGTTTTAGAATTTAGACCAGTATAGATTAGGGGTCCTAGTAATTTGAAGCTTCGAAGAAAATAAGAGAACTTCAATTAACGTAGTTTTAAAATTTTTCGAAGTTGTGAAGATTTGAAGTTTACAAATTTTTGGAAGCATCGAGTTAATGATGTTGCGAAGAAACGAAGAGGACTTCGAATATCGAATTTTTCGAAGTATCGAAGATCGGTATAGATTAGGGGTCCCAATAATTCGAGGCATCACAACTTTGAAGCTTGAAACTGAAAATATTCCGTACTGAAAATACCCCGATTCAAGTAAGGAGGTGTGACAAAATAGCTCACCATTCGCATGATTTTCATATACAGGGTCTTTTTTTTAACTCAGAACATATGATTGTTAATGTCTATCATAGATAAAAATAAAATAGATCGGCGACTCTCTGTATAAAATATTTACCGCATTTTTAATTTGTCACTGTAGTCATGGGATGGCGCTGGCGAAGCAAAAGCGGGTGCGAGTAGAACGGGTTGCAGAGCTAGTGGGTTTCCAAATTTTACAGTACTTGATTAAAATCAAATGTAGGAGTAATAAGAAGTCATTGATTAAAATAATATATTTATTGCAAATTGCACAATTGGTTACTTACAGTATAATAACAATATTATATATCGATATCCAACCAGCAAGAAGAAAATGTTGTTCCCTTCCATTTGAATGTGGCATGGTATTTCATTAATTATTTAGAAAATGAGGAGAATCAAACTATGGAATTATTTCCTCGTCACCTATGAGAAATAAACGATAGCAATATTTTGTCCCAAAAAATAACAATATGACATTTAAAATTTCATTCAGACAATAAAGAAATGTACTTGTAATAAATATCACTTACCGGTTCCTTTCTGGTGAAGGAATGCATATAAGTGTTTCTGTTGTAATTTTTGCAGGATTTAATGGCACAATAACGACTCATTATTTATAATATTTTTATAACGCGAAGGGAATGGACGACTTTCTCTTCGTTTTGACACACGAAAAACTGAAAGGAATCGAATATTCACATACTTACGGTTTTGTTTGTTTACATATACTCGGCCTCGCTGATTATCGCTTGGTGTTGAATGATTTACGGACGAGATTTCAAATTGTATTAGCAGGTTGGGCCATCTAGCGTCATTTGCTGTAACAAATTCTAGCCCGTTTGGCGATACTTACGCCATCTCATGTTTCCAGTGCGAACAATTTATTTCGTATGGAGAGCGCAGGGCATGATGTCTATGTTCTATGTCATAATAATCACATCAACGCATTGCAATGTATTTCTGAGTTTAAAAAAAGACCTTGTATGCGTATTGTTTGGAGGGGGTGGGGGGTTGGTAGGGAGAGGGGTAATAGTATAGTTTTTGTAAGTTTTTGTAAATACTTTGGAATATACCAATAGAGGTCTTTTTTTTAGTATCGTAAACTGTAAAATTACTCATTTATCTAATGCATCTGCAACAAATGAGGTTTTCTCAAGTTGAATTATTAGGTTATTGTAAATAACGTTGTTAATCATACGAGAGAGAAAACATTTAAAAACTGGTTGAGAGCCACTGAAACTGAGCAGTAGCTTAAGTGATGGCGAAGCTCTTATGGATGCGCAAGAAATAGTTTTGCGAGGTTGGTGAAACTTACAATTTTAATGGCATTAAAAAATACAAAACATTGTCAGAGCAAGTAGTTATGATGCAGTGGCATATAAATAATATTGTGAAACATCGTAAGTTTGGTCAATAAATCATTGATTTATCAAACCGTTTCCTAAAATATATTCGAGCTATTTTTGTATCTCGTGCCAGGATTGTGTCTGGCCACGCCACTGTATGGTAATCCATAATCATGAATTGTAAAATTTAATTGGTTCTATGACCATTAGCCATCATCATAGATATAAATGCTCATATTTCCCTAGGGAAATATAAACATCAAAAACATGTCATTAGAAGCTTCTCGCAAGAATTGTTTTAATTGCTCTCGGGACGACACCTCCGATTTCTTAGGAAGGTATCCTTTATGGATTTTACAGCTTTGGATTTCACGGGAACCAAACATTCACGGTCTTTCGTCGCTTGCATTAACACATAGTTTGACATTTCACCAATTTATGAAACAAAGCAAAAATCAAAACAAACTATGATATTTACAAACAAGGCCCTTAGCAACGTTTACAATCCGATAAATTAAAAATTTACAATCCAATATTTTCCCATTTACAGAACAATATTCTTTCAATCAGAAAAACACTATTGATTGCAACACGGGAAATATGAATACATTTCCCTTGGTTGTCTATACATCCCTCGGGATGTAACTAGCCAACCTCGGGAAATATACTATTCATATTTCCCTAGTTGTAATAATAGCTATACTCCTGATCTTATATTAGGTTAGAACATGAGCGAGTACTGTTGCTGACATACGTTTTTTCTGTAAACTACTTAGCGAATGGAATCATAAAGAGTGACGTTGTCGAGAGCGCGATGATGCAAGTCGACAGGGGCAACTACACCGAGAGGAATCCGTACATGGATGCTCCGCAGGGCATCGGTTACGGAGTGACGATCAGCGCCCCCCATATGCACGCCCACGCCCTCGAGCTGCTGAAGGACAAACTTGTGCCCGGCGAACGAGCGCTCGACGTCGGATCCGGGAGCGGATACCTTACGGCCTGCATGGCTATGATGCTTGGGAGTACCGGGTAAAGTGAAATGTTTGATCTGAGAGACGTGTACGAGTATAAGCCGGTAGTGGGGCTCGTGAAAGATGCTAATGCATTTCCATAATATAAGGTAGCAAGGATTGGCGCCACTGTTTTGTTCCGAAGCCGATCTTTCACGACCCGTTGCTGCTACGGACTTGGCGGGGAGTATGCACCAGTGATGGTCAACTTGGCTGGTTGTGAGTTGGCAGCAGTGTACTTGGTGGAGGAACAAGGGGCCGAGCATGGTACAAAGATTACATGGTGTATCTAGTGATGTGAGTTGGCACAAACGTGCAGTTTTTGCGCCGCTATATACGGCGGAGGGTCTTCGTCCATTATTTATTTAATAATATATAACGTTGTATCGTGTTTTTAGTTCGAAATCGAATGTTAACGTGTTTTGCAATTCATATTCGTTAGTGTAGATTTTTATAGTTTCATTTTTCATGGTTGGTAATTGCGGCACCAAACGGGATTAAAAAGGGGCGTGGTGTGGGAATTATAGGCACAATCTTTGTACAATATTTATTTCCTTTACTTGCTCCTAGATGGCTCTCGAACATCTGTGACTAACCCATAAGAGCCGAGTTGACGAACACTGGTGTACAAAAATAGTACTCATATGACACTGATAATTAGCAAATATTTAGGGTTGCAGTGGGAATCGACCACATCCCGGAACTGGTGGAGATGTCCATGAGGAATATTAAAAAGGACAACGGGGATTTACTGAAAACCGGACAGGTTGTTTTTAAAGTCGGCGACGGTCGCTTGGGCGTGCCAGAATATGGTCCGTACAACGCGATACACGTGGGAGCCGCCGCTCCCAAGCTACCATCCGCTTTAATAGAACAATTGAAGGTAGTGTAGTCATTTTACAAGTATCGAGCATACCAAAACTAGTAATAGTTTGAATTTAAATTTGTATTCGTTACGCTTAGCCTAATTTGCTAACAACACGTTCGTTTGTGTAATTAGACCTGTGGCGCTTCATTCGTTAA
Organism: Ocypus olens; assembly: GCA_910593695.2. Taxonomy (NCBI): domain Eukaryota; kingdom Metazoa; phylum Arthropoda; class Insecta; order Coleoptera; family Staphylinidae; genus Ocypus; species Ocypus olens. The sequence goes on from OU343054.1 coordinate 44,947,913, forward strand.
GCTTAGCCTAATTTGCTACCTAAGGGTATCCCCGCATAACATCATATCGGAAAACTAAAAAAAAAAGTCGACTGTATATTCTTTTTAGTTACTTGTAGGTTAAGTGGAAGAGCAGTAACAGGTGTTACCTGACTGAACTTCGCCTACTCTTATATTTATTTTTATTTTTGTTGTACTCTATTAAAAAATAAAGACATTATTATATACCTTATTTTCTACCTTCAGTAATCAAAATATCAACTTTTTTTATAAATTTTCCGATAGGGGCATTTTGTCCGTCTTATCCGGGGATACCCTTTGTTTGTGTATTTGTGTATGTAATGCTTCCTGCCATTCAAAAATTAACAAGCTGTTCAGAATTTGTTTAAAATTGAGCTGATATTCCTCGACATTGTCGGTGCTGCCCTCTACAGTTTCAAATTAAAAGCCCGCTTGCTATTTATTTTCTAGATGGTGTAACTTGATGCACTTGTTGGAAGATAAGACTGGGCACAATATCGAAATCTAATAACTTTATAATCAGTAGAAAAGTGGCGGAATCTGTTACCTGAATGTTGTACTAAACACATAACCACCCTCAGATATAAGATAAGATAAGATAGTTTTATTGTAGGGCACCAATATGGCGATTACATAGTCAAAACATTTTACAAAAATATAAACACAAAATTTTAAGTAATTAAATTAAACAAAAAGGTTAAACAAACATATATAGGAATATGCCAACAGCATCAGAACACCTACAGACTGGTTTCGACCGCTTTCAACCTTTCAGGTCACATCAGTGCAGTTGGTTGATGATGGGGGAAAGAAAATTACCATTGGAGTATAAATATTCCAAAGTTGCCGTTGGCTTATTCCTATATCTGTCAGTGCGTTTAGTACAACATTCAGGCAATAGATTCCGCCACTTTGGCATTTCTACCTTTAACAGTGTTTGGAATATTGATATTCCAATAGCAATTTCCGTTTCCCCATCAGCAACCAACCGCACTGATGAGACCTGAAAGGTTGAAAGCGGTCTATAGGTGTTCTGGTGGGGAAACAATATTTAATTTAATTTAATTAAATAAATAATAAACGAAGATTCTCCGTATATAGCTGAATCAAAAGTGTGAACATGCCTCCGACAGGGATCGAACCTGCAACCTCCAGATCTCCGGTCTGGGATGCTACCAGTTGCACCACAGAGGCCACACAGTTTCTCTCCCGCCAGAGTACACATTCACACTTCCAATTCAGCTATTTTTAGATTTCGTAGGCGACAGTCAAGGGCGATACTAAGCGCTAACCTGCCGTGCCCGAGTCGGTGTTTTTGGGAATTAATGGATTAATTAGCTGGAGGTTGCAGGGTCGATCCCTGTCGGAGGCATGTTCACACTTTTGATTCATCTATATACGGAGAATCTTCGTTTATTATTTATTTAATTATGTTAATGCTCCGTAATTCGGGAAATCATCGAATATTTAAGTTGTTTATTTTACCGGAAATCCATAATTGTAACAGTGCTAACAATTCCTCCAACATAGCTTATTGCCTGGTCTTGCCCTGAAGAAGTTATCTAGCATTTTATAGTTATTTATTTATTTATTCCTTTCGGTGCTAGGCTTACATTACTAATTTCTATAGTATTCTCTCCACACGTGTTAATTCCTTTATTTCCCCTTTGCTTGTTGCCTCTTCCGCTATTGTGCTGTTCCACTCTTTCCTCGGTCTTCCAGTTGCACTTGTCTCGATATTTTCTTTGTGTTCCAAACCACCTCATTTTGCCTGTATTGGTTTTATCTTCAAGTTTTTCCTGCGTGTCTCGTTCCTTCTTCCATCTCTCCTTGTTTTGTTTTCTATGCTTTTATAGTTACATTGCGTGACAATTTTCAAAAATTTAGGTTGGCGGAAGATTGGTAGTACCGGTCGGACCCGCCGGCGGAGACCAACAGCTAGAGCAAATCGACAAGCTTCCAGACGGTACCATCACCCGAAAGCCCCTCATGGGCGTAATATACGTCCCATTGACGGACAAATCGAACCAGTGGTCGTATTGACGGTTCTGCCTGTACATATCGATCGCCTTGTTGATTATTTTCGTGGCTATAAAATACCTAGTCGACTACTGGGTCCATACGTAAACATTGGACCGAGCTGAGCGGTACAATGTAAATAACGCGATGTATATTTATTTATTTTTTAATTTAGAGAACACACGTACTCTCTCTCTCTCTCTCTCTCTCTCTGCCTCTCTCACACACACACACACTCGGAATGTTCTTGGAACGTGAATTCTACCTTGATGACTGTACATTTGTGATTTTAAATATTGTACATATATAATCGTGGGATTAAATATAATTGTACGTAATTAAATATTAACTTAACAGTAATTTTTGTTATTATTCTCCGTAACATCCTGTGGCGGCACTTGGATCTTCTTAGAGGAGGCTAACAAGGCAGCATAGGGGACCTGCAACTTCAAAAAAAACTGAAACATTGTGTGGAAGTAAAGTAGTAGCTACATCCGTAGCATGAAACCATTTTCGATTTCTGTGGAATTCTAGTCTGTCGTATTGAAACCACTCCTTAACTCTTTGAGGGGCAGTGGTACACGTATTGTAAAGTATGTTCATTAAAAAAAACAAGTGTGCCATGATTTTTTATTTTTAAAAATTTAAGTTGGTAACACATATTGAGGTTATGTTACTTATGCAGAGAAGTCGTAGGTTCATCTTCCAAAATTCCTTGGGTTGTGTTAGTAACATCCCAAGTACGTTTGACTGGTCTACCACTTCCTGGTTAACGGAGTTTTGTGATAAGGTATTTATATAAATACATAAAATAATGGGAACGTAAAGAAATTCTACCTGAAACTCTGCCAAAGGTGCGTCGAATGAATACACCCAATTTCCGACCACTTTCGGAAATAACTTCCAACTAGTAATGTTTTTTGCTGGTTGCTGTAAACCATTGTGACCACGGAATAATTGTGCCTTTTAGAAAGATCTGATGTATGTCAATTCCTAACATGTGTGCCATAAATTAATAAAAATAAATTTTTAAAAATAAAAAATCACGGCACACTTGAGGTTTTTTTGAATGAACATACGATACCACCTTTTAAAATTATATACTTTGAATATTTTCATTTTATATTTGGATCTATACACATGAAAACATTTATTGACAAGTAGGCTAACTAAGTACTTCAATTAAACATAGCTTTTTAAGCATCCGCCATTTCATTTTAACTCTAAACAAGAAAAACACAAAATTATATTTATCTTTCTAAGATTTCCAAAGCTTATCTGGAAATGTATTTATACATTTTGCATTCATCTATGTTGGTTCATCAAATCAAAGTAATAAAGCGTCTGTTGGCTCAAAAGAGGTACCCGCACGTCTTTCCGGTGCATTCGGCCTGGTTATGCCATAACATCTACTCGCTAATTCGAAATGTCAGTTCAGGGGATAATGAGGGAAATGAAAAGATTGGGAAATAAGGAATGGATACTTCCCACTGTACTCAATCGATTGCAACAAACATCGTGGGCTGTAGTGACACCTAGTGGCAATGTTATTTACTTCATAGAATGTATCAGTGATTTAAACTCTTTTGTATTGACAGTAGAACAGATTGTATTGTATTTCACCAAATTTAGTTTTAAAATAGTAATTTACGATACAAATAACGTTATAAAGGTTTTTACATTACGAGAGAAAAGTTTGAAAACACGAGCGACGTAGGATCGAGTGCTTTTAAATTCTCGAGTAATGTAAAAGCAAATAACGTTAGGTGTGTCGTAACACGGTTTATTTTATCCTATTTCTATTTCTGTTAATTTGAAAAATGTGTAATGAAAACCGTCAAAAAGCGAAGTCATGTTTGTTTACCAATACCTCCATAGCAACGAGTTTCGTTAAGATAATATAACAACACTAGTGTTGTTAAAGGTACTTTAACGTTACTCGTTGCTAAGGAGTTATTGACATGATAACAGTAAAGAATAAAATAAAATATTTAAAAATCCTTTTGAAAAAAATTGGGTTAAGTATCATGCATCCGGAAAGGTGCGATAAACTTTCTTACTAGCTTCAACAAAATGTATATTCAACAATATCTACATTACTCTCATTTACTCCCCGAAATAACATAATTAAAATCTATTAGAAAAATTTCCGCAGCGTCACAGCCTCTTCAGTTTGTTCCTTCAAATCCCTTTTTACGTTATCGTCACGGTCATGTTGAGCCAGTTGTCTGTAAATGTCATCGTTATTCTCGAAATCGTTCGGCTTCCTCGGTAATACGTGGCAGTGTACGTGCTGAAATTTAAAAAAAAAATACAAAATGTTGATCGTGGATATATTATAATTTTTGATGAGGGGTGGCCGAGGAGAAATACAATTTTGAAAGCCGTCTTACATCACAATTTATTAAGCAAAAAATTAGTTAATTTCTTAATAAAAAAAAAAAAAAAAAAAAACCTTTATTGGCATCATACTTTCTACATTTTCTCTAAATACTATACTTCCCCTCCCTATCTTCTTTCCCTTCTATTAAATTAACTCATTTCTTGTTCAATAAATTTTGTAGTCTAAAATGGCTTTTAATTGATACGGAGGTAGAGTCCGTTTGAATAGAGAACCGTGCGCACGAACGAAAACTGGTTTTTAGCCGTTTAGCCGAGTCTATTATGCAGAATAGGGTGTGGCAGTGTTTCATTAGCGTAGTTGCTTCCGAGTTCCGATTCATTCTGATTTTTATTGTTCGTTGTTTTGCTTTGATTCATTTTTCCTGTGTTTATAAATTTAATTATTTATTCATTTTCACTTCAGCCACCATAGTACAACAATAAAAATAAGTTCTTTTCAGAACCTACGAGTTAGTGAACTGAAAGATAGTGGTTTATATTAGTTGTTTCATTTTTTATTAAATCATTTATGGCTGCATTCCGATGGCCGCCGAAAGGAAGTGTTTGTGGGGGAAACGTGGACTAGCAATTCACTCTCAATCTCGTGAAATTATCTCTACAGAGTTTATGGAATACGAAGCAATATAGAAGCTTTTGAAGGCGGCACCTATATTGGGATCTTCGAGTATTATTTTCTGCCCTCCCAAATATATTTACTTGAATTGCGCACACCACTGGCACAAGCGACCGTTGAAATCTCGCGCAACCTTGGGCTCTTCTCGATTCAAACGTACTCTAATACCCTAAGTACATTTGGTTGCCTACGGTTAATACATAATTTCCCTAAACCCAAATTTGACTTATGACAGTGAAAGTAATGACATTTATCAATAATTTTTCACGAACGGGACAAAAGTCGATTTCTCAGCTGTAGAAATTGTAAGAGAAATAGCATTTCTCGCCCAAGGGAGATTACTTCTCCCACCAGTAATTTGATCTAATCTCTCTCCCTAGAAGGTACCATTGTTTATTTTAACTGTCACCTTCTAGGTTAGGTTTTATAAACCCTTAAAATATAGAATTATGCGCAATGCACCATTTTTCAGTGTTTCCGTGCTGGAATTATTTTCACATTATTTCTCGTATGAGTAACGGCGAGTTAATTACTTACAGGTACAGTCTGTCCAGCGTTGGTACCATCCTGAATACAAATTGTAGACGAGTTGGTGCCGTGCCTCATCTCCATCACCTTTTGCACTTTGGTAACAGTTTCAAAGAAATCGTTTCTTTCATAGTCCGTAAGATTTTCTAAACGTGGAACCACTCTTAGCGAGCTGACGAGAACATCTTTACAAATTAATTAGGAAAAATATTTATTCAATTGACGAAGACGATTAATTACGCTTTATAAAACAAATTCATTACGAAAAATATTGATTCAATTGATGAGTACGATTAATTACGCTTTATAAAATAAATTAATTACGAAAAAATATCTATTAAATTGGTGAGGACGATTAGTTACGCTTTATGAAACAAATTAATTAGGAAAAATATTCATTAATATGATTTAACATGTGTTAATGATGCTTTGTAAAAAGGATACGTCCTGGAACGACACATCTTATGTTGGTGAACGCGTAGGAATACTGCGACCGGTAAAATACTGTGCTGCTTGGAATGTCAATGGTACTGAATTTGTACTCCGTATCGTCAAGATTCAGATGCGGGTTTTCCAGCAGTTTTAAGGAATAAATGTCGTTCCGTCTGTGATCAACCACGGGCATTTCGCTCCTGATTTTCTGAATTAATTTCCGATCGATTTCAGCTAGGGCTATGCTTTCGTTGGATTGCACTTCCTCATCGTATGTCGGACACGAGGATACGATTTTACCCCATGGATCTATAATCTATAAATCAATTAATAAATAAGTTTACTTAAAAGGGCAAAAATAAGGAGACTCGATTTTTATATTTAAAATAAAGCGTAATCCGGATATTACTGATTTAACCCTTTGCACTCGAGGCCTTTCTCGCTTGGGCGAACCAGCAACTCCAAACAATTTCGGCTGTATTAGGGAAGTGTTTGCAGGTACTTTAAAATCATTGGGTTAGGTTAGGTAGGGTTGAGTTAGGTTGGGTTAGGTTAGGTAGGGTTGAGTTAGGTTGGGTTAGGTTAGGATGCATCACACCTCCCGGGCGCCGTGGCAGCGCCGCTCGAGTGGACGCATCGAACCGTTCAAGTGCAAAGCGTTAATGCAGTTTAAAAATTTTAACCTTTTCTCGCCCAGGTCGTCACATGTGGCGACAAGGGGAAAAAAATAAAACAAAAAAGCGCCATCTATGGAATATTTTTTTTTATATAAATGAGCAAGTTTGTTACAGTAGAATAATATTTTGTAGAAAAACGTAAACCTGGGATTATCCTATAAACCAATCAAAGCAGCATGGACGCGAAGTGGTTAAGTTTTGCCCGACAAACCTCTTGTGAGCCAAAAAGGAGGGGTTCGCACACAGAGTGGGATGGCCTGAAGAGAATGAAAGGTACAAGTGTTTATAGCCTATACATAACATAATTCATATGTACCAAAAAGGCGGGGTTCACACACAGTGGGACGGCCCGAAGGGAAAGAAAGGTACAACTGTTACAGCCTATACATAACATAATTCATATGAAGCGTCTTTGTAATCGATAACCATTTAATACGGTGTATTTAGAAAATTTTACAACAGACTGTGTCATCAAAAATAGGTGTGCATCTGGAATGAGCTCCCCTCCACTTTGCTAACCCGCACACGACCTTCAAGTTCACGAGAGATTTGCCGGGATGTACTTTTGGTTTGAGAGTGACAAGCTTGATGCTTGTTTCAAAACTAATTGTGTTTTTGACATGCTAGAGTTGCACCAAGCACTCGAGGCGTGTTGCGCTGTGACCATCTTAACCCATTAGTTCCCATTGTACTCGAGCAAGTACAATAATTATCACGGGTTTCAATGACTTAGTGGCAATGTTTTGTATTTGTAGATAATGTTATATGACACAAACTCTTTTTTATAAATAGATATTTAGCAGTGATTCTATTCAGTTTTTCCAAATTGACTTTTAAAAGATTTACAAGAATTTGAATTCTTGTAAAAAAAATTGTATATCATGGGATTTAATGGGTTAAATTGAATTGGCTGTGGAGATTTGTTTTCGCGTTCTCTCTTTACCCCACACGTCTCAAGTGCTCGGTAATACTATATTTTAATTCAAATTTTATTTTAACACGTTCGCTGCCGCCGACGCGCTAGCGCGTCCGACTTTACACTTCCGTAAATGCAATCTCAATCGCGGCGGCAGCGAACGTGTTAACTCATACTCACAATAGAGTTACCATAAGAAGACCTCTTCGAATTATGTTGGCCGTACTGCGCGGCAGCCACAACGTAGCACTGGCTTTCAATAGCCCTAGCTCGTAAAATAGTCTCCCAATGGGCCTTACCGGTGGTAACAGTGAAAGCCGAAGGGTAGGTCAGTATTTCCGCCCCCATTTTACGCAGCAGGGTGCTTATTTCCGGAAACCGCATGTCGTAGCACTAAAAATTTAAAAATTCTCATTAGCACCGATTCGAAGTTGGTTACGTCTGAACATACTTACTATCGAGAGGCCAACGCAACCGACGGGAGTCTCGACGGGCTTGCAGAGATCCTTCCCCTGGACAACGTAACGCGACTCTTGAAGATTCAACTGCTTCTCGGGTATGCACACGTTGAAAAGGTGTAGTTTTCTGTAGATGCTCCTGATTTCACCCTTATCATCGATCATTACGTGGCTGTTGTATAATTTGACCTAAAAACAAATGCCCAAGATTATATAAAAACAACTGTAACACACTTGAAACTTTCTAAATTCACTCAAAATATAATAATTTTGAGAATTCTGGAAAATACTCGAAACACGATTTTCAAGATAACCAACCGATAACACCGCTTAAAACCGCTCTGAAGTTGCACTCCTTCTTAGCGAGAAAAAAGATTTAAAAACAACTGCAAATCATTCAAAACTTCATCAAAATCCATCAATTTCGAAAATTCTGCAAGAAACGCAAAACCCTCCCTCACCGGTTTTCAAAATAATCGACCGAGAACAGTTCTAAATTGTATTCATGCTGATGCAAATTTTGATTAATCCACGAATGAATGAATAATTGATCGGACATTGAAACACCTAAGCGTGGATTGGGCCTGATTATTAAATTGTCGGTTAATCATCATATTTTCAGACCAAAAATGTAGCACACGACGCACCGCATTCGCTTCGGGAAAGGCCGATTGAAAAACAATGACACACCCGTTATTAATATGTAATATAAATCACGGAAGATTGAAATGATTTAATGACTCCCGCTAGAGGGTTAATACGTTCGCTGCCACCGCAATTGGGATTGCATTTACGCAAGTGTAAAGTCGGACACGCTAGCACGTCGGCGGCAGCGAACGTGTTAAAGATGCATCATAGTTTGAATTGAATTGATTAATTTACAAACTTCTTTATCCTCCATTTCGAATTTCTCGTGGAACCCACCGATCGAGATCCACACTCCGTTCTCTTTCGCCACATTCTTGTACTCTATCATTGTGGGCCCTCCTAGATCCTCGGCCATCCTTAAACTCTCGTCGATCGACTCGCCTATGTAGTCGGTGGCTTCAGGGAAGAAAATAAGCTAATTTCAGTAGGTTTTATTACACATTCCCATTACCCGGGTTTACCTTGGCTTTAGAGGCGGCCGCTTTGTCCGCCAGCCTTTTGAATCTCTCCAGATTCTTCGCCTTATCATTGCTGGAAGTCATCTGGCAAACGGCGATGGTTTTGTGTGAATCCATAATTTTCACAGTGGATAAAGCACGAGTGGAATTTAATTGTTTACTTAGTGAGGTAACGATGGTTTTTAACATTATTTACATAAGTGAGGTTATGGACGTTTAAATAATTGAGGTTATGGACATTTCAAAATTACAGATTCCTACTAGTGTTGGATTATTTTTACAAAGTTTACTGTAATAAAGACGAAATATAGCCTGAATATATGAATATTTAGCCTAAATTTCGCCTGAATATTTAGACTATATTTCGTCTTTATTACATTTATTTAATGCATCTGCAACAAGTGATGTGTCAAATTTATTTATTGTAATATTAATTGCAGAGAGTATTTGTTGAAGAATAGAAATTTTATTTTAACTACCCAATTTTGGATTATAAATAAACCTTTGACTATATACTAATATAGTATATAGTCAAAGAAATAAACAGTATTGCAATACTTCTTGTTACTTAAACATTTCTGAAACTATTGGTACCGAACACAGATTACTAATTCGATACATAGATGCCTCTCTAAAACAATACATCAATAAATGTCTGTTATGGGTAGGCGAAAGATCAGTGAAATGAGCGTATTCCTATTCCATATAAGATTATAAAGTTTATATTTTCATAGTTTATATCACAATATATTATATGTTCTTAGCTAAAGCTCTTCAATATCTTTATTATTTTTTATCTCTAAAAACAATGCCTGTTATAGGTACGCGAAAGATCAGTGACATGAGCGTATTCCTATTTATCTAGATTATCAAATTTGTATTTTCATAGTTTACATTACAATATATTATGTGTTCTTGGCTAAAGCGCTTCAATATTTTTATTAGTGTTTGTACTGCCATCTCTAAAAATAATGTCTGTTATAGGTACGCGAAAGATCAGTGATATGAGCGTATTCCTATTTATCTAAGAGTATCAAATTTTTATTTTCATAGTTTACATTACAATGTGTTCTTGGTTAAAGCTCTTCGATTATGTTTACTAGTGTTTGTAAGTACCGCCATCTATTAAGCGTACTTGTAATGTAATTAATTATCATTCTAATGTTGTTGTGTGGGTGCGACTGCTAAGATGGCCGCCTTGTTGTTTGTGTGATCTTATCTTTGTTTTTACGCCGCGAGTGATGCCTTAAGGAGAGACGCTAGTGCCGGCGAAGGTTCGCGAACGCGCCCCCAGTGACCCCCCGAAAGTGCGACGGAGAGCGGCCGCTCGCCATCGAGCCCCCTTCATGCTTCGCTCGGGTCGAGGAATATTGTAGGTTATATAAAGGACAACGAGTAGGAAGTATGTGAGTGCCATAAGATAAGATATCTCCTCTTCCCAATGAAGAATCACCGCCCGGAATTCCTGCTGCTGCACATCTTATGGCTCAGCTTCTACCTGTTGAGAGTGTCCGGTAAGTTCAACATTAATGTGTTTTTGGGGTTAAAGATCGTATTACAATTGGTTGGGTGTTATTAACCGTCCAGGCTGGGTGCGCTTAAAATTGACAAACGTTTATTCACGCACCAGGTCAGGCCTGGAAGGTTAATGGTCATGAAATGTATATGTAGTGTATAAATAATCCCATAAACGGACTTTTGTAATCGGTTCGACCAATTCCTCGTGTAACTTATTTACTTCATTTTGTAGTTTCTGACTTATCTCCTATATGATTTCACCAGCCCAGTTGTGCCTATATCTTTTCTAGTATCTGAGACGGACAATGGTTTCATGTGTTGATTATGAGGAGGAGATTTTATTCTAATTGTAATCACTATGTCAGCGTCACAACAGTTCTTTAATAATATTTGTACCCGCCTCGGTTTGATCCTTCCCTCAGGTATTTCTCCAGCTACATAGGGTTCTATACATCCTCTTTTAGATTTTATCTGCCTTGGTATGTCGGAACTTCTTGTATGTTTAATTACATGGTATTTTAGGGGTGAACAAGAATGGACTTTAACTTTTTCTACGACTGAAATCCTTTTCATTTTTCATAATGAATACCGTATACAAACATGTAAATTAATTTATCTGACATTGATGCCCACGGCATCGTGTCCCAAATGCCGAGTGAGATATGGGCATCATATCCACTCGCGTTGTACAGATAACTTCTTCTACGACTGAAATCCCTTCTATTTTTCATAATGAATACCGAATACAAACATGTAAATTAAATTATCTTACATTTTTGGTTTTTTCGATGATTTGCAATTATATAAAATTGTAAATTAATAATTTGACATTTGATGCGACGCTCTCCCTTAGCAGCCGCCACGGTAACAATTTTATATGGTCGTTATTATTTCAGGTATTAATGGCACGCAGAATGCTCCACTTCTTCTCTATTCGACTACCCATGACATTAGGATAGTCAACACAACCAGGAGCAAGTTGAAACCTGTCACTCTGATAAAGAACTTAACTGATGGAGCGGCCTTGGACTTTCACTACGAGCAGAAAAAGATTTGCTGGACGGATCATGGCCTCGAGAGCATACAATGCGTCGGGTTTGATTCCTACTCGATTGATAATAAAGTAAGTCTATTTTTTTTTGACCATGTGGTTTGACAGAAAAAACGGCTAGTGTGTAGCAGCAGACTGGCCCTTACTGGAAGAACGGTGATGCCAGAATGGATCAGGAAACTAATTGATCTTAGGACCCAAGGAATTTACTACTATTCATTCTACAGATAGAGTCGTAAAAACGCCCACAATCACCCTATGTTCTGCGCAAAAGTCTGATTTACACCATGTAAATTTATTATTATTTTCTTGACACATCTTAAAAATTTTAACAGTTGATTCCTTGGTGGGCTCTGAAAAATATCTGGCATGATGTCGTTTTGGTGGAAATATTGATTTGCAATTTTTTTGCTCTCAAGTGTTCGTCATTGAAGAAAATACATTTAAAAAAATTCATAACTCGACTGAAAATTGCTGCTCATTTAAAAACCAAAATGATTTTGAAAGATCAACATCTTGTGAAGTGATTTGCATTTTTGTAGAATTTTTTTCCCGGGTTTCATATTAATTTTTAATTTTTTGCACTCGAGTGTTTGTCATTGAAAAACACACACTTTAAAAACTTCATAATTCAACTGAAAATTGCTGCACATTCAAAAACCAAAATTAATTTGAAAGATCGACATCTTGTGAAGTGAACTGAATTTTTGTAGGATTTTATTCCTGCGTTAAATTAATTAATTTTTAATTTTTTGCTCTTGAGTGTTCGTCATTGAAAAAAACACATTTTGAAAAGTTCATAACTCGACTGAAAATTGCTGTACAGTCAAAAACCAAAATGATTTTGAAAGATCGATGTCTTGTGAAGTGATTTGAATTTTTGTAGAAATGTTTTTCCCGCCATTTGCATTTGTACTGCGTGACTTGGATTTTTTTAATCGGCCAGTAAGAATAACGCATCGGCGATTGTAGGCGTTTTTACAACTCGTATCTGTAGAATGAATATACTATAGCATTAGGGCATTAGTACAAAAGACCTAACCAGGTCGTCGCAGTACTGTAAGGCTGACTGCGGGCATTCTTTCGATTAACTCTTATCTGGTTTTGCTTCCGTTTCCACCCGAAATAAATTTTTCAGGTGGAAGTTATCAGCACGGGAACCATATCACCCGACGGGCTGGCCTGCGATTGGTTCACCAACAAATTGTATTGGACGGACAGCGAAACCAACCGGATCGAGGTGGCATCGATGGTCACCAATCACAGGAAAGTCCTGTTCTGGACTGACGTGGACCAGCCCAGAGCGATAGCACTCGATCCAATGCAAGGGTAAGTTAAAACTTAATTCAGGGCACGCAAAAAATGCAATCTCTGACTTGATTCTGTTGGTTTTTTGGTCTCTTGATTGAAATTGAATCACAGTAGTCTATGTTAGCTATTTTTCTGGCAAGTTTCTCATGATTGAATCGCTTTTCGTGATTTTTTTTAAATTCGAAATTATCAAATTATCGTAAAGTCATCTCACTTGTTTTTAGTTTGATGTTTTGGACTGACTGGGGAGAAACACCAAAAATTGAGAGGGCCGGGATGAACGGTGACCTGACCACCAGAAGGGTAATTGTTTCTGACCACATCTTCTGGCCAAACGGTCTTAGTTTGGATTATGAAACCAAAACAATATACTGGATTGATGGAAAGCTTTTGTTTCTCAAGAAGATGGACTATAATGGTACCAACATGACCATCATTACTAACACCGGATTGAAGTATCCGTTTGCTCTCACGCAGTTCATGAGTAAATTATATTGGACTGACTGGAAGGAATGGTAAGTTTTAAAAAATGCTACTTATATTTCTTCGGTGAATCACTGAATTCACTATGACTCCATCGTGTCATAAAGGTTGTTACAAATTCGTTGCATTAGCATTTCGATAACTATAAGAGATAACGATGCCAACATGTATTTTTTCGTTTTTTTCGAATATCTCCAGTATTAGTTGCAATATTTTAAATTTGTTTTCAACAAATTATTCAGCATTAAAATGCGCAACTTTGCCTTCATTTAACTGACTCTCTATCTCTTATAGTTGCCAATTTTGTGCAATTTTGATTTTAAACCGATGCCATTTTGTCTCCACTGGAGATATGATTTTTCATCTATCTCTTATAGTTACCGAGATAGCAATGCTAATGCATCGAATTTGTAATACCCTGTACAAGTTATAAAAAATAAGTGTATACATCTATAGTCTGGCCGCGCTAAGGTGGCATCTAGGGTCATGGTGCAGTATCGGCTTTTATTTATAAATCAGTGGTTCTTGAAAGGTTACAAATAACTTTCGCAGTAAAAATATGCGTGTTCGCTTATTGAGAACCTCGGGCATTCCACACCCCGCACATTACACAAATGAAGGTGGCCCAAGTTAAACACCTCAGATGCCATCGTAGTGCAGCCAGACTATACCCATAGATTAGATTCTTTTGACATCTTGAGTGACAGAAATCCCACCAGGTTACCGAACAACTCTCGCCACAAAGAGTAGTCCTTACGAAACTTTACGGGAAATGTTAAAATTGTAATTGTAATTTATTACAAAAAACAAACTATCAATAATGTGTCTGTAGGCAACATCGCGTATGAATATATTAGAAGTACACCGGTACCAATGTAATGTGCTGCAAAATTACATTTTTTTCATAGCCTTGTTGGTGCTTTTCACTTTCTAGTGTTTGTCACTAATGTCATTTATCGGTGTATATGGTGTAACAGTCCAGTATTAACATGAGTAATACTTCCCAACAGGTCAATATACGTTTACGACAGGAACACAACGAAAGACCTAATCCGCGAACCCAGGGAATTCCTGCATTCCGACATCACACCGATGGACATCCACATCTGGGACTCGAGGCGGCAGCCTTACAAATCGCACCCGTGCGAACCGAACAACGGCGGCTGTTCCCACCTGTGCCTCCTCTCCCCTTCCCCCCCGTTCTACACCTGCGCCTGCCCGATAGGCATCAAACTAATAACCAACCTGACCTGCGCCGAAGAGCCCCACGAGATGCTCCTGTTCGCCCGCCGCACCGAACTCTGCATCGTCTACCTCGACTCCCCCGAGTACACCTACCACACCCTCAACCTCACGAACATGAAGTTCAGCATCGCCGTCGATTACGACCCGATCGAGGGGTTCATCTACTGGACGGACACGACCATAAAGAAGATACAGAGGGCGAAGCTGGACGGCTCCGAGCAGAGCGACGTGATTTCTTTCGAGATCGAGAGCTCGGATGGTATCGCCGTTGATTGGGTGGCCAGCAACGTGTACTGGACTGATACCGGTTTGGATCGGATCGAGGTGGCATCGCTGAATGGGAAGTATAGGAAGGTGGTGGTCAGCGAGGGTCTTCTGAATCCTAGGGCGATCGCCGTGGCGCCCAACTTGGGGTGGCTGTTCTGGTCCGATTGGCACGAGAAGAGTCCGAAAATCGAGAGGGCTAATCTGGACGGGTCTGAGCGGACTGTGATTATAACTGATAATTTAGGTAAGTAGTTCTTCTTTTGTTTCCATCACTAATTTTATTATCTATTTAACTAATTCAAATTTCTTCTTGTGCTTATCTTTGTACGTAGTTTACATTTCCATCTTTGCCTGTTTTCATTTTTTTCAATCTCTGCAAGAATGTCTTCTACTTTCTCCCTCTCTACTTCTTCATAACTCTGAGGTAAAATTAATTGGTAACACGTTTACGTTTTTCAACAATTTTGTGCAATTTATAATTAAAAATTTTGACTTTCAACCGACGCCATTTTGTCTCCACTGGAGATGTTTTTATGATTCTTGCAAAATATTACAAACTGATATTTTCTTAAGAAATTTTGACAGTTTGAGACTGCTGTAATGACATACATTTTTCTTCATCCAGAAGACCAATTTTGTGCAATTTTGATTTTAAACCGACGCCATTTTGTCTCCACCGGAGATTTTTTTATGATTTTTCCAAAATATTTCAGACTGATCTTTTCTTAAGCGATTTTGACAGTTGGAGCCTGCTGTAATGAGATTTTTATATGATTTCTAGTCAAAATTTTAGAAGATTCTTGAAAAACTTTATAATTCCGTAGGTTGGGCCAACGGAATTGCTCTGGACATCGAAACCTTGAAGATATACTGGTGTGATGCCAAAAATGACATAATCGAGTATGCCAACATGAACGGAACCGACAGGAGGACCCTAATTAATGACATACCTCATCCGTTCGGGTTCAGCCTCATGGGAAATTACTTGTATTGGACCGATTGGCAGAGGCGGACAATTTCAAGGGTTAATAAAGAAACAGGTCAGTTTTATTCTTTAATCGAACTTTGTTAAAATTTGCTAAAAGAATTGCGCTTAATATATATAAGTAATCTTTAAATTTTAACTGCGAGGCAACCACTCAATCTTAGTAGCTACGATCCGACTAGTCCGGAAGAATCGCAATAATGCCAGAACAGATCAGGGCATTGCCAGGAAATTAATTGACCTCGAATTCCTGTAAAACTACTAGCAGTACATAAAACCTAACCAGGTCTCAGTGCTGTAAGGCCGTCTGTAGTCAATCAACTGTAATTCTGTCTGTAGTCAATCGACTGTAAGGCTGTCTGTAGTCAATCGACTGTAAGGCTGTCTGTGGTCAATTGACTGTAAGGCTGTCTGTGGTCAATCGACTGTAAGGCTGACTGTAGTCAATGGACACTGTCTAATTTAACTTAAAAAAAAAGTTATTGGCGTAAATGACCTTTAATGACCTTGAAAAACTCCCCCTATTTGATATTTGGGTCACAAATATATTTTTCTAGGTGGAAACAGGGAAATTATCACTGACCAAATATCCAACACCATGGGACTGAAAGCGATCAGCGGAAAATCGACGACGTTAAAAGAAAACGTGAACCCCTGCGGGTTAAAAAACGGCGGTTGCGACCACTTCTGTTTCTACCACCACAACAAATCGCATTCTTGCGTCTGCCAAATTGGCTACGAACTCCTGGCAGACTCCAGGTCGTGCGTGATGCCCGAGGCGTTTCTCCTGTACTCAAAGAAAGACGGCATCGGCAGGATCAGCATAGAAAATCAAAACAACGAGTTGCGACTACCCGTGAGTGGAATCAAACATGCAAGGTGAAACAACTCATCTTATTAAAATAATTCAAATTCAAAATTACTCAACAGATAAAACGCCCACAATCCCCAATGCGTCATTCGAAAAATTGGGGGAAATCCATACGTCCGAATCATGCAGTACAAATACAAATGGTTGACGAAATCGTCAACTGATCGCCTCATTGTGTGTGTCGGCTGTTAGGGGCATAAAAACATTGGCAAAATAAACACCTACGGTATATCCGAAGGCGCGTTATAAAAGACTCGTTATAACCGGCTTTCAATTCGATTTCAACTTCTCAAAAACTAAACTTTGACTGTTCCGACATTTTCTAATAGATGACGCCACTATTTGCTTTTAAAAATTTACTTAGCGTAAATTAGACTTTTGCGCACAATATTCAGCGATTGTGGGCAACTCTCTAGAAAAAATAGAGTATATACAATTTTCACGTCCAATTTGAATGACGATACAAATTTAATACGTTCCCTGCCGCCGCAATTGGGATTGTATTTACGCAAGTATAAAGTCGGACACACTAGCGCATCGGTGGCAGCGAATGTGTTAAAATTCAATATGAGTTTAAAAAAGCAAAATTTTTGTGATTTCAACACAGTTTTGTTTACTTTGAAATAATTTACAATTATGTAAGCAATTTTAGTTACTTTGTTTTAAATTAATTTCTGACAAAAATACAAGAAATTTAATAATCAATATCTTGATATTTCAGTTCTGTTGATTTTGATTTAAACAATCTCCGCATTTACTGGAGCGACATCAAACAGCACATGATAATGCGAGCGTACGTAAACGGATCCGATCCGCAAAAAGTCGTCGAGCTCGGCCTATCCCTGCCCGAAGGCTTAGCCGTTGACTGGGTAGCCTTGAACGTCTACTGGTCGGACCCCGGCGCGCACAAAATCGAAGTGGCCCGATTAGACGGATCCAGCCGGAGGGTGTTGTTATGGAAGGACATTAACGTCGAGCCGAGGAGCATAGCCCTCGACCCGCAAGAGGGTTACATGTACTGGACGGAATGGGCTCCCTCGAATATACACAGCAGTATCAACAGTATAAAGAAGGCTGGGATGGACGGAAGCAATCCGATGACGTTGGTGATGAACACGGGGTACGCAACCGGTCTCACGCTCGATTACGAGAAGAGGCGGTTGTACTGGGCGGAATCGATCGTGCCCGCGATATTCTCGTCGGATTTTAACGGTTTGAACAAGGTGGTTTTGGTTAAGGATAAGTTGTTTAAACCGGTCGGGCTGTCGTTGTACAAGGAGCACATTTATTGGGCTGATGAAACTGCTGATAAAAAAGGTAATAATGAGAATTAACTCACCCGAGCACTACAAAGTATGAAAAATCTTAATCGTATTTATGTAGTGTTTATTTTTACGTGTAATAACTGTGTTTAGGTGAAATAGAGAGAGCCAGTAAAGTAAACGGGGACCACAGGGAGAAGTTGCACACTCTTGCTGAACCCGCGACGGATTTAATAGTTATACCCAGGATGCAGAGGAAGAAGGTTTTCAACCAGTGTTCGGTTAACAACGGGGATTGTTCACACCTGTGCCTTGCTCTGCCCTCAAAGAATCATGGCGAGTCTACGGGTTACACCTGTGCATGCCCCACTCATTACCATCTACAAAACCACACTTGCATGCGTAAGTATATTAGTTTTAGTGTTACTGCAGATGGATGTATTGCTCAATATTAGTACCAACTCGTAAGTAGTGTATAGTCGGGCCGCTGAGAGCTGCCTGTGACTCATCGCTTAAAATCTCATGAATCAAGATTTAAGTAAACGTATGTCCGTAAGAAAATTTGGTGCCGCGTTAATTTTCATTGGTGGGATATTTAAAAATTCTCGCGCAAACTTTTTACGGTTATGTTATTTGACGTGGCGCTCGCGGGTTTTGTGTGTTTATATGAAGCGTGTCAAGAGTCATGCGTGTGCTTAGACCTACGTTTACGCTGTCCCCTATTCTTTAACACGCAGACACACGTTTCATACTGTTTCGTACATGATAGAAAAAGATGGATATAAAATGCAAAGCAATTCTTAGTACGAAAATGCATGAGTCACCGTCAGCTCTCAACGGATGAACTATATTGAGATTAAATTTGTGTAAAGTGTAAATATTAGAAATAATATATTAAACACTGTTGAACTATCCTATAAAATCCATTTCCATAAAAAGAAGTTATTTTAGTTACTTAAGCTATATAATTGTATAAGTTTATTTGAGCAATAAAGTAGTTATTATTATCTTTCTCCTCTATTAGTTGGAAGACTTGGAAGTTTTTTATTGCACACCAATTAAGCTAGATAATCAGCTAGCCACTAGCCCCATCTTTTAATTTTTGTTTGTAACACTAAATTACTCAATACGCTTCCAGAAAACACTGATCAGATTACATGTAACAGTTTTTGTATTGTAAATTTTCAGCACCTAAACACTTCATGATATACAGCCACAAAAACTTAGCTGTGCGATTACTGCCAGATACCTCCGAGTGCCCCAAAGCAGTGCTGCCCATTCAAGGCCTTAAAAGTGTCAAAGCAATCGACTTTGATCCATCCCTGCAGTTTTTATATTGGGTAAATATAACAGTCTAGTAATCACAAAAACGTAAATTTTTATTTCCCGGTGCATCAATTAACCTCTTCACGCCCAGGTCAAGCAAAACAAAAGGGAACAAAAATAATTCTTAGAAGAAAAACAAATTACCCTTTTGGCGCCATCTATGGATAATTTTTTAAAATATATTTTTGCATAAATAGGTAAGATTGTGGCAGTGGAATAGTTTTTAGAAAAAGGTACCAACAACAAAAAAGTCAAATTGGGCGCGAAGTGGTTAAAAATGAACTGTAAAGCGACATTTGCGACTACTATTAACTAGCTCGTTAGCTAAGGGTTGATATTTAAACTTTTTATTAGATTGAAGGAAAAACGCATTCCATCAAACGTGCCAAGGCGATCGGAACTCACATCAGCATCGTCGTACCTGGGAATCCCGACATCAATCCGACCGACATAGCTGTCGATGCGTTGGGAAGGCTTTTGTTCTGGTCTTGTAGTGTTCAGGACGTCATCAATGTCACTCGAGTTGATAACAGCACGCAAGTTGGAGTTGTGGTGAAGGAACCGGGGGAAAAACCTAGATTATTAGCTTTACACTTGACCAAAAGGTAATTAAAAACATTTTAATTAATTTTAAAGACCCAAAGGTCAATGACTATAATAAAATTAAATGTTTATTTAGAGCCGAGTTAAAATATGCATATTTTACCAAGCAACCATTACAACTTTTCTTTTTATTAGTTGCAATGTATTCGTTTCAGGCTTCTGGTGTACACCGATGTGGGCGAGGTCCCTCACATCTTACGTAGGAAAATGGATGGCTCGCAGAAAGTGTTAATTGCTCAAGTTGGTAACGTTGCAGCCATTGCGGTGGATATCGAAAATGATATGGTCGTTTGGGCTCAGGGGAATAATATATACATGAGTAATATCGATGGAGAGAATCAGTAAGTTTACCTAACCCCCACATTGTTGCAGGCCCGTTTTATGTAAATGCAGTATCGTAACGATAAAAAGTCATTTTCTAATTAAAAAAAATAAATAAAAATTATTTGATATCAAATACCTGTTTAGACCATAACAGAATGCTGAATGAATATACGAATATTTAGTACAAATTATAAGCAATCAAATATCACTCCGGGCTTGATGGGCCAAGTAGGGGGGGGGGGGGCACTGTATCTTAACCCTAACCCATAAGCATCAGTCCTTTCAACCGCTAACTGGTTTGTGATGGCTACTTTAACCCTTTCAGCCCTGGATTTTTAAATTTGAAAAAAAAAATTTTTTGTTAATTATTATTGATGGGGAGCTTTTTAAGACCATAAATACCAAATTTGAACTCATTTGATTAATTAGTAATTAATTAGTGAGGCTTTGTTGAAGTGATATCTAGTGATAAACAGCAAAAATATGGATTGTCATAGTAAGTAGAGACATGTAAATGTTGCACCAGGGCCGAAAGGGTTAAGAAACAACACGTTTTCCACGAGAAAGATGTGCTCCACACTCCAAAATACGTTATGGTGAGACACGAAATCCGGCAACGTCGTAAATATTGGGCCTGAAGTTGTTTTACTTACTTTGGTCCGTAAACTACAAGATTACCCCATTTAAGTACCGACATTTCATTATTAACATAAAATATTTCCTTACAGTCACGTCGTGTTAAACGACAACAACTCAAAAATAAGCCAACTAACCGTGTACTCGGGTTGGCTGTACTGGCTCGACAGGGAACACCTCCAAAGGCTTGAATTAAAAACCGGCGGATCGCGCGCCGTCGTCACGGAAAAGGATTCCGACATACTCGACCTAGTTTCGGTTATAGAACCAGACAAGAACCACACCTGCGCGCAAGTGCACGCGCAGAAGTGCTCCCACCTGTGCATCCTCAACGGCAGCAACGCCCTCTGCGCTTGCCCGCACGGGTTGGCCCTTCAAGACGACAGAAAGACGTGCGCGGCTCTCCCAGACTGCGGCACGGATTTCTTCACCTGCAGCGCTCAAGCACCCGGCAATAAAGATTGCATCCCGAACTCGTGGAAATGCGACGGGCAGGTGGACTGCCAGGACGCTTCCGATGAAAGCGGTTGTCCCGCTTGCAGTTCGGATGAGTTCAGGTGTCAGAACGGCGACTGCATCAGTTCGTCACTTGTGTGTGATGACGTGGCGAATTGCAAGGATAAATCGGACGAGGCGCATTGCTGCAAGTACCCGCACGAGTTCCAATGTCCGGGGACGAATGTTTGCATCCCGGCCGCTTCTTTGTGCGACGGGATCGAACAGTGCGCCGACGGGGAGGATGAGAAGAAGTCCGTTTGTTTGGAGGCCAGCAGGTACACCTCTACAGGCTTCATGAGCACGACGGGACTGTTGTTTTGGATATTTATGTGTATAATTTCGACTGTTATTGTGATAGTGGTGTACTTGAAGAGGAGCGTGTATTCGTCGAGGACGGATCAGGCCGATCAGTCTGAGGATCCGTTGAATCCGGGGCAGAATAGGGGGCAGATTAAAACGCCCAAAATTAGGAATAACAAGGGTAAGCAGAACTCATATTAGCTGTGCTCATACTTCTACAAGAAAAGTGACGGTATTTAAATATCCATAGGTATTGTTTTCGTAATGTGAGCATTAACACTTTGAAGTCTGTCGGGACAAGTTTCACCCACATGAATGCATTTTGTTAGTAATAGAGTAGCATTGAACATTGAACTTAATTATTTCTTAAATGTGAAAACTATTATCAAAAAAGTTGTCATGCCCTTTATGCCCTAGAGCAGCGGTTCCCAACCTAGGGATAATTACCCCCTGAGGGGTAAAATGGGATTTTCTGAGGGGTAAAGAAGACTGGCATTGATCATCGTCAGTCACAAAACCAAATTTATTAACGACGCCGTTAAAGCCTCTCCACGCTTTGACAGGCGTTCGAACGAGGTGGTTTGAAATTTGCGCCCAGTTGATTAGCGCGACCGGCCGCTTGGTGGGTTAGGCCGGCTTCACATAAGACGCATTACAAGCGAACGAGCTATAGATTATATACAGGGCTTTTATTTTAACTCTGAACATATTTGTTCATATTTGGCGACTAGAAAAAAATACAAATACAATTGCCATCGACTTGACATTTTTCAAAATTAGAGCGTGGATTTGTATAAAAATTTCAATAATTTTGGCGACTTAAAAAAAATACAAAAACAATTGCCATCGACTTGAAATTTTTCAAAATTACTCCAAATTTACTCGAGATATTGATTCTGTGAAAAATTCCATACATCACATCACTAGATTTTGTAACAATTGCATGTCATTGGAGCGTGGATTTGTGAAAAATTTCAATAATTTCGGCGACTAGAAAAAAATACAAAAACAATTGCCATCGACTTGAAATTTTCAAAAATTACTCCTAATTTACTCGAGATATTGATTCTGTGAAAAACTCCATACATCACATCACTAGATTTTGTAACAGTTGCATGTCATTCGAGCGTGGATTTGTGAAAAATTTCAATAATTTCGGCGACTAGAAAAAAATACAAAAACAATTGCCATCGACTTGAAATTTTCCAAAATGACTCTAAATTTACTCGAGATATTGATTTTGTGAAAAACTCCATACATCACATCACTAGATTTTGTAACAATTGCATGTCATTCAAGCGTGGATTTGTGAAAAAATTTCAATAATCTCGGCGACTAGAAAAAAATACAAAAACAATTGCCATCGACTTCATTACTCCAAATTCATTCGAGATATTGATTCTGTAAAAAACTCCATACATCACATCACTAGATTTTGTAACAATTGCATGTCATTCGAGCGTGGATTTGTGAAAAATTTCAATAATTTCGGCGACTAGAAAAAAATACAAAAACAATTGCCATCGACTTGAAATTTTCCAAAATGACTCTAAATTTACTCGAGATATTGATTTTGTGAAAAACTCCATACATCACCTCAACGCATTAATACGTAGGCAACCATACTTACTCAGTTTGATTTAATTGTCAAATTTGTGTTATTAATAAAAATGTATTACACATTTGCTTGCAATTGTTTGTTTTGATAACAATGTAAGGTCGGGGTAAAATCAGTTTTCCCAATAGCTCACAGGGGTAACAATATTGAAAAGTTTAGGAACCACTGCCCTAGAGGCTGGAACATGAAAGTATACACGATGTAATGATCAGCGGCGGCTCGTGGATTTCCGTAGAGAGGGCAAAGACAAAGATGTCGCTCGTACCACACTTACTCTTATGGAAGAAACAAGTATTTTGTTACTGTTTCGGTCAAATTTTCTTCTTTCTCCATTGCCTCACCTCCGAACATCCACGAGCCGCCACTGATAACGACAGTATTTCCTGTCATTACATTGTGTATATACTTTTCATGTTCCAACCTCGAGGGCATAAAGGGCAGGACTTAACTTTTTGATTTGATATTTTTTGATAATAATTAATTAAAAAAGGAAGGATGGTTGACAGGAATTTGGGACGAGGAAGCGCGGATGATTTGAGAATTGATGTAGCCAACTAGGCCATTCTGCCACAACCGATAATTTGTATAATAATCATTTATAATGATGAAAGGGACATACACTAAACATCCATGCACCCGCGCGGATGGGATTTGAACGACCAGGAGGCCCGTGAGCAGGAGCTCTACTCGCTGGACCATCGCGGCCCCTTTTTGATAATAGTTTTTAAAAATCAAGTTCAATATTCAAAATAAACTTTGGAAAAATCCGTCCCCAAGGGTTAAAGTTAATACACAGATGACTGCGTACTGCAGGGGTCGCCAAACATTTTTGATCATCGACCCCTATATAATTTTTCAAAATCTCCATCAATCTCCAAATGTTTGTTGTACATTTATTTTAAGATTTTAAATATTTATTAAAGTAATAGTACATTGTGCAACAATAGTTTTATGAAAAATATCTTATTTTTTCTTCGACCCCCAATCGAACCCCTCGAATCGGATCGACCCCCTGGCTCAGATCGACCCCTACTTCTGTTAAATAGACCCTTGGGGGTGTATATAGACCACTTTGGCGACCTCTGGCGTAGTGGATGCCAAAAGGAAATCTACTCTCCAGAATTTGTTGTATAAAATGAAATCCCTGACGCGAAATGAAATCAATTAACTTTCAGCTATTCCTGATCTGGTGCACATGTCGATGTTGAATGGATCTCAAATGTCGAACTACGACAGGGGTCACATAACGGGAGCGTCGAGTAGTACGAACGGATCGAGTGTTGCTTGTTACCCCAGAGAGACTCTGAATCCACCACCTAGTCCGGCAACAACGGCCGCTAGTACACGTGCCAGTTCTCCAACCGCTAGATACAGGCCGTACAAACATTACAGGTAACTATTATTAAGGTTGCCGACCAGGCGAGGTCACGCGGGGTGAGTCGTGGTAAGGCTGAGGTAGCAGAGGTGGTAATACACATAGGTAAAGTCGATTGCAGAGACAGCTGGTGGTGTATTACCACCTCTGTTACCTCGACCGTACCATGAGTCACCCCGCGAGCCGTCACTGGTTGTTATAATGGATTTTTTCGCCTGCCTCTACCGAAACCATATATTTCGACAATAAAAATCGGGCCGAAACTACGATTTAGCGTATCTAGGGCCGAAAAAATAATATGCATAATCTAGACAACCTTCCGCGGAATATGAGTAGGCTGTGCAAAAATCTGACAGCAGTGACAGTTCAATGGTGCGCGATATAAAATTTCCTGAAACACTGTTTTTACTTAAGGCAGGCGAAAAAATATCGAGTGTCTCATGCCAAAATGCTTTAGCAACCCTTCAACCCTTCAAAGCGGCGAGTTGCTAAAGCCTATTTTCGGACCTTGATACACTATATACTATATGGAAACTATACAATAATTAATGGTTATACGAGGTGTGGAAATTAAGTGATGAAACTAACAGCATAGCGTTCGATATGGCAACACTGGAAGCACGTGACTTGGAGAGGCGACAGGTGGACATGCGATAGGCGTTTAGTACGAGTTTGAACTTGATCGAATCATTAGGTTGTGCGTTGTCATTGTTCGCGTGAAACCGTATTTTGTAGTGCGTTTTAAAAAATGAGTGACAATAATTTCGAGCAACGGTGGGCTATCAGGTTTTGCTTGAGACTTGGCACAGTTCAACAGAAAATTTTGCAAAACTTCAGCAGGCCTACAGAGACGGTGTTTTGTTAAGAGCCCAGGTTTTTCGGTGGTTTAAGACATTTTCAGAAGGAAGAGAGTCGATGGAAGTTGAACCACGCAGCGGAAGGCCTTCAACTGCAGAACCGATGAAAATGTCGATAGAATCCGGGAACTTGTGCGTTCACGATCGATTGATATGGGAACAGTTGAATTTGAGTGATATCACCGTTCGTCAGGTTTGGACCAATGAATTGGGGATGAGAAAAATCTGCGCGAAATTGGTTCCAAACAACTTTTCGGAACAAAAGGTCATTAGGAGGGAAATGTGCCTTGACTTTTTGGAATCGATTGAAAATTATCCCCATTTTTTGGAACGTCATCATTGGTGACGAGAGTTAGATGTTTGAATATGACCCGGAAACAAAATGCCAGAGCATGGAATGGTACACGCCAAGGCCCAAAAAAGCAAGAATGAGTAAATCAAAGATCAAATGCATGCTGATTTGTTTCTTTGATAGCCAGGCTATGGTCCACAAAGAGTTTGTGCCTCAAGGCCAAAGTCCACAAAGAGTTTGTGCCTCAAGGCCAGACAGTAAATCAACACTTTTACCGGAATTTCCTTGAAAGACTCCGAAAAAGGGTCATTCGTGTGAGACGAAACATCAAGAACAATTGGATGCATCATGAAAATGCGTTTTGTCACTCAACAATTTCAATAAAGAGTTTTTGGCCTATAAAAACATTTTTGTAGCTCCTCAGCCTTCTTACTCACCTGACTTGAGTCCTGCTGAGTTTTTCCTCTTCCCTAAATTGAAAATTCATCTGAAGGGACATAATTTCGGGACACTCGAAAATATTCAAATGCTTGTAACCCATAGAAAAGATATATCTATAGAAGGCCCACTCCCATATACTGGCCCGAGACTGCGTTTGGTGCCACCTGTGAGATTGTCCGCAACTAAACTTAGGACGGCGTACAAGGCGGGATTTACGAATATATACAATAAAGTGTTAATTGTATAAAACTTCATGTTTTTTTTATTACGACAATATTTTAAATTATCCAATATTTATTTTCAAGTAAATAATTTGAAAATAGTAATTGAATAATGAATATAGTCGCAATAAAAAACAATGATATATATTTTAGTCAATATAAAAATTAAATATTTGTCTTTAAATGAAATAGATTTACTTATTAAAATATGTTGAAGATTGTAGTGTATATATAAAAGAAAACCAAATTGATAAAAATAATAATAATGGACTTACCGTACTATTGATATCCTGCACGAGAAAAAAAAATGTTTTGGAAGAATGGATGAACAGTAAAAAAACAAATAGTATCAATAAAATTCAGTTTTATACATTTATTAATAAATAATGTAACAGTTTATGATATGTAATATATGTGATGATCGTGATGATCCTTACATTGTTTGGTACCTAGTTTAGATTAATGTAATAAAAAATTACTAACCTTTATTGACTTACGCCAAAGTAGATATCCACGAAGTCGCAATGAACACACAATAAACGTTTAATAATTCAAACGAATATCGTACTAATAATCGCAAAGCAAAGGTATTGAAGGTATATTATAATAGAATATAGCCTACAAAATGCAAGTGTACTCTTTCACAACAACAACGAATGTGCAAAAACCATGCTGGAAAGTGTGGGAATAACCGGGAATGTGGTGGGAATTATAAAGTTGGAATTAAACTTACTGGCGCCATTTAAAGAGTTTGTCTGGAAATGTTTTTATAGTATAAACAACTCCGTATGAGCGGACCGACCCTGCTGTAACCGACCAGCTGAAGGCTATCCCAGTATCCGAGTTCCAGAACTAATATGAGGAGTGGAAGAACCGTCTCCAATGCTGCGTGGCTTCCCATGGGAATTACTTTAAAGGAGACAACATTCAATTGTAATTCTATTCGAAAACTAATTTAACACGTTCTCTGCTACTACAATTGGGATTGCACATATGCAAGTATAAAGTTGGACGCGCTAGCGCGTCGGTGGCAGCAACATGTTAAAAAATCAGTCTCATCACTTAATTTCCATACCTCGTATATCTAAGCCAAAAAGACAACTATCATTCATTTAGGTCATTTTAAATTAAATGAAACAACTTTTGACTATTGAATATATGGTTGAATTTAGACTGTTTTTGAAACTATGTCACATCTCACTTTCAATCAAAACATCAAAAATTCAACGATATCATCCGTTGCGAGTAATTTTGCAGTGATCGTATTTGTTAAATTTTGCAGCGATTGTATTTCTTACATTTTGCCCATCCACGGAAGTAGAAATAAACGTCAGCACTGTTGTTTCATGTCTGTGTTGAAAGCCGCCACGCGGTTTAATCAATTTCCTTTCAGAACGATCAATCAACCACCACCCCCTACCCCTTGCTCAACGGACGTCTGCGACGAAAGCGATTACAATTACCCGGCGACGAGCAATGTCAGCCGCTACGACTTGGGCCCGTTTCCCCCACCTCCGACGCCGCGCTCGCACTGCAACAGCGAAAGTTGCCCGCCTTCCCCCAGCTCGCGCTCGTCTACGTACTTCAGCCCATATCCACCGCCTCCGTCACCGGTAGCATCACCGCCGCGGAGTTACGAGCCATAGAAAATAGATGTCATCGGATTAGAAAAATATCTGCGGCTCGTGGATGTTCGGCAGAAGAAAATTTGACCGAAGCAGCAATATTTGCTTCCTCTATAACAGTAAGTTGGACGGGACAAAATTGAATAATTCCTAGGCAGTAGAGATCTTAACACATTACTGTCCGTAGATTGTCTCGAAGCAAAATCTAACGAGAATCTAGACGGAAAAAGTATAATGTAACTCAAGCTTTACAAAACTTGTGCCTATTTTTGTACGTGGTTATACAACACCCTGAAACGTTGAAACCTTCAAATTTACCGGCTACAGGCATAAGCCCACGCGCAATTAACCCGGACCGTAATGTGTTAAGTGTAAGGGTCGTTTTACGACGGTAGCTTTTCAGTTTCGGTCAGAAACCGTCCAATAATCGTGCCTAAAATTATTATAAAACGACCATTACACTAACTTTTTTACTGCGTAGGGATTATTCAATTTTGTCCTGCCCAACTATACCAAGCACTCAAGGTGTGTTGCGCAGTGACCTTCTTAAATCAATTCTCTCCCATTCACCGAACACTTCCTCACTCCGCGCAAACTTTACCCCCACACATCTCGAGTGCTCGGTAATAGTGTAAGTACTGCATCACGAGTGCCATCTTTGTCTTTGCCTCCTCTGCAGAAATCCACGAGTCGCCGCTGACGACATAACAATCCTACCAGGTAAAACAAAAAGTGTCTTTTGTTGGTGATACGTTTGTAGATATACGACTTTATTTTAAGTCTCACCTGAATACTCGAGTCGGGAGCGGAGCGTAAGACTGTGGGATAACTCACGGAAACCGATTGTAAACATTGTCTTCCAACGCAGACTGTAGTACTTCTTTTAGCAATACGACGAGACGAGACTGTGATGATTTATAAATAGTTGAAGAATCGTACACCGCTGCCGCCACACACCGGGTTTGCTGTCCTTTTCTGTGATTATCGCTTGTACATATGAGATTTAGAGTTAACCGAGTCTGCTGTATGTGATTTATTTTGTATGTATAAATTCTGTAAATAAGTGTAATGCGTCGCCTGTCGCGGCGACGGTCATGTGCCTAAAATTCGAACAATCGACTTGTATAGAGTTTTTTAAAAATATTTTACAATTTTATAGACTGTTAACCAAGTACTAAATATATGAAGTATTTTTTAATTTCTGTTTCCATCACCAGCTAATTGCCATACTTCAAGCTGCGGGATGATGCGATGTTACTTTACGTCTCGCACGGCTTCGTAGAAACTTAAGAACGAAGGAATGAGCACAGACATCGATCAACGAAAATGCAAGAATATCGTATTTATGATTTAAAATACTGTGATGTGCAGCTACCGTCGCGAGGCCAAGGTCAAATAGGAACCCAGTATGAATTTTGAATATAAATAACATACAAATTCCCGTCGCCCATCATATCGGAACTGCCGAGTTACGATGTACAGGGTGTCCCGGGAGGAATCTGCCAGGCTTTAGAGGTGTATTACTTAAGTCATTGTAACCACTTCACGCCCATGTAGTTTTGATAGGGCTATAGCATAATCCTGAAAAATTACTTTTTTTTTTTGCTGTTACCTTTTTTTACGAAATATTATTCCACTGTCACAAACTTACTCATTTATCCAAAAAAATATGGAAAAAATATTCCATAGATGGCGCTTAAGTTGTAATTTTTTTTTTGTTGAATATTTTTGTTTTCTGTTTTTAGTTTGTCGCCACATGTGGCGACCTGGGCGTGAAGAGGTTAAGCAAAAAAAAATTAAATTGACGGCAAAGCAATGCTTTTCAAAGCCATAATTCACTAACTTTTCCGAATCGTAACTTTTATTGCTGAAAATTACCCCTAAACTTTGGCAGATTCCTCCCGGGACACCCTGTACACATAATTTTGAGAGTAACCAAAACTCTCCGGAAAGAGTAATCAATTGAGGAGTATGATTTTTCAGTAAGTCATGTGAAAGGAAAGGATAATGTCGGGGCTGAAGACTCGCTGTCAAGAATTCATGCGGATTTAAATGATCTTAAGAACATGTCGGGGGATAACAAGCTCAGGGGCGAGTTTGCTAATGAAAGGGGGGTGTAACCAACGAAGAATGGAACGGCGATTCTTTAATTGTTGAGTTGCTGAGACAACGCAGGCATTTTGTTGAACTCAAAGGGTTAAGAAAAGACGATTTGAAGAAGTTAATCAGGATAGATGTAAGTATTGCCAGTGTCAAGTGCGACACAAAGAAACAAATAGTTTATATTAAGCCTTGTAATTGATCAGAGCTAGCCCTAGACGAAAATTTAATAGCCGTACTTTAAAAAAAATGTTTCTATACTCCAAGAATTAGAGTTAAACATTTGTATAATTAACAATGCAAAGAGAATTGATTCTAAGCAGACGCAATAATGAATACTGAATGATTTTCATGCGAGCATTGACCCATTTTTGCCCACTGTTCCATTAGTGGAACATCTATATTTTCGAAGAATTGCACGTGCACCAGCGTTCTGCATCGTTTGTTTATGATGAATTTATGATTGGTAAGACCACTGTGCACTAAAGGAAAACGCACGATTGCCGTTTGAATCTTTTGTGTTCAGAAACTGCACAGAAAATTTGAAGAAAAAAAATCGTTGAGCAAAAACGGGTTAATAGAATATATCGTTGGTGAAGCGGCAATATTGCCTATCACGTTTACCAAATTTGACAGCAGAGACAAAAAACTGTTTTATAGCTTTCTTGGAAAAGATTATGTACTAAAATCTCAATTTTGGTTCAAATGGCGGTTAGCCACTTTGTTGACGATATGCTAATATTAACCCTTTGCACTCAAGGCCTTTTTCGCTCGGGCGAACCAATTCTTGACGATTGGGGAAGTGTTTACAGGTACTTTCAAATCATTGGGTTAGGTTAGGTAGGTTAGGTTAGGATGCATCACACATCCCTTGCGCCGTAGCAGCGCTGCTCAAGTGGACGCATCAAACTGCCTGGGCGCCGTAATCGACGCCCCTCGAAAGCAAAGGGTAAGCGTTATTACTTTTGAGAAAAATTTAAAGAGTACTACTAGATGAAACCGACTAACGGAATAATCTGTTAACTCAGTTGGAGTCGAAGTCCCATCTCGCATGTAAATTTATTAGTGGGATCTTCATATAACTTTTTGCAATTGTCTGATTGCGGTAAAAGTTCTGTTATTTATACAGTGTGTCTGCTTAAGTTCGCACCATATGGAAAAAAAAATTATTATTAATTTTACGAAATAAAGTTATTCTTTATAAAAAGTTCTGCATGATCTTAAACTTAAAATGCAACCATCAGATATTAATTTTTTTAAGTCGTCTACGCTCAAAAAATATGAATTTGGCTCAAGAATAAATTACCTTTATTTTTGACAATATCGAAAATTGTTATTAAGAAAAATTGATCAGTACTAAAAACTACAATTACATGTAAAAAAAATGTTTTATCTAAAATAACAATGCAAATGTAACTGTAGTTGCGTGAAATCTAGGATGCACTGATAGACAAATGATTTCTCTCATTTCAAGACGAGTCACTTGACTACTCAACAGATTTCGATGAATTGAATGAATGAGCGAAATCAAACTCATGAGTTTCCCATCCCTACACTAGAATCATTAGTAGTTGTCATATTAGGCAATAATAGTATATTATTAAACGAGTGAGAAAGTTTGCCATTGCCACGAGGGTGAAGTTTGCAATTCACCCGAGTGGCAATGGCCAACTTGCTCACGAGTTTAATACTATACTTTTTCGCATCATATTAAATAATTACCTAAAGATTTTTCTGTTTATATTAAATTATAATAAATAATTTTTCTATTTGGAAATTGCGGCAGTTCGCTGACAAAAAACGAATCGTAACCATAGTAACAACTAAACTGTTGGGCAATGAAACCGCTATCATTTGATTGGAAGTCACCTGTGGAGAAAATGATTCGGCCGAATAATGGACATCTTTCTCAATCAAAAACGATTTAACAACGTTTATATTATTTAATAAGATGCGAAAAATGTATATTCTAATCCATTTTTGTTTTTTTCACTACATTAATTAGTCTTTGTTATATTCATTTAGTAGATCATGGTCCGGTATTTTTATATAGTTCTTGTGTTATTGTTCCACTTCTATTTGGGAAGAAGCCAGCGTTAAGTCAAGAAAAGCCAGGCGTTTCATTGATCATTTATTAGTAAAATAATACATCACTTAAAAATCGAATTCTTGCTGTCTTATCCAAGAAGAAATTGATTGCATCGCTTGGAATGATGTGCGTTCATTTTAATCCAGGGCCTCGATGAGTTCGTTGAAGTCTGTGACGAACCATTTGGCTTTTGATCGCACCGTCTCACGGATCACGTTTCCTCCGTAACCTAAAAATAAGATATTTTATAAAATGTGAAACAAAACGAAT
Organism: Ocypus olens; assembly: GCA_910593695.2. Classification (NCBI taxonomy): domain Eukaryota; kingdom Metazoa; phylum Arthropoda; class Insecta; order Coleoptera; family Staphylinidae; genus Ocypus; species Ocypus olens. The sequence goes on from OU343054.1 coordinate 44,980,633, forward strand.
ATTAAAAAGAAATTAATTATGGATTACCACGTATCAATTATCGCATATCATATTTGTAATTGAAATATAAAATTGCCTTGAATATGTTTTTCTCAGAACTAGATACAAAAATAATTGCCACATATTTTTTTATTTTAATGTGATTATGTGAAATTTTGGATTTATGAATTTTTTCGGAATTTCACATGGCATGTTAAAAAATAGTATAGTATTCAACTCGTGAGCAAGTTGGCCATTGCCACGAGGGTGAAGTTTGCAACACGAGCCGTAGGCGAGTGTAGCAATTCACCAGAGTGGCAATGGCCAACTTGCTCATGAGTTGAATACTATACTTTTTTGCATCATTAAATAATTAGCCAATTTTTCTATTTGGAAATTGCGGCAGTTCACTGACAAAATATTTATGAATTCGTGTTTTCACTAACAAATCGTAACAACGGTTGAGAAAGTAAAATTGTCGTCATGTCATTGGCTGAAACCTGTTGGGCAATGAAATTGCTATCATTTGATTGTCACCTGTGGAGAAAATGATTCGGCCGAGTAATGGACAACTTTCTCAATCAAAAACGATTAATACAACGTTAATATTATTGAATAAGATGCGAAAAATACGTATAAATTATTTTTGTATCTAGTATTAAAAAAAAATTTCAAGCAAATTTTATCTTTCAATTGCAAATATGATATGGAATGACCCATGCCTAAAGCACCGTTTCACAAAGTGCACTCCGCTATGGATTTTCAGAATAAAATTTGAAGCATTTGTTGCATCAATTTTTTTTCTGAGTAAGAGGTTGCGAATGTATCACTAAGAAGTTACACAAAAAATGCAATTTATACTACCTTTATAAAATTTGATTTATGTTACTTCTGAAACAGCCTGCTGTGACTGTAAACAAGTCGTACCACATTTATCACTAGCAGATCTAAGGATTGGGAGCAATTGCTGGCTTCCCTTGAGCTTAGAATTTTTAAATCTATCTTAAACCTTACGAAAACGTGAGCGATAGCATTTAAAATTTAAATTCTTTTTGAATATTTGTTTCGAGTGAAACCCCCAGGATCTGCCCCTGTTTAACGTGATAAATGAACCATAATTTTCTATCACTTACATGGCGGTATAAAACATAGAAAATGGTCTGTTATTTACGTTGCCTTAGCTGAAATCTGTTAGGATAGATACAGGGTGTATTTGAAATAACGAAGAGGCTCGTAACCACAAAGAGATTATATTATTTTTAAACAATATTCGCAATTATTTTGTTTATAACTGTAACAAAAAGTCCGCAATTAATTATTAAAGTTAACGAGTGAAAATACGCAACATGTTTGGGGGCAGTGGTAATGTGACCTAATTTTTAAACGGCATCGGCTTTAGATATCGAATTACAACAAGCACGTAGGAAATATCTGAGTGCTCTTTAAGCATCAATGAACTTGAGGACTGTTTATCTTTTACAAAAAAAAAACGTTGCGATAACACTTCAAATTTTGGAGGCAAGAAATCGTATCTCGCGTTTTAAATAAACAAATACACATTCCTTGCAGACCTAATTAAATGAGAAAAGCATCAGTTCTCAAAATGTTTAAAAAACCTCGAAAAATTAGGAAAATTCAAAATATTTCTTTTAAATAAATTTTGATGGAAATGGATTCACGAATATTTTGTGTATGTGCCCTTAATTGCCTGTTCGTTATTTCAAATACACCCTGTATGTGGCATTGGCATGATCACACATTCACTGTGGCTACAGTTTTTGTTTGACTTCTTACTAGATGGTAAGGGTCATTTAAACCCTGTACAGTTTCTGAAAATTGTGTTACTGCAAACTGAATGGAGTCAATTGGTGGCAAAAACTTTTAATTCAGTCAAAGTGCGACGGGACACAAACACCCCGTAAAGCAGTGAATCTGTTAATTTACTAAAATTGTTTGTACCAAACGGATCTACGTGTTCGGTGATAATATTTACCAATAAAGCCATCAGCTGGTGGAGACGCTTCCAAATCTGTTGCTCCGTCCCCAATAAGAACTAGATGTTTGTATCCGTTGATGTGTTTCAAACTGTTCACAACAACTGACTTGCCCCCTGTCCTGCACGTCGGTTCGTACTCATCATAGCCGGCAAATTCACCTAATGTTAGTGTAATAAATAAAACACTATTACTCTCTGTACAACTTTGAAAAAATGTTCTTGTGTGCGGTGGTGTATTGGAGGGGGAACGATGTTCCGGCACCTTTTTTCAGAAACGGAACGCGTTTGTGTTTGTTAATATATTGTATAGTAAGAATAAAAAAAAATAAAAAAGCTTCCAAGGAAAACAATAGCTTACTTAAAATAAGATGATCTCCGAAAAACTTTCAGCAAGCTGCTTGTGGAAAGTCGTGGGCTATTTTTTTGCTCTCACCATGCGTTTCCTTACTTCTTATTTTACCAATACACCACTGCTTGTGTGTCTATTATAGTTTCAGCAACTTTGCACTCGTATGTCCTTATTGTCGCCACAATGCGTATTGTTACTGCTCTCAAATATAAATACGAGTGCAAAGGGTTAACTTTATCGAAACTTAAAGTTATTAAAATAATGGTCGCGAAAATAAATTTTTCGAAGTTATACCAAGAAATAGTGTTTTGTTTATTACGAGTATATAAAATGTTTAACGAAGTATAAACTATTAGAATTAGTATTTTTAAATAAATTTAACTCGTACCTGTAAAGTAGAATTTCATTCTGTTGGCATAGATATTGAAGTAAGGAACGTCCAACTCGTGTGCAATCGGTACTATGATGCACTTGAAACCTCCGGATATTAGATAAACGGGGACTTTTCTGGAATGTAATTTGTCCACTAGTTTCCTGTAAAAATTAATAACTATAATAAAGCACTGTTATATAAATATTGTCATCGTAATAGTAATTTACGATACAAGTAATGTTATGATGGTTTTTACATTACGAGAGAAACGTTTGAAAGCACGAGCGACGTAAGAGCGAGTGCTTTTAAATTTTCGAGTAATGTAAAAACAAATAACGTTACGTGTGTCGTAACACGGTTTATTTTAATAATAATAATAATCTTTATTCAACGGGTAACCCCCTTTAACATACAAAATACAACGAATAAATAAAATTAACTTATAACTATTGACTAATAACTAATACATACATAAAATACATAAAATAGAGATGTAGCACAGAATAAGGCACATGGACGAATATATGAGCAAACTATTTAAAATACTTTAACCAATCACGTTTAAATCTAGTGAAGTTGGTATCAAAGATGTTAAACCACGTGAACCTACTAAGTGTATTTACATGCCGCATTGCTCTAGTAATAGGTATATAGTAAAATGAATAATTTGTCAAACATGTCTGAATCCTAAACAATGGTTCAACGCGCAACCTACGACTAGAGTTACTATTATTTTATCCTGTTTCTATTTTTTTAATAAAAAAAAATGTTCAATGAAATCCGCCATAGGCGAAATAATGTTTGTATGCCAATATCTCCATAGCAACGAGTTGCGTTAAGATAAATATAACAACACTAGTGTTGTTAAGAATTCTTAACAATACTAGTGTTGTTAAAGGTACCTTAATGTAACTCGTTGCTAAGGAGTTATTGGCATGATAACGTTATAGGATAAAATAAAAAATATAAAATTTCTTGAAATATAATTGAAATACCTCTCCATTGTGCACATTTTGACGTCAGAATAAATAAAATATGTCCACGCGTATTAAAGGAGCTATACCTTGTGAAAAATCGAAATTGTGGGCGTTTACTGTTTTAATTTAGCAACAGTTGCGTAGCGTGGGTTAAAGGGCGGGGGGCGTAAACTTTACAAGGGCGCCGGCACTCATTGAAAAGTGTATTTCAATATAGGTTTGTATTATAGAGGGATTTCTATGTTTTTTTTTTTAGATCTTGATTATTTGCACCCCGTGTTGTTTTATCGTAAAATCATAAGGGTGGTAAGGGTGGTATCTTGTAAAGATCAAAAAAACTCGATCTGATTAACCCATTTTAAATATTATTTTATTATACATTCGAGTTATGATTTAAAAATCAGTTAATACAATCATTATCAAAATTTCGATAAAACCTCTATAATCAATTTGATCGGCCGAAGGGGCGCGGTGAACTAGAGGGTGGGTGGGGCAATCGCCCCCCCTGCCCCCCTATACGCTACGCCACTGTTTAGCAAGACACAAATTCTCAATTTTTTTATATATTAAATTAACCATTATTTAAAGGTCTTAACATTACGCACATGTTGGTGTTTGAATATTTTTATTTATGGCAATTTTCATAAAATAATAATTTATAGTCTTTAATATTGTGCACATTTTGACATTATAATCAAATTCTGTCAACGCGTTTTGGAGGTATACCTTATCAAAAATCGTGTTCGTTTAGTGTTTTAACTTAGCAAAACATGTTTTCTACTTTTTTAGAAGAATTTCATTGACAATTGTTTCAACGATCAATATTTGTCAAATAGTTGCGGACTTGGTGGATTCTTTAACCAAAGTTTAAATTGCTATTGCTTGTTGTTAACTTAAAAAGACGCACAATTTGTACGTTTTCCAGCAATTAAAAAAAAATCATAATATAATTTAGAAACTTTAAAACGATGGCAGATGATCAAATTCTGTCATTGCTTTATAGAGTTGTTAATTGTCAAACAGCGTAATTATGCGTGACCTTGTTTTTACCTAAGAGACGCGATTTTTTACATTTTTTAAGAATTTTTCAGCAATTCTTCAAGGTTTATTTAAAAATCGTTACATTACACACGTGTTTTAAATTTAAAAAAACATGTTTTTTTCGTTTTAAAATAATTTTTGGAAAGTTCTTTAAGGATCATCGAAAGATTTTTGTACTATGCACATTTTGTCACCATAATCATTAATTTCTGTCCGTTAATTATATCGGTAACAACTGTCAAAATTGGGAATTGTGCGCGTCCCTGTTTTTTTTGAAAGGTATTTTTTTATTTTTTTGGAAAGGTAATATTTTACATTTTTAAATAATTTTCGAGAAATTCTTCATCAAGGATTATTTCAAAATCTTCACATTAAACACGTTTTGAAGTTTGATTCATCAGTTTCTTTCAGGGCGTTGTAGAGTTGTTAATTTTTATCAATCGAAATCAGTGACGGTTCGGGTTTTTTTTTCTGGTACGGCCGAGGAACAAGAGGTGGTAATACAGATAGGTGCGGTCACGCAGCCAGCCGTCTCTGCAACTGACCCTACCTATCTGTGTTACCACCTCTTGTTCCTCGGCCGTACCAGAAAAAACCCGCGAACCGTCAGTGATTGAAATTGTGCGCGTCCGTGTTTTTATACAGGGTGATTTTAAATAGGTGGCCGCGTGCCGCTTCATATACAGAAGCATCCAAGTGGATATGTGTGAACAATAAGTTGCCTAACTCAAAGTATGGTAAATACATATCTAATTTATATTCAGTTTATGTACAGTGGTGCCTCGCATAACGAACGCCTCGCACAGCGAACGCTGCACACAACGAACTTCCTTTTCGTTCATTTCACGATTCATACAACGAACTTCGCTTCACACAACGAACTTTGCTTCACACAACGAAGTCGCCCTATCTTCTACGATCACTGCCGATTTATTGCATCCTTCCGCGCAGGAAGTCGTTAGACTCGTTAGTCACTGCGTAGTACGCTTGACTTACGCACGTATCGCAGCAATTGTTCTTCATTACGAATTTAAATCGCACACGTATCGCAGCAATTGTTCTTCATTACGAATTTAAATCGCACACGTATCACGGCAGTCGTCGTTTTAAGATAAACTCAACATTTTTTTTATATGATGGGTTCTAAAAAAAGCAGGAAGGTGATTTCTCTTGAAATGAAACAGGAAATAATTAGAAGAAGTGAATGTGGGGTAAAACAGTGTGACCTCGTCAAAGAGTTTGGCCTCAACAAGACCACCATTTTCACCATTTTGACAAACAAGGATGCAATAAAATCAGCCAAAGTAGCCAAAGGAGTATCAAAACTATTTAATGAAAAACATAGATCTTCAATCCACGAGGAAATGGAGAGGCTATTAGCGATTTGGATTAAGGACAGGCAGGTGAAAGGTGACTTAACAACCCAAGATATTATCTGTCACAAGGCCAAGATAATTTATGAAGATCTAAAGAAAAATATCCCTGGAAGTAGCAGCAATAAAGATAATAAAGAAGATTTCAAAGCCAGCAGGGGGTGGTTTTTTAGATTTAAGAAAAGGTATGGAATCCACAGCGTTAATATGCATGGTGAGGCTGGCAGTGCTGATAAAAAAGAAGCAGAAAAGTTCTCTATTAATTTTCAAAAATTTATTATGGATGAAGGATACTGCCCACAACAAGTGTTCAATGCCGATGAAACGGGTCTTTTCTGGAAAAGAATGCCGAGCAGAACCTTCATTACAAAAGAAGAGAAGAAATTGCCAGGACACAAAGCCATGAAGGACAGACTTACCCTTATGATTTCGTCTAATGCCAGCGGAGACCTCAAGATCAAACCTCTATTGGTTTATCACTCTGAAAATCCAAGAATTTTTAAGAAAAATAACGTTATTAAGTCCAAATTGCCCGTCCATTGGAAGTCCAATCAAAAAGCCTGGGTGACCCAAGTTATCTTCAACGAATGGATTCTGGAAACCTTTGCTCCTGCCGTGAAGAAATTCTTGTTGGAAAAAGAACTGCCGCTCAAAGCCCTTCTGATACTTGACAATGCCCCTTCTCACCCAAAAGACCTAGAAGAAATATTGCAGGAAAATTATCCTTTTATCAAGGTGCAGTATTTGCCACCAAACACCACATCCATTCTCCAGCCAATGGATCAGCAAGTTATTGCGAACTTTAAAAAACTTTACACTAGAGCCCTCTTTAATAAGGTGTTTAAAGAATGCGAGTTTGGTGGAGACAATATGACTATCCGAATGTTTTGGAAGGAGAAATTTGATATCCTTTTGGCAATACGACTTATACAGAAGGCCTGGGAAGAAGTGTCACAAAGGACCCTCATTTCTGCTTGGAAGATGCTTGTGCCTTCGTGGATTCAGGAAGAAGCAGTAGTTGATGACACAGAAGTGGTGAAGGACATCATCACAGTGGCCCAAAGGTTGGAATTAGAGGTAGAGGAAGAGGATGTAGAGGAGCTTATTGAGGAACACAAAGAAGAGCTGACAACTGAAGAGCTCCAAACACTTCTGGCCCAACAACAGGATAATGCTCAAAGGGAAGCGTCATCTGATAACGAGGAGCAACAATCAAACAATCAACCAATTCCAACTGCTGACATCAAGAACATCCTGGTCAAATGGAAAGCAGTTCAGGAGTTTACCAATGCCCACTATCCGGATTCCGCTGAAGCAAACATGATCAACGACCTGTATTCCGATACTCTTGTCCGTTATTTCCGGCAGATGTTGAAGAAAAGAGAGAAACAAACGACTTTGGACAGATTTTTCACTGCACCATCGGCCAAAAAACGGAAAATGGATGAAGATGTGCAAGATTCGATTATTTCTTAAAATTAAAAAATGTGTGTTTTTTTCATTATGTTTTTAGATGTATCTAAATAAAAATAATAACAAAAATTTATCTTTTTTTTTATGTCATCTTACCATATTTTATGCCACAGAACGAATTATTTATTTTAACATGTATTGTTATGGGAAAACGCGTTTCACATAACGAACGTTTCGCATAACGAACTTGCTCCTGGAACGAATTAAGTTCGTTGTGTGAGGCACCACTGTATATCACAAATTATATTATAAAAATATTAGGTAATTGTCAGAAAAATGTTTTTAGCCATACTCTGTTCACATTTTATTCTCGCCGCAGTCGGGGTGTTCTCTTGTCCTTATATTGGCATGTTGTATTTTTGATAGTAACGATTGAAGTATGTTGGCTCATTTCATTTCAAATCACCCAAAATACGGAAATCTTGTTGCCCTCATGTCATAGATGTCAAGTTTTTTTTCAGAATTTCTATGTCAAAACTGGGGTCAGTGGGTCATTTTGAAATTTGATGCAATTTAACAAAATGGCATCAATGGGTAAAGTGGTTCAATCATTACTATCAAAAATACAACATGCCAATATAAGGGCAAGAAAATCCCCCGACTGTGGAGATAATAAAATGTGAACCGAGTATACAGGGTGTTTCAGAGCTCGGGGAACGGTCAATCACGTGCTTATTTTTCAAAATTTCTAAAAATGTTTTATACAAAAGTTGTGTATAATAGTGAGCTGCACGCCCTAAAAATATTTAAATTTATACAGGGTGTCTCATAACAAAGTTACAGACCAAACTTATGTTTTTTTAAATGGAACACCCTGTATTTTTTGTCATTTTTGAATTATATGGAGCAAATAAAGGTGAGTTACTTCAATACTCCCTATACCTATTGTTTGCCGTTTTCGAAATATTTGAAGATTTGTTGAAATGCATGGTCTGGGTGAAATTTTATTTTTGCCCCAGTGATTGACGTTGAACGATTAAAATCATTTTAATTATTTGCTTGCAGGTTCGAACTATAGAGCCAACCATGATTTCATACAAAAAATTATACAGGGTGATAAAAAAAATGCGGTAGAAAAACCCAACTTATAAAGTTGAATTACTTCGTTTTTTTTTTTAAATGGCACACCCTGTATTTAGTAATGTATTCTCAAGTCGAATCCAATTATCTTTCAGATTATAATAATTATTCCTGATATGATAATCGCCGAATACAAGAAAACTATTGAGATTAGGAACAGGGAACCCTTATACAATCTGAAAGATAATTGGATTCTACTTAAGAATACGTTACTAAATACAGGGTGTGCCATTTGAAAAAACGAAATTATTCAACTTTATAAGTTGGGTTTTTTAACAAATCTTCAAATATTTCGAAAACGGCAAACAATAGGTATAGGAAGTATTGAAGTAACTCACCTTTATTTGCTCCATATAATTCAAAAATGGCAAAAAATACAGGGTGTTCCATTTAAAAAAAACATAAGTTTGGTCTGTAACTTTGTTATGAGACACCCTGTATAAATTTAAATATTTTTAGGGCATGCAGCTCACTATTATACACAACTTTTGTATAAAACATTTTTCGAAATTTTGAAAAATAAGCACGTGATTGACCGTTCCCAGAGCTCTGAAACACCCTGTATAATCGACTTGGCTACTGCTTAGAACGTGAAGGTGGTCATTTTGAATATTTATTATAATTACTTACGATTTATCATTGTTTGTTTCATTAACCTCACTTTATTCGTAATAATTTTAAGCTTTCGTTGTACTGTGACAGGTCGACGGCGCCGAGAGAAGAAGAAGAAGAAGCATTCACTGGCACCTTTGTGTACTTGGTTGCCTACATTGTCAATACATTGCAATGCGTTGATGTGATTATTATAACATAGAACATAGACATTAACAATCATATGTTCTGAGTTAAAAAAAGACCCTGTATATCTGTTTCTATGGCTGAGTAACAGTCGCAACTATCCTCTCCATTCGCTTATGGCGATACTTACTTAATTCCAGGGCTGAGTGGTGGTGGTTTTGACGCGATGAACGCCTTGATTTGATTGAGAGACGGTTGGATGATATCTAGACGAGTTTTAAGGGACTCTTGGAATGTCATCGATCCAGACATGGCCTGGGTAGTCCTAAAAATATCAAAAAAAGAAATCTATAATAGAAAAACAAACTAATTATAATTAATTTTCTTAATAATCACATTTATCTTTCACCTTGACTTAGCGTGACAACCATTGGCCAACTTGATAATATTTTATATAGAATTTTAGTTTGTATACAGGTTTATAGACGGGTTTCATTATTACAATGACAATTTTAGAACCAGCCACGCAGCCACGCCGTCTCTGCAACTGACCCTACCTATCTGTATTACCACCTCTTGTTCCTCAGCCGTACCAGAAAAAAACCCCGCGAACCGTCACTGGTACTCAGTGTTACGAAAATTATAGAAGGGGTATATAGATGTCGAAGCAGTGATTGTTCGCGGGTAGGCTGAGGTAGCAGAGGTGGCAATACACCTATCTATATTACAACCTCTGCTTTCTCGGCCGTATCAAAAACCGCCTCTGGTCGAAAGTATGAGAAACACTGCCCTAGACGAAAAGTGTGCCAATCCTATCTAAATATTTGGCGAAGGACCTCGCGATAGCCGGTTAGGCAAATTGCTTAACTATTGCAAACTTATTGCGGTATATAGGCGACCCAGTATGGACCCTAGTAACAATCACTGTATACATTAAAATCACGTTTCTGAAAGCATTGCATAATTAGTTGAAACTTACAGTTCCGACACTTCCTTTCCCTTTCCGCAGAACTTGGCCAGCTCGTCGATGCCCTCCTCCGTGATGACGGTCGAGTCCACGTCGAAACAGACGCAGTCCGCGGCCCTCCAGATCGCCCTAATGTCCGCCATGTCCGAGCAAAATCCTGCACGAAAATTCCGGTCGTAATGAGACTTGTTCCTGCTGTAGAGGGTCGGCCAGAGTTCACTCGCCCGATACGAGGCCCAGATTGATAATGAAGGTCAAGTTATGAACGACGTGTTTGTGCACTAATATTTGAATAATAATAAAGTCATCATGTTATTTGTTACATAATTATAATATGTGAAATTAGAGTTGGAGAAAAGTATAATATTTCTCCAAAATAATTTCATTTATTAAATCAAATAAGTATCGATTGTAGATAAATTAAATTTATTCATTCATAATCCGTTCCTCATCTACCCATCGGGTATAGAGGATAGGATAAATGAGGAGTTGAACTGCAAAACTCAACAAATCCACTTTTATAATTTGTTCAGAAACCGCGAAAAACGTTCAGGAAGTCTATTTGTTGTTTAAAAAAATGAATGTTTAGCCACATTTTTAAATATGATTTATTGCGTTTTGAAAGGTGATTCACACATATTCGGATGTATCTATGTTTGGACAGTAAGAATCGATACCAAGCTAATTTTTGCCCAAAATTGGATTAGTTGAGTTTTGCAGTTCAACTCCTCAAATAAGATAATAATAAAAAAAAAAAAACGATTACTAGGCAGCGTGAGGGGGTCAGCGGAATTGTGACCTAAAACTAAATTCAAATTTAGTGTGGTGTGATTGGATGAATGAATGGATGAACTAAGGTCATGGTGTGACATTTTCTGACATCATTTATCGAAGCCTCATTATGATAACATTATTATTCTCCACAGGAAATAACAAAATGGCATACCAGAGATGTTTGCTGGTGTTTAATACACCTCCCGTAGAACAATGGAATTGAAAGTTGGAATTCATTCTAAAAATAATATTCTAACTTGACTGGAGCATTTGGAAGCCGGGCAAAGCTGTTTGAATTTGGCTTCCCAATCAGTGAACAGGAAGACTTTTAGTTGCAATATGCTTTGTTATTCGAATCAGTGGACAATTGAAATATGCAGTGACGGTTCGCGGGTTTTTTTCTGGTACGGCCGAGGAACAAGAGGTGGTAATACAGATAGTGCGGTCACGCAGCCAGCCGTCTCTGCAACTGACCCTACCTATCTGTATCCTTGTTACCTCGGGCGTACCAGAAAAAACCACGCGAACCGTCACGGGAAATATGTTTTGTTATGAATGGGCAAAATATTTTACTGCTAATATAAAGGTAGCTCCAGCCTCAGTAAGTGCTGAAAGAATCTGGGAAACTCACGTTGGTCTTGAACAGATGCGTGGAGTTTTGGCTTACATTCCTGAAGAATTCTGAAGCCGCCTTGGATTATCGCTCTGCTGTGAAACATTCGGGGCTTAAGTGCCTTTCCCTTGGGAGATATGAGGTCTGCTCCTGCTTACCTGACAAATAGTATGTACAATTTCCAAATTCTCCGCTCAATATGATGGTTGAAGATAGACAACCTTGCGTCTGCTCATGACCAACTTTATAGCGAGACAGGAATTAAACTTTTCTCCCAGATTTGTTCACTATTTTATTCACAACTGTACGTTTGTTGTTAAAGCATTAACGTCAAATCAAATCAAAATAAATAAACGCCAGTTCATGAAATGCGGGCGATTTGATTTAATACAAACTCATAGCAACCGTGCAAATACATATTGCAGATCGATATACTGAATATTTTTACGAACTACTAAAAAATAAAATATTGTATGCACCGCGGGAGATATTCATGTTCTTCGCCCTCGGGCCAGAAGCCCTCAGTTTGTAACCCTGTCAACCTTGGGAAAAAAACATTCCATATCTCCCTTGATGCATAAATATCTATTGCATATCAGTTGAGAAATTTTAGAAAAAAGAAAGATTTTTCAGACTTTGAACGGCCATAGCGACTAAACGAAGACTTAAACTCGAACGCGGTTCGCTATCACAATACTTGCGCAGACATTTTCCAACTCTCCTCCACTTCCACCAACACCAGTTCCACGCGAAATATTGTATCGCGCGCTTGTAAAAACTGAATTCACGCAAAACTGATAAATAAAAAATATTAATAATATTAACAATTTATCAAACGATGAAGTTTAAATTGTTGTTGTTCATTTTAAACATATTTCACAGTTTTCCGAGCTCCGAAGAAGTTCCCAAAAAGAGTGAACACGACGAGTTGATGGAAACGTGAGTAATTTTTTTTAATTGCAATGTTTAAAATGTATGTCGTAATGAATTATAGTGATAAAATGTTGATGGAGGAAATTGGGGCAATAAGTTGCCAGCGGGATGCTGCGTTTGGCGCCACATTGTCTAGAGTCTATCGATTTTTCTTTGAGAAAATTGTCTCAGTGTTTCCTATTGCTATTTCTCACTTCTTTAATTATTAACGATGGTAATATTAAATAGTTTTTAGTATTTCTTTATTGGTGTTAATTAACTAATAAGGTCTTACACAAGTCATAAATAGATATTAATTCACGATTTTTTCACTTTCTGGTTTCAAACAATAAAGTGAAAAATTCGCGATACCACCAAAGTGTTTAATTCAAACTCCTTAGTAATTCAATATGTATCACGAAGTAATGGCTTCAACAATCAATCATAGATTTTAATTCTACCAAATATTATTAATACAAAATTAAACTTGTAAAAGCATTTTTTTCAAAATTTTTGTTTACAGAAATATCCGTTTTGGAGTCCCTAGATGCCATTTCAATTATTTCTGGAAAAATGGTGATGTGGCCATCATGTTACTTTCTCCGACTTGATGGTATCATAGCCATTTATATTTACGTTTTCATGGTTTATTTTCAATTGAAATCATATTTTAAATGTACATCGAGCGTTGTGTAAACTCGGATGAAACTGACGTTTAAAACGTCAAAATGATGAACGATTGAAAAATTATACTTCAAATTCAAAAACTCAGTTTACTCAAAAACTAAAGGGATTTCGAAAAAAAATTATTCTTTATAAGTTGTTTATTTTAGCATTCTCTACAATTATTATTAACATAAATTTGGTAACTATTATCGTTTTATAATTAAAAACCAAAAATGAAACAAACATTTTATGAAAAATGTTTTCAAACAAAATAAGCTCATTTCTTTACTAGAAAAATTCCAAAAGTTTTTAAATCGGTTTTTTAAAAATTATATTTTTACTGACGAACGAGTTGATGAAAAATTCTGAAAAAAATCATGAAAATAGTTCACCCAATTACCCATTCGGCCATTTTCCAAGGTCATTTAAACCCTAAAAAAAATCGAAAACTTTTTTTTTACTGACGAATTAGTTGATAAAAAATTTTGAAAAATTTCATGAAAATAGTCCACCCAATTACCGATTTGAACGCTTACGAAGTTACATAATTTATAAAAAAATACGATTTTTTGTTTTGATTTAAAAAAATTGAGATTTTGGCAATTGGCGTTGATTTAAGGTGGAAATTTTCCAGTGATTTTTCAAAATGTTTTAAATTCGCTACATGTTCACGTTTGAATCATCAAAACCTAACGCTTTCAGCAGTTACTTAATTAAAAAAAAATTGTTTTGACTTGCGTTTTTTGGCAAATTGCATTTTTGGCAATTTGCGTTGATTAAATTTTTCTATGAAAAAATGTTTTAAATTCGTTACATTTTCACGTTTAAATCATCAAAATCTAACAACGCGTTCAACAGTTAGATTAATTTAAAAAAATACGATTTCTTGTATTGATTTAAAAATTTGCGATTTTGGCAATTTGCATTGATTTAAGGGGGAAATTTTCCAATGATTTTTCAAAAAGTGTTAAATTCGCTATATTTTCACATTTTAATCATCAAAATCCAACAACGCGTTCAACAGTTATACGATTTTAAAAAAATACGATTTTTTCGTTTGGATTTTTGACAATTTACATTGATTTCAGATGAACATTTTCCAATGATTTTTTAAAATGTGTTAATTTCGCTACATTTTCACGTTTAAATAATTAAAATCTAACAATGCGTTTAGCAGTTACCTGATTAAAAAAAAAATAGTTTTGACTTAAAAAATTGCGTTTTTGTCAATTTGCGTTGATTTAACATGGAAATTTTTAAATGATTTTTAAAAAAGTGTTAAATTCGCTATATGTTCACGTTTAAATCATCAAAATCTAATGACGCGTTCAAAAGTTACGTAATTTATGAAAAATACGATTTTTTGTTTTTATTAAAAAAATTGAGATTTTGGCAAACACGTTGATTTAAGGCAAAAATTTTCCAATTATCTTTCAAAAAGTGTTAAATTCGCCACATTTCCACATTTAAATCATCAAAATCTGACAACGCGTTCAACAGTTATATGATTATTTTAAAATCAGATTTTTTGAAAATTTTCTAATAATTTTTCAAAATGTGTTAAATTAGCTACATTTTCACGTTTAAATAATCAAAATCTAACAACGCGTTCAGCATTTATGTAATTTAAAAAAAAATGTTTAGCTTTGACTTTGAAATTTTGCGATTTTGGCAATTTTCGTCAATTCAAGATGAAAATTTTCCAATAGTTTTTTTAATGTGTAAAATTCATTACATTTTCACGTTTAAATCATCAAAATTTAACAACGCGTTCAACAGTTATATAATTAAAAAATGGTGATGTGGTTTTTGAGTAAACCGAGTTTTTGAATTTGAAGCATAATTTCTCCATCTTTCATAATTTTGACGTTTTAAACGCCAGTTTCATCCGAGTCTAAAAAACGCTCGATGTACATTTAAAATATGATTTGAATTGAAAATAAACCATGAAAGCGTAAATATAAATGATTCCATCAAATCGGAGAAAGTAACATGATGGCCACATCACCATTTTTTATTATTTCTTTACAGCCATTATCTTGAACATATTGCATCAGGGATTAATACAAATATGTAAATTTAGATTAGATTAGATTAGACGGGGTCGATTGGCCACAGACAGCCCTACAGCACCTGGTTAGGTCTTTTGTACTAATACCCTACTGCTGGCAGTTTCCCAGGAATTCAACTTCCTTAGTACTGTGAGTTAATTTTCCGGGAATCAAATTTTAATACAATTAGCGTTGTTTTCTTCGATGACTTCGTTACTTCCTGGGAATCAAATCTTAACCAGTTAGCTGTGTGACTACTATACTCGTCATGAACAATTGGAAATATTTTGTGTTATGTCGAGTAGGTACTTGTCATATTGCTATTTCTTCATGACGAGTATACTCGCCCAAAACAGCAAAACATAAAAAAATTGCAATATTTTGTGTTTATGTCAAGTAGGCACTCATTATAACACAAAATATTGCGATTTTTCATGTCAAACACAGTTAACTGGTTAATCAAATTAGCGTTGTTTTCTTTAACGATTTCGATGAATGCGTACGTTGTCTAAAGCCTTTTATTTTCAGTGTCAAGACCTGGGCAGAGGACGTCAGCAAAGAGCTAACACATCTGACGAAGCTCACCAGAAAAAATCGCGTGAAAGAGGTTGATTCTTTGATTTTTTACATAAAAAAGAAACGTCTTTATTAACTAATGGTAACATTATAAGTTCGGGGATAAATATTTAACAATTTTTTTAGAGCTTCGCCCATGTCAATGTCGTCGAAGAAAAGTGGGACGAAGTTGTGGAAAATGTTGCAAACAACATCAGGGAGATGATGGTTGAAAAAGTGGAGTCTGTCAAGGTAATATTTCAGAATGTATTCCCAAACTAATTCTATGATCCTGCTATATGTATTTAGACGTAAACAAGTAGTGTCTTAAGTTGAAGCTTTTACAAAGGGTGGTGGTGAGTTTTATTTTTTGGGACTCTTGTTTCCACCCTTTTTTTCACGATCTGATTTTTTTCGGGATTTTCTTTCAGGATTTTTCCAAGATTTTCTTCGGGATTTTTCCAAGAACTTTGCTTCGGAATTCTTTTCAGGTCTTTTTCTTCAGGGTTATTTTGCAGGAATTCGAGACTTTTTAAAGAACACCTTTCACGGCTTCCTTAGGCTTCCTCTTAGAGCTTTATTCGGGAATCCTTAATTCTGACCCACATTTTTTTTTTGTAGGCTATCAAGAACCACGCGGAGCTATTATCCTTCCATAGAAAGAAACCCCCAATCAATACGCATTCCAGCTATGACTACTACGACTCTGGCAACCTGACAACAACTGAAGGTGTTGAGAATAGAACTGAAGATGCTCTAGAGGTACGTTCGTAAGTTGGTAGCTCCCATCATTAATAATAGTAAATACCGTGATCGAAAAAAAATAGTCAAAGTAGATCATGAATAAAAATGTCAAAGCAGGCCATGGATAAAAAGTCGCATGTCTTTTCTTGGTTCCTAAAAAAATTGAAACTTCAAGTTTGCCGTGGTCAGTGCCAATAATTGTTTTCAAATTTACGTACTTCGTTCTCATGGAAAAAGTCCACAATTTATGGGCGACAAAATCAAAACTCTAAACAAGATTTTTATATATTTGACCAACAGATCATTTCATATTTAAATTACGTCGTTATAATCAGGTGCGCACCCAGGGGGATGGCTATCGGGCTTGAGCCCCCCCCCCCCCCCAAGACATTTGTATACCAAGTGTTAACCACCAAACCTGGCCATAGGAAAATACCGTTTTTTAGAATTTTGATTAATTGTAATGCCATTGCTATATTGCACTTTTATTTAATGTCATATTCGCGGATTTTCAGTTTACACATATGTTTATAAATGTTATTATATGCGTGAGATCCCCCTCCCCAGCCAAATTATATGCGTGAGCCCCCCCCCCCAAGCCAAATTTCTGGGTGCACGCCTGGTTATTTAAATCTCATTGAGCAGAAATTATTGTTTCCCATCAATGACCTTGTTCAGTACTGTAGATGGCGTAGCAAACCATTCTACTATTTTATATCACAGATATATTTGATTATGTTCATTTAGTAACACTGAGATTACTGTTCCTTATGTATGTTTCTTATATTACTACTTGCCACTTGGGTTAATATTTACTTTTTCATTTACCTATTCATATGTTTATATTTTTTATATGTAAAAGATTATTACATTATTGAGAAAGGTGATTATCCGTAAATAAATAAATAAAATTAAATGTTTCTCGTTCATGTTTGGTCAATTGTACTCAAAACTCTTCAACGTTTGATTATTTTAGAGTGAACGGATGTGGAACAGCATCAATTGTACTCAATATTCTCAAACATTTAATTACTTTAGAGTGAACGGATGTGGAACTGCAGCATTCCCCTCAACTCCCCGGGTCTGTGCTTTAGCAAAACGCGTCCGCAAAACGACGAGGCCTTTCACACCTTCGAGAGTATGAACGCCGACTTTGACAGCTTCAACTACAAGCAGCACGTCGAGAGGAGGGTCAGGGAGTCCGCGAAAACTTGGGGGGGACGCTGCAAGAACATCGCCTTCCTGCGCCGTCCCAAAGATTACCACAGGAAGATGGAGATGGTTTACCATCCGCAGTTCGACGCCAAAGTCAACTTGAACTACAGCATCATCAGAATCGCACCCGGTTTGGATCCTCGATGTAAGATTGGTGTCCGTACTTAAGTATCAAAACTAACACAAACGGCCCTAAGAAATATTTTGACCAAACTTGTTGATTTCTATAAATCCGACGATACAAATTTCGAAACTTGACTGAGCATGTAAACACAACGTACAGTATTACCGACTACTCGAGGCCAGCGACGGTTCGCGGGTTTTTTTCTGGTACGGCCGAGGAACAAGAGGTGGTAATACAGATAGGTGCGGTCACGCAGCCAGCCGTATCTGCAACTGACCATACCTATCTGGATTGCCACCCTTGTTACCTCGGCCGTACCAGAGAAAAACCCGCGAACCGTCACTGCTCGAGGCGTATGCGCAGAGTGAGAAAGTATCCGAAGAACGCGAGAGAATTGAATTTAAGATGGTCACTGCGCAACACGCCTCGAGTGCTTGCTGCAACTCTATGCGTTGCGGAGATGAAACTTAAAAAAATTGCGTTTCGCAGCAAACGACAGCCTAAACGGAGTTCGGTGGTCGGAAGGGCTCGATGTGACCTTCAAGTGCAACTTCAACAGAGATCCAACGTTGACTTACCAATATTTTGGAAGTCCGAAAGGTTTCATTCGCTTTTACCCAGGTAAAGTAGGGTGTGCTTCAAAAAGAAATTAATCGCAATCGTTCGAAGGTGTCATTCAGACAGTTAATGTCAGAAACGTCAAAAATGTTGACCATTGTGCAAAAAAGGGTTAATCACTCGCATATCAATTAATCTGCCACTGCGATTGATTTCTTTTTTAAAACACACTGTATATGTTTGTTTTCATTCATAATAGGTTTGGACAAAACCAATGCCAAATAAAAATTTCAAATACTTTAATAATTATACGGCAAAAAAATAGAGGCAAAATTCTAGTAAAGGTCTCGCTTGCCATTCCAGAGTCTCTTAACCAGTTTTAAAAATGTTTTCTTTTTCGTATTATTAACAACGCAGTTTAATTTTATAATAAGTCCTGAAAAAGTGTCGGGAGAAGAGTCTTGAAAAATATTTTTAAAATAATTCCCGAAAATAAATTCATGAATAATTTCATGAAAAAAATCCTGAAAATATGTCCTGAAATAAAATCCTGAAAACGTATCGTCCCGAAAATAAACTCTGATAAAAAGTCCAAAAAAGGATTCCTAAAAACTATGTTCTCCAAGAGACAGTTCAGTACAAAGTCCTGATGAGTCTTAAAAAAGTCTCGAAAAAAATGTCATGAAAAAAGTTTCAGAAAAAAGTCCTGAATAAAGTACTGAAAAAATATCCCGGAAAGAGTCCTGAAAATAGCCTCGAAAAAAATTCCTGGAAATAGTCTAGAGAAAACATCTTGAAAAAGTTTTGTAATAAGAGCCCAGAAAGAAATTCCAAGTAAAAAATGTCCTGAAAAATTCTTAAAAATAAATTTATGAATAATGTCATCAAAAAATCTTCAAATATGGCCTAGAAAAAATCATACAAAAAATCGTGAATTAAAATCGTCTTACAAAAAAGTCCTCTATAACAAAGTCCTAAAATATTCTCCTGAAAGTCCTGAAAAAGTGTTCTGAAAATCCTAAATAGTCTCGAAAAAAATTGAAAAAAAGGTCCTAGTAAAAACGTCCTGAGAAAAGTCTAGAAAAATATTCTTAAAATAAATAACGCCCTGACAAATTCTAAAAAAATGTCTTCAAATAAAATCTAGAAAACGAATTCCTGAAAAAAGAACCATTTCCGAAAATAAACTTTTTAAAAGTCCAAAAAAAAAACAATCCTGAAAAAATGTCTAAATGAAAATCCAGAAGTCCCGATGAAAGTCTTAAAAAAATCCTGAAAATAAATTCATGAATAACGCCTTGACAAATCCTAAAAAATGTCCTGAAATAAAATCAAGAAAACGAATTCCTGTAAAAAACAGTCCCAAACATAAACTCTTATAAAAAGTTTAAAAAACAATCCTGAAATAATTTCCAAATGAAAATTCAGAACAAAGTCCCGATGAAAATTCCTGAAAATGGAGTCTTGTTAAAAAGTCTTGAGCAATAGTAAAAAAAAGTTCTGAACAAAGTCCTGAAAAAATTCCTAAAAATAGTCTGAAAAACAAATTCCTGTAAATAGCCTTGAAAAAAAAATTCTGAAAATAGCCTAGAGAAAAAACATCTTGAAAAATTTCTAATAAAGTCCTGAAAAAAATCTTGAAAATAAATTAATGAATAAAATCATGAAAAATTGACCCTGAAAAAAATCTTGAATTAAAATTTTTCAAACGAATCTGAACAAATTGTCATTGATTTCTGAACATAAAATTTCTAATAAAGTAAGTCCTGAAAAAAATCTTGAAAATAAAGTCATGAAAAAATGACCCTGAAAAAAATTCTTAGATTAAAATTTTTCAAACGAATCTGAAAAAATTGTCATTGATTTCTGAACATAAAATTTCTAATAAAGTAAGTCCTGAAAAAAATCTTCAAAATAAATTCATGGATAAAATCATGAAAAAATGACCCTGAAAAAAATTCTTGAATTAAAATCTGAAAAAATTGTCACTGATTTCTGAACATAAAATTTCTAATAAAGTAAGTCCTGAAAAAATCTTGAAAATAAAATCATGAAAAAATGACCCTGAAAAAAATTCTTGAATTAAAATTTTTCAAACGAATCAGAAAAAATTGTCATTGATTTCTGAACAAAGTCTTGTAAAAAGTCTTGAACAAAGTCTCGAAAAAATGTCGTTAAAATAGTCCTGAAAAGAAAGTCCTGAAAAAATAGCCTTGACAACATATTCCTAAAAATAGCCTAAAATAAGTCCTAGTAAAAATCTTTAAAATAAATTCATGAAAGTCTTGAAAAAATTTTCCGGGTTAAAATCTTTTAAACGAATTCCTCAAAATAAATCCAGAAAACATTGTCACAAAAAGATTTCTGAATATAAAGTGTTGTAAAAAGTTTCGAAAAGAGTGTCCTTAAAAAGAAAGTCCTGAAAACAATCCCAAAAAAAGCCTACCAAAAAAATTCCTGAAAATAGCCATCATCTTGAAAATTTTCTAATAAAATGCGTCCTGAAAAAATTAATGAACAATGTCTTGAAGTCCTGAAAAAATTCTTGAAAATAAATTCATAAATAATGTCTTGAAAAAATTGCCATGAAAAAATTTCTTGAACTAGAATCTGTCAAACGAATTTCTGAAAACAAATCCTGAAAAAATTTCTTGAACTAAAATCTGTCAAACGAATTTCTGAAAACAAATCCTGAAAAAATTTCTTGAACTAAAATCTGTCAAACGAATTTTTGAAAACAAATCCAGAAAAAAATGTCATAAAAAGGATTTGTGAACATTTGAAATTTTGTAAAAAATCTTAAAAAAAGCCTCGAAAAAAATATCCTTAACAAAGTCTTGGAAAGAAAGTCTTGAACAAAGTCCTGAAAAAAAATCCTAAGAAAAAATTTCTGAAAGTAGCCTAGAATTTTTTTTTCTGAAAATAGCCTAGAAAATCATCTTAAAAATTCCTAATAAATAAAATAAGTCCTGAAAAAATTCTTAAAAATAAATTCATGAATGTCTTGAAAAGATGGCGCCGAAAAAAAATTCCTTAAATAATTAATTAAAATCTTTCAAACGAATTACTGAAGACAATTCAGAAAAAATTGTCACAAAAAGATTTCTGAATATAAACTCTTGTAAGAAGTCTTGAATAAAGTCTCGAAAAAATATTCTTAAAAAAGTCTTGAACAAAATCCGCGTAAATAGTATTGAAAAAAATCCTGGTAATAGTTTTGAAAAAAAAATCCTAGATGTAAATCCATGAATGTCTTGAAAAAAAAAACGGCCCTGAAAAAATGTCCTGAATTTAAATCTTTCAAACGAATTCGGAAAACAAATCCAGAAAAAAGTCTTGAAAAAGTCTCGGAAAAAATGTCCAATGGACAATAAGCAAAATTAATATTTAAATTGTTAGCTATGGATTGGTCTAAAGAGGAATACGATCAGACCTTCGATTTCCGCACGAGATCCTGGTTCGTCGAAGGGATGACCTCCGCCAAGGACATCGTCATCCTCGTGGACCGTTCCGGATCGATGAAGGGCATCAACAGGGCCATCACCACGCAAATTGTCAACGCCATTTTGGACACTCTCACCGATAACGATTACGTCAACATCTACACCTTCACCAATACCAGCGAGCATTTGGTGGAGTGTTTCAATGATACGTTGGTTCAGGTGGGTTTTAGTCAATGTTTGACAGCTGGTGAAATAATAACAATAGCATGGCTAACTTGATAAGTTTGGGAGATATCTTACGTTTTTTTCAATTTTTGGCTATTTTTCTCAATAATTGTAAGATATGCAAGAAAACAGTTAAATAATTATTTGTGTCGTGTTTTTTTTTTAATTTTGACTCTTAATTTGAGAGATGTATTTTTTTTTAATGGAACACCCTATATATTTTTTCGCCTGCCATAAAAATCGGGCCGAAACTACGATTTAGCGTATCTAGGGCCGAAAAAATAATATGCATAATCTAGACAACCTTCCGCGGAATATGAGTAGGCTGTGCAAAAATCTGACAGTGACAGTTCAATGGTGCGCGATACAAAATTTCCTGATACAGTGGTGCCTCGCATAACGAACGCCTCGCACAGCGAACGCTGCACACAACGAACTTCCTTTTCGTTCATTTCACGATTCATACAACGAACTTCGCTTCACACAACGAACTTTGCTTCACACAACGAAGTCGCCCTATCTTCTACGATCACTGCCGATTTATTGCATCCTTCCGCGCAGGAAGTCGTTAGACTCGTTAGTCACTGCGTAGTACGCTTGACTTACGCACGTATCGCAGCAATTGTTCTTCATTACGAATTTAAATCGCACACGTATCGCAGCAATTGTTCTTCATTACGAATTTAAATCGCACACGTATCACGGCAGTCGTCGTTTTAAGATAAACTCAACATTTTTTTTATATGATGGGTTCTAAAAAAAGCAGGAAGGTGATTTCTCTTGAAATGAAACAGGAAATAATTAGAAGAAGTGAATGTGGGGTAAAACAGTGTGACCTCGTCAAAGAGTTTGGCCTCAACAAGACCACCATTTTCACCATTTTGACAAACAAGGATGCAATAAAATCAGCCAAAGTAGCCAAAGGAGTATCAAAACTATTTAATGAAAAACATAGATCTTCAATCCACGAGGAAATGGAGAGGCTATTAGCGATTTGGATTAAGGACAGGCAGGTGAAAGGTGACTTAACAACCCAAGATATTATCTGTCACAAGGCCAAGATAATTTATGAAGATCTAAAGAAAAATATCCCTGGAAGTAGCAGCAATAAAGATAATAAAGAAGATTTCAAAGCCAGCAGGGGGTGGTTTTTTAGATTTAAGAAAAGGTATGGAATCCACAGCGTTAATATGCATGGTGAGGCTGGCAGTGCTGATAAAAAAGAAGCAGAAAAGTTCTCTATTAATTTTCAAAAATTTATTATGGATGAAGGATACTGCCCACAACAAGTGTTCAATGCCGATGAAACGGGTCTTTTCTGGAAAAGAATGCCGAGCAGAACCTTCATTACAAAAGAAGAGAAGAAATTGCCAGGACACAAAGCCATGAAGGACAGACTTACCCTTATGATTTCGTCTAATGCCAGCGGAGACCTCAAGATCAAACCTCTATTGGTTTATCACTCTGAAAATCCAAGAATTTTTAAGAAAAATAACGTTATTAAGTCCAAATTGCCCGTCCATTGGAAGTCCAATCAAAAAGCCTGGGTGACCCAAGTTATCTTCAACGAATGGATTCTGGAAACCTTTGCTCCTGCCGTGAAGAAATTCTTGTTGGAAAAAGAACTGCCGCTCAAAGCCCTTCTGATACTTGACAATGCCCCTTCTCACCCAAAAGACCTAGAAGAAATATTGCAGGAAAATTATCCTTTTATCAAGGTGCAGTATTTGCCACCAAACACCACATCCATTCTCCAGCCAATGGATCAGCAAGTTATTGCGAACTTTAAAAAACTTTACACTAGAGCCCTCTTTAATAAGGTGTTTAAAGAATGCGAGTTTGGTGGAGACAATATGACTATCCGAATGTTTTGGAAGGAGAAATTTGATATCCTTTTGGCAATACGACTTATACAGAAGGCCTGGGAAGAAGTGTCACAAAGGACCCTCATTTCTGCTTGGAAGATGCTTGTGCCTTCGTGGATTCAGGAAGAAGCAGTAGTTGATGACACAGAAGTGGTGAAGGACATCATCACAGTGGCCCAAAGGTTGGAATTAGAGGTAGAGGAAGAGGATGTAGAGGAGCTTATTGAGGAACACAAAGAAGAGCTGACAACTGAAGAGCTCCAAACACTTCTGGCCCAACAACAGGATAATGCTCAAAGGGAAGCGTCATCTGATAACGAGGAGCAACAATCAAACAATCAACCAATTCCAACTGCTGACATCAAGAACATCCTGGTCAAATGGAAAGCAGTTCAGGAGTTTACCAATGCCCACTATCCGGATTCCGCTGAAGCAAACATGATCAACGACCTGTATTCCGATACTCTTGTCCGTTATTTCCGGCAGATGTTGAAGAAAAGAGAGAAACAAACGACTTTGGACAGATTTTTCACTGCACCATCGGCCAAAAAACGGAAAATGGATGAAGATGTGCAAGATTCGATTATTTCTTAAAATTAAAAAATGTGTGTTTTTTTCATTATGTTTTTAGATGTATCTAAATAAAAATAATAACAAAAATTTATCTTTTTTTTTATGTCATCTTACCATATTTTATGCCACAGAACGAATTATTTATTTTAACATGTATTGTTATGGGAAAACGCGTTTCACATAACGAACGTTTCGCATAACGAACTTGCTCCTGGAACGAATTAAGTTCGTTGTGTGAGGCACCACTGTATACTGTTTTTACTTAAGGCAGGCGAAAAAATATCGAGTGTAACTCATGCCGAAATGAGCCTTATTTTCAGCCCTTGATACACTGTATGCTATTTATGTCTCGAAAAATTGCTAACCCCTTTCTATATGTAAAAGGTTTTGAGCAGAATTCGATTAAAAAAAAAATCTGTAGGCAAACGAAGAAAACCTGCGTTTGTTGAGGGAACACTTAGACGGAATCAAGAACGAGTTTTACGGAGATATCAGCTGGGGCCTGGAGAAGGCGTTTCCGCTCCTTTGGAAATACCGCGAAGTCCGTGGCGACCACGTGGTTTGCAACCAAGCTATCATGCTTATCACCGAAGGCTTGGACTACGAATACAATGATAAACTCTTCAAAATGTATAACTACCTTCCGATAGAGAGTACTTACTACAGACCGATCAGAATCTTTACGTACCTTCTAGGGACGGAACCGTCCGATGCGCAGAGGATGAAGTGGATAGCCTGCGCGAATATGGGTAACAAACAATTTTTGTTTTTATCCCAAACGAGAAAACTTTTGTTTGTTTGTTTTATTAAGGTTACTACGTTAATATATCGTTAGTCGAAGAGGTTCGTGATAAGGTGCTGAAATATCTGGAGGTGATGTCGAGACCGATCAACCTGAGTCCCCAGGTAGAGGCAAAGCCGGCGTGGACGGCCCTGTACGTCCACCTGGCGGACAGGCGGCTGTCCAACTGGCTTTGGCAGAAAAACGAAGGTAATAGACAGAGAGACATTTACATAAAATACGAAAAAGAGCGGCTGAAGAAAGAGGACATTACACTCGATCCAAAACAAAAACACTTTACACGGGAGACGGAACACGTGAGCCTCTGACACTCGAAGCCGAGTTCTTCTCCTTATACTCACTCCTTCAACTTTTAGGACTACGAGAAGTATCTAGAGGTCAGGGAGTACCACTACTTGACGTCGGTGTCGCTTCCGGTTTACGATTTGCGTCCGAATAAGACTTCGTTGTTGGGGGTGGCCGGTGTCGATGTGCCGTTGGATTAC
This sequence comes from Ocypus olens, assembly GCA_910593695.2. NCBI lineage: Eukaryota > Metazoa > Arthropoda > Insecta > Coleoptera > Staphylinidae > Ocypus > Ocypus olens. The sequence goes on from OU343054.1 coordinate 45,006,584, forward strand.
ATCAAGCAACTCTCCGAACCGCACAGGGTAATTCGTTGAAGGGGGTGTTGAATTTTTCTTTAAATACAACTTTTTTTAGATCGGCGTTAATGGATATGCTTTTATAATCACGAATAATGGGTACGTTCTTTACCATCCTGATCATAGAACTGAGGTAGGATCATATTGCATTTTTTTTTACCGTGGGTGAGATTAGTGGCGGCTGGTGGTGGTACTCATGGGGAAGTAGAGATTGGTGAGGGCAATATCACAAAAAAACAGATCACTGTAATCAAAACCCTAATGCATAAGCCAGTGACGGTTCGCGGGGTTTTTTCCTGGTACGGCCGAGGAACAAGAGGTGGTAATACAGATAGGTAGGGTCAGTTGCAGAGACGGCTGGCTGCGTGACCGCACCTATCTGTATTATCACCTCTTGTTCCTCGGCCGTACCAGAAAAAACCCCGCGAACCGTCACTGGCATAAGCCGAATTGGAGCTTTTGAAAATAAACAACACCGTGAATCTGGTGATAAATAATCGTTTCTGGTCAGTATTTTGTGCTAAAATCGACTGAGAACGTGATTGCAAACGATAAAATAAGTGTGTCACCATCATCCGATTCGATCTTTGAATTAGTATTGCAGCGCCATTGCGACCAGTATCGAATTAAAAACACGGTAAATATTTTGTCCAGACAGTCGCCGATATATTTTATTAATCTTAATCGACCTGCAACCATATTTATTGCCACCTCTACTAGAGCCTTACCAAAATGTCGTGACACATAGCGCAGTGAACATCTTGAATTTCAAGAAAGGGGACGCCGGTAATTCATATTTATTCAACGAGCCCCGCCGAGTGAACATAAAGTAAATATAGACACAGAATCGGTAGATTTGTTATCGCATTATCTCCGCATACTTTACCCCCAGGTGTCACGATATTTTGGGATGGCTCTACGTTGGCCTCACCATGAATCACACCACCAACCGCCACTGGGTACGACAATGATCAAAATTAAAATTGAAACATAGTATTCATTTTAACATACACAGTAAATTTAGAAAAAATGGTTGCAGTTGATCGTTATTACAATATTTTTTTAATTACTTTTTACAGTAGTCAATATTTTTCTTGCAGTTCAAAGATAGAATACTGAAACCAACATTCAACAGAGTCGACTTTACGGAAGTAGAAATTTCCGACGACACAATCGAGCCCAGAAAATTCGACGACTCCATTGTGGAGGTGAGTTCTAAAGCTCGATACTGAAACAATTACAAAACACGATACCAAAAATGTCTTTTTTTAGTTACGAAAGAACATCGTCTTGAAACACAAAGGCCACAGAGAGTTGAAAGTAAGAACACCAATTGATAATATGGTAAGTCGCAAAAAATGTGAATAGAAAGATTGTCAGCAACAGTGACGGCTCGCGGGGTGAGGTAGCAGAGGTGGTAATTCAGATCTGTATTACCAAGAGTCACCTCGCGAACCGTCACTGGTCAGCAGTGATGCAGGCGGGATGGTGTCATCCTACCAAGGTCTGCCTTGTACAGGTTGGCAAACATAACTTGCCGTTGCGCAGTGGCAAAATTGTGGGCGGTACCTTCGAAGGGCGCTCTCGATAGATTTCGTGAACAGTTCGCGCGCCTGGTACATTCATTTTCAATGCGGAGGAGAGCGCCCGATTGAGTTTTAAATTAATAGCACACGCGAAGAATATGTACTGTACTCGGCCGGCAGTAGAGAGAGAGCTTTCACTTCCTCTCTGCGCGTCTGGCCAACTTACATTTGCCATCCTGTAAATGGAGTAAATTTTTTTCAGAGAAGGGTGATGTTAAAGGCTCGCCATTACTTCTACACCCCCATAAACCCCTTCACCATGGTCATAGCGCTGCCCGATAGGTACGGTTTTCTGGTGGTGAGGTACAACAAGGCCGACATCTCGGGGATCATAAGGCGCAACATCACGAGAATGCTGAAGTCCAACAGTAACTGGCGCGTGCACCCCAACTGGCTCTACACCTGCAAAACGCACAGGACTTTCAAATCTCCGGAACTGCAGCTTCTCTCGTTTCTGGAAGGCATCCATAAATCGATAGAGAACTGTGAGTATGTTATGATTTCACAGAATCGACCCTTTAAATAATAGTGAACCTTGAGAAACCCCATGATATATCCTGAAATAAAATCCTGAAAACGAATTCCTGAAAAAAGTCCTGAGAATAGAGAACATCCTGAAAACAATGTTCTGAAATAGAATCCTGAGAAAACACATATATACAATGAAAAATTACAAAATAAATTACAGAGAATCGTAAGGTGGATTCAGCTTTGGGTAACAACCCAGCTGTATCACTCGAAACTTGTTATAAACTAAAGTCAAAAGTTCAAAATTTTGATTTGTTGTTCAAACGTTGACTGTCCCGAACTCTCCGGTTGTCCTGCAAATCAGAAGTCAATGTTTTTCCTCTTTCAGGCAGCAAGGATTTGATAGAGACTCTGGCGATGGATCTAAAAGCCACCGAGTGGTTCAAACTTGAAGACTCCAGCATTAGAAGGTATTTGTAGAAAATAGCGGCGGCTCGTGAATCTTCGTAGAGGTTGCACGGACAATTTAACTCTTTGCTGCATGATAGTTTACATGAAGAATCGCCAAAGTGGCGGAATCTATTGCCTGAATGCTGTACTGAACCAAATCCGAATGACTTAACCACCGACAAGATATGGATATTGCCAGCAACAATATTAATGTGAACATTAAATATTGTTCCCCGTTTTAAGGGGCCTCAGTTGCCACTAGAAGTGTTAAAATGAGATGGGGATATTATGGCTCATAATTCACGTCTTTGTTCAGCTTGGTACATACAGATTTGTTTGTGTGTGACAATGGTTTAAATTGTAGTCTCATATACAGCAACGAGTTAAACTCTACTCGTATGTTTAGTTTCAGGTCAAAATACCTGGATGGTATCGTATTGACCTTCCTGGCGACGCACAGCGGGTTGACCCGATGGAAGGAATTCCTCAAATTAGAAGAGGATAAAAAGTTAGTCCAAAATTTGGTGCAAAATCATTCACATTTCATTAATTTAATAATTACCTTTTAGACATTTCGCTAATGCCCATAATCAAGCAGCTGATGAAGTATATTACAGAAGATCGGCAGAAATCAATTTCGACCGCCCAAACATGTTCATATACTCGGTACCATTTGCAGAAGATGAAGGTATGCAGTATGTATATAATTATTTTAAAATAATTAGCAAATTTGTAGGTTTATTCTTTAGAGGTAATAATTCTACCACATATCAATTTGTACCATTATTGGCTATAATGTCCCAAGGGCACTGATAATTTCGCGATAATTTTGACTAAACCCCGAAAAAAAGTGGGTTGCTTAGTAATTGCCCGACACCGTTAGGCGGAGGGCAATTACTTAAAGCAACACACTCAAAATTATCAAGAATTTATCATTGCCCGAGGTACATTAGGTAAGATAAGTTCTTGAATTATGTACAAAACTTAAAAAGCTATTTATTAAAAGTACAATTTCCAATTCGTATTTCTTACCTTACAAAAATGCTGGAACAGTTTCCGTACGTATTTTTTTACTTTTGACCGTGTTTTTTGGTGTTGTAAATTAAATATTAATTGCTTCATCGCATTCTGTCCCGAAGCGTGAGTTCAGACATGTTTATACGTTGACAGATCGATTGTAATTTTTTATTCAAGGGTATCTATGAATGTGATATAAATCTGAACATCGACACTGACAGCGGGGGTGTTATCAGCCCAAGTTTAACAAATCGCCCTGACGCGCGGGGTGTTACCTTTTCTCAGTGACATTGAAGTTCTAAGTTTCTGTAGCGTGCGGCGTTCGACAGAAATGGACCAATCTGATTGGTTGTTTATTTTTGAAAGAACTTATCAAGTGTATTGCTTAATTTGATGCTAGCTGCTCTTATCATCATCAAGCCGTTCAATCCCCGAAGGATTTTGAGTATTTTTAAATCCATTTTTGGATGTGGATTATTCCTTTTTTCTTCTCATAAGTTTTTGTCCGTGTTGACTGTGGTTGTCATATCTTTCCACTCTTTCATGTTTCTATGTGCTTCTTTCCCGTTTTTGACTCCCATTGCCGGTACTGCCGTGTTTAGGAAGAAAGCGGTAATTGAAAAAAATTGAAAATTGTGATATGGGTATCATTGGATTCGTCAAGTTTCCTTTATCAGATTACAGTTAAAAAAAAACAATATAAAAGTATCCCGTCTAAATTATAAGTCAAAAACAGTTACTGGTTTTTATTTATTCCGACGAGTTTTACTCACAGATTCAGTGTTCTTCCATTTTCTTGTCACAGTTTTTCCTTTGCCTTCATTTTCTTTTTCTTTCATAGAAGTCTCCATCGTGTTATTCTTTTGATCATATCGGAGTGATTCCTTCTCATTGTGTGGCCTGCCTAAACTTCTTGCCCTTCTCCGTTAAGCATTTTCTTCCAAATGTTCCCAATTATTTCGGAGTCGTTTTTTGTCCTTCCATTGGTATATTTTATTCCCCATATTCTAGTCTTTAGTTTATATTTTGTAGCAGGTCTTATAACGATTTCAAAAAAAAGTTGACCAATGTTTCTTCTCTGTTTTTAATCATGTAAAACTATTTGTCAATACTATTTCCTTGTAGTACTATCAAGGGCGTTTCCAGCCAACTAATCTAGGGGGGGGGGTAACAAAAAAAAGATAAATAAACTGGTGCTTCCGCTGTCATACACCTGTTCCGTGAAATCTCCTTATTCTTTTCCAACGTTTTAAAGCGTTGGAAATATTTACCGGTTATATTATTTGCTTGGAATATGGAATACCGGTCATTTTTAACAATAAAAAATGATAGCCGAAAAATTCTTAGGGGGTAATTACCCGATTACCCCCCCTTTGAAACCGCCACTGAGGACTATTAGGAGCTACTAAAGTATTCTATTAGTTTGCGAGCTATAGAAGATGAAGGGCATTATAGCTAATTGGATTCAAGATCTGAAAAATACTATTGACAATAACAGTAGTCATATTTGGGCCATTAGATCAATCTTGGTTACAATTATTTCCAGTAATAGATGTCAGAAAAATGATGTCCAATTAATATATCTAATAGTTAATGACAATCAAAGCAGTAGTTATTAGAACTTTAGGTTGATTGTAACTAGAGTTATTTCTAGTATAGCCTATTCGGTGGAATCTGGCGGACGAGGTCGTAAAACGGTCGGTCCGTCCTGAGGATCGACGCACCCTCGAAGAAAAGGTATTGGTGGTTCGTCTAATTGCATCCCATACATTTATTACTGTCCTTCGCTCCTTTTGCACCAGTACTTCTCAACAAAGATTGGTTTGAGATAAAAAAAAAATTACGTCCCCTACTTACCGAGCTCCGACCCTCTTTTACGACCACAGCCGCCAGATTCCAGAGAACGAGCTATAACAGTCGATCGTATTAAAAATTTATATCAACCATTCTTTCAGCTTATAACGAGAATACAAGTCTAATAACAGCTTCTAACGTCGTCTTCCAAGAAAGAGACAACAAAAGAGCACCTGTTGCAGCTGTTGGCTTTCAAATATACCACAGGACTTTGAATGCCATGCTGGGAAATTTGAAGGTATAACTTTGTTTTGTTAAATTTTGGTAATACAGTAAAAATAGGTATCAACAATATGATTGTTGCGCAAAGTTACGAATTGTCGCTTAAGAGAAAAGTTGACGTCAATTTTTCTCACAGGCAGAGGCGTATACAGCTTTTCATTCTGGGGGGGGACCAAGAAAATATATTTACGTTGTGAGTGTCGTGAAGTCTTTGCTCAGTTAGTTAGTTAGTCTGAAAGTAACTAGAAGTAAAAACACGATTAACTATTAACACGCTCGCTGCCACCGAAGCGCTAGTGCGTCCGACTTTATACTTGCGTATGTGCAATCCCAATTGTAGTGGCAGCGAACGTGTTAACATAGAAACTAAACAGGGGGACAGTACCCCTGAACCCTCTTGAATACGCACCTGGGGTACGGAGCCAATCGTAATCCCGGAAGTGACCTTTACCTTGATCCCGAAAGTGCCCTTGGCGTTGACCCCGGAAGTCACCTTGACCTACACCTCTCGCAAAATGGCTGCCAACAGTCAAAATCAGGGGCAAATTAGTGGTGGTAATTCAAATCTGCTGAAATTTAAACACAAAAGTGTCAAAATCTGGAGGAATTTAAATTCCCCTGGATTTAAATTTCCCGCCACTATGTGGTAACCTGTATATGTAAACAATATAATGACAATCTTCTATTATCCGACCATTTATTTAGTGTCCTTGGGATTATCCAAATTTTAAAATTTTAATATGTTTATATGTGAATTTGTTTATTTATATTATTTAAACCAATTAAAATATGTCCATAACTTTTGTTTAAATAATCACTGTACGATAATTTTATTATAAAATTTAGCTCTAAGTTGACGAACACATCCACAGTATCATTTATATTATTGTAACATGTATATTTAAATGTGGCTCAAGTGCAATAAATTGATTTGATTTGATTTGAAATTCTACTAGATTTTAACATTTGGTCGCCATTTTGAGTTTAAATTCCCCCAGATTTGAATTTTCCGCCACTAAATTCTACGATATTTTTACAGTTGGTCGCCATTTTGAGTTTAAATTCCCCCAGATTTGAATTTCTCGCCACTAAATTCCCCCAGATCCCCAGATTTTAACAGCTGGCCGCCATGATGACATACAATTTTTAAAATATCTATTTGGGATTCTTCTTTACAATTTAAAAATTAATAGTACAGTTCTTACAATTTTTAAAAAAGTAATGATCGAACAAAAAAAGTCCTCACTTGCCCTGAAAACAGTAAAAAAAAAGGTCTTCACCTCCTAAAAGAGTCGACCAATCATTTCAACATTTTGAAAAAAGTTTGGACGAGCAAAAAAAGGTCCTCAGAATTTCATGATACGATAAGTCAGGAAATTTACACAGGAGTCACTTGACTCTCGACTAATTTCCAAGAGTTAACTCGCTCATGGGTTACCCACCTCTAGGTCGTACCTCTGCATGCTTGCGTTTTTACAATACTAAAGTTACATGATCCGATTTCTGGGGTGAAACTTCTAAGCTCCGCTGCTGCCATTTGAATCCCCCCAAATCTGAATTTCCCGCACTAAATTCCCCCAGATTTTGACAGTTGGCAGCCGTTTTGCGCGAGGTCAAGATGATCTGCAATTTTTAAAATATCCATCGGAGATTCTTCTTTACAATTTAAAAATAAAAAGTACAGTTCTAACAATTTTTTAAAAAGTGATGAACGAACAAAAAAAGTCCTCACTTCGAAAATTTTTCAATTTGCCCTGAAAACATAGTGACAAAAAGGTTCTCACCTCCTAAAAGAGTCGAGTAATAATTTCCAAATGTTCCCTCTAAAAAAGTTTGGACGAGCAAAAATAGCAAATCTACACAGGAGTCATTTCACTCTCGACTCATTTCTAAGAGTTGACTCCTAGAGTCGACTCGCTCATGGGTTACCCACCTCTAGGTCGTACCTCTGCATACTAGCGTTTTTACAATACTAAGGTTACATGATCCGATTTCTGGGATGAAACTTCTAAGCTCCGCTGCTGCCATTTGAATCCCCCCAAATCTGAATTTCCCGCCACTAAATTCCCCCAGATTTTGACAGTTGGCAGCCATTTTGCGCGAGGTCAAGATGATATACAATTTTTAAAATATCTATCGGGGATTCTTCTTTACAATTTAAAAATGAAAAGTACAGTTTTTACAATTTTTTAAAAAGTGATGAGCGAACAACAAAAGTCCTCACTTCGAAAATTTTTCAATTTGCCCTGAAAACATAGTGAAAAAAAGGTCCTCACCTCCTAAAAGAATCGAGTAATCATTTCAAAATGTTCCCTCAAAAAAATTTGACGAGCAAAAAAAGCAAATTTACACAGGAGTCAGTTGGTTATTTTTCTGGAATGTAACTTCTAAGCTCTGCCACTACCATTTAAATTCCCCCAGATTTGAATTTGACAGTTGGCGGCCATTTTGAATTTAAATTCCCCCAGATTTGAATTTGTCGTCCCTAAATTCCCCCAGATTTTGGCAGTTGGCAACCAATTTTCGCGCAGTCAAGATGATATGAAAATATTGTGAAAATTAAAACTCGGAATAATAGACATTTGTTCAAATTTTAGTGCAAATCAAAACTATGCCGAATATCTTGCGTCGACGGCAGTTGGACCTGTTACGTCTTAGACAACGACGGCTACGTGATCTTAGCGAAAGACACGAGCATAGTCGGGAAATTGATAAGTCAGGTCGATCAAACTCTTGCCTTCGTTTTGGTCAGAAATGAGGTCTACAAGGAGGTCACAGTTTACGATTATCAGGGGACATGCTACCCCGACCGACCTCCTGATGAGAAAAAGAAATTTTACGGACCTACTGAACAGGTAAAATAATTATCTTTTGAAATGTCTATATTTTTAGTTTACTAGCACTTCCAAATTTTTTGAAAACATGTTTCATACAAAAGTTGTCGGATTTTTTAAAAACTTTTTATGATTTCAGGATGTACGCAAAGAAATCAAATGCAAGCAAAAAATAAAGTGCAAAACCATAGAATACCTCCGCAGGAAGCTTCAAAAGACCATCCCCACTCCGTGCGATATAGAGTTGAAAATGTACAATTCTCTGTACAAAAGCCACGCCCATTTCCCGAAAAGCCTGAAAGGATGTAGTTGGTAAGAAGTTTCCGACAAACAAAAAACTAAGATGTTTCTAACGCCCAACTTGTTTAGTACTTACATATCCGAGCACATTAACGGAAGCAATCTAATGTTCATCGGCGTTAACGGTACCTGTTGCCATCCCGAACTGCTCCGTCAAACTCCCGAAGAATTTCCCCGGCAGATCGTCTACAACCAATCTCTTCCGTGTTACATCGCAACGATGAATAACTTCACGAAACGGCATTATACGGAGTGCATCATTAAAAATGAAAAGGTTCGATCTTCATTAATTAATTGTATCCCAATGACGAATGGTACCTGTCACCCTTCCAGTTCCGGAACAACGCGTCTTAACATTATGTATTTTTTTTTTCAGGAGTATGTCTTAAACGCCAACAATGAAAACTGCGGTGGGGAAGGTATAGTGCCGATAGAGTAAGATTATATTAGAGCATAAACAACACATTGTGTAAACAAATAAAAAATATACAAAACTACGATTCCTCTAGTTCTCCCAGATCTTGCAGTTGCACCTGCAATCATCATCGTCGGTTCCGTGTTCGGATTCCGAAATTTCAAACTCGTCGCCGGCCTCGGACATGAAGGGCGCGAAGGACGGCCCGCATTTTTGCGTCGAAAAGTATTTTTTCGCGAAGAGAATCTAGGGCAAAAGAACAGGTATTAGCGAGGCAAGGGTTTTTGCAAGAAATTTGCGTTCGATGGTAAGACCTATTTGTCCGTGAAAATCAGTGACGGCTCGCGGGGTACCTCATGGTACGGCCGAGGTAGCAGAGGATAGGCGCGGTCACGCAACATCGGCCGTACTATGAGTCATCCCGCGAGCCGTCACTACTCATGGTACGCCCGAGGTAGTAGAGGATAGGCGCGGTCACGCAACATCGGCCGTACCATGAGTCATCCCGCAAGCCGTTACTGATAAAAATGTTACTTTTTTGTTGCCATGTTCAGATGGTGCAAAAACAAAATCGACCATTTTTGTTTTATTTAAGAAACCTTCTACAGTGTGTTTCAAAAATAAATTAATAAATTGAAATGCGCATGTCTTTGATAACCGCTTTTGCACAATGGTCAACATTTTTGAATGACAGAGACATGCGCATTTGAATTTATAGGCGACCGATTATTTTCTTTTTAAAACACTTTTAGGTTTCATTTATTTTATTGGTTACTTACGTAGAAAAATACTGCCAATATTAGGGTTAAGATAACGTAAACGTTGCTGATGATCATCGGTTCCGCCACTGCTTTCTCTGTACGGAGTGCAGCAAATCCAAAATATTCTGTCTAAAAAATATGGATGCATTAGTTAAAAAAATCTGCCATAACTTTTGTTTCCAGCCAACGTACATCAATTGTTTTTCAGAATGTCAAAAATGTATAATTTCTAGGTGTATTTGTAAATTTTGAAACGAATAATCACGAGATGCAAATTTCGTTTTGCTCAAATTCTTATTTAAAGCGTTGCTATTTTGTTTCCAGCCAAGGTACGTCAACTGTTTTTCAGAATCTTAAAAATACATTATTTCTGAGCAGATTTGGAAATTTTCAAACGGATTCCGCTCGTAATAATTTTTTTAGAATTTTTACAATCGCGAGATGTAAATTTCGTTTTGCTCAAATTCGTATTTAAAGCGTTGCCATTTTGTTTCCAGCCAAGGTACGTCAACTGTTTTTCAGAATCTTAAAAATACATTATTTCTGAGCAGATTTTGAAATTTTCAAACGGATTCCGCTCGTGGTAATTTTTTTGGAATTTTTATAATCGCGAGATGCAAATTTCGTTTTGCTCAAATTCGTATTTAAAGCGTTGCCATTTTGTTTCCAGCCAAGGTACGTCAACTGTTTTTCAGAATCTTAAAAATACATTATTTCGGAGCAGATTTGGAAATATTCAAACGGATTCCGCTCGTGGTAATTTTTTTAGAATTTTTATAATCGCGAGATGCAAATTTCGTTTTGCTCAAATTCGTATTTAAAGCGTTGCCATTTTGTTTCCAGCTAAGGTACGTCAACTGTTTTTCAAAATCTTAAAAATACATTATTTCCGAGCAGATTTGGAAATTTTCAAACGGATTCCGCTCGTGGTAATTTTTTTGGAATTTTTATAATCGCGAGATGTAAATTTCGTTTTGCTCAAAATTCGTATTTAAAGCGTTGCCATTTTGTTTCCAGCCAAGGTACGTCAACTGTTTTTCAAAATCTTAAAAATACATTATTTCCGAGCAGATTTTAGGTTGGTGTGGTAAAAAATGATGATGAAAATTGTGCGAAAATTCGAAAAAACTAGAATACGTCTATACCGGCAAACCAAATTTCAAACCGTGGGCACCAGAGGGCGCATTCGAATATCTGTCATTGTGGCTGTCAGCTTTTCAATTTCAACGCGAAAAACTTTGTTCGCTACCTCGCGCCACGTGTGAACATTTTACCGTGTCTTTTGCGCGCTAAACTAACAATATTGTGAAATACTTTCGTGTAACGTGAGGGTTCCTGTGCCATGTGAACAAATACATTCATAATGAACATTGAAGTGGAAGTATTTTGAAACATATTTCTGCACCAAATTGTTTGTGAATAAAAGCCCATCATAAAACGCAATCATTCCATCGTTTACTTGCAAATTACTTGAAAATACCACGTACCCTCATCTTGAAATATAAAATATCTGAAGGCGGCGGCTCGTGGATTTCCGTAGGGGAGGCAAAGACTAAGATGCCGCTTGCGCTGCACTACTTACTCTTACAGAGGTTGCTGTTTCGGTCAAATTTTCTTACGCTGCCTCACCGCCGAACATCCACGAGCCGCCGCTGGCTGTCAGAATGCTCATTTTGATGCATTTTGAAATGTGAGAACCCCAATCTACCCTAACATGCCTATAAAAGGTTACAAAGCAATTTTGTGAATAGTATACATACCAGCGTTTGCCACACCGTCTTCTCCTCGATCTCCCTGGGCTTCGGTCTGAACGCATTATAACTAATTTGTACCTGCAAACCCACGTTTAGAATACTCTCCGACATTCGGTACCAAACTTACAGAACCCCTCAAAAATTCGATTACACTATCTAATGCGCTCCCTGAAAACCAAACCAAATTTCACCTTCGAATCAATCAACCATCTTCAAGCATTTACCTGTGTCTCTCGTCACCGGCATAATCGACGCCTCGGCGTAATTCAAGAGCAGGAGATAAATAATGGGCACGCACATTACGAACAAAGAATCGTTTATTGAAAACCACAAGTCAATTTGACACCTATCGAACATATGAAAGTTAACAAGCGTTCACTTGATTCTCCTCCTTGATGGGACCGGCCGCCGGCGCCTTGTCATCCGCAACCGTTTCCGGCTGGACGGCCGTCGCGGGCGTGCTCATCTCTCCGTCCTCTAGATTAGCGTGTCCAAACATGTTTCCGATCTTCTCCAGCTTGGTCTGGATGTCGTAGATGCCCTCCATCCGCCTTCGCAGCGACTCCTGGTTTTCGGCAACATCTAAACCACGGTTAGTAATTGCGAGCGGGCGCCGGATTAGACTCACCGTGCATTTTGTACATCCTCTTCAGGTTGATCCCCATCAGCTCGATTTGGACTTCCGCCAACTCCCTCAGTAGTTCCACGCTGACCGCTATGTAACACTGCGGGCGCACCTCTTTGAGGATCGTGCTGAGGGTCTCGAGGGCGTCCGCCCTCCTCCTCTGCACGTTGTACTGGGAGTCCAAGTCGGGTTCGTAGAACGCGAGGAAGCGGTACAGCTCGCTCAGGTCCAAGACGCAGTTGACGTAGATGAAGGGATAGTCGCGCAGGGTGTAATACACGCGCGCCCTCTTCAGCCACATCTGCGTGTGCTGGAAGAGCACGTGCGCCTCGGAAGTGCAGGTGATGAACTTTGCCGGCACGTTCGCTATCTTGACGTCCGAGTTTGAGAAATGTAGACAGTCGTCGAGGGTCTCTTCTTGCTCCTCTTGTTTTTGATCTTCGGGTACTGGTTGGTCTGCGCATAAAAAAAGTACGTGTTGTAATGCTCACCTTTGATTAAAAGTCAGTGGGGTGACTCCAACGGCCGAGGTGGCAATACGAGTACATCTATACCAGTGACGGTTCGCGGAGTTTTTTCTGGTACGGCCGAGGAACAAGAGGTAGGGTCAGTTGCAGAGACCGCACCTATCTGTATTACCACCTCTTGTTCCTCGGCCGTACCAGAAAAAAACCCGCGAACCGTCACTGATCTATACTCATCTATCGCTATCTGTATTATCATCTCTGCTACCTCGGCCGTACCATGAGTCACCCCGCCGGCTATCGCAGTTAAAAATAGTAGCATTTACCGGGGTTCGCGTTGAGGGCTTCTGTTGGTGAGGTTGCAGGAACGTCGTCGAAAATTTTGTTGCACAGCTTCGTTATATCGCGCGACTTGCTGGTGTCGAACAACCTGAGTCCGTAGTAGATCCAACCCCTGGCCAATTCTGCCTGCGCCTTACCTAATTCCGGATGGTCCATCAGAGCGGCTTCGACTCTGTCCAGAGCCGATCCAGCTGCTGATAGGTAGTACCTAAAAAGGGATATTGAAGGAAGTGCGTGCAGATAATATTCAAAGCAAAGAAAACGATGTAGAATGGTAGATAAAGGCAAAGAACATTTTTGGAAAAATAGAATAACGATGGAAAGAATGTCGTTATGTGAAAGTAATTCGTTTTTATTAGCTTTGACAACACTGTCTTCTGCCTCTATCATTTTTTGTAGTGCATTTTTGAAAAGAAAATCTCAATCTCGAGACTATCGAAGTCAAGTCGACAAAAAGTCTGTTTTTATAGATTACCCGTGAAAAATACAGCAAAACATCAAGAGAAACTGTATAGTAAATTAAATTATTTATTGCATTTTTATTTACGAAAAAAGTAATGTTCCTTATCTCGATTCCTAGAAGTCCCATAAACAAGTTTCATAAACAAATAGTGTTCAGAATGATCTCTTGGACTTGAAAAAAATAAAAAAAAAATTTGAAGAAAAATTTAATTTAACCGTTTTTTAGTCGTTTCCAGTCGACACTATTTACGAAAAAAGTCATTTTGCGTATATCGCTTCCTGGATGTCCCATAAAAAAATTCATAGACAAATAGTGTTCAGAATGAGCTCTTAGACTAAAAAAAAAAAAATTGAAGAAAAATTGAATTTAACCGTTTTTAGGCGTTACCAGTCGATTTAAGCACTATTTACGAAAAAAAGTCATTTTCCTTGTCTCGATTTCTTGAAGTCCCCTAAAAATTTTTCATCGAAAAATAGTGTTCACAATGAGCTCTTAGACTTGAAAAAATACAAACAAACATTTTTGAAGGAAAATTTAATTTATATACAGTACGTTTTTTTTTATCGTGGGCCATAGGATTTTACATGTTAAAAATTATACCTTGTTTTAATGCATATTTCAACATATAATTTTAAAGCAAATTTTAGTTAGTAATAAATCAAATACTTTTCCACATGATGCGCTTAATTAGATTACCTTAAACATGTTTTATTCCATTAAAAAATGAAATTAATTCACTAATCAATCTAACATTTTAGAAATTCAAGGTACTTTGATTATGTTTGTTCAGTTATTTATTTTAAATAATTTCATTTTTTAATGGAATAAAACTTGTTTAAATTATTCTGACTAGCGCATCATATAGAAAAATAATTGATTTATATTTCTAACTAAAATTTCGTTCAAAATTTTATGATAAAATATACATTAATACAAGGTATAATTTTTAGCATATAAAATCCTATGGCCCACGATAAAAAAAATACCCTGTATACTAATTGAGTTTTAAAAACTTGAATAGTGAAAAATGTAAAAATCGTAGAGAGTTGAAATTAAAAAATTATTAGATTTTAGTAATCAACCCCCACCCCCAAGGGGCGGGGTTTAAAGCACGCTCGATTTTTTTTTCTCGGTTTGTGTAAAATGGTCGATCGAGTCGATCCCGACCACTCCCACCCCTCTAGAACCGGCAGAGCCCCCTGGGCGAATTTTTGAAAATCGAAAAAAAAAACATCAAAACGCGCCGGATCAGAAGTCGATAGGCGACCGAGCGGGAGGGTGGCGGTCGTGTTTCTTAGAAACTAAAATCGATTTCAAAGGGACGCTCGGTGCCCGATTTTTGAATTTTTGCCCCAATCAGGCCACGCCCCCTTTTTTACTTTTCAGCGTACTTTCGGGGACGTATTTTTTTCTATGCAAATCGAAGAGATGAAACTTTCAGGGTAGGCGGGGGGTGAGACGAGCCGTGATCTCTAATTTTTTCAGAACCTTCCGACCACCCCGCGCCCCTCCAGAGCGCGTTATTCGGCCCACCCCGGACATTTTTCTCTTTCCTTTTTATTTCTTTCGAGGACGTATTTTTTTCTATTCATATCGGAGAGTTGAAACTTTTATTTTTTATTCCGTATTTTTTTCAAAATTTTTCAAACACCCCCTACCGAGCGCGTCACCCGGTTTTTCGTTTTTCTTCTTTTAGGGATTTCTTTTTTCTATTTATATCAGAGAGTTGAAACTTTCAGAGATGCCGGAAGATATAACCGGCTTGCATTGGGAATTTTTTCAAAATTTTTTAAAGAACACAATTTTACCCAAAAGTAGTTTAAACTTGGAAAACTAGTTCAATCTATTTACAAAAAAATTGACCTAATTTATTAATTCAATGCAAACATATTGAACCCTCTATTTCCAACACTGGTTGCTTAAAAACCCTATTATTTATACATAATATAGCAACTGGTATGGTTATGTACCAATTTTGGTTCAATTGCCTACTTAGTCGGAAGAGAAATTAAGAATGTTTGTGTATTTTCGAATGTCTGTTTTTGAGTTATAAATAATAATATTTATTACCGTATACACCTTTCACATGAAATTAAATAATTAACAATTGAATTATATGAAAACATAAAATTTAAAACCATGTACGCCTTGAAAATAATTAACTTTTAAAGGAAGATGCGTTACGTAAATTAATTACACTGATGAATTAAGAATAAATCTTAATTTTAATTTGTATTTGAAGTCGGAAGTTAATCCATTAAAATAATTATTCGGCTCCTGCAGCGAAGGATAATAGAACGAAACTTAATATTAACAATATTGTGTTTTTATTTATATTATATCTGTGTTATGTAAACAATTCTTACAAATTTAGTTTTTACTTTCTCCGTTACGAAGTACGAGAAAGTATTGTGATCGTGAAAATTTTTTTTTACGGAAATATCCGTTTTGGCGTCCCTAGATGCCATTTCAACAATTTCTGAAAAAAAAAATTGTGTTTGTGTGTGTGTGTGTGTGTAATAGAGCAATTGATATTAAACTTTAAACATAAGTTTTATTTGATAAGAACTGAAAAGCTTTTGGTAAAATTTCGTACACCGAAAGTGGGTGTTTACTGTTTTTTTAAATATACAAAATATCACAAAAACATTTAAACAAATATTGAAGACAACAAAAAAATGAACATCTTTTATTTGAAAATATTTTTCATAAAATCATTGTTATTCGAGAAAAAAAATTATTAATTTTTTTTTTCATTTTTGGTTTAAAATTATGAAACGATAATAATTTTCTCCGTAATAAGTAATTTTTTGTCTGTTGAGAAATAAATAAATATTTAAATAGCTATAGCAGATTTATGTTAATAATAATTGCAGAGAATCCCAAAATGAACAAGTTTTTTTTTCGAAATCCCTTAATAATAAATTTTTTTCTTGAATAACAATGATTTTATGAAAAATATTTTCAAGATGTTCATTTCTTTGATGTCTTTCATATTTGTTTGAATGTTTTCGTGATATTTTTCATATTTAAAAAAATATTAGAAAAAAAGCAGTTAAAGTAAACACCCACTTCCGGTGTACGAAATTTTACCAAAAGCTTTTCAGTTCTTCGGATTATCAAATAAGACGTATGTTCAAAGTTTCATATCAATTTTTTTATTAGTTTTTGAGATACAGCTTGCACGGACAAACACACCAGCCACAATTTTTTTTCCAGGAATTGTTGAAATGTCAAAATGTGAAATAAAATTACGATCACAATACTTTCTCGTGCTTCGTAACGGAGAAAGTAAAAAATGCAATTATTTTTGAATAATTTCATGTTTTAATAATGTTAAAAAATTACAGACAGTTCTTCTGTTTCGATATATTTTTTTGTATTTGTGACAAATTTTAATTTCGATTCTTTTAAAATCACATTGTTCTAGGCTCAAAGACCTCTGGTAAATTGCATGTTGAGGTCATTCGTAAAAGTGTCTCAATAAATGTATTGTCTCTCTCTCTCTCTCATTCGTTGTTCTCTTTATTTTAAAACATCGCAAGAGAGACACGCAATACATTTATTGAGACACTTTCCAAATGACCTCAGGCAACTGACCAGAGGTCTTTTAGCCTTTAAAACATCTATTTTCAAGCGAGCAGTGTATTTTTGAATGTCTGTTTTTGAGTTGTAAAAATCGAAAAAAAAATGCATGTATGCATGGCCAAAATTAAAAAAAAAACAATTCTTACTAAAGCGGGCGTATCCGCATATGCGAGCGGGCGGATACGCCCGCTATGGTAACGCGGTAGAGTTTGCAGCGGGCATATACGCCCGTTACAGTCGCTGTATTGTTCAGAATTGTTTTTTTTAATTTTGGCCAAACATGCACAAATTTTACAAGATTTTAGCATTTAATAAAAAAGCTCGTCCCAGTAGAAATTTTAACGAATTAATTGTGGTTGTTGAAGTGTTAAAAATGGATTATATGAAAAAATATTTATTATTTTACAATGATTGTGATTTGTGCATTTACCAGTTTTCGATTTTTAAAATTAAAAAGCAAACAATAAAAAATACACTCCCCTCTTGAAAATCGATGTTTCAAAATAACAATGAAATTTTGAAAGACAAAATTTTTCACAAATACAAAAAATATAATGAATGATGCTGCAGAAATTGGGGAGGGAAAAGGAGTGCAGGAGAAATATGTAAATGCCAAATATGCTATCCCAATAAAGGTGTTTTTTGTTTTTGTTTTTTTTTTTTTTTTAAATATTTACATATTTGTAGTTAGTATTATTAAGGATAGTAATAAATAGATATTAATTCTACCAAATAAAAAATCTGAATGTTTAAAATTCTCGACTTTCCCTGTATTTTAACATTTTCAAGACAATTTTAAAATAAATGTATTGAAATAAATATGTTAAATTGTTGCTATGTGTATTTCTATCATTAAATTTATTTTAAAATTCTCTTGGTGCTAATAACATAATTTTAAAAAGGCCGTGATAATGTTGGTACATTAACAGTTTAACCCGATTTATAGATTTTTAAAAATGTACAAAATTTAAATATATCACACGTTTTTGGAACAACATAGAATAATGAATATTTTTTTTTTATTTTGTAAAATTGTACCTTCATTATATATCTTTTTCAATTTTATCGATCGTCCTTTCAAGAATCAAAAAATACCCGTCTTTTGTATTTAACCCGCCAATGCTGACCTACTGGACCGGGTTTGTCGAATAACTTTATTCTCCGTTATTGTTTTTTATTGCAATTTCGAGGAGCTGCCACAGAGCCTAAATTGATTAATCTTTGTTTTATTGCCAAAAAGCATAAATTCAAGAAAAAACATGAACTATTAGTAACACGTTTCGAAAAATCTTCAGTTGAAAACCCCGGTGTCACCATTAAATTTGCGTCCCAATGGCGGGTAAACAAAACATATATTTTAAGAAAACAATGAATAGAAACTGAACCTTTAAATTTAAATAATACTGTAATTATATATTCCAACTATTTATTGACCACGCGGCCCATCAATTGCAAATAATTTTAGCAGTGTACATCTTACCTCGATCCCCGTATTAAAACTCGACCTGCACAAGGTGGCCGGAGAAGATAATCAAAATATTCGTTTTTTTTGTCGAGATTAAATTCCTATCACTAATCCGCGGCGTCAACAGGTAATATCAATTCAGTTTGCAGATCGCAGTCGCAAGAGCGTGCGTTCCGGTTTGGAATATTTATTTTTCGAAAGTTTTAGTGCCCGTTGTGTTGTGAAACATCTTCAGGATTTGTGTGTGTTGGTGTTTGTGTTTTTCCGCTCCATTCCGCCCCATCAATCCACGGGAAGCAAAGAAGCACTACATCTTAACCGCCAAGATGCCTCGAAGGAATTTTCCTTTCTGTAAGTTTGAATTTTCTTTCACCGAAAATGAAGTAAAGTATTGTTTGAGTAGTTTTAGAAAGTATCTGGCAATTGTTTTTTATATTTTTTAAGCGCTCGAGAAAAAGTTAGACAACTATTTTCAACTTTGCTTTGTTTGTTACTGGATTATAACATCTGCTGAGAAATAAATAATTATTATTACGGAAAGTAATATGACATAGATATTAATTCTACCAAATAAAAACTCATTTTAAATTTTGAATGTTTAAAATTCTCGACTAGTTTCGTCTTGTTATGATATTTTCAGAAGAGTTTTAATTTGGTAGAATAATTTCTATTTCATTTTACCGTCAGGGCGGTCCGTTGGTGTAGTGAGTACAGGCGAGCGCTTGTGCCGGTTGCACCGCGTGCCGTGTGGGTTCGAATCCCAGCCCGGCCGAAATATTTTTCGGGGATCGAGAAGTATTCGGTCGGGTCCATGGTTGTTGTATATACGTCTTTCATTATTTGTTTGTTCATTTATTCATTTAATTTATAACTTAAAATACATATATAAAAATTGATACCTGCTAATGGCATCAAGGCCAGGCATAACGCCGAAAACAAAACAAAAAACAAAAAAAGCAAAAATTTACTATCTTTAATAATATGAACTACCAATACGTGAACATCAAAATAATTATATCTATAAATTAGTTTCATAATTCACCCTATCTAGTTTTCAACTTGCATGTTTTATATAAAATTAAAACACTATCATGAGGGTGTCAAAAATTAACCATTTGAACTTATTTACAAATTTTCTTCTTTTTCGAAATACCGAACCTTAACTTTCCAATTTAATCAAAAAATCTGAATTACTAATTAATGTTGCTTAAGTAACTCTAGTAACGATAAGAAAATAAACAATGTTTGGGCTATTGAAAGAAAATTTATTTTATTTGATTTTATTCGGAACATCGTATAATAGATTTAAGCGCCATTTAAAATACATTGATTTATCACAGTATTCCTCATAATATCCTTGTGATCTTATTTATTTCTTATGTATTTATTTTTATTTTTGTATTCTATGTTATATGTATGTTATTATTTTGTTATAATAATTTTGTGTTTTACTGTTAATTTAATTACCATCTTAATTGATTAATTGTAATGTATTTTTGTAAAATGGTTATTCCGTTTAATAAATAAATAAAATCACCAAGAGTAAAAATTCACTTCCGATTGAGTTACTCAAGTAACGTTAAGAAAATAAACAATTTTTGAGCAATAAAAAAAATAATCGCGGAAAGTAAACATGTACTTTCAGCTTCCAAAATTCTACCGAACGTTTATTTAGTATTTCAAAATACCGTAAATAAAGTTTTTGGGCTACTTGGGCAACGGTGAAAAAATTAACAATTTTTAGACTATTGAAAAAATCCACTTCCGGTTTCCAAAATTCTACCAAACATTTTATAGTTCTTCGAAATACTGTAGAAATATTTTTGATTCTGAGCCTTTAGACAACGCGAAGAACTTTAGATTTAGATTTTAGATTTTTGAGGTGTCTTGAGACCATTTTTGGAAAATGTTTGTGAGTGTGTCCGAAGCAGATTTTTAAACTAAACTTAAAACTTAAGATTTTTTAAGACAATACGAAGAGCTGAAATTTTTTTAATAGAATTTTGAAAACCGAACTTTGTGCCCTTTTCCTACGAGTTTTAAAATTTTGAGGTCTGCTGAGACGGTTCCGACCATTTTTGAAAAATTTTTGTTGTATTTTTATCTCAAAAAGTAATAAAGATTTTTAAACTAAATTTAGAACTTAAGATTTTTTTTAGACAATGCGAAGAACTGAAAAATTTTGGATAAAATTTTGAAAACTGAACTCTTTTTACCTTTCTCCCCACCAGTTTTAAAATTTTGAGGTCCCCTGAGACGGTTCCGACAATTTTTGAAAAATTTCTGTTGGTGTATTTTTAATCTCAAAAAGTAATAAAGATTTTTAAACTAAACTTAAAACTTAAGATTTTTTTCAGACAATACGAAGAACTGAAAAATTTTTGATAGAATTTTGAATACTGAACTCTATGCCTTTTTCCTTTTTTCCTACGAGTTTTAAAATTTTGAGGTCTGCTGAGACGGTACCGACAATTTTTGAAAAATTTCTGTTGGTGTATTTTTATCTCAAAAAGTAATATAGATTTTAAATTAACTTTAAACTTAAAGAACTGAAAAATTTTTGATAAAATTTTGAAAACTGTACTCTGTGCACCTTTCCTTTTTCCCCTACGGTTTTTAAAATTTTGAGGTCCCCTGAGAAGGTTCCGACGATGTTTGAAGAATATCTGTTGGTGTATTTTTGGGTCAAAAAGTAATATAGATATTTAAACTATAAAGAACTGAAAAATGTTGTGTGAAAATTTTGAAAACTGAACTTTGTGCACTTTTCCTTTTTCCCTACGAGTTTTAAAATTTTTGAGGTCTACTCTAACGGTTCCGACCATTTTTGAAAAAAATTCTGTTGGTGTATTTTTAATCTCAAAAAGTAATAAAGATTTTGAAACTAAACTTAAAACTTAAGATTTTTTTAGACAATACGAAGAACTGAAAAAAAATTTAAAATTGAACTCTGTGCCCTTTTCCTTATCTCTACCAGTTTTAAAATTTTGAGGTCTCCTTAGACAGTTCCGACAATTTTTGAAAAATTTCTGTGTGTATTTTTATCTGAAAAAGTAATCAAGATTTTTAAACTAAACTTAAAACTTAAGATTTTTATTAGACAATACGAAGAACTGAAAAATTTTTGATAGAATTTTGAAAACTGAACTCTGCGCCCTTTTCCTTTTTTCCTACGAGTTTTAAAATTTTGAGGTCTGCTGAGACGGTTCCGACAATTTTTGAAAAATTTCTGTTGCTGTATTTTTATCTCAAAAAGTAATAAAGAGTTTAAAACCAAACTTAAAACTTAAGATTTGTTTAGACAATAGGAGAAACTGAAAAATTTTTGATAAAATTTTGAAAACAGCTCTGGGCCATTTTCCCTTTCCCCTAGGAGTTTTAGAATTTTGAGGTCCCCTGAGACAGTTCCGACCATTTTTGAAAAATTTCTGTTGGTGTATTTCTATCTCAAAAAGTAATAAAGATTTTTAAACTAAACTTAAAACTTAAGATTTTTATTAGACAATACGAAGAACTGAAAAATTTTTGATAGAATTTTGAAAACTGAACTCTGCGCTCTTTTCCTTTTTCCCTAGGAGTTTTAAAATTTTGAGCTGCCCTGAGACGGTTCCGACAATTTTTGAAAAATTTCTGTTGGTGTTTTTTTATTTCAAAAAGTAATAAAGAGTTTTAAACCAAACTTAAAACTTAAGATTTTTTTAGACAATAGGAGAAACTGAAAAATGTTTGATAAAATTTTGAAAACAGCTCTGTGCCATTTTCCCTTTCCCCTAGGAGTTTTAGAATTTTGAGGTCCCCTGAGACAGTTCCGACCATTTTTGAAAAAATATGTTGCTGTATTTTTATCTCAAAAACTAATAAAGATTTTTAAACTAAACTTCAAACTTAAGTTTTTTTTAGACAATACGAAGAACTGAAAAACTTTTAATAGAATTTTGAATTAACTGAACTTTGCGCCCTTTTCCTTTTTCCCTACTATTTTTAGAATTTTGAGGTCGCTTGAGACTGTTAAGATCATTTTTGAAAAAATTCTGTTGGTGTATTTTTATCTCAAAAAGTAATAAAGAATTTTAAACTAAATTTAAAACTTAAGATTTTTTTGGACAATACGAAGAACTGAGAATTTTTGGTCCCGACAGTTTTTGAAAAATTTATGTTGGTGTATTTTTATCTGAAAAAGTAATACAGATTTTTAAACTAAACTTAGAACTGAATTTTTCAAAACTGAAGTCTGAGCCTGTATTTTTTTTAGATAATACGAAAAACTGAAACATTTTTAATAGAATTTTGAAAACTGAACTCTGCATCCTTTTCCTTTTTCCCTACTAGTTTTAGAATTTTGAGGTCCCCTGAGAACTGAAAAATGTTTGATAGAATTTTGAAATAACTGAACTCTGTGCTCTTTTCCTTTTTCCCTACAATTTTTAAAATTTTGAGCTCCCATGAGACTGTTCCAACCATTTTTGAAAATTTTCTGTTGGTGTATTTCCGAGTGTCTAGTTGAAAAATATCATTATATGACAACGTTTCACTTTATCACAGCAAATTTATCAAAATTTTTTCACTACCTGCTGGAAAATGCCATTGTGTAATGAATTTCTTTTATTTTCAATATTTTGAAATCTGAGCCCTTTAACAAATTTTAGAATTTTAAGTACTAAGACGATTCCGATCAATTAAAAAAAATGTCTAATTAAAAAAAATCGTTGTTTAATTCCTGTCTCGCTATAAATATAAAGTTGGTCGTGAGCAGACGCAAATTTATCAAAATCTTTTCACTACCTGCTGGAAAATGCCATTGTGTAATGAATTTCTTTTATTTTCAAAATTTTTAAATCTGAGCCCTTTAACAAATTTTAGAATTTTAAAGTGCTAAGACGATTCCGATCAACTAAAAAAAAATTTCTAATTAAAAAAATCGTTGTTTAATTCCTGTCTCGCTATAAATATAAAGTTGGTCGTGAGCAGACGCAAAATTGACCATCTTCAACTGTCATCTTGAGCGGAGAATTTGAAAATTGTACATACTATTTGTCAGGTAAACATGGGCTACCTATCTCAAAACCTACCTGGCCGGTATGAAATGCATTTTGACCAAATACAAAGACGCCACTCGAGTGCACCGCATGGCCCAATCAACGGGATCGCACTCCTCGTAGTCCAGCTCGTGCTCTAAAATCTTATGCTGAATCAGCGCCGACTCCTTCTCCATCGTCATCTTGCTGTAAACCCAACTCAACATCTGAAGATTGTTTATGTAAATGCTGTGCAGCTTCGACTTTACGTCCGCGGGTTTCGCCTCCTGGCGAGAAAACAACTCCTCAGTACTAAAACAAGCAGTTACCCATTGTAAATCCGTTCGGAATAATAATTCCAAATCGCCTGTTTACTTAATGGCGGAATAATAATAACAATTCGACGGTTGAAACTCAAGTTGACTTAACGACGGGAGCGTATCGCGTCCTGACGACGGGAGTTTATCAGCTCAATCAATTTAAATCAAAGTGCAAAGTTTTTTTTTAGTTACTTGTATTACCTAGATAAATGGTCAATAAACATTATTATTATTATTATTATTAATCTATGGATATATCTGTCCATTTAACAATTAATAATTGAGCTGGTTACATGGACTTGTTGTTGAGGTCATTAAGAAAAAAACTCGTTTCGAGATTGAAAACAGTGAACGATCAACATACGTTTATTTTAATGCTTAAAATTTTAACGAAGATACCCTCAAATCAGCGGCGGCTCGTGGATGTTCGGCGGTGAGGCAACGGAAGAAAATTTGACCGTAAAAGCAACGGAATATTTGTTTCCTCTATTAGAGTAAGTAGTGCAGCACGAGCGGCATCTTTGTCTTTGCCTCCCCTATCAACGAGCCGCCGCTGCCTCAAATGTGTTGCTTAAAGTAGTGAAGCAGCATCGGGCTGTTACTAAGCAACACATCGTTTGTTAAAATGATCACGCCATTGCTGCATTACAGCTGATGCTTATAAACAACACAAAGTTGGTTAATAATCCAAAATGTTAGCCTGAATTTTCTTCAAGACAGATGCTGTCTTCACGTATAACCAAAAAGTGTAAACCATGTTTTAACCCTTTCGGCCCTGGTGGTGGCAATTGCCACCGCAACATTTACATGTCTCTACTTACTATGACAATCCATATGTTTGCTGTTTATCACTAGATGTCACTTCAGCAAAGTCTCTCTAATTAATTCCTATACTAATTAATCAAATTAGTTCAAATTTGGTATTTATGGTCTTAAGAAGCTCCCCATCAATAATAATTAACAAAAAAAATTTTTTTCATTTTTTAAAATCCAGGGCTGAAAGGGTTAAGATAGCTGTTGCCCCACCTTAGCAGTGATGGAACTTTGCCTAACGAGTAAATTTTGAACTTGTTACTTCGAAGGATCGCTCATTGTAGGCACCCGGTCCAACCCGGGAATGTGTTTTCGTTGTATTTAAAAATCAAAAAAATCCCCACTACAACTTTACAACATTTACAACCTAACCTATAAATGACAACATTTGCCTGCATCTGCTTCGACGTGATATCCTCGAGCAGCTCCTTCGCCTTGGAGTACTCCCCCAGTTTCGACAGCGTGAACGACAGATGATTGATGATCCTCAGGTACAGGTACACGATGAACGGTTCCGCGATGACGTCCTTCACCAGTTCCATGGCGATCTCCAGTTTCCCCTTGCTTCCGATGAAATCGTCGGCGGTCAGTTTGATCTTCGCGTCCTCGTAATACAGGGAGGCCTTCATGGCGATCAGCTTCAGGTGGGCGTCGCCATCTCTGTCCGCCGCCGCTATCGAATCGTCCAGCTTGGTCTGGAGGCCCTCGAAGAGCTTGTCCAGGAGCTGGTGCTCGGGCTTGTCGCCGCTGTCAGATTTGGGAAGGTCCGCCTTCTGGGAGGTCTTCTTCAGGTCGTCGAACAGCCTCTCGAGTTCCTTGTACGTGTCCTCGTTGAGCGCCGCCATTTGCGTTAGATCGCGCCGATTTTCCGTCAAACGAAAATTTTCACTTCAAAAATTGTGTCCGGGTTTGGTTGTTTTTCGTCGAATACTAGATTTGGACGGAATCTTTGAATTCGTGCTACAAACTTTGAAACTTTGAAAAGTACTTTGGTTATAGTAGTAAGTCTTATAGTCCAGTCAAATTAGACATAACAACTTTAATCTGTAAAGTTCTGAAATTTGGTATACATTACGGCTATATGTCAAAATTTGTTGCGCTCGAGCCGCCATCTTGGGAAGACGGTACACTTTTTTTAGTTTTTTGCTTATATCTCGGTAACTATAACCGATACGAAAAAATAGTTCAGATAAAAAATATGGTTTATTAAATTGCCCCTAAGAAAGGCATATTAACATTTTTTTTATTTCCAATACTTTAGCTTTAATCCGACTTTGAGTAGCAAAATTATTTATATTTTTGCCCGCGATTTGCCCGTAAAATTAGTAAAATATATGTAAAAAAATTCATTTCATCAAATTACGAAGAGATAGAGAGACAGACAGAAAATAAATATGTACACCAGAAAAGGGTAAAATTGAGAGAAAAAATTACTCTTCGCGTCATTTAAATTTGCGAAAAATATCAATAACTTTCGTGCCTCGAAAAAAATATAAAGGCAATTGCTATCGACTTAAAACTTGCCAAAGTTATTCAAAATACACCCTTAATTATGATTATTTAAAAATCATAAATACTCTTTACCTAAATTTTGCAATAAATTTATGCAAACGGATCGTAAAGCGAAAAAATCAAAAACTTTCGTGACTCGAAAAAAATGTAAAGACAATTGCTATCGAGTTAAAACTTGCCAAAGTTACTCAAAATACACCCTTATTTATGATTATTTAAAAATCATAAATACCCTTTACCTAAATTTTGCAATAAATTTATGCAAACGGATCGTAAAGCGAAAAAAATCAAAAACTTTCGTGTCTCGAAAAAAAATAAAAAGACAATTGCTATCGACTTAAAACTTGCCAAAGTTACTCAAAATACACCCTTATTTATGATTATTTAAAAATCATAAATACCCTTTACCTAAATTTTGCAATAAATTTATGCAAACGGATCGTAAAGCGAAAAAAATCAAAAACTTTCGTGTCTCGAAAAAAAATAAAACGACAATTGCTATCGTCTTAAAACTTGCCAAAGTTATTCAAAATACACTCTTAATTAAGATTATTTAAAAATCATAAATACCCTTTACCTAAATTTTGCAATAAATTTATGCAAACGGATCGTAAAGCGAAAAAAATCAAAAACTTTCGTGCCTCGAAAAAAAATAAAAAGACAATTGCTATCGTCTTAAAACTTGCCAAAGTTATTCAAAATACACCCTTAATTATGATTATTTAAAAATCATAAATACCCTTTACCTAAATTTTGCAATCAATTTATGCAAACGGATCGTAAAGCGAAAAAAATCAAAAACTTTCGTGTCTCGAAAAAAAATAAAAAGCCAATTGCTATCGACTTAAAACTTGCCAAAGTTATTCAAAATACACCCTTAATTATGATTATTTAAAAATCATAAATACGCTGTACCTAAATTTTGCAATAAATGTATGCAAACGGATCGTAAAGCGATAAAAATCAAAAACTTTCGTGTCTCGAAAAAAAAATAAAAAAACAATTGCTATCGACTTAAAACTTGCCAAAGTTATTCAAAATACACCCTTAATTATGATTATTTAAAAATCATAAATACCTTATACCTAAATTTTGCAATAAATTTATGCAAACGGTTCGTAAAGCGAAAAAAATCAAAAACTTTCGTGTCTCGAAAAAAAATAAAAAGACAATTGCTATCGACTTAAAACTTGCCAAAGTTATTCAAAATACACCCTTAATTATGATTATTTAAAAAACATCCTTTTCCTAAATTTTGAAATAAATTTATACAAACAGAGCGTAAGTTTGCGAAAAAATTCAATAACTTTCGTGACTCGAAAAAAAATATAATGGCAATTGCTATCGACTTAAAACTTGCCAAAGTTACTCAAAATACATCCTAAATTATGATTATTTAAAAAACATAAATACCCTTTTTCTACATTTTGAAATAACTTTATACAAACAGAGCGTGAATTTGCGAAAAATTTTAATAATTTTCGTAACTCGAAAAAAAATATAAAGACAATTGCTATCGACTTGAAACTTGCTAAGATTACTCAAAATACACCCTAAATTATGATTATTTAAAAAACATAAATACCCTTTTTCTACATTTTGAAATAACTTTATACAAACAGAGCGTGAATTTGCGAAAAATTTTAATAATTTTCGTAACTCGAAAAAAAATATAAAGACAATTGCTATCGACTTGAAACTTGCTAAGATTACTCAAAATACACCCCAAATTATGATTATTTAAAAAACATAAATACCCTTTTTCTACATTTTGAAATAACTTTATACAAACAGAGCGTGAATTTGCGAAAAATTTTAATAATTTTCGTAACTCGAAAAAAAATATAAAGACAATTGCTATCGACTTGAAACTTGCCAAAGTTATTCAAAATACACCCTAAATTATGATTATTTAAAAAACATAAACATCCTTTTCCTAAATTTTGAAATAAATTTATACAAACAGAGCGTAAGTTTGCGAAAAAATTCAATAACTTTCATGACTCGAAAAAAATATAAAGACATTTGCTATTGACTTAAAACTTGCCAAAATTACTCAAAATACACGCTAAATTATGATGATTTAAAAAACATAAACACCCTTTCCCTAAATTTTGAAATTAATTTATACATAAATTTGCGAAACATTTTAATAACTGTAGTGACTCGAAAAAAAAGACAATTGCTATCGACTAAGGTCCATCAGTCCTAACATAGCAACTCGAAATATTGTTTTTTTTTATTACTGATTAAATAAATGTAAATAATTTACCTCATCAAGAAAAAAAATATATCTGGAATTTCATAAGGTCCTCTTATCATATCTGTACAAATCATTCATCAAATAACAGCGTGTTCGAGCAAATATTCGAATCTATTTGCGCTCAGATAAATACGAATCAATATACGATATAAACACTAGGAAAGAAAAAAAAATTGAATACGTAACTTTCTTCAATTTGAAAAAATGTTCTAGTGGTCATTCAATTTGAAACGTTAAAAACTACTTTTAAAACGAGCAGCGTTGTTAATTCCTCTCATTCTTATAGTAACAAAGGTGACAAAATGGCTAATATCTAGAGATGGCCCAAAACTGCTACTTTTGAATCACGTTGCTACCTGTGATTGCTACTTTCTAATATCAGTGATTTTAAACAGTGACTGTGATTACAGTAACACTTTTTGAAACTGTTAACGGTTTAAATGAAAAATTTCTTTAAAATTTTAGATCTTATGCCAAAAAAATTATTAGAAAGTTTTTTACTGCCATAATTTTTTTCTGATAAAATTAATTTAAAAAGTGCTTCCTTTCACGTGTGAAAAAGATGTGGGAACGCTTTATTTTCAATGATAAACATTATTTGACTGTGAAAAATTAATCCAATTTTTTCAATATTTTGATATATTCTTATATTAACAGTTGCAGAAAAAATATTGTTTGTATTACGTGTGCTAAATAGGTGTGCATTCTTATGCGCAACAAAAATATACCTACTTCGCGTATTTAATACAATAATAATATGTTTACTTTCTCCTAAGTACGAGAAAGTATTGTAATCGTGATTTTTTTTTCAAAATTTTTTTTTACGGAAATATCCGTTTTGGGGTCCCTAGATGCCATTTTAACAATTTCTGGAAAAAAAAAATTGTGTCTGTGTGTGTGTGTGTGTGTGTGTGTCTGTGTGTGTGTGTCTGTTGTGTGCGCTGTATCTCAAAAACTAATCGAGCAATTGATATCAAACTTTGAACATAAGTTTTATTTGATAATCCGAAGAATTGAAAAGCTTTTGGTAAAATTTCATACACCGGAAGTGGGTGTTTGCCTTAACTGTTTTTTGTTTTTTGCCAATATTTTCTTAAATATAAAAAATATCACAAAAATATTAAGACAAACATTGAAGACAGCAAAGAAATGCACATCTTTTGCTTGAACATATTTTTCATAAAATCATTGCTATTCGAGAAAAAAATATATTATTAATTTTTAATTTTTGCTTTATAATTATAAAAGGATAATAGTTACAGCAAATTTATGTTGATAATAATTGTAAAGATTGCTAAAATAAACAACTTATAAAGAATAAGTTTTTGTGGAAATCCCTTTAGTTTTTGAGTAAACTGAGTTTTTGAATTTGAAGTATAATTTTTCCATCTTTCATAATTTTGACGTTTTAAACGTCAGTTTCATCCGAGTTTACACGTGTTAACGCATTCTGCTAGCAATGCGTTAATATCACTCTTTTCGGACGGTCGTAGAATTATTATTTGAACTTATTTGTTATGAATAGATGACTTCATTCACTGCCTGTATATAAAAAAGGGTTTTTACTAACGAAACCTCAGCGTTTCCATTTAAGTGAAAATATCTAAAAATAAACTTGTTTGGGGTCGCGGGTTAGTGTAGTCCCACCCGAAAGAGTGATTCTGCGCTTCCGATTACAATTAACGCTTAATTACACAATATTAAACAGGTGGTCGTTCTTCTCAACGAAAAAGCTCAGTGCACAAATTTTTACACAACAACGTGCTGGTTCCATTTAAAACATTGTTTTGATAATAATATTAAAAAAAATGTGTGCTTAATGTCCTTTAATAATAATAATAAGTGAGTACAAATTATTTCTAAGATTAAAGTATGTAAAAAAAATAATTAATTACTGGCGGTAGTATTCCTGCTTAGGGACCTCGTGGTCATGAGTTCGAAGCCCATCCGGGCGGTCACTTTTTCGAAACGATAAATGGCCACGTGGGTCCATGGATGAGTAGTGGTTGTCCCATTTTTACATTATAAATAATAAATTACAGTAAACTCTTAC
The DNA here is from genome assembly GCA_910593695.2 of Ocypus olens. NCBI lineage: Eukaryota > Metazoa > Arthropoda > Insecta > Coleoptera > Staphylinidae > Ocypus > Ocypus olens. The sequence continues at coordinate 45,037,189 of OU343054.1, forward strand.
GCGGTTTTCTTTTCTTATTTCTTACAATTTTTTAGCGTGAGTGGAAGTCAATCGGTCAAAATCTTTGGCACTGTCCGTCACTGCCTATCCCCGTAAGTTAGTGTAGATCCTCTACTGTAAATAAAAATTGTTCAAAAGTTCAAAATTTTCGTGTTGCCCCTTTCGTGGATTATCTGCGGAATTCGCTTATCCGCAGTTGCCGCGCCACTCAATTCCGCTGATAATCGGGAGTTTGCAGTATTAACAAAGCGGTTGTGGCAGAATGCCCTAATAAATCCTTCCTTTTAATAAAAAGAAGAAAATAAATAATAAATAAAAACAATTCATGTTGTGTAGTGTATCCGCAATTGTTGTTTCAATTCCATGGCATGTCATTATTTTTTTATAAAATCACATTACTTTTTCTTAATTATTTCAACTTAGAAAAACGTAAAGTGTCACGTGTGAACATTAATAAAATCAGAATTTTTCCCTCTACAAGAAAGTCAAATACATTTTGTCTCTAAAATAAATAGGGGAGCCAATATTTGAACACTTGAAAAATAAATGTTGCGTCCGCCAAATCAACACCCGGTATATGAGATAATTGTACTTCCTTAAGTTTGTATTTATGATTTATATAATTATCTCATATAAATAAAAACAACTTTGTGACTAAAACTGAAATTTACAAAAATCATTAATCGACAACGCCAATTTATCATTCAAAATCGCTCCATAATTCTTCCTTATAATTAGAAAGAAAAATTAATTAATAAAAACAACTTTTTAAAATTTATAAAAACTATTCTAGAAATCATTGTTCCTTAAGATTTAAAATAATAATAATTAAAAACAACTTTGCGACTAAAGCTGAAATTTACAAGAATTATATTAGAAACCACTGTTTTCTTTGCAGGACTATTAAATAATGGATAATGTTAAACTAATTTTCGGAATTTACGATTCTGAACGCTCGTCTTACTCGAATCACTCGGAGTTGTGTTACGTGGACGCGGCGAAAACTCAAAATTTTTGCAAAGTGGACTTCGATCTAGTGCTGTGCTGGCCGAGTACATCTCCTGGAACTTATGCGACTTTGCCTTGCTTTTCGCAACTGAATGGAATCAAATATGATACATCGCGTAAGTATAACTAACGAAAAAAGTTAAGAGTTTTGAAAATACGTATTGATCATTTTCACTTGGTGAAAATTATTTAAATATTTTTTCTAATTTTGAAAACATCCATTGATCATTTTTACTTTTGTTGATCGTGAAATTTTTTCAAAGATTTTTGCATATTTTTCGCAGTTGAAAGAAATTAAGTATGAGTTTTGTTTACAGAAAAAAATCTAATTTTAAAAACATCCATTAATCATTTTTACGTTTGTTGATCGTGAACATTTTTCAAAGTTTTTTGCATATTTTTCGCAGTTGAAAGAAATTAAATATGAGTTTTGTTAACAAAAAAAAATCTAATTTTGAAAACATCCAGTAATCATTTTTACTTTTGTTAATCGTGAACATTTTTTAAAGATTTTTGCATATTTTTCGCAGTTGAAAGAAATTATGTATGAGTTTTGTTAACAGAAAAAAATCTAATTTTGAAAACATCCAGTAATCATTTTTACTTTTGTTGATCGTGAACATTTTTCAAAGCTTTTGCATATTTTTCGCAGTTGAAAGAAATTAAATATGAGTTTTGTTAACAGAAAAAAATCTAATTTTGAAAACATCCAGTAATCATTTTTACTTTTGTTAATCGTGAACATTTTTCAAAGATTTTTGCATATTTTTCGCAGTTGAAAGAAATTAAGTATGAGTTTTGTTAACAAAAAAAAATCTAATTTTGAAAACATCCAGTAATCATTTTTACTTTTGTTGATGGTGAACATTTTTCAAAGATTTTTGCATATTTTTCGCAGTTGAAAGAAATTAAATATGAGTTTTGTTAACAGAAAAAAACCTAATTTTGAAAACATCCATTAATCATTTTTACTTTTGTTGATCGTGAACATTTTTCAAAGATTTTTGCATATTTTTCGCAGTTGAAAGAAATTAAGTATGAGTTTTGTTAACAAAAAAAAAATCTAATTTTAAAAACATCCAGTAATCATTTTTACTTTTGTTGATCGTGAACATTTTTCAAAGATTTTTGCATATTTTTCGCTGTTGAAAGAATTTAAATATGAGTTTTGTTAACAGAAAAAAATCTAATTTTGAAAACATCTATTAATCATTTTTACTTTTGTTGATTGTGAACATTTTTCAAAGATTTTTGCATATTTTTCGCAGTTGAAAGAAATTAAATATGAGTTTTGTTAACAGAAAAAAATCTAATTTTGAAAACATCCATTAATCATTTTTACTTTTGTTGATCGTGAACATTTTTCAAAGATTTTTGCGTATTTTTCGCAGTTGAATGAAATTAATTAAATATGAGTTTTGTTAACAAAAAATTCTAATTTTGAAAACATCCATCGATCATTTTTACTTTCTCCGTTACGAAGTACGAGAAAGTATTGTGATCGTGATTTTTTTTCAAATTTTTTTTTTACGGAAATATCCGTTTTGGGGTCCCTAGAAGCCATTTCAACAATTTCTGGAAAAAAAAAATTTGTGTGTGTGTGTGTGTTGTGTGTGTGTCTGTCTGTCTGCTGTGTGTGTGTGTCTGTCTGTGTGCGCTGTATCTCAAAAAGTAATAGAGCAATTGATATGAAACTTTGAACATACGTCTTATTTGATAATCCGAAGAACTGAAAAGCTTTTGGTAAAATTTCGCACACCGGAAGTGGGTGTTTACCTTAACTATTTTTTGTTTTTTGCCAATATTTTCTTAAATATGAAAAATATCACAAAAACATTTAAACAAACATCAAAGACAACAAAGAAATGAACATCTTTTGCTTGAAAATATTTTTTATAAAATCGTTGCTATTCGAGAAAAAAATTTATTAATTTTTTTAAATTTTTGGTTTATAATTATGAAACGATAATAGTTACAGCAAATTTATAATAATTGTAGATAATGTCAAAATGAACAACTTATAAAGAATAAGTTTTTTTCTACATCTCTTTAGTTTTTGAGTAAACTGAGTTTTTGAATTTGAAGTAAAATTTTGACGTTTTAAACGTCAGTTTTATCCGCGTCTACAAAACGTTCGATGCACATTTAAAATATGATTTAAATTAAAAATAAACCATGAAAGCGTAAATATAAGTGATATCATCAAGCCGGAGAAAGTAACATGATGGCCACATCACCATTTTTACTTTTGTTGATCGTGAAATTTTTTTAAAGATTTTTGCGTATTTTTCGCAGTTGAATGAAATTAAATATGAGTTTTGTTAACAAAAATGGTGATGTGGCCATCATGGTACTTTCTCCGATGGTATCATCATTTATATTTACACGTTCATGGTTTATTTACTATTTAAATCATATTTTAAATGTACATCGAGCGTTTTGTAGACTCGCATGAAACTGACGTTTAAAACGTCAAAATTATAAAAGATGGAAAAATTATACTTCAAATTCAAAAACTCAGTTTACTCAAAAACTAAAGAGATTTCGAAAAAACTTATTCTTTATAAGTTGTTCATTTTGGTATTCTCTACAATTATTATGAACATAAATTTGCTGTAACTATTATCGTTTCATAACTATAATCCAAAAATGAAAAAAAAAAAAATTCTCAAATAACAATGATTTTATGAAAAATGTTTTCAAACAAAATAATGGCATCTAGGGACCCCAAAACGGATATTTCCGTAAAAAAATTTTTTGAAAAAAATCACGATCACCATACTTTCTTGTACTTCGTAACGGAGAAAGTAAAAATTATAATTTTGGAAACATCCATTGATCATTTTTACTCTTGTTGATAGTGAAAATTTTTCAAAGATTTTTGCCTATTTTTCGCAGTTGAATGAAATTAAATATGAGTATTATTAACAAAAAAAATCTAATTTTGAAAATATGTTTTGATCATTTTTACTAAGTAAGGGAAAGTATTGTGATCATGAAAATGTTTCCAATTTTTTTACGGAATTATCCATTTTGAGCTCCTTAGAGACGAGTCCGACAGTTTTTGAAAAAACAAATTTTGTCTGTCTATGGGCGCTGTATTTCAAAAACTAATACAGATTTTGGACATCAGCTTTATTTAACAATCCAAAGATCAATGATATAAGGTTTTTGATAAAATTCTGAAAACCGAAAGTGGGTGTTTACTTTAACCGTTTTTTTTTTCTCCAATTTTTTTTATTACAAAAAACATTATATAAATGATGAAAAAACTGCACTTCTGTTGTTGATAAATGTATTTCATAAACTCTGATCTTTGAGAAGAAATTAGAGATAGATATTTTTACCACTTTTTATGTATAATTATGAAATGATCAAATTTAAATAAACAAAAATTGTATTTTTTTTCGATCCCACTAGTTTTCGAAAAATCATTAAAATTCTTTACCTTACTACTCATGTGTTTTCGGGGATACAAGTTTCTGATTTTTTGAGTGTGCAATTTTAAATGGATTATTGATAAAAATTTCTATTTATGATTTTTTGACTTTGCGATTACATATGGAATACTTTTTTTGCCCAGGTAGGTGTACTATGTGTTATACGGTTTTATATCTATATATGAAATTAAATGGTCACAGGCGGATATTTCTCGATTAGAAAAGTATTCCGCTCGGGCGGAGAGTCGAACCCACTCGACTCGAAATCCAGCGGGCAGGTGCTCGCGCTACTACACCACCATGGAATATTTATTACTTATTTTGGAGATGTAAAAAATTACTTTGTTTCGGAACATATGAACCCGGCCCTATCGATCGATGAGCTTTCGTTTTGCAGGAAATCTCCGGCAGGTCGAGTTTTTGATGTGTGTTGCGTTCATAATGGGCCCTAATTATATCTCCCTTACATTTCCCGCTTTAGTGTATAAATATAGATTTCATGAATAATGCACATTGTAATTATTAAATTACTCTTGTATTGTATGTATTTTCTAAGCGCGTTCTCTCATTTTTTTTATATGAAAAATATTGCAAAAAAACCCTTGAACAAAAGTTGATTGAGAGACAGTGTGCATAGACACACAGCAAAGAGAGAGACAGACAGACAGACACACAGCAGACTGACAGACACACAGCAGAGAGATAGACAGACACACCTAAAACAGACAGACACACAGCAGATAGATAGACAGACACACCTAAGACAGACAGACACGCAGCAGACAGACAAACACACAGCAGACAGACAGACATATAGCAGACAGACACACAGATACAAACATTTTTTTCCAAACATTGTAGAATTCAAAACGAATATTTGCGTTAAAATTTTTTTTAAGAAAACTTCACGATCATAATACTTTGTACGAAGGAAGTAAAAATAAAGTTTATACATATTTGTGGCCAACTTACTGTCAAATTTCTCGCAGAAAACGCGACACGTTTCTGCCTGCCCAACGGCGAATGGTCCGAGTACTCCGATTACAGCGCCTGCAGGGAGCTTCCGTCGTCCAGCCACGGCACGCCCGACGACCTCCTGGAGCTCACCACGACCATCTACCTCGTCGGCTACTCCCTCAGCCTGGCCGCCCTCCTCGTCGCCGTGTACATCTTGTGGCGTTACAAGTACGTCGAATGGGGTTCCCAAAAGTGAGTTGGAGGAGTTGAATCTCACTTCCGAATTCAAGTAAAGAGACCACTTCTCCACTGACTTTCCGGGACCCGGACCCTTGTGCGCGCGTGATCCTTAACGGCTCCGTTCGCGGCAGCGGTGAGGCGCTTCAAAAAATGGAAGTGTTAGATCTGGCAAAGGTAACCTGCCTGAGACCCAAACTTCCACCTCCCAAAAACACCACCTCGACGTTCTGGCTTCGAAGCCCACTCACCGGCGGTATTTAAGCGAGCGCCGCGTCAAGCCTTTATTTGCCAGTGTTTATCGATGGCCAATAATATCGATCGGGTTATCTATGGTTTCGAATTAAATAAATAATCGTGTGTTTGCGCGATAGTGTATAACCTGGGCAAACATTTCGACGTGTTTTTTTTTTCTTTTTTTTTTCGCGCGGTACTAATCTCCCGCACCGGTTTCAGGGATCTCAGGTGCCTGAGGAATTCCATTCACATGAACCTGATGGTCAGCTATATCTGCGCTGATTTCGTCTGGATACTCACGTTCGTCGTCCAAGTGAGTTTTTGGATTTCGGTGTTTGCATGATAATGTAATCAGGATTTACTATCGATCGAAAAAAAAAACAACTAGGAAATCCAGAAGATTAACAAAATTATGCAATATAGAGTATGTCCTAGTTAGAAAAATATCTATAAATAGAAAACTTAGATGACTAACAAAATTATGCCATATACAGTATGCCCCAGTTATAAAAATATAGAAAAACAAATTGGAAATCTAGAAGGTTAACAAAATTGTTTCATAGAACAAATATTCACTTCCGGTGCACGAAATTTCACCAAAAGCTCTTCAGTACTTCAAATCAGTGACGGTTCGCGGGTTTTTTTTCTGGTATTCTGGTACGGCCGAGGTAACAAGAGGTGGTAATACAGATAGGTGCGGTCACGCAGCCAGCCGTCTCTGCAACTGACCCTACCTATCTGTATTACCACCTCTTGTTCCTCGGCCGTACCAGAAAAAACCCCGCGAACCGTCACTGCTTCGAATTGTCAAGTAAAGCTCACCTTCAAAGTTTCATTTGAATATATATTTTGACAGCGCCCACGGACGGACATTCTCACAGCAGACACACTTACAGACATTTTTCAAAAACGGTCAGATTCGATTCGCGGGAACCCAAAATGGATATTTCCGTTGAAGCTTAGATTTCGCGAATTTTCATGAAAACAAAATGTTGCTGACAAGTAACTTCCTCCGATTTAATGGATGTACAAAGTTTCATTTGGAATTATTTAGTAATTTCCACAGACGGACAGACATTTTCATAGCAGACATTTTTCAAAAATCGTCGGAATCGTCTCGCGGGAACTCCAAATTGATATTTCCGTTGAAGCTTAAAATTCGCGAATTTTCATGAAAACAAAATGTTGGTGTGGTCATCATGTAACTTTCTCCGATTTGATGGGAGGTGGGAGTAGGACAACTATTCCACACGATCGTCGATAGAGTTTTGATGAAGTGGTCGCAAATCTTCAGTAATGAAGATGCACCAGAAGAAGAAGAAAATCAACATTTCTCAAGTAAATAGCGTTGTTTGATTTTTTTTTAATTGGTTAATATTTTCATAATTCTAACGTCAACGCGTTAGTATACTACAAAAATTAACGCAAAATCATAAAATTCCAAAGCCATGAAGTCGTGTTGTTGATTTTTAGAAATAGCACAGTTGCCAATTTGTCGATTTTGATAGATTAAATTAGTTGTATCTTGGTATGATTTAAATTAATTGTTTTCGTATAATTAACACAACATATTTTTATTCGTCTCTCCGACTAGTTTCGGCCTTGAGAATGACCAAAGGTCGAAACTAGTCGGAGAGACAAATAAAAATAGTGAAACAAAACCAAGTGTTTTAACCCGCCAATGGTGACCCTACTGGTCTGTGAGACCGGGTGTGTCGAATAACTTTATTCTCCGTTATTGTTTTTTGCTGCAATTTCGAGTAGCTGCCGCATTGCAGAGCTTAAATTGATTAAATATCTTGTATTGTCAAAGAGCATAAATTAAAAAAAAAAACATGAACTACTAGTAACAGGTTTCAAAAAATCTTCAGTTGAAAACCCCGGTGCGTGAGACCGGCGTCACCAATGTGGGTTAATTAATCAAAATTATATAATAACGTTTCACCACGGAGAGAGAGAGAGAGACAATACATTTATTGAGACAATTTTACAAATGACATCAACAGGCAATTGACCAAAGGTCTTTCAGCCTCACCCTTCACCACGGATTAAGTGAGAAATTAATTAAACATTTAAATTATAAAGTTACAACAAATGAGCAATAAAAAAAAAATCAAAAACGGATTTGTGACTGAACATTCTTGCGATTTTGGCAATTTGCCTTGATTTAAGATAACACTTACTTAACGATAAATCGTTCTTTTTCTCTTCAAAAAAAGAAGGGGAGGCTACCATCAACATATTTCACGAGCCGCCACTGAAATTAAGTACGGTTTTTGAAAATCCACGAGTTGTGAATTTTCGAATTGTGTAATACTCGAGCAAAAAAATATATAAAAAAAAATATAAAACGTGTAGACTAAATTCTACAAAAATTAAACTAGATTTGCAAATCATTGTTTTATCAAATCAAGTGCAGTTTTTGAAAATCCACCAATTATTTCACGAGTTGTGAATTTTTGAAAATTTTAGTTTTCGAATTGTGTAATACTCGAGCAAAAAATTTAAAAAAAATATAAAACGTGTCGACTAAATTCTACAAAAATTAAACTAGATTTGCAAATCATTGTTTTATCAAATCAAGTGCAGTTTTTGAAAATCCACCAATTATTTCACGAGTTGTGAATTTTTGAAAATTTTAGTTTTCGAATTGTGTAATACTCGAGCAAAAAATTAAAAAAAAATATAAAACGTGTCGACTAAATTCTACAAAAATTAAACTAGATTTGCAAATCATTGTTTTATCAAATCAAGTGCAGTTTTTGAAAATCCAGCAATTATTTCGCGAGTTGTGAATTTTTGAAAATTTTAGTTTTTGAATTGTGTAATACTCGAGGAAAAATTAAAAAAAATATATAAAACGTGTCGACTTAATTTCCACAAAAATTAAACTGGTTTTGCAAATCATTGTTTTATCAAATCAAGTGCAATTTTTAAAAATCCACCAATTATTTCGCGAGTTGTGAATTTTTGAAAATTTTAATTTTTGAATTGTGTAATACTCGAGCAAAAAATTGAAAAAAAATATAAAACGTGTTGACTAAATTCCACAAAAATTAAACTAGATTTGCAAATCATTGTTTTATCAAATCAAGTGCAGTTTTTGAAAATCCACCAATTAATTCGCGAGTTGTGAATTTTTGAAAATTTTAGTTTTTGAATTGTGCAATACTCGAGCAAAAAATTGAAAAAAAATATAAAACGTGTCGACTAAATTCCACAAAAATTAAACTAGATTTGCAAATCATTGTTTTATCAAATCAAGTGCAGTTTTTGAAAATCCACCAATTATTTCACGAGTTGTGAATTTTTGAATTTTAGTTTTCGAATTGTGTAATACTCGAGCAAAAATTAAAAAAAAAAAATATAAAACGTGTCGACTAAATTCTACAAAAATTAAACTAGATTTGCAAATCATTGTTTTATCAAATCAAGTGCAGTTTTTGAAAATCCAGCAATTATTTCGCGAGTTGTGAATTTTTGAAAATTTTAGTTTTCGAATTGTGTAATACTCGAGGAAAAATTAAAAAAAATATATAAAACGTGTCGACTTAATTTCCACAAAAATTAAACTAGTTTTGCAAATCATTGTTTTATCAAATCAAGTGCAATTTTTAAAAATCCACCAATTATTTCGCGAGTTGTGAATTTTTGAAAATTTTAATTTTTGAATTGTGTAATACTCGAGCAAAAAATTGAAAAAAAATATAAAACGTGTCGACTAAATTCCACAAAAATTAAACTAGATTTGCAAATCATTGTTTTATCAAATCAAGTGCAGTTTTTGAAAATCCACCAATTGTTTCGCGAGTTGTGAATTTTTGAAAATTTTAGTTTTTGAATTGTGTAATACTCGAGCAAAAAATTTAAAAAAAATATAAAACGTGTCGACTAAATTCTACAAAAATTAAACTAGATTTGCAAATCATTGTTTTATCAAATCAAGTGCAGTTTTTGAAAATCCAGCAATTATTTCGCGAGTTGTGAATTTTTGAAAATTTTAGTTTTCGAATTGTGTAATACTCGAGGAAAAATTAAAAAAAATATATAAAACGTGTCGACTTAATTTCCACAAAAATTAAACTAGTTTTGCAAATCATTGTTTTATCAAATCAAGTGCAATTTTTAAAAATCCACCAATTATTTCGCGAGTTGTGAATTTTTGAAAATTTTAATTTTTGAATTGTGTAATACTCGAGCAAAAAATTGAAAAAAAATATAAAACGTGTCGACTAAATTCCACAAAAATTAAACTAGATTTGCAAATCATTGTTTTATCAAATCAAGTGCAGTTTTTGAAAATCCACCAATTGTTTCGCGAGTTGTGAATTTTTGAAAATTTTAGTTTTTGAATTGTGTAATACTCGAGCAAAAAATTTAAAAAAAATATAAAACGTGTCGACTAAATTCTACAAAAATTAAACTAGATTTGCAAATCATCGTTTTATTAAATTAAGCAGGGACAGCTCATTATAAAGTACCAAGGAGCCATAGCACTACCTGTAGTTTCAAGCTCAGCAAGAATGTTTTAAACACTTTCGCTAGTTACTGGTCGAGGAAGATAAATCGTTCTTTTTTTTTACAAAAAAAGGAGGGGTGGTATATTATATAAGTGGCTCTACCATCAACATGTTTCACGAGCCGCCACTGGTGCTCGACATCATTTTTTTTTAATTTTTTAATAAAAAAACGATATTTTGGTTATTTTGGCTTGGAAAGCTTGTGAATTTAGATTTGACATGAACATTTTTCAATTATTTTTAATAGCTAATAAATGTACTATATTTTAACATTTAAATTATGAAATTTCAACAGTTGAGTTAATAAATTTATTTAATGTATCAAATATTCAAAATGAGAAAGGAGCACCGTTCCTCTCTTGGCAATAAGCCAATCGGTGATAAAACCCATCCCTTACATTTTGAAACATTTTTGGTGGAATTTGAACATTTGATACATTAAATAAGTTTGAAAAGAATCAATTTCTGAAATAAAAAAACAAAATATTTTTACAAAATCGAGAATAAAAAGGGCTACAAATTTAGTGAAATAAAAAAAAATGGTTTCCATTTAAAAAACATGTCTATGACGTCATACGTGATAGGCTAGTGACGTCATACCATTTTTAAAGAGGCTAAAAAGTGCGCAATCGACGTGTCCGAGGATTTTTTTCTGGAACTTATCTGCGATAAAACTCGTTCTTTACTAAACCCGTTCTTTAATATACCAATTTTTTTATTGGGTAGTCAAGTTGTTATTTTATACCATTTTACTTCAAAAATTCTAGGTTTTCGCTCTAGTAGACTTGACTTCATGCATCCTATTCACCATCCTGCTTCACTACTTTCATCTTGCGAACTTCTTTTGGATGTTCGTTGAAGGTAAGTCAAATTTACTCTTCAGAAATAAATGCATTTTTTTTAATTATTTTTTTTTAATTACAAATTATAATAATCATTGGCTGAAAGACTTAGGTCGCTGGCCCATTGTATTCCTCTAAGGAGGGCAATAAACGATTATTATTATTTATTAATAATCATATTTAGCTGTTCTATCAATAACATACAGAGTGTAAGAAATAATCGCTGTATTTTTTCATTTCAGGTCTGTATCTCTACATTCTGGTGGTGAAGACGTTCAGGGGCGATAAAATCAAGCTCCACGTCTGCGTGGCAATTGGCTGGGGTAACATTTAAAATCAAATAAATAATCAATTTCTAAATAAGCGTTTCCATATTTCAGGTGGGCCCATCCTGTTCGTAATCGCGTGGGGCTTGGCCAAAGGTGCGGTCCTGCATTTTGAAGATAACCTCACGGTAAACATATGAATGCATGTACATCATATAATAAATAATCATATCAAAAGTTAAGAAAATTATTCTATGGTTATCAAATATTGTCCACGATAATAGTGGATGTTTTTGTATACCGGGTGGTAACTCGCGAAACACAATAGGAAATCACGTGGAAATATATTTATGTTTATATTTTGGTTTCTCTGGTAAGTTTCCAGCAAAATTTTTACGAAGGGTGGTGAGTGGGCTGTATTCTACAATCCAACCAGTTGAACATAGCCCACCCTCCAAACAGTATATACAAGAAGTAAGATTTCACTGGTGGAAAACAATTAACATAGAAGTAATCCGTTTCTGTCTGCCTCTCTGATAATTTTCCAGCAGGGATGGTGGGTGGGTCCTATTCTACAATCCAATCAGTTAAACATAGCCCACCCTCCAAACAGTATATACACGAACTAAAATTTCACTGGTAGAAAACAATTAATGAACAACCCGTTTCTGTATTTTCTTTGGTAAATTTATTTATAGAAACTCTGAGCTATATACAACTGCTTGGATTGTGGGAAAAGCCCACCCACCACACTTCGATTAAACATTAACATAATCTACAAAACATTGCTTTGTCAGTCTATCAATGACGTTAACAGTTTAATAATCACAACAAACGGGGTGTGTACGCTAAGTAAAAGTTTCTACGAGGGTGGTGGGTGGGCCCTGTCCCACCCACCAAAGAGTAAAACACTAACAAATGTTTTACAGGTGGATAAGAATGAATGCAACATGAACATAATGAATTTGTTATTATTACATTATTCTGCATTCTTAAAAAAAATCAATTGCATGTTTTCTTAAAGATTTTAGACACAGTCCACATCTGCACGTGGAGACAGCACGTCCTGGACTGGATCTATCAATTTCCTGTCATCCTGGTTTTGTTAGTAAACTTAATCTTCCTGGTTGTTATCATGTGGGTAAGTTTAAGAAAAACTTAATGTAACAATTTTTTTATTACTGAAAAATGGTGATGTTGCCATCATGTTACTTTCTCCGACTTGATGGTATCATTTATATTTACGCTTTCATGGTTTATTTTAAATTTAAATCGTATTTTAAATGTACATCGAGCGTTGTGTAAACTCGGATAAAACTGACGTTTAAAACGTCAAAATTATGAAAGATGGAAAAAGTTTACTCAAAAACTAAAGGGATTTCGAAAAAAACTTATTCTTTATAAGTTTTTCATTTTAGCATTCTCTACAATTATTATTAACATACATTTGCTGTAACTATTATCGTCTTATAATTATAAACCAAAAATAAAAAAAAAAAATTTCTCAATTAAAAATGATTTTATGAAAAATGTTTTCAAGCAAAAGATGTTCATTTCTTTGTTGTCTGCAAAGTTTGTTTAAATGTTTTTGTGATATTTTTCATATTTAAGAAAATATTGGCAAAAACAAAAAACAGTTAAGGTAAACGCCCACTTTCGGTGTACGAAATTTTACCAAAAGCTTTTCAGTTCTTCGAATTATCAGATGAGATGGATGTTCAAAGTTTCATATCAATTGCTCTATTAGTTTTTGAGATACAGCGCGCACAAACACACACACACAGACATACACATAGACACATACATACACACAGACATACACATAGACACATACATAGACACACACATACACAGACACACACACAGACACACACACAGACACACACACAGACAGACACATAGACACACACATAGACACACACACACAGACACACACACAGACAGACACATAGACACACACATAGACACACACACACAGACACACACACAGACACACACACAGACAGACACATAGACACACACATAGACACACACACACAGACACATAGACACACACACACACACATAGACACACACACACACACACACACACACACAGACACACACAGACACACACAGACACAGACACACACAGCGTTATGGTTTTGTTTCCAAATGGAATACATCAATTGTTTTTATGGGAAATTAAAAGTGCATTATTTTTAGATGTATTTTATAATTTTAAAACTAATTCCTCGAACGTTGAATTTTTCACAATTTTTTTAATCTTTCAACGCAATTTTCTTCTTTTCCCGTTCAAGTTTTAAGCGCTATGGTTTTGTTTCCAGATGGGATACATCAATTGTTTTAATGGGAAAATAGAAGTGCATTCTTTTTGGATGTATTTTATAATTTTGAAAATAATTCCTCGAATGATGAATTTTTCACAATTTTTTTAATTTTTCAACGTAATTTTCTTCTCTTTCTGTTCAAGTTTTGAGCGTTATGGATTTGTTTCCAGATGGGATACAACAATTGTTTTCATGGGAAAATAGAAGTGCATTCTTTTTAGATGTATTTTATAATTTTAAAACTAATTCCTCGAACGATGAATTTTTCACAATTTTTCTAATCTTTCAACTCAATTTTCTTCTCTTCCTGTTCAAGTTTTGAGCGTTATGGTTTTGTTTCCAGATGGGATACATCAATTGTTTTCATGGGAAAATAAAAGTGCATTCTTTTTGGATGTATTATAATTTTAAAACTAATTCCTCAAACGATGAATTCTTCACAATTTTTCTAATCTTTCAACGTAATTTTCTTCTCTTCCTGTTCAAGTTTTGAGCGTTATGGTTTTGTTTCTAGATTGGATACATCAATTGTTTTCATGGGAAAATAAAAGTGCATTCTTTTTGGATGTATTTTATAATTTTAAAATTAATTCCTCGAACGATGAATTTTTCACAATTTTTCTAATTTTCCAACGCAACTTTCTTCTCTTCCTGTTTAAGTTTTGAGGGTTATGGTTTTGTTTCCAGATGGGATACATCAATTGTTTTCATGGGAAATTAAAAGTGCATTCTTTTTGGATGTATTTTATAATTTTAAAACTAATTCCTCGAACGATGAATTTTTCACAATTTTTCTAATCTTTCAACTCAATTTTCTTCTCTTCCTGTTCAAGTTTTGAGCGTTATGGTTTTGTTTCCAGATGGGATACATCAATTGTTTTCATGGGAAAATAAAAGTGCATTCTTTTTGGATGTATTATAATTTTAAAACTAATTCCTCGAACGATGAATTTTTCACAATTTTTCTAATCTTTCAACTCAATTTTCTTCTCTTCCTGTTCAAGTTTTGAGCGTTATGGTTTTGTTTCCAGATGGGATACATCAATTGTTTTCAAGGGAAAATAAAAGTGCATTCTTTTTGGATGTATTATAATTTTAAAACTAATTCCTCGAACGATGAATTTTTCACAATTTTTCTAATCTTTCAACTCAATTTTCTTCTCTTCCTGTTCAAGTTTTGAGCGTTATGGTTTTGTTTCCAGATGGGATACATCAATTGTTTTCATGGGAAAATAAAAGTGCATTCTTTTTGGATGTATTATAATTTTAAAACTAATTCCTCGAACGATGAATTTTTCACAATTTTTCTAATCTTTCAACTCAATTTTCTTCTCTTCCTGTTCAAGTTTTGAGCGTTATGGTTTTGTTTCCAGATGGGATACATCAATTGTTTTCATGGGAAAATAAAAGTGCATTCTTTTTGGATGTATTATAATTTTAAAACTAATTCCTCGAACGATGAATTTTTCACAATTTTTCTAATCTTTCAACTCAATTTTCTTCTCTTCCTGTTCAAGTTTTGAGCGTTATGGTTTTGTTTCCAGATGGGATACATCAATTGTTTTCAAGGGAAAATAAAAGTGCATTCTTTTTGGATGTATTATAATTTTAAAACTAATTCCTCGAACGATGAATTTTTCACAATTTTTCTAATCTTTCAACTCAATTTTCTTCTCTTCCTGTTCAAGTTTTGAGCGTTATGGTTTTGTTTCCAGATGGGATACATCAATTGTTTTCATGGGAAAATAAAAGTGCATTCTTTTTGGATGTATTATAATTTTAAAACTAATTCCTCGAACGATGAATTTTTCACAATTTTTCTAATCTTTCAACTCAATTTTCTTCTCTTCCTGTTCAAGTTTTGAGCGTTATGGTTTTGTTTCCAGATGGGATACATCAATTGTTTTCATGGGAAAATAAAAGTGCATTATTTTTAGACGTATTTTATAATTTTGAAACTTTTTTTTTACAACTTTTCTAATCTTATAATACAATTTTCGTCCCTTCCCGTACGAGTTTTGATCGCTGTGGGTTTTCAGCTTTAATTATGATTAAAACTCAGTACACTTTGATTTATTGCATTTTTTCTTTGTTCAAGGTCTTGATAACAAAACTACGTTCGGCGAACAACGTCGAAACCCAGCAGTACCGCAAAGCGGCGAAAGCCCTTCTCGTCCTGATGCCCCTGCTGGGCATCACGTACATCTTCGTCCTCTACGGCCCCTCCGAAGGTGTGCCGAAGAACATCTACGAGTGTTTACGCGCCGTCCTCCTGTCCACTCAGGTGAGCCATATCCTTATCGGAGGTTTCGAGTGTTTTCCTTCGATATTTCGAAAGAGGCGAGCGACGCCCAAAAAACACTCCAAAATCGAGGTGAAACACTGCGCAAACAGATAATCACTTATCTGGAATCGCTAAGTGAAATTAATCTTGTGTGTTTTTCCAATATTTTTTTTGTTGATTTACACGAATTACTAGTTTTAATCAAACTGAGCGAAAATAGCGCGTGCCCGATTCTTTGAAATGATGAGAAGTTGGATGGTTTTGGGTAGGCTAGTGTCCGAAGGATTCGGTATGGCAAGAAAAGTTACAGACATTGTTTAGGATACTTGGAGATGAATTGTTAAATTATTTTTTTTTTAATCTCTTGACTAACCAAGGTAAAATTATGTCAATGCATGTTTATTCTTTTATAAGAAAAATCGAATTATTAGCAATAATAATAATAATGATAATAATAAATGACTTTATTTCTTGAATTTGTTTTACATTACAGCTTATACCTAGTTACATCATATTTTCAATTTTCAAGAAAAAGGCGAGGTTCAGTTTTAAGTGCCTAACAGGGGCTAACTCACTGTTCTTCCACCTAACCTAACAATAAGTATCAGCCGCATAACTCTTAAGATAATAAGTAAAGGATGCTTCTTTTTTTTTAATTTGGCCCGGCATAACAATTTTGTCTTCAGCCAATCTGGTATCTAGTTGCTTCAAATTTTGTAATGTTTTCATTTTTACATACCAGCAGAAACTGTGAAAGACAAGGAAGAACTAGAAGTTTTTAAATTGGTCGATTAAACTTTTGTAAACGAATGATAATTTTTAACTATTATTTTGTGCAATAAAAGATCTTAAAGATGTAAATTTGCTGTTCCAGGGATTTACTGTTGCTGTATTCTATTGCTTCCTCAACACTGAGGTAAAGAATACGGTGGGACATCACATAAACTCTTGGAATACCCATAGGGCTCTTGGATCGCAGAGATCCAATCGTTACAGCAGTAGAGATTATACGCCTAGATCACGTGATAGTATAAGGTAAATAAAGTAATTAATATAATTTCAAATGAAAGATATGCTATTTGCGAGTAGATTTGGAAATTTTGAAGGTAATTCGGCGGGCAATATTTTTTTTAGAATTTTTTTAACAACGAGGTGCACATTTTTCTCACTCAAATTCAATTCAAGTTCAATGTGCTGCCATTTTGTTTCCAGTAGGAACACGCCAATTGTTTTCTGGTATGTCAAAAATATGCTATTTGCGAGTGGATTTGGGAATTTTGAAGGTAATTCCGCAGGCAATAATTTTTTTAGAATTTTTTTAACATCGAGGTGCACATTTTATTCACTCAAATTCAAGTTCAGTGTGCTGCCATTTTGTTTCCAGTAAGGATACGCCAATTGTTTTCTGGTATGTCAAAAATATGCTATTTGCGAGTGTATTTGGAAATTTTGAAGGTAATTCCGCGGGCAATAATTTGTTTAGAATTTTTTTAACAACGAGGTGCACATTTTACTCACTCGAATTCAATTCAAGTTTAATGTGCTGCCATTTTGTTTCCAGTAGGAACATGCCGATTGTTTTCTGGTATGTCAAACATATGCTACTTGCGAGTGGATTTGGGAATTTTGAAGGTAATTCCGCGGGCAATAATTTTTTTAGAATTTTTTTAACATCGAGGTGCACATTTTATTCACTCAAATTCAAGTTCGGTGTGCTGCCATTTTGTTTCCAGTAGGAACACGCCAATTGTTTTCTGGTATGTCAAAAATATGCTATTTGCGAGTGGATTTGGAAATTTTGAAGGTAATTCCGCGGGCAATAATTTTTTTAGAATTTTTTTAACAACGAGGTGCACATTTTTCTCACTCAAATTCAATTCAAGTTTAATGTGCTGCCATTTTGTTTCCAGTAGGAACACGCCAATTGTTTTCTGGTATGTCAAAAATATGCTATTTGCGAGTGGATTTGGAAATTTTGAAGGTAATTCCGCGGGCAATAATTTGTTTAGAATTTTTTTAACATCGAGGTGCACATTTCACTCACTCAAATTCAAGTTCAGTGTTTTGCCATTTTGAAAATTAACCAAAAAAAAAGAAGTTCACTTCAAAAATATGTCCTTTTTCGGTTTATTTAAGTTTCGCATGACTTTTAAAATTTTATTCAAAGAAATGTTTTTCCAATCTTTTTTTGTTTTTTGGGGATTTTTTTTCTTTTAGGATGTACCAAGCGGTGAATTTTTTCAAGAAACGCGAGTCTACCGTGTCCGTTGGTACTACAACATCGCTGGTCGGCGTTGGGAGGAATAGCAGCCGAAAATATCGACCATAATTTAATGGAAGATTCATGCTCGATAACAAACACTTGCAGGGCCGTCCCGAGGAGATCAGGTGCACGTGTTCAAAAGAAATTTGGTGCCCCATGTTCTTGCAATGAACATGATGTTCAAGATCATTTTTATTATTTGAGCTAGAGTCGGTTAAATCAGCAAAAAAAAAAACAATTAATTTTTGAGTTTTTGCGAAAATATTTTTTTTAATGGCACACCTTGTATATTTTATTACAACTTCACAGAGTCGGTGAAATAAGTAAAGTAGTAGGATTTTTTGTGAAGAATATAACGGTTAATACAGAGTCGGTTAAATAAGCAAAGTGGTAGGAATTTTTGTAAAGATTATAACGGTCAAAACAAAAAAAAAACAGTTGAGTTATTTTTAAAAAACACCCTGTATATTTGATTACAATTTTACAGAGAATTTAATTTTAGACAAAGAAAAAGTTATAAGCTTCACAAAATTTGCAACTACTTTGCTAATTTAATCGACTCGAATAGCTCAAATAATAAAAAAATTCGCAATGGTGCGCATTTAATACTGATCACCCTGTATATTACATTATAAATTAATAAGTTGAATTGTAAAGGGGGCTATAGGGATTTACACTTTTAAAAAACAGCCGAATAGAATGTCAAAATTTGATATTTGCCTTTTTAACCTCAATTGATTTTTGAAAACGTAATATTCAAATTTGCCTAGGAGACACGCTAAAATGTAGAACAATTAATCTTCTATTTCACCTATTTCCTAAACGTATTTAAATAAATATATACGGGGTGTTTCACAATTTTGAACTCACGGTCAAAATTTATCAATGTGTTATACAAAAGTTGTGCATAATAGCAGTGACGGTTCGCGCGGTTTTTTCTGGTATGGCCGAGGAACAAGAGGTGGTAATACAGATAGATAGGGTCAGTTGCAGAGACCGCACCTATCTGTATTACCACCTCTTGTTCCTCGGCCGTACCAGAAAAAAACCCGCGAATCGTCACAGCAGAATATTAGCCTACGTCCTCAAATATTGAAATTTTCTTCCGCTGCCCCGCCGCCGAACATCCACGAGCCGCCACTGATTTAGGGTGTATTAAGACCTGCGCCTCCTTGTGTACCAAAACTTATCTCCTGCAACTTTTAAAAACTCGTATCATCATCGGCAAATAGAAATCGTTGCGTAACCTACTTCAATAAATTTGTCATCGAAATTATCTCTCCGGAAAATTATCTAAAATAAATAAATCACCAGATACGACACGATTCCTCGAAATATAAAAAATCATCATTCGTATCAAGTGCGCAAATACAAATAAAATAAACATTCTTCCAAATTTTTTGGACATTTGAAACAAATTACTATTTTTTGATTAACAAAACATCGTAATTAACAGGAGTAAAATACAAGAAGCTTGTTTTCTAACTTCCTCTCACACAAATATCTTTGTTCACGAAAATGTTATAATGTGCGCATTATTTAATTGTATGGGCAACATTAATGCGGTACACTCAATTTCATCAAACACGCATTTGCGTGTTTAATATGCTTATTAAACACGCACAAGCATATGCGTGTTTAATATGGTCATTAAACACGCTAATTCGCGCTTTGATTCACAGAACGCGATTTATGATAATATTTTGTTTACCCTATTTAATATTGAATTTAACTTTGATTTTTAATTTTTTTCAATTGTAATTGTAATTACAACTTTAATTTTGATTGTAATTGTAATTTTGAATTAAATTTTGATCTTGATTTTAATTTTCGTGAACAAAGTATAGTGTACAACTCGCATATAATGGCTATTAATCACGAGAACGAGGTTTGCGGAACGAGCCGTAGGCGAGTGGAGCAAATCATTATATGCTCGTTGTACAATATACTATTATTGTTTATTATCAAACCATTCATACCTCTGTAAACTACAATTTGAATCATTAAAATCAATTAACCATTAAAAAATTGCTGCGGCAATATTTATTATTGCAGGATTTTTACAGCACTTTTATTTCAAAAGATTAAAGGATTATATGTTTGGCGGTCATTTAATGCTTACATTATCAAAATCATCCCTCAGAATTGCTATTTAGAAGCTTTTAAACATTTTTCGTTCGGATTTCCGCGCCTTGTCGCCATCTATTAGACGGTGGCTGAACTGCTAAGTGAGGTTTTTGAACAGCGCCAAAATGCTGGAACTTTATCCTTATAATCAAAGTGTTAATATTCAGCAATGCGCTGTGCACAAAACAATAGACGATTTAATTCCGAATCGAATGGTGTATAAAATAGCTGAGGAAATTTAGCGGTTTTCCTGTAATTTGCGAATGAAAATTAAGCACGACACACTTACCGACATTTACAGTTCACTGTAACATAAAAATTCAATAAAGAAGAATTTGCTATATTCTTCAATCAAATACGAGTTACAATACTTATTCCTGATTAATCATTCAACTATTTATATTGTTAATGCATTACAATAAGAGAAATATACGAGAAATCATAATCTAAGTAGAGGGCTCTACCTGTTATCGGGGGGATAAACTACATAATATTTTGTGGATGTAATAATTGTTGTAATAATTAAAGAATATTTAAAAACTTAAAAAGAATGTTGTCTCATGATTAAATAAATTCACTTGTGGATATTTACGTACTTAAATTGCAGAAACAATATATTATAATATACACGCCTAATCCGAAGCAACTCGATATACGCATAACTCGAATTAATTTATTATTAAAAACTTCTAATTTTATACGTAACAGGGACAAAACCATAAGTGTAATCCTAAGTAAAGCTTTAAAAATAGTGGGAATATTTAAGTATTTAAATTGCGGAAACAATGGTATTATATAAACGCCTACTTGTAGGCAATCCAATATACTATAACTAATATTATTTTTTTATTAAAAACTTTTAATTTTAAATATAATAGGGATACAAGCATAAGTGTTATCCTTAGCAACGCTTTAAAAATATTACACTTATGGTTTTGTCCCTGTTACGATTAAAATTTGAAGTTTTAAATAATAAATCATTATTAGTTATACGTGTATTGGGTTGCCTGTAAGCAGGCGTTTATATAATATAATTATTTCTGCAATTTAAATACTTTAATATTCACATTATTTTTTAAGCTTTACGGAGGATTACACTTACGGTTTTATTCCTGTCACGTTTAAAATTGGAAGTTTTTAGTAATAAATTAATATTATGTATGCGTGTATTGCGTTGTCTGTAAGTAGGCGTTTATGTAATATAATTATTTCTGCAATTTAAATACTTAAATATTCGCACTATTTTTTGAAGCTTTGCTAAGGATTACACTTAAGGTTTTGTCACTGTCATCTTTAAAATTGGAAGTTTTTTATTGTAGTTATGCGTTTATCGGGTTGCCTGTGATTAGGCGGATATATTATAATGTATTGTTTCTGCAATTTAAATACGAAAATATCTACAAGTAAATTTATTTTATTATAAGATAACAGTCTTCTTAAATTTTTAAATATTCTTTCATTATTAAAACAATTATTAAATCCACAAATGAAAACGTAGTTTATCCCCACGATAACAGAGGGTACCCTCTATGAAGATTAGGATTCCTCATATATTTCTCTTATTGTAATGCATTAATAATATAAAAAATTAATTGAATAATCAGTAATAAGTATAGGGACCCGTATTTCATTGAAGAATATAGCAAATTGTTGTGCATTTAGGTTTTAAGTTACAGTGAACTGTAAATGTCGGTAAGTGTGTCGTGCTTAATTTTCATTCGCAAATTACAAGAAAACGGCTAAATAGCCTCAGCTATTTTATACACCATTCGATTCGGAATTAAATCGTCTATCGTTTCGTGTGTAGCGCATTGCTGAATATTAACACTTTGATTATAAGGATAAAGTTCGAGCATTTTGGCGCTGTTCAAAAACATCACTTAGTAGTTCGGCCATCGTCGAATAGATGGCGACAAAACGTGGGAATGCGAACGTAAAATGTTTAAAAGCTTTTAAATAGTAATTCTCAGGGATGATTTTGATAATTTACACGTTAAATCACCGCCATACTTGCAATCCTTTAATCTCCTTGGATACGCATCTTTACAAAATTCTGTATTTTTCTTTCACGCTTACAAATTGTATTTTCATTGCAAAAAGGGGTTTCCCATAAATATAAAAAAAAAAATGGTGCCACTAGATTTTAATAGATATCTTGTATACTTCCTGTAGTTTTCAGATAACCTCAACAAAATGATGTACTTGATTTAACGTTTGCTGAGACTCGGTTTGCTTTAATCTGTATTTTTCCAATTAAATAAGCTTCTTCCTTTTTCTTCACTTCCCAAATTCTCTGCTGATTTTTTTTAATGTATCTACAGCGTTAACTTAAAATAATTAGTAAATAATTTTGTAGGGTATGCCCGTGCTAATAAAGTTAATTATTAAATTAAAACAGGTGTATGTAACCGAAAATACTTGCATTCTAGAGCATCTTGTTTCATAATTGTTGATCGCACAGTATAATAGTTATTAAAACTTTAAAAATTCTAGTCGCAGTTGGCTTGTGAGAATCGACCAAACTGACACGACTGAAATTTGTAATGTAAAAATTGTGACCGAATATTTTTTGGCTCACCATGGCAAAATCCCCGTACGACGGTAAGACAGTCTCGAGGTCGCGCCCAGCAACTTTACATCCCTTTAACACCCACATACAGATAAGAACAGACCGATAAACAAAGAATGCAGCACGAGGATCGACGAGCTGGCCAAACCTCGCAAGTTCCTCGTCTTGGGAACATGGCAGTCTTACGGTTACCTCTTCGAGCCGAAGAGAAGGCAATCGGTGAAGGAGAGAGTGCAGGAATTGTTCAGCATGTCGCCAGAGTAAGTGATTCAATAAAAACGATTGTACAGTAGCGGCTAAAACTGTACTCAAGCCGGTCCTACAAGATGATCGCTACAACTTTGGACCGCAGGTTTAAGACAAGTAAGTTCGACAGTTGGTGCAGCCAGGGGCGGCTTGTTATGTAGAGCCAAGGAGCCATGGCACTACCTGTAGTTTCAGCTCAGTAAGAATTTTTAAGTAAATCTTAGAACACTTTTTCGCCAGTTACTTTATTCTAGGAAGATAAATCGTTCTTTCTTTCTTCAAAAACGGGGGGGTGGGGGGGTATATTGTATAAGTGGCTCTATCATCAACATGTTCCACGAGCCGCCACTGGGTGCAGCTATAAATTTTTGATCCAATACATATGAAAACAGTTTTGGTACAAACGTTTGTCCAGTTTAAACTATGGATGAGGATGATAATGATGTTGCTATTGCTGGCGCTGCTGTGGTTGCATTGTCCTGCCAAACGAAAAATCAAAATAAGACGGGTCTTGGACGGGAATGGAGAGTAAATAGTCGCTCCCTTCATATGAACCTTTGTGTAACCGATGAGTCGAACTAATGAAGATCTTTATAAAGTTTCTCAATCCGAGATTCAGTTTTCTCAAAAAAAAAGTAGTCGGGGACACCCTATATACTGTAGATAAGATGATGATGGTTTGTGGAGGGCGACCTAATGGTCGCAGCACTTAGACCATTCGTTGGTCCTTTGTGCCACTGTAGATAAGAGGTACCACATTCTTATCTGTAGATAAGAGGTACAACATTCGATTTTTTTGCAAAAAAGCAGATGAAATTCTAGATCAAAGTCGTCGAAAACTTTTTTTCTAAAAAATTTCTCCACCGAGTTAGGATTTTTTTGTGCCTTTTCTCAACACGTTTTTCAAAACATTGTCGACAAAAAACTAAACATCTCGGTGGAGATTAAAAGGGTGAAATCGTCGCTTCGCCTACTAACAAGGGAACATAAGGGACCCTTAATTCATAAAAATCTGAAACATTGTTTGGAAGTAAAGTAGTTCATCCGTAGCACAAAACCTTTTTCCGTTTCTGCCCAATTCCAGTTTGAGGGGGTGAAACCACTCCTCAAATAAAAATAGCAGTTTTCCTTTATAGCAAATTTCTCCTAAAGCACGAGACATATGAAAAAATGGCTCTTATAAAAGTTGTAAAGTATTTTATTCTCTTTGCTACGGTGTATTCAAATTTTGCGGAAATGCAAAATTTACCCCACCCTTCTCCTCCTCTTCATTACCTTTGCAAATTAATAAGTTCTTGTTAGCGCAAAATTAAAGTGTATTAAATACCAAATCCATACATGTACCATATGTATAAAAATTATTTAGATAAAGGGTGGCTTTGTATTTCGGAACGTACGTTGCAGGTTTGATACGTCGCATCACGTCTTCGCCACCAGTTGTTCAAAGTAATTAATTGACATAAAGTCAACAACGTGCTGAACAAATCTAAGACCGTGATTTTGTTTATCATGGCCATGTCTTATCTAAATTATTTTTATACATATGGTAGAATAATATAGGGTGGTCTCGATTAAATATTAGAGAAATCAAGATGATAATACAGATCTAGGACAAAGACAAAGATGTCGCTCGTGCCGCACTACTTACTCTTATAGAGGAAGCAAATATTTCGTTGCTATTTCGGTCAAATTTTCTTCCGTTGCCCCACCGCCGAACATCCACGAGTCGCCACTACTGAAAACCCTTCCTTACATTGACAGTAGCAAGTGGAGATTTTTTTACGCTGCCAACGATTTTTTTAGTTACAAATCGCTCGACTGATTTAAATGTAACTCGCAGAAAATTTCCTCTTCTGCGACAATATCTCTCACAACTCTCACCCTTATAAAGTTAAGAAGACAAAACCACCCCGGTGCGCTTATAATAACTTCTAGCACGGCGGCAATCTGCCTAAACAAATTGGCATTTCTTCTGGACGGCTACTGAGAAATAATAAATCAACACCCGTTTAGAGAGACGGAGCTGTACTTCAGATCTCTGAGCCGAAAGAAGCCCAAGAGGATGGACATGAAGACCCTGCGGATGCGCATCATGAAGGAGAAGGCGGCGTGCAAACGGGAAGCGTACCTCATCTTCCACAAGCTGATAAAGAAGGCGATGAAGTACTCCTACATGCACGCTCCTCCCCTCCTCATGACCCCCATGCTTCGGATCATCTCCGACCACGTCCTCGAGGTCCTCGCCGAGCTGCACAAAGTCGATGTCCCCAGGAGGACGGATTGCAGTAAGAATTTTCTCGCTACTCTCACAAATCTGTGAACTGTTTTAAAAAGCACATCATTCAACTCAACCACGAATTCGCTTTGATGACGATAAGATACTTATCAGTGAGGTGAGTTATGGTACGGCCGAGGTAGCAGAGGTGGTAATACAGATAGGTGCGGTCACGGCGCTACCTACCTATCTGTATTGCCAACTCTGCTACCTCGGTCGTACCATGAGTCACCCCGCGAGCCATCACTGGTACCTATATATCGTATGTTCATTAAAAAAAAACCTCAAGTGTGGAATGATCTTTTATTTTTAAAAAGTTTGTGTTGGCACACATGTTAGGAATTGACGTACAAAACGTCAGATCGTACTAAAAGTCACAATTATTCCGTAACCACAATGGTTTACAGCAGTGATTCCCAAAGTGGGCGCCCCTTGGTGGGCGCTGCAGCGATTCAGGGGGGGCGCTGAATACTGTAAGGGGATGGTGATAGTATAAAAGAAAGAAGAGAAGATTTACTGGAACGTGGGTTCAGTGCGGTAATCAATTTATTAACGAAAAAAAGAAACGAATTGCAAATTAGTCAATCTTGGTGATTTAAGATTACTGCTGACGAAAATAGGGGGCGCTAAGTAATATTTTTTCTGGAAAGGGGGCGGTAGGAGAAAAAAGTTTGGGAAGCACTGGTTTACAGCAACCAGCAAAAAAGTTTCTAGTTGAAAGTTATTTCCGAAATGGGACTGAAGTGGACGGAAATTGGGTGTATTCATTCAACGCACCTATGGCAGAGTTTCAGGAAGAATTTCCTAACGTTCCCATTATTTATGATGAATTTAAAAATACCTTATCACGATCTGTTGTATTATTTCATGAAATGTGTAGTATTCTCCGTAAACCAGGAAGTGGTAGACCAGCCAAACGTACTCAGGATGCAATTAACACAGCCCAAGGAATTTTGGAAGGTGAACCTACGTCTTCTCTGCGTTGTTTATCACAGAAAATTAATTTATCGGTGATAACATGGCAGCAAGTAACATAACCTCAATATGTGTTACCAACTTAAATTTTTAAAAATAAAAAATCATGGCACACTTGAGGTTTTTTTTTAATGAACATACTTTATAATACATTGAAATCAGAAGTACTTTGCACTCGAGATCTTTTCGTACGACCACTATTGAGATTTCTTCCGAAGTATTCAATTCCGACACATACTTTGCCGCCCTTTGCGATTGGTAATGCTGGCGTTTGCTCCACAGGAAACGTCAACTTTAAGCCTACTTTTTAACCACTTCGCGCCCATGCTACTTTGATTGGATTATAGCATAATCCAGAGTTCATTGAAAAATTTGCTGTTGTTACGGTTTTCTACGAAATATTATTCCACTGTCATAAACTCATTTTTGCAAAAAAAAATGAAAAAAATTTTCCATACTTGCGCTAAAGCGGTATTTTTTTTTTAAATTTGTAAAATATATTTTTTTTGCTTGTCGCCACATGTGGCGAACCTGGGCGTGAAGAGGTTAACCCTTTCGGTCCCAGAAGTTCTTATAAGCACATGGTCAAAAAACGCCAAAGAGCGCAATAGGGCTTGCAAAGAGGCCCGACAAAAGATCTTTTTTTTTTTTTTTTGAATAGAGCAGAGATCTTTTATAGACGCCCCTATAGTTGGGCAGTATTGGATTCCTCCCCCTAAAGGGCCGAAGTATACCAACCAAAAACTCTCCTCAGTAGAGTAGAGCGATACGAGACCGAACCTTGACCATGGTCAACCGCAGGGGGCTACAAAAGATCTCAACACCACCAGAGGGTTAATGTAAAACATTCCTTTCATCTACCAGAACTTCTTCACATTTCCAGATAACACGGCACGCTTCCTAATATGCCTAGCGGACTGGACGGCGATCTTCGTCTCCAACATCTACTACAACATCGAGGTCGAAGAAAGAACGGACGTTCAACGAGTGAAAATGTTGGAAAAGATCAAATCCGAAACGAGCACCGTCGGCCTCAAGACGTCTTCGGTCGTTGAAAAGGTAACCGATTACAAAGACGTCCCGGATGTTGCGGGTGCAGACGTTGTGGATACCGATGTTGCGGATACCGACGTTGCCGACACGGATGTTGCGGATGTTACGGACACCGCGGACGAACAGCCGGAGGGCGGAGAGGAATGAGATAGGTAGTAAAAATGATGTTACGGATACCGCAGACGAACAGCCGGAGGGCGGAAAGGAATGAGATAGGTAGTAAGAATGAAAACGTGTCGTAGCTGTGTACGAATCGTCATCTTTCTGTGTAAACTGTTATAATAAATGCGTGAGGCGTCTATTTGGTCTTTCTGGGCCCGCCCATACCGTCGAGCTCCTCTTTTAACGTCAGGAGTTCTTGATCGGGAACGTAGCGCACCTCCTCTAGGTAGTCTTCGTGGGGCACGACGTCCAGGGATACGCCGGCTGGTGTGCTCGCTTCTAACGCTCTGATTAAAATTGGTAACTGGAAAGAACGCAATTTTTAATGATTTTACCGCCATAATTTTGGAGAGAAATTAAAATAAAGATGCGACGCTTGAAAATTAGTTCGAAATGAAAACATGTTCGTGTACAGAAACTAATGCAATATAGAACGCAAAAACAGTTACATTTATACATACTGGATATATTTTTCAAAATTATAAACCGAATCTAAAAATGATCTGCACAAAAGTGTTTGGTATTCAAAAATGCATTGAATATTGTTTATCCTTTACTTTGTTGCTATGTCTATTAACTTTTGAAGAAGGATGTCGGAAACAGGTTTGTTTTGAAAGTATTTTGAAGCTAATTCTACTCTAAATTAATTTTTTACAATTTTTCAAATCACTACGTGCATTTTTCTTTACTTCAATTCAAGTTTGTAGAGTTATCATTTTGTTCACAGCTATGATTTATCAATTTTTGAGGAAGGATGTCAGAAACAGGTTTATTTTGAAAGTATTGTGAAGTTTTGAAGCTAATTCTAGTTGGAATTAATTTTTTACAATTTTTCAAATCGCCGCGTGCATTTTTCTTTATTTCAATTAAAGTTTGTAGAGTTATCATTTTGTTCACAGCTGTGATATATCAATTTTTGAGGAAGCTAATTCTAGTATAAAAGTTAAAGATAACATTTATTACTGTAGCACAGTGCCATTCCTGAACGCTCCTCTGGCGAGCTGATGAACATTTTCAACCCGTCTACCATCTACACACCTCTGTAGTATCGCCCATGAAACTTATTAGAATGAAACCTCCAATTGCTTATTCTTCACAATCACATTGATAATTACATATTGAATACTTGTTGTGCTACTTTCTTGATGGAACCATATTTTCAAGTTGGGTAAAGTAAAACGCTTGTTTTGTTCCACAGTTTAACTTTGAAAATGATCCTAACCGATCGAAACACGTGTCAGGCAACTGAAAATAAAATTATGGAACAAAACAAGCGTTTTTTTACAAACTGTTAAATCTTTCATTGTTACCTGTAACGTGGAAACATCTGTTAATTGCACCGTCCTGTTGTAAACCTTCAGCTTGTACTGGGAATTGATGATTTCACTATTCGGTTTGTAGGTGGTGACTTGCATGTCCTGTGCCGGAACCGACCAGCAGTCCTCCACGTCGAGGTCCATATTCTTGGCGATCGTGTGAATCAGGCTTTGGTAATTCTCCAAAACGGTGAAGTCGTAGCCTCTGATCTGCACGTTAATTGCATCGTAGAGAGGATATTTCGGTTTCATCGCCTGAAAGCAAGAAACGATACTCAAGACTTCTGGTGTTCCTCGAGGCTCACGCCTATATTGAGTCAGACTTCTTACTTTATTCTAATGACAAAAAGCTATATCGTAAAATAGCTACCTCTGAACATTGTTGTATGTTACCAGCTTTTGAAAACGATCTGCATTTAACCCAGATATGCCTACAGGTCTATATGCAGGACGGCAATTTTAAAATTCTAAAATTATAACTGGAATATTCCAGTTACAATTTTAGGAAGAACTTTAGAAGAAAGAAAGAAAAAGCTGATAGATGGCTCTGACTATATCAGCTTTTCTCTTCGGACAAGTATGTTCAGCGATTATTCATTGACATTTGATAGAAAAACGAAAAATAATGTTCTTGTGGTTTTGGGTCTAAATTACTGAATTTAGTGAAACACATCGTTTAATTTCTTTTCATTTAAATCTTAGGCTAATGTGGGTACAGGACGGCAAATGTAAGTTGGCCAGACGCGTAGAAAACAAGCGAAAGCTCTCTCTCTACAGCCGGCCGAGTACAGTCTCTGTAATAAGCAAGCACATATTTTCACGTGCGCTATTCATTTACGACTCTATTGGGCGCTCTCCTCCACATAATTAATGCACTATCACTTTTGAAAATGAATGTACCAGGCGGGCGAACTCTTCACGAAATCTATCGAGAGCGCCCTTCGTAGGTTCCGCGCACAATTTTGCCACTGCGCAACGGCAAGTTACGTTTGCCGTCCTGTATACATTTCTTGTGCAAACAAGGCAATATTTTGCCTTTTGTATATTTTCTACATCAGTGACAGGAAGAAATTCCTTCACATCAAAAATAGCTAATTTATTGTATCGATTGTTGAATCAGAATTGCGACACTATGTTTTCCTGCAACTAAATTTAAAGACGGGTGGCATCATACCTTATGTTACAGGAGAAGGGGCTCTAAAATCGAACCAAAAACCTGCGACATTATTTATGAAAACCGCCCAACTGTATCCTTTTACTCTGCAGGTTTATTAATTTTTGTACGGAGTTAAGTGTGCTATTTCAACGAATTTCCCCTAATAACACGCTGAAGCACAATCAACTGAATCCAACTTCAAACGTGGGCTAACACTAGTTGACTCTCACCATCGTTGATTGAGCGCCAATCACCGGGGGTTACCCTGGGTTTTCCGCAAAAATACATAATTTTTTACAATAAACTTAATACTTACATCCAAATACGTCGGCTCGTAGATATCATTACTGAAACACCTAAAAAACCTTCGCGGTCTTAATAATCTCCTTAAATTATTCATTGTTTTTAAACAGGAATTTTAGGTTATGTCATTATTTTAGGTTATGTCATTCAGCACCGATAAGTGAAACTTAAAATCATAACTGATTAAACTAAAAAACTAGCATATCAACATTAATGATCAAATTTCTTCCTCTTAACTTAGATTTTTGTAAAATAGATATATTACAATAGTTGCCCATATATGCAACACAATATACTCCGGTAAGTTTAATATCAATCGTACAATTTACACCAATTTCTTCAATCGAATTCTTTAAATATTTATATAATAAAATCCACCAATTAGCTAATTAATTAATAAATAAATAGAATAAGGAGATTGTACTGCCAGTTATGTTTATATATAATTTTATTTTCGGAGTAGTTCGGTCCGAAAATAAAATGATATATAAACATAACTAGCAGTACAATCTCCTTATTTTATTTACTTATATACCAGTTAAATAATAGATGAATATATCACTAGATAATTAATTAATATCAACACGCAAATATGAACGATTTATTCTTGAATCTTGGAGGCGTTCACTTCGTGGTACATTTTCAATTTCGATATAAAGAAAACACTTAACTTTTTTATACCACTTTTATTTAATAAAAGTCGTATAAAAAAGTTAAGTGTTTTCTTTATATCGAAGATGAACGATTTAATTACTAAATGCACCCATTTTCCCACGCACAGAAACTTTGATTTAAAGTTAAGGCAGTTTCAAACATCCCGGGAATGGTAACGAGAACGGGAACGATATTTTCCTTCCCGTTACTGTTACCGGGAATCATTTAACTTTTGTTCACGTTTGGTTGCCGTTCCCGGGTTGTTGTGAAGCCGCCTTTACTAATCAATTGCCCATATATGCAACACAATATACTCTAGTAAGCATAATTTACCCCAATTTCTTCGATCGAATTCTTTAAATATTTCTACAATAAAATAAATATTTCGCAAAATCCACCAATTAACCAATTAATTTATATCGACAAGCAATTTAATTACAACATTAATTAACACACAATGCACCCATTTTCCCACGCACCGAAACTTTGACACATCGACCGAGTTAACCAATGAGACTGGTGCATATTTTCTAATGAGATCAATTTAATTTACAAATGCAGAGATTAACATGGTTTAATTGGGGATAGTGCGTTCGCGGGGACTGTGTTCGACCTATGTTTGTAAATAGTTAGCGCGGCATCGATTGTGTTTCAAAGATGGGCATCGATAGCAACAGCGTCGAGCAGAGGCTGCAATCGGATGGCTGGTAAGAATCCCTCATTGATTGTTGTGTTGGAGTGTATTGGGATGTGAATTCTGCAGGAACCTGACACCCGAGGGCTTGAATATCGTCACCCAGAACGGGACAATCAAGGACTTCCAAACGATCATGCAAAATGCTTTAGATGTAAGTACGTTTGTTTGCAATAATAGTAAATTAACTCGCACGTTGAGGATTGTAAATTAAATAAGAATCTTATGGAATAATAGTAAATTAACTCGCCCATAGAATATTATAAATGAAATAAGAATCTTTTACTTCATTGAAGAGTTATTTGAAAAATCTGAAAACTTTTTATAATGGTCATCTTCTTAATACTGTACAGGTCAGGTAGTTGTGCGCGTAAATATCACGAGTAGAATGTGTCTAATTTTACACTTATACACCCCAAGAAATAATTTGTTATTATTTTTAATATAGAAAAATGTGAAACAGAAGTGAAAGACTGTGATGGTTGATGACAATTTTACATTAGATGTATATTGGCCTGTATAGTGTTAAGACTTGAAAATATGAAACATTTCATGAGTTCGTGGGATTTATACAGACTATTAAATAAAAAAAAAAACTTTTAAATGGATATTATTTTGTAAACAAATAATGAAGGAAATTCTCCGTATATAACTTGATCAAAATATACGGGGAATTTCCTCCATTATTTGTTTACAAACAATATCCATTTAACTTCTTAACACGTTCGCTGCCACTACAATTGGGATTGCACATACGGTGGCAGCGAACGTGTTAAATGGGGAAATCATTTCAGTTGTACCTTTGATTCATT
This sequence comes from Ocypus olens, assembly GCA_910593695.2. Taxonomy (NCBI): domain Eukaryota; kingdom Metazoa; phylum Arthropoda; class Insecta; order Coleoptera; family Staphylinidae; genus Ocypus; species Ocypus olens. The sequence continues at coordinate 45,069,915 of OU343054.1, forward strand.
TTTTTTTTGTTAATGTATCAGTAGTTATATTCCATAAAAAAAACATACACTAAGATTTACGCTAAAAAACTACATTGTGTGAAATGTATTTATTTTCAGACGGATATAAAAGACATAGGAAAACCAATCTTAGCCGACATGATCGCGAAAAAGTGTATCAACCACGTAAGTACCTAAAATCCCTTCGAAAAAAAAAATTCTAAATGTCCGACTATTGTGCAGGCCGTGCTCCAGATTCAAAAGCTGCGCAACGTGTCCGCTCCGAAGGCGAACGAAGACTCCCAGGCGGCCCCCAGGATGCTCAAGTTGATCGTCACCGACGGCCACACCTTCTGCCAGGTGGTCGAGTGCGACGCCGTCAACAAACTCAGCCTGCACAAGACGCCGCCCGGCTCGAAGATCCTCCTCAAGTCCGCGAAGGTGACCTCCGGCTTCGTGCTCATCGACGCGAAGTGCTGCTTCTACCTGGGCGGCAGGGTGCAGGCCCTTTACGAGAAGTGGGAGTTGAACAGAAACATTTCGAACTGCAAGCGGGGGAACTTCGAGGGGGAGGGTCCGCCGCCGTGGGTTAACTTCGGGACCAAGATCGCGGGCTTCGAGGACAACAGGAACTTCAAGTCGCTGGAGACCAAGAGCAAGGACGGGAAGCCGAGCGAGTTCGAGATGCAGCGGCAGGACGCGATCGCCGAGGCGGCCTCGGGTGCCGTCAAGAAGGTTTTCGGTGGCGGGGTTAAGGTGGGGATGCAAAACAACAACGCTTACGAGGGGCGCTATAATCCTCAAGAGAATTTTGCAAGGGAGAGAGCGCCGTACGTGAGGAAAAATAAAAAGGAGGCCAGGGAGAAACCGTCGGAGGAGAAACCCTTGAAACCCTCGGAGAAGGTCTCCTTGTTCGCCTTCCTCGAGGACAAACTGCCAGTAAACACGCCGGATTTTAAGCCAGTCGAAACTTACACGAGGCCAACGTATATACCAGCGCAATACAACACCCTTGACAAAGCGTACGTGAGAAATGATCGGGCGCCGCGTTTCAATTCATATCAGAACAAACCCACCCCGCCGCCCCCGCAGCAAAACATGGACACCGTCATGAACAACTTCGAACGGCTAAACATCAACGCCTCGTTCGCGACGAAAGCTTTCAAGCAGCACCTCAACCTCCCGAACAACGCGCGAAGGGAGCCGCCGCAGGTCGAGAACGATTTCGGCGGGCCCAAGAGCAACAAACCGTACGAGTCGAAATTCAAACCGTACAACGCGTACAACCGGAGCGCCAACGACTTCGGGGGGCCGAAACTGAGATCGAACGACTTCGGCGGTCCCAAGAGTCAACCGGGCGAGTTCGATGGGCCGAAGGGCGACGAGGTGAAGGGCAACTGGCAGTGGAAGGTCGGCGATCAGTGTATGGCGAAATATTGGGAGGACAACAAGTACTACAACGCCAGCGTGACGGCCCTGACCAATCGCACGTGCGTCGTGCAGTTCAACGACTACGGAAACGTGGAGGAGGTGCTGTTCAGCCATTGCATTCCCATCACGAACCCGAACGATGAGGCTCGAATAATGGAGAATAAGGAGTTTTCAGGAAGTAAGTTGTTTATTTATACAGGGTGCCCGGATTTCATAGGGACAACATGGGCAACTTCTGTTAGATTACTAAAAAAATTGCACAGATAACATTGGTTTTACGAAGTGCCAAATAAAGTGTTTAAATTATCATGCAAATTGGTTCAAGCCGCATCTTGGTATCTTGGGTAGCAGAGAAGTTACAGCAAATGAAAGAAATGAGAAGATTTTGTTTTTATTTTAATTTCGAACAAGTGGGCCGTCACAAGTGGTATTTGGGGGCAGATTCTTAATGAGCTCTCGAACCTGCACCTTTTTGCTAATTAAACCATCTCTCTATCTCTTCAAATGCAGAAGTTGTCCATGTTGTCCCTACGAAATCCGGGCACCCTGTATACACGGGTGGATAAAAAATGAAACACTTGAAATGCGTGAAATTTCGAACATTTTCAAACCGTATTTTCAATCGATTTTGATGAATCTTTGAGGGCGAGAAACTTTGAAGTGTCTTCTTTAAAGTCATGCATGCGAACTTAAGCGTAACCCCTTGCACTTTTTTTCAAACACCCATAACTGTGTGCCAAATTGCCGTAGGAACTTCGTTTTTGAGTCCTGCACAGGCAATTGAACACATTTCAATGCCCTTTTGGTGGATCAAGTCGACACATTTTTTCCAACTCGGTGCACGTTGCCATAGTTGGACGTTTTTTTTTGCCAAAAACGTGTTTTTTTTGTTCGGAGGTTGAAGGATTCGAAAAGGGATCATTCCAATCTGAGTTTACCCCCTTAAAGTAGAACCAAAATGGGATTTTTTCCCGAAAGAATCATCAAATTTGGTTGAAAACTCGCTGCGAAAAACCTTAAAATTTGATTCAATTGTAATTTTGTTGATACACAATTTTTTTTTCTTTTAATTGTTTAGGTTCATATGAGTTTAGACGTGGTGGAAACAGGAATTACTACAACAATTACAATAAGGGCGGGTACAATGGCAAGCCGAGGCAGGAGAGGAGGAATTAATTGTTTACTACTTAATTTATTAACAAACGAGATTTTTGAAAATGTTGCCTTAATATTAAAATTAACAAAGGACACCTTTTTTAAATTACCTTTAGTTACCACGCAAAATAAACTGTTTATACGTATGCGGAAACGAATTTAAAAAACCTGCCCTCTCTAAAAAGTTATTTGACAACACGCAGGAAGAAAAATGGAGTCGCAGAGTTAATATCGATTATATTAATGGAGACAGGTGAGTACGATCCCTTTATGCGATTCAATAGTATAGTTAACTTAGCATTAATTACGCTACACCAATTTCCCCATCTTAAATGCATAAATGTTCGTTTTCTTCCACTGATTCAATAGTCTTAACGACCAGTTTTAACTCATCTTTGGAAAAAAATGCATTTGCCTTTTTCCAATCAACAGTTTTATTAAATCTGACACGTTATTTGATACTAGAACGGATAGAAATAGGGTTCCTACGAAGATTTATAAAGTAGAAAATTGCGGTGGGCGTTTATACAGTACGTTTTTTTTATCGTGGGTCATAGGATTTTACATGTTAAAAATTATACCTTGTGTTAATGTATATTTTAACATATAATTTTAAAGCAAAGTTTAGTTAGTAATAAATCAATTACTTTTCCACATGATGTGCTTAATTAGATTAACTTAAACATGTTTTATTCCATTAAAAAATGAAATTAATTCACTGATCAATCTGACATTTCAGAAATTCAAGGTACTTTGATTATGTTTGCTCAGTTATTTATTTTAAATAATTTCACTTTTTAATGGAATAAAACATGCTTAAATTATTCTGACTAAGCGCATCATGTAGAAAAATAATTGATTTATTACTAACTAAAATTTCCTTCAAAATTTTATGATAAAATATACATTAACACAAGGTATAATTTTTAGCATGTAAAATCCTATGGCCCACGATAAAAAAAATACCCTGTTTATGCTCATTATTATATTTTATTTGAATCATAATTTTCCCGCTGTTCTGCCAGCGCACAAGCGTCATGGGTAGCAACTATTGGGCTATCTATACTTAGATTGCCAAATTCGGTCCAATATGTGCTGCGCCGCCAACGCACAAGCGTCACGGGTAGCAACTATTATTGGGCCATCTATGTTTATACTATGAAAGTGTGGTCCCTGTGTCCAACGCATGAACGTCATGGGTGGCAACTACTATTCAGCTATGTACGATTTGAACATGAAGTTCTATACAGATCTCTATGATAGCTGTCATAATCTCAGCTGTTGACTATTTATTAGTCTCCTAAATGTTTGCATTTACATCAACTTCCACATAGCCGTTGTATGTTAATCGTTTTTACTTTGTCTTTGTGATGTCGAAGAAGAGTACATACAAAGTAATAGTTATAGGCGACAGCAATGTTGGAAAAACCTCGCTTTCGTACAGGTTTTGCGAGGGAAAATTTCCTCAATCTCCCGAGGTGACCATTGGAATGGATTTCAGACAGAGGAAGGTGAATATAAATGGAGAAGATTATATTGTAAGTATATGATAATGCATTTGATTATCCATTACTATCTTCATACACAAATTGCTATTTTTATGATTTCTTCAAATTCCAATGGAAATTTGCATTTTTTTTTTCATCACTTGTCTTATCTACTCATCATTTTTCTGAGTATTTTGCAGGTTTGATGAAGTTTTGTATTTTTAATACACATTTGTACCATTATAATTAAATTCTGTGTGAACTCACACTTTTCAATTTGATTCATAGTTACAATTGTGGGACACTGCCGGCTTAGAACAGAACAGGCGATCGATGGTCACACATTATTACAGGAAAACCCACGCCGTCATACTCGTCTACGATATGACGTGTATGAAATCGTTCCTTTCCCTCAGTTATTGGATCGAGGAAATTGATAAGTACGCAGACACAAATCCCTTAAGAATACTGGTCGGAAATAAGTGCGACGAGGAAGCGGCAGTTAGCACCAACATGGCACAAATGTTCGCCGATCAAAATGATTTGGTTGTAAGTACAAAATTTTAAACATAGATTTCTACACTCTTATCGATGTAGTTAAAGTAGCTTTAATATTAAAGTTGCTCATGTGGCAATTATCAAAACAAGATAATGGCAAGTTGAGTTGCCCGTACTATAGTCAAAGAATAATTTCAATAGTGGTGCAAAGTAAAAGCGTTTTAATATATCATCCAGTCGTTAGCCCAAACAGGGACGTACTAACACCTTTAAGGGATTTCATTTATATTCTAAAAACTTAGTAGCTTTTAAGTCTTACTTGGTCACACTCGACCTGGTGCATATAGCCAAATAATGTTATGTATTTTTAGATTAAGATTACTTTACTTCATAGAAATGTACATTTTAGTTATTTTGTATTTTTCAAGGGCGATGTCCCGTTAATAAATGTATTATTATTATAATATAATTATGTATCATGTAATATAATGTATTAATGTTTATAATTATATATAGTGAATAATATAAAAAGAAATTGATTAGTTTGAAATGAAACACAAATTAATTACAATTTTTGATCAAAATATGTAAAAAATCTAATTATTACCTAAGTTTTCCCATTTTTTCTTTTTTTAACATCCTTACTCATTATGTTATATATTTTTACAGTTATTTGAAACATCAGCTTTATTAGATTCCGAGTACGACAACGTGGAAGCAATATTTTTAACATTAGCCCACAAGCTCGTCAACGAGAGAGAATTTATTCCGGCGTTGAGGGGCATCACACTGAATCAAGAGGAAAATGTTCAGGCTTCTTCCGGATGCTTCTGTTAGTGATTATTTTAAGTGTATATAATTTATTTAGCTTATTAAGAGAGCAAATGATTGTTATTTATATTCAAATTATTATCCATGTATAAAATAAAGTGTCTTAATATTAAATATTGGTATTATTTTTAATTTAGGGCATCCCCTGATTATCCTATTATAACATTTGGATTATTAAAATGGCTTTATAACCATGATCCTACAAAAAAAGAGTGACGGCGTACGAAGAAAGAAAAGAGGTACTCTCACGAAGAAACCATCTAGCAGGGAAAAATTGTCGGCCACCACCATCATGTTGTGGAAGTGTAACAACAGTAAATTTTGGGCATCCCTGCTCCAGAAAACAGCCTTTCTGAAGGCTAGAAAAAGTTGAAATTCTAAGATCTGACATTGTCGATTATGAATGAATGAACGAATGAATGATAGATGGAAAAAAAGGCTTTTACGGCCCATATAATAAAATAAGAAAAAAATACTCTATGGCCTGATTAATTATTATTTGTATTAGATGCACATTTTTGTGTCAAAATTAGAGTAATTTGGCGCAAAAATAATGTCGAATTTTCAATCAAATTTTCACACAATTTTGATCTAAATTTTTCAAGACGAGTATCAGGATCGCAGAAACGAAAAGAGTAATTTGGCGCAAAAATAATTTCGAATTTTGAATCAAATTTTGGTCGAAATTTTTCGAGAGGAGTATCAGGATCGCAGAAACGAAAAGAGTAATTTGGCGCAAAAATAATTTCGAATTTTAACAAAATTTTTGTCGAAATTTTTCGAGAGGAGTAACAGGATCGCAGAAACGAAAAGAGTAATTTGGCGCTAAAATAATTTCGAATTTCTAATCAAATTTTGGTCGACTTTTTTCGAGAGGAGTATCAGGATCGCAGAAACGAAAAGAGTAATTTGGCTGGAAAATAATTTCGAATTTTAACAAAATTTTGGTCGAAATTTTTCGAGAGGAGTATCAGGATCGCAGAAACGAAAAAAGTAATTTGGCTGGAAAATAATTTCGAATTTTAACAAAATTTTGGTCGAAATTTTTCCAGAGGAGTATCAGGATCGCAGAAACGAAAAGAGTAATTTGGCTGGAAAATAATTCCGAATTTTAACAAAATTTTGGTCGAAATTTTTCGAGAGGAGTATCAGGATCGCAGAAACGAAAAGAGTAATTTGGCTGGAAAATAATTTCGAATTTTAACAAAATTTTGGTCGAAATTTTTCGAGAGGAGTATCAGGATCGCAGAAACGAAAAGAGTAATTTGGCTGGAAAATAATTTCGAATTTTAACAAAATTTTGGTCGAAATTTTTCCAGAGGAGTATCAGGATCGCAGAAACGAAAAGAGTAATTTGGCTGGAAAATAATTCCGAATTTTAACAAAATTTTGGTCGAAATTTTTCGAGAGGAGTATCAGGATCGCAGAAACGAAAAAAGTAATTTGGCTGGAAAATAATTTCGAATTTTAACAAAATTTTGGTCGAAATTTTTCGAGAGGAGTATCAGGATCGCAGAAACGAAAAAAGTAATTTGGCTGGAAAATAATTTCGAATTTTAACAAAATTTTGGTCGAAATTTTTCCAGAGGAGTATCAGGATCGCAGAAACGAAAAGAGTAATTTGGCGCAAAAATAATTTCGAATTTTAACAAAATTTTGGTCGAAATTTTTCGAGAGGAGTATCAGGATCGCAGAAACGAAAAGAGTAATTTGGTTGGAAAATAATTCCGAATTTTAACAAAATTTTGGTCGAAATTTTTCGAGAGGAGTATCAGGATCGCAGAAACGAAAAGAGTAATTTGTACGGAAAATAATTTCGAATTTTAACAAAATTTTGGTCGAAATTTTTCGAGAGGAGTATCAGGATCGCAGAAACGAAAAGAGTAATTTGGCGCAAAAATAATTTCGAATTTCAACAAAATTTTGGTCGAAATTTTTCGAGAGGAGTATCAGGATCGCAGAAACGAAAAGAGTAATTTGGCGCAAAAATAATTTCGAATTTTAACAAAATTTTGGTCGAAATTTTTCGAGAGGAGTATCAGGATCGCAGAAACGAAAAGAGTAATTTGGCCGGAAAATAATTTCGAATTTTAACAAAATTTTGGTCAAAATTTTTCGAGAGGAGTATCAGGATCGCAGAAACGAAAAGAGTAATTTGGCGCAAAATAATTTCGAATTTTAACAAAATTTTGGTCGAAATTTTTCGAGAGGAGTATCAGGATCGCAGAAACGAAAAGAGTAATTTGGCCGGAAAATAATTCCGAATTTTAACAAAATTTTGGTCGAAATTTTTCGAGAGGAGTATCAGGATCGCAGAAACGAAAAGAGTAATTTGGCGCCAAAATAATTTCGAATTTTTAATCAAATTTTGGTCGAAATTTTTCGAGAGGAGTATCAGGATCGCAGAAACGAAAAGAGTAATTTGGCGCTAAAATAATTTCGAATTTTTAATCAAATTTTGGTCGAAATTTTTCGAGAGGAGTATCAGGATCGCAGAAACGAAAAGAGTAATTTGGCTGGAAAATAATTTCGAATTTTAACAAAATTTTGGTCGAAATTTTTCGAGAGGAGTATCAGGATCGCAGAAACGAAAAGAGTAATTTGGCGCAAAAATAATTTCGAATTTTAACAAAATTTTGGTCGAAATTTTTCGAGAGGAGTATCAGGATCGCAGAAACGAAAAGAGTAATTTGGCTGGAAAATAATTCCGAATTTTAACAAAATTTTGGTCGAAATTTTTCGAGAGGAGTATCAGGATCGCAGAAACGAAAAGAGTAATTTGGCTGGAAAATAATTTCGAATTTTAACAAAATTTTGGTCGAAATTTTTCGAGAGGAGTATCAGGATCGCAGAAACGAAAAGAGTAATTTGGCGCTAAAATAATTTCGAATTTTTAATCAAATTTTGGTCGAAATTTTTCGAGAGGAGTATCAGGATCGCAGAAACGAAAAGAGTAATTTGGCGCTAAAATAATTCCGAATTTTTAATCAAATTTTGGTCGAAATTTTTCGAGAGGAGTATCAGGATCGCAGAAACGAAAAGAGTAATTTGGCGCTAAAATAATTTCGAATTTTTAATCAAATTTTGGTCGAAATTTTTCGAGAGGAGTATCAGGATCGCAGAAACGAAAAGAGTAATTTGGCGCTAAAATAATTCCGAATTTTTAATCAAATTTTGGTCGAAATTTTTCGAGAGGAGTATCAGGATCGCAGAAACGAAAAGAGTAATTTGGCGCTAAAATAATTTCGAATTTTTAATCAAATTTTGGTCGAAATTTTTCGAGAGGAGTATCAGGATCGCAGAAACGAAAAGAGTAATTTGGCTGGAAAATAATTTCGAATTTTAACAAAATTTTGGTCGAAATTTTTCGAGAGGAGTATCAGGATCGCAGAAACGAAAAGAGTAATTTGGCGCAAAAATAATTTCGAATTTTAACAAAATTTTGGTCGAAATTTTTCGAGAGGAGTATCAGGATCGCAGAAACGAAAAGAGTAATTTGGCTGGAAAATAATTCCGAATTTTAACAAAATTTTGGTCGAAATTTTTCGAGAGGAGTATCAGGATCGCAGAAACGAAAAGAGTAATTTGGCTGGAAAATAATTTCGAATTTTAACAAAATTTTGGTCGAAATTTTTCGAGAGGAGTATCAGGATCGCAGAAACGAAAAGAGTAATTTGGCTGGAAAATAATTCCGAATTTTTAATCAAATTTTGGTCGAAATTTTTCGAGAGGAGTATCAGGATCGCAGAAACGAAAAGAGTAATTTGGCTGGAAAATAATTCCGAATTTTAACAAAATTTTGGTCGAAATTTTTCGAGAGGTGTATCAGGATCGCAGAAACGAAAAGAGTAATTTGGCGCAAAAATAATTTCGAATTTTAACAAAATTTTGGTCGAAATTTTTCGAGAGGAGTATCAGGATCGCAGAAACGAAAAGAGTAATTTGGCTGGAAAATAATTCCGAATTTTTAATCAAATTTTGGTCGAAATTTTTCGAGAGGAGTATCAGGATCGCAGAAACGAAAAGAGTAATTTGGCTGGAAAATAATTCCGAATTTTTAATCAAATTTTGGTCGAATTTTTTCGAGAGGAGTATCAGGATCGCAGAAACGAAAAGAGTAATTTGGCTGGAAAATAATTCCGAATTTTTAATCAAATTTTGGTCGAATTTTTTCGAGAGGAGTATCAGGATCGCAGAAACGAAAAGAGTAATTTGGCTGGAAAATAATTCCGAATTTTTAATCAAATTTTGGTCGAAATTTTTCGAGAGGAGTATCAGGATCGCAGAAACGAAAAGAGTAATTTGGCGCAAAAATAATTTCGAATTTTAACAAAATTTTGGTCGAAATTTTTCGAGAGGAGTATCAGGATCGCAGAAACGAAAAGAGTAATTTGGCGCAAAAATAATTTCGAATTTTAACAAAATTTTGGTCGAAATTTTTCGAGAGGAGTATCAGGTTCGCAGAAACGAAAAGAGTAATTTGGCGCAAAAATAATTTCGTATTTTAACAAAATTTTGGTCGAAATTTTTCGAGAGGAGTATCAGGATCGCAGAAACGAAAAGAGTAATTTGGCTGGAAAATAATTCCGAATTTTAACAAAATTTTGGTCGAAATTTTTCGAGAGGAGTATCAGGATCGAATTTTTAACAAAATTTTGATCGAAAATTTTTGAGAGGAGTATCAGGATCGCAGAAAGGAAAAGAGTAATTTGACGCAAAAAAAATTTCGAATTTTTAATCAAATTTTGTTCGAAATTTTTCGAGAGGAGGATTAGGATCGCAGAAACGAAAAGAGTAATTCGGCGCAAAAATAATTTCGAATTTTTAATCAAATTTTGGTCGAAATTTTTCGAGAGGAGTATCAGGATCGCAGAAACGAAAAGAGTAATTTGACGGGAAAATAATTTCGAATTTTTAATCAAATTTTCACACACTTTTGCTCGAAATTTTTCAACAACAGCTAAAATCATGATAATTTATTAACATATTTTGTTATATTTTATGAAAGAGAGGAGAGATTAGGGACCCAATAAAACAACTGAAATAATAATAATAAATTGCTTTATTACAAAAAAATTCAAACAGAACAAGATATTTGATAATAGTTTGAGCAGTTTTACAAAAAATATATTAGTGTTATAACGTAAAATATAATGTAGCAGCTTTAAATAAATAAATAAAAACATACTAACACATGTTACATCATGACTAACGGATTAAATAAACAAAATGTTAATTCAACTACAACAACATTTTTATTTACTCATTTTCACACAAGGGGCTGCTGAGGCCTAGTGAGTAGAGCGCCTGCTCACGGGCCTCGTGGTCGTGGGTTCGAATCCCATCTGGGCGGCTTCCGAAGAGTGGTCGTTTGGGTCCATGGATGTCCAGTGTATGTCCCCACCATTCATGAAATAAAATAAATAATGATTATATATAAATATTTAGAAACCAGTATACATAGTTAAATGGTACCTCTAGAGGAATGGAGTAGCTTCCTATGCAAAAAAAAGAAAAAAATTACATACAGATTTACAAAATATAGTGAATTTTCGTTTGTACGGCTATAGACCAGCGGTTTTTCTGCCTAATCAATTCGATTTGAACTAATTTGTTGAATATAGTATTCTTAAACAGATATTATTTGTTTAACGCTTCCGAAAATTAGTACCTCCTTATATTAACTGCTCTCTAACTTTAGACTGCGCAACTGATCATTACACTTGCATAAATACATGATTCTGTAATGCAAAATTTCACCAATTTAATTGCAGATTCCTCCGACAAACTACAGGTTGTGTATTTATTAACTGTAATCGGTAATAAGTAATTCTGTCTAGAAAAGAAATTTATATTATCAACTTATATGACAGTTGATAAAATAGATTTCGTTTTTATTCAAGATAGAAAATAATTCTGTATTATCAACAGTTGATAAAATAGATTTCGTTTTCATTCTAGATAGAAAATAATTCTGTATTATCAACAGTTGATAAAATAGATTTCGTTTTTATTTAAGATAGAAAATAATTCTGTATTATCAACAGTTGATAAAATAGATTTCGTTTTTATTTAAGATAGAAAATAATTCTGTATTATCAACAGTTGATAAAATAGATTTCGTTTTTATTCAAGATAGAAAATAATTCTGTATTATCAACAGTTGATAATATAGATTTCGTTTTAGACGCGATAGAAGAGAATTCTATGTTATCGGCTGTTGATAATACAGATTTCTTTAACAGAGTATATAGAGTTGCATACTCTTACTTCTCGCAGAACCTATTTAATTAATAAATTATAGAATGAAAACGTTCATGTTTCACATTCATTGTGTGCGTTTATTAAAGTGAGTTTTTGTTTAATTGTAAACGTCGCAGTATTAAAGATTGGAAGGGGTTCCAATGTGTGGTGGGGGCTTAAATAAACATGACCCGGCCGTCGTTTTAATCTGTCAAAATGTTGGGTCCTTTTAATAATAATCAGTGCAGCAACGGCGAAGAGTGTTCGCGCGCGAGCTAAGGGTGGATGCGCCCCCGCGACTACCCCACGAAGGCCACAGGATTCGCGTGAAGAGGAACAATGTCATCTCGATATTCGTTTCGCGATGCAGGATAATCTGCCTCCTGCTGCTCGTGCTCATCGTCTTGCTCTACATCAATTCCCTCATCGAGTACAGTTCAGGTGATTAATAAGTCGGAGTAAAATAATTTCATAGCAATATGTATGAAATGTTGTTATACTTTGATCAATGGATCAATGGCATCATAGATAGTAGAATCTAGCTCCGACAACATTTTTATGCGTTTATTCTCTCTATGATAAGTTAAATTAGATGCAATCATGTGTGAACGTTTGTCGCACAAGGCGTGAAAGCTCAGTCTTCGGTAATGACGCACACGCAAAGATCCATTGATCAAACTATACTTAATATGGCTGTAATTAAGTAAGGAGTTTTAAATTAAGATTCTGCCTTGAAGAATTGATTTTTTAAATTACCATTATTGTATTGTAGTGGAAATATGTTTTCAAGCAGAACTTGATTTCATTGTTTTACAATTGTCACAGGTTATTAACATTTTTCGATTTTCATTGTCTTGAAAACAATAAGAGTACTTAACATTTATAAATAATCTCCGATTTAATCTAATGATGCTTATGAGCGACAAGGTTGTAAGTAACAAGCTTAGTCTACAGACACACAAAACCAAATTGCTTAACTTTAGTGTAAATTTTGGTTGTAACGATCTTATGTTTGGTAAGATTTTGTTTCAAATTTTTCAGTGGCTAAACACCGAAACTACGAGTCCTTCAAGCGCAGGGACTCGTTCAAGTCGATACAGATGTACACCGAGCTGAAGAAGTCCTTCAGCGTGGAGGGCCTCACGACGGAGAAGGCCGTCGGCAACGAGAGCGTCCTGTACATGCAGAAGTGCGAGGTGCTGCACGTCGGATTCGTCTGCTCCGGCTACAGGTCGAATCTGTACCTGCACACCATGCTCAAGTCCCTCCTGTTCTATCGCAACAACCCCATCCACTTCCACATACTAGTCAATAAGTTTTCCGAGAACGTGCTGAAGACGTTGTTTCACACTTGGGACATACCTCAAGGTGAGTTTTTTTGTTTAGCCGTAATCTTTTAAAAAATACTAAAACATTGCGTTATAAATATTCAGGAATTTTAAAAGTAGGTTCACTAAAAGATTGCATTATGAATATTCATATGTACGAATGATTTGAATACATCAAGGAGAATGATTGTGTTGAAATGCAAATCGGGTGTTTGTTTAATCACTGCAATAGGGCACGTTCACCAGTAAAGTATTCGCCAAGCTTTGAATAATAATAATGGTTATTTGGATTTCTCAGTAAAATATAGAATAAAAAAAAAACAATTTTTTAAGAGCCCGATTCTTACTTTCATAAATCAGAATAGTGGAAAATTTAATACTTTTTGTTATTTACCAAATTTTAAAAATATATTGAATGAAGTGCTTATAAAAACAGCACCGCTATATGATAAGTTTCTCAGCGTGAATAAAATAGCTACAGCAGATTCGGAACACTATACAGGGTGTTTTTTTTTAAGTTCTCTATGGGTATCTCGGAAACTATAAGAGAAGGAGAAACGGTTAAATGGGCAAAGAAGTGCAGTTTTACGAACCTAATAAAAAAACACTTTAAGACCTGGCACGCACTGGCAACTTTTCCTAAGCAACTTTTTAGTCACCGAAATTAAATACATTAAAGTAAATGTAAGCCCGCACACGTGCGATTTCTAAATCGAAGCAACTTTAATGTGTTTGATTTCGGTGACTAAAAAGTCGCTTAGGAAAAGTTGCCAGTGCGCACCAGGCCTTAAAATTTTGAAAAAAGTGAAGGGTAAGTAGATATTTTGAAAAATGTAAAAAGTGTCAATTTTTTCAAATGAATATATCTCGGTTATTATGACGGATAGCAAAAACTGTAAAAGACAAAGTTGTAGACATTTTTACGCAGCTTAATAAAATAAATTCAGATAGATTTTAACGCCCTTATTTTCCGAGATATGACGCAAACTTGGACTCGTAAAACTGCACTTCTTTGCCCACTTAACTCTTATAGTTTCCACAATCCGCATAGAAAACATAAAAAAAACTCACCCTGTTTATATTGACTATTAAAAAAAAGGTACCTCCACTCCCCCTTATGGCAAGAAAATGAATTTCTTCACTCCGTGCTGTGATTTTTAAAAAATTTCTTCTGCTGTAAAAAATGTAGCGACGACGATCGATTTGGCATAATATTATGGAAATTGTACATATTAATTTGTTTCTTTTCAACCGATTTCAGTGAATGTTAGTTTTTACGAAATGAGTGATTATATATCGGAAGTGCGGTGGGTCCCAAACGTTCACTATTCCGGCGTCTACGGCCTCCTAAAACTGGTCTTTCCTAAAGTCGTCCCTAGGCACGTCAACAAGATGATTGTGCTGGACACGGATCTGACGTTCACCTCCAACATCTACGAGTTATGGGAGGTTTTTTCAGAATTCGATTATTTACAAGTAAGTCGTTCACAACAAATATATTATATGTTTGAGACCAGGTGCGCACCAGGGGTGTGGATATCGGGCTTGAGCCCCCCCCCCCCCCCCCCAAGACATTTATATCCAAGCGTTAACCACCAAACCTGGCCTTAAAAAATTCGTGCTTTTTAGAATTTTAATTAATTGTAATGCCATTGCAATGTTACACTATTATTTATGACAAATTCACGGATTTTCAGTCTACACATATATTTCTGTGTGTTATTATATGCGTGAGCCCCTCCCAAGCCAAATTTCTGGGTGCACGTCTGGTATTAAGAACTGTTACAGTAGATTTCACAAAGGTGATAATAAATATAACTTTGGCTTAGATTGACATAACACTGGTATTATATTTTCGGCTGTGTAAACGATCTTTGAAATGTTAAACGAAATACATAATTTGAGGTTAGGTAGTGCGATTACATTACACATATTTTAATTGATATTTACTCTTTCACAATGTTTATTAACAAATTCTTTTGTATTTCGATGAATTTGTATCTTCTCTACGCTACAATTCAAAATAGTATATTATTAAACGAGTGAGAAAGTTGGCCATTGCCACGAGGGTGAAGTTTGCAACACGAGCCGTAGGCGAGTGTTGCAATTCACCCGAGTGGCAATGGCCAACTTGTTCACGAGTTTAATACTATACTTTTTCGCATCATATTAAATAATTACCCAAAGATTTTTCTGTTTGTATTAAATTATAATGAATAATTTTTCTATTTGGAAATTGCGGCAGTTCGCTAACAAAAAACAAATCGTAGTAACAACTAAACTGTTGGGCAATGAAACCGCTATCATTTGATTGGACGTCACCTGTTGGGTAACGAAACCGCTTTCAGTTGATTGGACGTCACCTGTTGGGCAATGAAATTACTATCATTTGATTGGACGTCACCTGTGGAGAAAATGATTCGGCCGAATAATGGACAACTTTCTCAATCAAAAACGATTTAACAACGTTTATATTATTTAATAAGATGCGAAAAATGTATTTATTGACTGACAATACGCATAAAGAATGTTTACACAGCTGAAAATATAATCCCAGCTTAAATAAATGTTTGTGAAATCCACCATTATTGTAACCTAATAATATTTTCATGTTGCTTTTTTCCATTTAAGGCAATTGGTTTGGTAGAGAACGAGAGTGATTTCTATCTATCGAAGAAGAGCACAATTTGGCCAGCCATCGGTCGAGGGTGCGTGTGTTAATTTGTTGCATTTTTACTCTTCGATATTTTATTTTATATTATTGTAGATTTAATACCGGTGTGATTCTGTATCGGGTGGACAGACTGAGGGACATGTCTTGGGACAAACTCTGGATGAAAGTGAGCAAGCAGGCAGCTCTCGTTTTCGGTGCGACTTCTCTGGGCGATCAGGACATCATGAACACTGTGTTGAAGCAGTATCCACATTTGGTTTATAAAGTGCCTTGCTATTGGAATACCCAACTAAGTGATCATACCCATAGTCATAATTGTTATAAGTATAATCAAGTCAAGGTAAGCATCGTTTTGAATATTTTAAAAATATCCGTTTGTACCATATGTATAAAAATGATTTAGATAAAGGGTGGCTTTGTATTTCGGAACGTACGTTGCAAGTTTGATACGTCGCATCACATCTTCGCCACCAGTTGTTCACATGATATAAAGTCAACAACGTGCTGAACTAATCTAAGACCGTGGTTTTGTTTATCATGGTCATGCCTTATCTAAATAATTTTTATACATATGGTACAATGAGAGAGAGAAATATATTTCTTGAGACCTCAACAGACTATTGTTGGTCCATATACAGGGTGTATTTGAAATAACGAACAGGCATTTAAGGGCACATACACAAAATATTTGTGAACCCATTTCTGTCAAAATTCATTCGAAAAAAAAATGTGTTGAATTTTCCTAATTTTTCGAGGTTTTTTAAACATTTTGAGAACAGATGCTTTTTTCATTTAATTAGGTCTGCATGGAATGTGTGTTTCTTTATTTAAAGATACGATTTCTTGCCTCCGAAATTTGGAGTGTTATCGCAACGTTTTTTTTTTTGTAAAAGATAAACAGTCCTCAAGTTCATTGACGCTTAAAGAGCACTTAGATATTTCCTACGCGCTTGTTGTAATTCGATATCTAAAGCCGATGCCGTTTAAAAATTAGGTCACATTACCACTGCCCCCAAACATGTTGCGTATTTTCACTCATTAACTTTAATAATTAATTGCGGGATTTTTGTTACAGTTATAAACAAAATAATTGCGAATATTGTTTAAAAATAATATAATCTCTTTGTGGATACGAGCCTGTTCGTTATTTCAAATACACCCTGTATAAGCTGAATTAAAAAATATATAACTATTTTAAACATACCGCCATCAATTTTTGACCTGCCGACGACAATTGAAGTAATCGTTATGATTGGATTGTGGATTCTACCACTGTATGTTACAATTGTGACATATTTTGACTTACGCAATGGCCGATTTCAATACCAAATAATGTGCCTCTTATATTTCGTTTCAGGTTGTGCATTGGAACTCCCCAAAGAAGTTTAACGTTGTTAATAAAGATGGTGACTATTTTAGAAGTATTTATATGACATTCCTCGAGCTGAACGGAAACTTGGTCAGGAGCCAGCTGTATGACTGCAACAATTCCACTATTGATAATTCTGTAAGTCGTACAATTCTGTCCTGTAAGATCTATACAATTTGCGGTTTGATTTATTGATCCCAAGATGTTCGGCTAATTTTACGAAATAAACAGAAAACTAGTCCTCATTTAACCCTTTCGGTACGGGTATCTTTGGCAATATCACACCTGACGGACGTAAAAAATGTCCATTTTTTAAACATCGATTTCTAGTGTTGGATTTTGCTCCGAAACTAAAAATACAATGTTTCTGCCTTTGAATAATAATAACGACTCATCAATAACTAATTTTTGAAATGGATAAAAAAAATTAGAAAATTTTGTTGTAAGTTACGTTAAAACGCTTATTGATGTGACCCGTCCTGAAAGGGTTAAAAATTAAATTCGGCATGACACGTACACAGAGATATAATAAGATAATCTCGAAATTAAGAACAAGGCAATCAAATGTAGAAAATAACTTAAAATTGAAGTATATAAATGGCTCTCCCGCAATTATCACAATCCCAAATTCGGAAAACCAATAAATTCCCATCTTAAAAAGATTTCCAACACGTCCTAATAAGTCAGATTTTACAAATGTGCAAAAAACATTAAAAAGATTGACCAGTACAGCATACACAGATTTTATATTTCGTTCTGAAGAGTCAATATCAAGAGATCCTACCAAATTTTGGAAATTTGTTAATAAGAAACGCAATTCTACTAAAATCCCCGGTGAAGTCATTCTTGATGATGTGACCTACTCAAGTCCTGCATTTGATGGATATTTTGTCAAAAATTTAATTTTTCCAATTATTTGCCAAGGAAGTTCCTTTAACCTCTTCACGCACAGGTTCGCCACATGTGGCAACAAGCAAAAAATGAAAACAAAAACATTGTACAAAAAAAATTACTTCTTTAGCGCTATCTATGGAATATTTTTTCCTATTTTTTTGCATAAATGCGAAAGTTTGTGACAGTGAAATCATATTTCGTAGAAAAAGTTAACAACAACGGAGAAGTAATTTTTCATCAAACCTGGGATTAAATCAAAGCAGCATGGGCGCGAAGTGGTTAAGGGGTCTGGCCACCCTGTCGGCATGCAAAATAGGTTTATTCTAAAAAAAATTACAAACTCCATAATTTTCAACGGAATTTATTGATTTTTGCACACATTTTTGCTACTTCATAACTTGGCTCTATAGGTGTTTCTGCAAAGGTCCTCTGCCGCACATCTAAACAGTAGCTTCTTCTTGAAGAGGTTGGCTAAAAAGTAGCGTAGGATTTTTTCGCTGAGTTGACTATTTTTTTTTTATTTATTTTTTTCTCAAAAATTTTTCAAAAATAAAATCGTTTTTTTACTTTCTCCGTTACGAAGTACAAGAAAGTATTGTGATCGTGATTCTTTTTTCAAAAATTTTTTTTACGGAAAAATCCGTTTTGGGATCCTCGGATACCATTTCAACAATTTCTGGAAAAAAAATGTGTGTGTGTGTCTGTCTGTGTGCGCTGTATCTCAAAAACTAATGGAGAAATTGGTATGAAACTTTGAACATACGTCTTATTTGATAATCCGAAGAACTGAAAAGCTTTTAGTAAAATTTCGTACACCGGAAGTGGGTGTTTACCTTAACTGTTTTTTGTTTTTTGCCAATATTTTCTTGAATATGAAAAATATCACAAAAATATTTAAACAAACATTGAAGACAACAAAGAAATGCACATCTTTTGCCTGAAAATATTTTTAATAAAATCATTGCTATTAGAGAAAGAAAATTATTATTAATTTTTTAATTTTTGGTTTATAATTATGAAACGATATTAGTTACAGCAAATTTATGTGAATAATAATTGTAGAGAATGCCAAAATGAACAACTTTTAAAGAATAAGTTTTTTTCGAAATCTCGTTAGTTTTTGAGTAAACCGAGTTTTTGAATTTGAAGTATAATTTTCCCATCTTTCATAATTTTGACGTTTTAAAAGTCAGTTTCATCCGAGTTTGCGCAACGCTCGATGTACATTTAAAATATGATTAAAATTGAAAATAAACCATGAAAACGTAAATATAAATGGCTATGATACCATCAAGTCGGAGAAAGTAACATGATGGCCACATCACCATTTTTCTTATTTTTCCCTAATAAAAATGTTTGTTGTGATCACAACAAAAAAATCCTACGCTACATTTTAGTTAACCTCTTCAAGAAGAAGCTGCCGTTTTTTTTTTTTTTAATGACCCGTTCTCGAGATTTCTTGCCTGCAAGGTACGCACATGTGCGGCAACACCTATAGAGCCGCCATTTTTAAATATTTTTTGCCAAAAATTATAACAGATGTTCACCAAGTTATGAAGTAGCATGTGTGCAAAAATCAATAAATTCCGTTGAAAATTATGGAGTTTGTAATTTTTTTTAGAATAAACCTATTTTGCATGCCGACAGGGTGGCCAGACCCCTTAACCCAGGGTGGTGGGTGGTCCCAATTTTACAATCCAATCTGTACCAATATTTCCACCAATAAATAAGTGAATCAAAAGAACATAAAATCTTAAATGTCTTTCGTACTCTTGTGTTATTAATTCATTTCAGCAATAAACTCGTGTTTATCCTGCGTAAATTGGAGGGTGGGTCAGGGTTCGCCTCCCGCCCCTCGTTTTACTTACATTTAAGCTACCGCTGCAGCAGTTTCCATAAAAATCGCTTGCTTCCATCGAGGACATTTAAGGAGAAGAGATATACTCGACATTGTATTAATGTACACATTTTCTTGCAGCAATCAAATACGGATGTTTGCTCTGAATTTAAAAGAGCGAAGCACGGTCGTTGGAGGACGCTTCTGTATTTCAGGAACTTTGAGTATATTCCAGTCGATCACGACGTTACATTTGTTGCACAATTGACCTACGATAGGCTACAAATGGTCGAGGAGTTGTCAAAACATTGGGAAGGTAAGATAATATCGTGTGAGCCACAAAATTTTGTTTCAGAGTTGGCTGTGAAATAAATGAGGTACGTCAAATATTATTATTAGTTCAATTTAATTAGATTAACCCTTTAACTGCGGCTGTCGTCAATAAGCGACTCGGGTAAACTTTACCGTAACTACGGCTGTCGTCAATAAACGATTCACATATTTTTTGCCGTTCTTTTATGCCGTGAATCGCTTATTGACGACCACTACTAACATGATATGTGTATACGCTCACTTCTATTTCTTTTGACTCTTTTTTTACATTTCGTAGACTTCTTATATTTATTTACATTTTATCTCGAGCGCCTTATTTATGGCCACTTTTCGACCTGATTTAGCGTTTGTTGTTCTAACTAAATAACTGCTGCCCTGCACATGTTTATTTCAAGATAATTATTGAATTTTGGAAAATTTATTTACTTTGAGTTGAAACTTGAAATGTAGTCAGTTCGTTGTGTACGCCCGAACAGTGCAAATCGTAAAAGAAGACTTAGAAATATTGATTTTTTTTTCACGTTGGTTCAAATGGATTTGCCATCAACATCGCGTGGAATTTGCGGTTCGAAGGGATCAAGAGAAAAATCTACAGATACAGATATTTATAGTGACGAAGAAGAAAATTTGTCATTCAGTGACTTGGACACTTCAAGTGATGGTGGAGACAATGACTCAAGTGATAGTGATGAAGAAACTGTCGCGGGAGATTTACATTGACAAAATTGTAATTTATTCAATCCAGCCGCATACAATTTTGACGACAAAAATTGTGGGATTTCGGATGTGTGTGACAATGAAGTTGACAAGTACGAGTATTTCGTCAAGTATTTTGATGAGCAAGTGGTGACAACAATTGTAAACGAGACGAATAAATATCATGATTTTTGTACAGAAAATCAAACTGCTTCAAAAAAAAAACCATGGGTGGACACAAATTTTAATGAAATTTACAGCTTTTTTGCAATAAATTTATTGATGCCTCATATAAAAAAAAACATAGGATTTCAGATTATTGGTCCACAGATCCAATTAAATAAATTAAAAAAAAATATCAAATTTTCAGTCTTTGTTTTTTGTGTTCAGGCAGCCAGTTTCTTGAAAACCTTTTAGTAGCTAAAGGGTTAAAAAAATGAATTAATCTCAGACATGACTCTTTCTCAGGCATGGCTAACTCAGAAACAAAATTCTGTGGCTCACACCTTAGATATAACGTTTTTTAAAACATATTTCACCAAGCTAATCAATAATAATTTTGAAGAGTTTGAAATTTACACTACCAAAAAAAAAAAAACAATCCGTGCTCTAATCGAGATCAATGAACTGGAAGTTATTATCTATTAATTTTCATGTAACTGATTTTATTGCTTACGTAGGTCCAATTAGTTTAACTTTCTACGTGACCGATCCAGAATTGCAGCAAGTGATAAAGTATGTAGAGAACTCGGAGGTGCTTCAGGAGAGGACAAATATGGCTTACCATGCAGTATTTAAAAGTGGTGTAAGTTTATAATATTTAAAGTTTCCATTGCCCAATTTTAATTTAAGTTTTTTCACTACTACTTTCTGTAATAACTAGATTTTAACACGTTGACCACTGTCAGTCACCGGTGACTTACACTGAAGTATTCCATCGGTGACTGGATGACTGACAGTGAGTACCTTCTTTAAACTTACTATTTAGCACTGTCAGTCACGAAAGTGAATTAAATAAGCATATTCTTACTTATTTTATAAAATAAAAACTTTTAATTGATTGACACTGGAGGCACTATAGTCGCTACTAATAAATCGAGTGATATTAACAAAGAAAGTGTAATAAAAACTTTTTTCGACATTTTACAAAAAAAACTTGTTGGCAGCCAATGTGTTAAGAAAAGTTTTTGGAACTTCCAACATTAGCAATCTAATTTAAATCCACAAACACATAACTTTTTCTGCAGCCGTCCCGAAAATAAAACTTTCGGTATGATTTATTAAATTGAAAGTACCACTTTACATAAATCGTACCGAAAGTGGTTATTTTCAGGAATATTGTGTTTCACGTTCGGAACGATTTCTGTTCTTTCGGGACGCTTTTTGTTACTTCAGGGACGATTTTGTGAATATACGTAGGCGGCCTTGACAAAAACATGAACTTCGTATTTAATTATGACAGCGCTTGTCATATTACATTTGTGTGTTTTAGCTTTTTTAACATAAAAAAAACGTCTGCAGAAAAAATAATGTACGTAACGCGTTCCAAAAGTGATTTTATGGGACTCGCGATGACTTCCTACTCATCCCGTAAAATATCACTTTCGGAACTTTTTACGTAAATTACTATTTTGTGATATTTACAACTTGAGATTAAAAAAATGGTTTTGTCATTTGATATTTGCACGAAGATCACTCTCACAATTTATGTTTGCAATTTACAGGATTACCACCCAATTAACATTCTGAGAAACGTGGGGCTGAAGAATGTGAACACTCCCTACGTATTTCTGGCAGACATAGATTTCCTTCCAATGTTTGGTCTGTACAACACGCTCAGGAATACGATTTCAATGTTAAAAAATATGAATAAAAAGGTAAGATTTTATAGGGAAGCTTCCTCAAAAAATACAAAAATTCAATTTTTTTAAGTTTTCTATGTTTAAAATGAATATCCATTTACAATTGTTATTGCTTGTCATCGAAACCATTCTAAAGCCCTTTTGGCCGTAAATTCAATTTTATGAAGTTTTCTGTGTGTAAAATGAGTATCCATTTACAATTATTATTGCTCGTCATTGAAACTATTCTAACGCCCAGTTTCTGCAAACGAATCTCAAGTAGATAAAACCTATCTTAAAAATAACATGTTCTTAAAGTGTTGCACCAACCAAAAATTCTATCTTAGTTGTAAGAAGGTCTTACATTATAAGACGCCAAAAATGGCATCTTAAGATTCGGATTCTAACCTATAAAATTAGCAATTTTCAACAATGTCTGTCTGTTATTGGAAGTATTCATTGAATGGCTAATAATTTATTAGAAGTGATGGATGCATTTGCATTTGATGTAGAAATTGCAGATAATCCACATTACGGTCCAAAGGATTCAACAAACCAACCGCCGCATTCTCATTCATTAATACCTCCGCCAGTCTTAGACAGTTCTCTTTTACTTTTTGCAACACTTTCTTATTCCATGCTTCATGTTTTTCTCTGCACGTGTTTAGTTCCTGGATTATTCTTACTACTGTTTGTTTGTGGCAGCATTTGTTGTTTTATTTTCCACAATTTTGTGGACCGATATCAACGACGCTCTTCTTTCTTATCAAACTACTCTAAACTCGACAACAGGAGGGCTAAAAATGGTTAGAAATGAATTTGACATAGAACGGCTTCTCAAGTTTACGAGAAAATACATCGTTGCCACGTGTAATGAAATCTTACCTAAGATATGTATAAATTTGTTTGGTGCAACAGAACAAAAAGTTAAGAACTACTTAAAAATAAGACATACTTAAGTCAGACGTATTTTAAGATTTGTTGGAGAAACCGGGTGTAAAGCCCTTTCAGTTGTAAGAATTTTTTTTTTGAAATTTCAAAGGCCCTCGTCGTTCCCGCGTTTGAAACCCAACGGTACAGAAGCCGGTTCCCAAAGAACAAGATCGAGCTCCTGCAGATGCTGGAGAACAAGTCGATATTCACATTCCGATACGACGTCTGGGCGTCCGGCCACGCGCCCACGGATTACAACCGATGGAAAACTGCAAAGTCCCCTTATACGGTAAGTACGAAACTGGACCAAGGAATGCCACGAATGTAAATTAGTTGAAATTATTTTAATCCTTTTGTTTAGTCCATCAAGAAACACAATGAATGACAAATTTATTAATTTTGCTTCTTCTACTGAACCCTACGTTACCCTTGAGGGCGTCCGGTACGTACTGATCCATGTTTTTCACTCTTTCCTGTTCCTTGCTAATCTTTCCACTTCTTCCATTTCTTTGTGCGTTTCCTACCTGTAGTGTTTAGGTTTTTTGGCGCTAAATTTTAAATGTAGAATTTATTTGCGAGTCAATGTTTTTATTTTATAAGTTTGCAGGCCTGCATATGCGGAATGCACATTGGAAGCGAGCAAATAAAGTCATTATTTTGAATTACCAAAATTAATTATGTGGAGGAAAGTGCCCGATAGAGCTGTAAATGAATAGCGCACGCGAAGAATATGTGTTTGTTTATTACAGAGACTGTACTCAGCCGGCTGTAGAGAAAGAGCTTTCGCTTGCTCTCTGCGCGTCAGGCCAACTTACATTTGCCGTCCTGTATATAAATGTCTTGGGTGTGGGCTAAAGCCCGATAGCTACCCCCCTGGGTGCACGCCTGACACTACCTAGGGATTTTTCTGGGCCTTCCTGCTTTGTTCTTCCCACCGATTCTTATTTGTTGCACCGAGTCGCTTATCTATCATTTCAGGTGAAATGGGAGCCGGATTTCGAGCCGTACGTCGTGGTCAAGAAAGAAGTGGTGGAGTATGACGGCAGGTTCATGGGCTTTGGATGGAATAAGGTCTCGCACATTATGGAGCTGGAGTGCCAAAACTACGAGTTCATCGCCCTGCACAATGCGTTCATCGTCCACCGACCTCACTCGCCCAGCTACGACATAGGAAAATTCCGCATGTCCCCCACATACAGGATGTGAGTATTTGCATTCAATGTTATTGTTATTTTTTGATAAAAATACTTAAGAATACGTTACTAAATACAGGGTGTGCCATTTGAAAAAGCGAAGTTATTTAACTTTATAAGTTCGGTTTTTCTACCGCATTTCTTTTATCACTCTGTATAATTTTTTGTATGAAATCATGGTTGGCTCTCTAGTTCGAACCTTCAAGCAAATAATTAAAATGATTTTAACCGTTCAACGTCAATCACTGGGGCAAAAATAAAATTTCACCCAGACCATGCATTTCAACGAATCTTCAAATATTTCGAAAACGGCAAACAATAGGTATAGGGAGTATTGAAGTAACTCACCTTTATTTGCTCCATATAATTCAAAAATGACATAAAATACAGGGTGTTCCATTTAAAAAAACATAAGTTTGATCTGTAACTTTGTTATGAGACACCCTGTATAAATTTAAATATTTTTAGGGCGTGCAGCTCACTATTATACACAACTTTCGTATAAAACATTTTTCGAAATTTTGACAAATAAGCAAGTGATTGACCGTTCCCCGAGCTCTGAAACACCCGGCTTAAATAAATGTTTGTAAAATCCACCGTTTGAGGAGTCTACATTATGACGTGGCTACAAGAAAATTTAAAGTAATTAATTTTCTAGGTGTTTGCAAAATTTGAAGGAAGACTTTGTGGAAAACCTGAAGAAGAAGTATGGACGGATCTTCGACAACAAGAAGGTCTCCATGAATCCACCCGCGATGCCCGTCAACTGAGATGACCTCTGTGTAGATAAGATAACTTTAGGTGAAATGCCAAAAAAATAAGAAATATAGTTACCGTAGGCTGTATATGTAAGTTTCTAAGGAGAGAGTTTATATTGTTACTTTTTTTATTTATTTACGTTCAGTCGGTGTTACCGCTCGTTTCATTCTTCCGAACCGGCGCGTGGTTTGACTGTTGTGATGGCCACTTGTAAGAGTGAGGTGATTAAATAAAATTTCCTATTTTAAATTTTGATGTTTCACGTTCCTTCCCTTTAAAATCGTACAAAACTATTTTAGGTAATGTATTAAACTTCGACTTCACAAATGTTTCAAAGTCACGAACAGGTTGAATATTCATATATTCAGGCTATTTTTCGTTTTTATTACATTTATTTAACCACTTCGTGTAGCTTTGTTTGTGCCATAGGATAATCCTGAAAAATTACTTTTTTCTTGTTGTTACCTTTTTCTACGACATATTCCACTGTCACAAATTTACTCATTTATGCAAAGACATGAAAAAAATATTCCATAGATGGCGTTAAAGGTGCAATTTTTTTTTTTGCAAAATATTTTTGTTTTCATTTTTTTGTTTGTCGCCACATGTGGCGACCTGGGCGTGAAGGGGTTAAGGGGTAACACCACTCTCGGATTTTGGAAAACTCATTTTAAACAATATTTTAGGATCTTATAAACAATATCCAGTTGGCGCATAGTGAAAAAATTCCTTAGGGTTCCTCAGGAGTCCACCAAAGTGCCTGAATGCTGTAAGGATTTATAGTCTGTCCACGGTACACATAGAGTTGTAAAAACGCCCACAATGCCATTTGTCCGGAGCAAAAGTCTGACTTACACTATGTAAGTTTATTTAAACAGAACTAGTGGCGCCACCTGTTAGGAACAGTACAAACTGTAAAAGTTCAGTTTTTGTCAAATTGTTACAGAAATCGAACAGTACTTGTCTTAATTGTGACTTGGTCGTGCTCTGCATGTTGCTTAGTATATTGTTTCGTAGAACGTTTTTAGGAGGCTGAAATTTATTTGCGGATTGATGTTCCCTGAGTATGTTATAAATGCTGGCCACACAAACACCTACAAATATATTAATATAGCCCATGGAACCAGTACATTTAGAAATTAAGAACGTACCTCCTGCATTTGCGGTGAATACAATATTTTCAACTTTTGGTACTTTCGATAAAAATAAAATCGAAATCACAGAGAAACTTTCAACGATTTTTGCATTTGCTTCCAATTTTTTATAAAAATATTTGATTTAGCCAATACACGAATCCATTACACAAAATTTTTGAGGAAATTCCGTTGGAGATAAATCATTCATTTAATTTAACCGAGGTGCAAAAAATTATCCCGGGACCCGAATCGCGTACCATTTGAACATCCAAAATAAACTGACGTAATTAATTAATAATTAGTATTTTAAATTTGATTCTTAAAAATAATTATTACAAAATTACACATAAAACTTAGAATTAAGTAAAGCTCAGCGTCATCTTTACGTTTTCTCCTCCTTCTCCTTGTTGTACCGCTCCAGCTCCCTCAGGAACTGCGCCTTGGGCTTCATCACGTTCGGCCTGTCGCCCCGGCACTTCGGACAGTACCACTTGCCCTTGGGCTTCGTCGTCAGGTTCACGCACGAGAAGTGGAACCACTCGATCGGGCACAGGTCGTTGTCGCACATGATCATCTCGCCGAAGGAGATCTGGTCGCACAGGCAGTACGTCGGCTCGTCGGGGTCGATCGTCGGCTCCTCTTCCCGGGGCGGGGTCTCCTCGCGGGCGGTCTGGTTGTTCTGTCTGGATTTCCTCTTCTTTTTCTTACCGGTACCTATAAAACAAAAACATTTCAAAATAAAGATAAAGTCGAAAACAGCATTGTAGATATAGAATTATAGTAAATACAGGGTGAGTTTTTTCGATGTTCTCACAGATTTTAATACTACGAAAAACACTCCAAAAGTCCACCATTAATATTATGTGCATAAATTACATCTTTTTAAAATTATGTTTGTCTCCTATTATTATTTAAATAAACCCACTTTTATTAATTTTTTTTCTGATTGAAACAATATTGAGTAATATTGCCTTAGTTACGATATGTCATAACACACTTATATTTCCATAGGGAAATATGAAGTGCTCATATTTCCCTAGGGAAATATAGACAGCAAACAATTGTCATTAGGGGCTTCTCGCAAGAATTGTTTTAATTGCTCTCGGGACAACACCTCCGATTTCTTGGAAAGGTATCCTTTATGGATTTTACAGCTTTGGATTTTACGGGAACCAAACATTCACGGTCTTTCGTCGCTTGCGTTAACACATAGTTTGACATTTCACCAATTTATGAAACAACGCAACTACCAAAACAAGTCAACCATGATATTTACAAACAAGGCCCTTAGCAACATTACCAATCCGATAAATTCCAAAATTTACAAACCAATATTTTCCCATTTGCAGAACAATATTCTTCAATTAGAAAAAAACTATTGATTACAACACGGGAAATACGAATACATTTCCCTTGGTTGTCTATACATCCCTCGGGCTCCGCCCTCGGGATGTAACTAGCCAACCTCGGGAAATATACTATTCATATTTCCCTAGTTGTAATAATAGCTATAATATCACACTGTTTATTTATTAGTGACTGCAGTTTCGATCAAACGATTCCTATTATTATTTTGATAATTAAAGAATTATTATACTTTATGTTGTTTTCTGTCAACTTTGTTTATCTCTACAAAAATAATAATTACAATATTTTATTGTTGTTATAAACAACTGCAATTGTTCTACTTTCATCCTTTTCATGGCTAACTATTTTTTGATTTATAATAAAACTTAAAAATGATTGTAACTCACTTATTTTTAGAAATAACTATGTCATATGTGATATCAGATTAAAGATAAAAAATAGTCTTTAGAATGAGGTCATAGCCAACTATGGTTTCCATTAAAAAAAATGTAAGTTTGCGTCATATCTCGGAAAATAATGGCGCTAAAAATTTTCTGCATTTATTTTATTAAGCTGGGTAAAATTATCTACAACTTTGTCCTTTACAGTTTTTTTCTATCTGTGATAATAACCGAGATATATTTATTGGAAAAAAATGACACTTTTTACATTTTTCAAAATAACTAGTTACCCTTCACTTTTTTGAAAACTTTGAAAGTGTTATTTTATTGGGCTCGTAAAACTGCACTTCTTTGCCCATTTAACCGTTTCTCTATCTCTTATAGTTTCGGAGATACCCAGAGAATATCGAAAAAAACTCACCCTGTTATTTTACGCATGTAATTTATCTAGCAA
This sequence comes from Ocypus olens, assembly GCA_910593695.2. Classification (NCBI taxonomy): domain Eukaryota; kingdom Metazoa; phylum Arthropoda; class Insecta; order Coleoptera; family Staphylinidae; genus Ocypus; species Ocypus olens. The sequence goes on from OU343054.1 coordinate 45,098,734, forward strand.
AGTGCTAAATAAAGTTATTTATTATAATTATTGTTGTGGAATGTATTTCTACAAATACAGTGAGATCAGAAAGTCGATAATAGTGTTTTTTTTTTGGCCTCGGGAACGTAGCCCATATGGCCAGTTCAAGGCGGCTGCTATATTGATATATTTACATTTTTTGGTGAATAAATGAACAAATGAATAATATCAGACGTATACACAACAACCATGGTCCCAAGCGAATACTTCTCGATCCCCGAAAAATCGTTTCGAACCCACGGCACGCGGTGCAACCAGCAATCGATAATAGATGGCAGTACATTTTCTGTAAATCCCTATAATAATAAAAGTAATCTGATATTGGCTGCCTGAATTATTTCAGTGCAGTGAATGTGCACTTTATTTATTTTGATGTTACTTGTTTTAAAAACCACAAGACGTCAATATAGACAAAATTCTTATGTACTGCACTGATCCAGGCAGCCAATATAATATTACTTAATGATTATAGGGATTTTTAGAAAATGTGCTGCCATCTATTTGCAACTTTCTGATCTCACTGTATATGTCGTTATCTGCGAATTGTGAATAATTTGGTTTCAGCTTACCGCTATTCGTTTTCTTGGTGTTGTTGGAGGAGGACCCGCTCGAAGCCACTTGACTCCGGAGCACGTGCTCCTGCATGGAGTTGTCGTTTTGATTGGAGTCCAGGCCGGAGAAGGTGTCGTGCCGCGACCGCCTCGCTCGTTTCGTCGGCCTCTCTGCAGTCGGCAACACTGCGGTGCTCGTGGTGTTGTTCACGGGAGCCGGAGGTTCCTTCACTTCTACAGGCGGAGGTTCCTCTTTACCAAAATCTATGAGAAATTAATTTATTTATATGTGCACATTTCATTTAATTTAATTTTATAAATACAGGGTAAGTGGATGTGCAGTATTAGTTGGCTACAACCAGTGGCGGCTCGTGGAAAATGTTGATGGTAGAGCCACTTATTATAAACATGTATCTTTGTTAAATGATCCAACTCTGAGGCGCGATTCTCATGATTCACATTTTGGGGAAGTACTAACGTGTGCCGCAGTCTGTTTTCGCCTTATACGTTCTCAACGTTTAAAAATTCTTGCTTTGCTTGAAACTAGAGGTAGTGCCATGGCTCCTTGGCTCTATACAACGAGCCCCCCCTGGCTACAACTAACTGAACTTCGCCTGTTCTGTTTTATTTTTTTCAATAAAGACAGTTTATTATTATTATTATTATTATTATAAGAAATAACTTTAACTCGAAGCTCACCTAAATTTTTCTGGTCTTGATCGAGAAGCGACCTTTTCATCTCAATTTTGTCGAGGATCGACTGCAGTAGATTCATCTTTTCGTCCCCGAGCTCTTGCGCGGCGATTAAGGCCTGCTGCATCCTTAAGAAGGCGCGCGTTTTCTTCGCCTGACTGTCGCTGCCGATGTTCTTCCATAGTTCGGTTTGAATGCCCGCCTCTCTCACGTGAGCTATCAAAGAGATATAAATTACAATCCTTTCCCACGCTTTTAGGCACAAAATAAAGATGAAAATTGGCTTTAAAACTGTAGAACTATTGGGTGAGAACAAAATTTTACTTGAAATTTTCCCCATTGTCTGAGGTCAAAATAGGTGTACATTCACGAACGTTTACCGCAAATTATTGACCTCTTTAGGAAGAAAATTGTGTAAGCTCTAAACTGAATTGTAAAAAAATAAGTCTTACGTATTTTGATGATTTTTAAATCAATATTAATTTGAAGGTTTCACGTAGTGTTTTCTTACACGAATTGACAAATATTAATTTTGGATTCTTCAGCCACGATAATACTAGTAGTTGTTTAACGCAGTATTTTCTTATACGAATTGACAAATATTAATTTCGGATCCTTCACACGTTGACTGCCAGCCACGATAATACTCGTAGTTGTTTAACGCAGTACTCAAGACATTGGCAGTCAACGTGTTAAAAAAATCGCAACAATAACTTTACACCAGACATCATTTGATGTATGAAAAACACCACTACATTATCACTTATGATATGGACACCAGCGGCAGCTCGTGGATATTCGGAGAGGAGGCCACGGACGTAAATATGACCAAAATAGCTTCCACTTTAAGAGTAAGCAGTGCGGCACGAGCGCATCTGTCTTAGCCTCCTCTACGAAGATCCTCGGGCACACACCATTATCTCAATTCATTTAATAATCACACCACTTCAATTTAATTGACACTCTCTCAGTTTCTAAAGTAACAAGCTTAGTTACGCACAGTCGGTCTAATAATCACTACACGTTATAACCTTAACGATAATGAAACCGGTGTGACCGAACCCAATTGGAAAGTTGACCAGCGAAACCTGCGCCGCATTCTCGCGATATTTCTCGTGAAACGCTTGAAACGGGGGCTCGGGCATTACCTAAATAGTTGACGTCCAGCTCCCTCATCCTGGATATGAGGCGCTGCAGGTCGTTGGGAAGGTTCTCGACGCAGTCCAGGTAATTTTCCACGTAAGTTGCGGAATAGACCGCCTCCACTGACACTTGGTTTAACATTCTTATGTTAATCCTACGAAGATTTTCCCGTTCGTGTTTGAAATCGCCAAAACATCTTTCAAACGTCACACGCCATATTGTTTACATGACATATGTCCGTGGCGGCGGTGCCGGATTGTCACGTCGCGTTTTAGGAAGGAAAGGTCGCAGCTAATAAATAATTATGTTAAATGAATACTAAAATTTCTCGGGTGATTATAAAATAACTTGTAAATTAAAATCATAATCTGACTCGTATTGTATGTTATGACAAGTTTTGTGTGTTTAAATTAGCAGGAAATGTATGTTCGGTTGCCTAAAAATAATATTAACAATTCAAAGGCGAAATTACCTAAGCAAGAAATTTGTAACATAAATTGCCTATTGGATATAAATTGCCGGATTGTCACGTCGTTGTGTGGGAAGGAAAAGCAGCAGCAGTTAAATCATTATGTTAAATGAATATAAATTTATTTACGTGATTATATAATAATGTGTAAATTAAAATGTGTGTTATGACAAGTTTTGTGTGTTTAAATTATTATGAAAATGTGTGTTTGGTTGCCTAAATTAGTGTTAATATTTCCAAATCGAAATTCACACAACCCGGGAGCGGTGACGATAACGGGTAAACGAAAATACACCAAGCTTCTCGTTCCCGTTAGTTATTAGTTGTGTATATTAACATACGAATCATATAATTTAATAAATTCAATAAAACGAAATGTAGCCTGAATATATGAATATTCAACCTGTTCGTTAATCTGCAAGCAAAATTAAGTCTTACTAAGACTATAAACAAATAACTTATTGAAACAACTACTGTCCTGGCTAGTGCGACTCGACACGGATATTGAATGATACAAAATAAATTTGCATGTTATTACTAGTACTACTAGTAGGCTTGCCAGACGTACCCCTTTTAGGGGTACAATACCCTTTTCCCTGTATGGAATTTTAGAAATACCCTTTTTCAAAAAATCCGAAAGGGGTACCAAAAATACCTCATTCCATCAAAGCGTTCAAGAAGCGCGTATATAAAAAAATATTTATTATTGCAGGATTTTTACAGCACTTTTATTTCAAAAGATTAAAGGATTATATGTTTGGCGGTCATTTAATGTTTACAATATCAAAATCATTCCTTAGAATTGCTATTTAGAAACTTTGAAACATTTTTCGTTCGGATTTCCGCGCCTTATCGCCATCTATTGGACGGTGGCTAAACTGCTAAGTGATGTTTTTGAACAGCGCCAAAATGCTGGAACTTTATACTTATTGTCAAAGTGTTAATGTTTAGCAATGGGCTGTGCATGAAACGGTGGACGATTTAATTTTTAATCGAATGGTGTATAAAATAGCTGAGGAAATCTAGCGGTTTTCCTGTAATTTGCGAATGAAAATTAAGCACGACACACTTACCGACATTTACAGTTCACTGTAACATAAAAATTCAATAAAGAAGAATTTGCTATATTCTTCAATCAAATACGGGTTACAATACTTATTCCTTATTAATCATTCAACTATTTATATTGTTAATGCATTACAATAAGAGAAATATACGAGAAATCATAATCTAAGTAGAGGGCTCTACCTGTTATCGTGGGGATAAACTACTTAATAATTTGTGGATGTAATAATTGTTGTAATAATTAAAGAATATTTAAAAACTTAAAAAGAATGTTGTCTCGTGATTAAATAAATTCACTTGTGGATATTTACGGACTTAAATCCCAGAAACAATATTTTATAATATGCACGCCTAATCACAAGCAACCCGATATACGCATAACTCTAATGAATTTATTATTAAAAACTTCTAATTTTATACGTAACAGGGACAAAACTATAAGTGTAATCCTGAGTAAAGCTTCAAAAATACTGCAAATATTTAAGTTTTTAAATTGCGGAAACAATGGTATTATATAAACGCCTACTTACGGGCAACCAAATATAGAATAACTAATATTAATTTATTATTAATCACTTCCAATTTTAAACATAATACGGGCACAAGTATGAGTGTAGTCCTTGGTAACGCTTTAAAAATATTACACTTATGGTTTTGTCCTTGTTACGTTTACAATTGAAAGTTTTAAATAATAAATCATTATTAGTTACACGTGTATTGGGTTGCCAGTAAGTAGGCGTTTAAATAATATAATTATTTCTGCAATTTGAATACTTAAATATTGCCACTATTTTTGAAGCTTTACTAAGGATTATACTTATGGTTTTATCCCTGTCACGTTTAGAATTGGAAGTTTTTAATAATAAATTAATATTAGGTATGGGTGTATTGCGTTGTCTGTAAGTTGGCGTTTATGTAATATAATTATTTCTGCAACTTAAATACTTAAATATTCGCACAATTTTTGAAGCTTTACTCAGGATTACACTTAAGGTTTTGTCACTGTCACGTTTAAAATTGGAAGTTTTTAATAATAAATTAATAGTACTCACGCGTATATCGGGTTGCCTGTGATTAGGCGGATATATTATAATGTATTGTTTCTGCAATTTAAATTCGAAAATATCTACAAGTAAATTTATTTTATTATAAGATAACATTCTTCTTAAGTTTTTAAATATTCTTTCATTATTAAAACAATTATTAAATCCACAAATGAAAACGTAGTTTAGCCCCACGATAACAGAGGGTACCCTCTATGAAGATTAGGATTCCTCATATATTTCTTTTATTGTAGCGCAGTAATGATATAAAAAGTTGAATTAATAATCAGTAATAAGTGTTGGGTCCCGTATTTCATTGGAGAATATAGCGAATTGTTCTGTGTTTAATTTTTAAGTTACAGTGAACTGTAAATGTCGGTAAGTGTGTCGTGCGTAATTTTCATTCGCAAATTACAAGAAAACCGCTAAATTGCCTCAGCTATTTTATACACCGTTCGATTTGGAATTAAATCGTCTATCGTTTCGTGTACAGCGCATTGCTGAATATTAACATGTTGATTATAGGTATAAAGTTCGAGCATTTTGGCGCTGTTCAAAAACATCACTTAGTAGTTCGGCTATCGTCGAATAGATGGCGACGAGGCGTGGAAATGCGAACGTAAAATGTTTAAAAGCTTGTAAATAGTAATTCTGAGGGATAATTTTGGTAATTTTAAAGTTAAATCACCTAAAAACTTGTAACCCTTTAATCTTTTTTAAAAAAACGTGCCATAAAAATCCCGGAATAATAAGTCATGTCGTCGCAATTCTTCATTCATTTTAATGATTTAGACGGTAATTTATGGAGGGATTAAAGGTTTAATAATAAACAATGAAGTAAGGTTTGTTGAATTTAAGAAGCATCATCTAATTTGGTTGCAAAGTCGCTGAGTTATGTGCGAAAACCCTCAAAAAAACCCATAACTTGGTGCCAAATCGTCGTAGGAACTTCGTTCTTTGAGTCCTACATAGGGAATTGATCGAATTTTAATGCCTTTATGGCTGATCGAGTCGACAAATTTTTTCCAACTCCGTACACATCGTCAAAGTTGGACGTGGTTTACTGGAAAAACATTTTTTTTCACAGTGTTGCTTGGGCGGAAGGGTTTACGCTTGAGTTCGCATGCATGGCTTTAAAGAAGACACAGTTTTTCGCCCTCAAAGATTCATCACAATCGATTGAAGCGGTGGCGGCGGGAGCGGCGGCGGCGGAAGCGGAAATGATATTACAAAAAGAAAAATTAAAATACCTTTTATGGAACATGTTTGGCTCCTAAATAAGTTATACAAAAATTTTCAGCTTTCTCACGCCCCTTTTTTGAAAAAAAAGTCGCCTGCGGCGCTGTGAGGACCTGTACATTTTCATTTTCTTTATTTGTTCGCCGAAAACCGATACTACGAAAATATATACCCCTTTTTTGAAATTTATATCTGGCAAGCCTAACTACTAGAGAAATAACATTGGTTTAAGATCGTTTATTTCTACCCACAGGACTAACTTGAAAATTTTGCTTGCAGGTTAACGAACAGGTTGAATATTTATACATTCAGGCTACATTTCGTTTTATTGAATTTATTTAATGCTTTCTGCAACAAGTAAGGTTGTTCCTAATTCGTTTATATAATTTAATTTATGGTTGTCGTTATCGTTGCCGTTCACGGGTCGTTGTGAAGCTGCCTTTACAAGGCAAGAAATTTGTACAGGAAGTATTGGATTTAAATTGCCGGATTGTCACGTCGTATGGGATGGAACGGTCGCAGCAGTTAAATAATTGTGTTAAATAAATATATAAGAATATCTTACGTGATTATTTAATAATTTGTAAATTAAAATCATTGTGTGACTCGTATTGTATGTTATGACAAGTTTTATGTGTTTAAAATAATAAAAATGTACGTTTAGTTCCCTCAAATAGTATTAACAATTCTCATACTTATATGTATTATACTATAATAGGTATATGATAATTCTACAGCGAAATTATTTAAGCAAGAAATTTGTAACATAAGTTGCCTGTAGGATTAAATAAATATCATTTAGGCGACATCTTATGTCGCTTCACAACAACCCGCAAACGGTAAACGAAACTATATCCGTTACCGGAAATTAGTTGTGTATGTTAACATGCGAATCATATCATTTAACTTTTGGTTCCCGTTCTCGTTACCGTTCTCAGCCTTAAGGGGAGATAAACATCTAGGATTCGGAAAAAAGGTTACTTTTTGTAATTATTTTTTTTAAGGGTAAGTATTTGAAATATCGGATCTGGAGTTTTTATTATCTAAAAGTATACGCAATAATGAATACTTTCAATTTTTTTTTATTAAAACAATTTCCAAATTGTCGGTATTATGGTATATTTTCGGAGCGCCCATCGGCGTTTCTTCAAAAATCATTTGAAACAAAAAGCAAAAAGATTATTAAACTAGATAATATAATGTAGCCGATTTTGAAAATATAGATTTTCGACAAAATGGCGGGCGTTAGAACATAGCATAGCGATTGTTTTATCAAATCAAGTGCAGTTTTTGAAAATCCACCAATTATTTCGCAAGTTGTGAGTTTTTGAAAATTTTAGTTTTCGAATTGTGTAATACTCGAGAAAAAAATTTAAAAAAAATATAAAACGTCTCGACTAAATTCTACAAAAATTAAACTAGATTTGCAAACCATTGGTTTATCAAATCAAGTGCAGTTTTTGAAAATCCACCAATTATTTCGCGAGTTGTGAATTTTTTAAAATTTTAGTTTTCGAATTGTGTAATACTCGAGAAAAAAATTAAAAAAAAATATAAAACTTCTCGACTAAATTCTACAAAAATTAAACTAGATTTGCAAACCATTGTTTTATCAAATCAAGTGCAGTTTTTGAAAATCCACCAATTATTTCGCGAGTTGTGAATTTATGAAAATTTTAGTTTTCGAATTGTGTAATACTCGAGCAAAAAATTTAAAAAAAAATATGAAACGTGTCGACTAAATTCTACAAAAATTAAACTAGATTTGCAAATCATTGTTTTATCAAATCAAGTGCAGTTTTTGAAAATCCACCAATTATTTCGCGAGTTGTGAATTTTTGAAAATTTTAGTTTTCGAATTGTGTAATACTCGAGCAAAAAATTTAAAAAAATATAAAACGTGTCGACTAAATTCTACAAAAATTAAACTAGATTTGCAAATCATTGTTTTATCAAATCAAGTACAGTTTTTGAAAATCCACCAATTATTTCGCGAGTTGTGATTTTTTTAAAATTTTAGTTTTCGAATTGTGCAATACTCGAGCAAAAAATTTAAAAAAAAATATAAAACGTGTCGACTAAATTCGACAAAAATTAAACTAGATTTGCAAATCATTGTTTTATCAAATCAAGTGCAGTTTTTGAAAATCCACCAATTATTTCGCGAGTTGTGAATTTATGAAAATTTTAGTTTTCGAATTGTGTAATACTCGAGCAAAAAAATTAAAAAAAAATGTAAAACGTGTCGACTAAATTCTACAAAAATTAAACTAGATTTGCAAACCATTGTTTTATCAAATCAAGTGCAGTTTTTGAAAATCCACCAATTATTTCGTGAGTTGTGAATTTATGAAAATTTTAGTTTTCGAATTGTGTAACACTCGAGCAAAAAATTAAAAAAATATATAAAACGTGTCGACTAAATTCTACAAAAATTAAACTAGATTTGCAAACCATTGTTTTATCAAATCAAGTGCAGTTTTTGAAAATCCACCAATTATTTCGCGAGTTGTGAATTTTTTAAAATTGTAGTATTCGAAAATTGTTGAAATCGCTTCTAGGGACCACAAAACGGATATTTGAGTAAAAAAAATTTTTCTCGATCTTTCACTTTCTCGTACTTCGTAACGGAGAAACTAAAAACTTACTTCTTTTACGGGTTTATGGAAGCTGATTGAGTTTAAAATAGCAATGCCCAGACAAATTATACAATAAGATAATTTGCGTAGCACAAGCAATAATCTTTTATTTTTGTTTACTTTCAGCACCAATTACTGTTTACCTTCTGCGGATTCTCGTTTACGGGAAAGTGTGGGCTTTCGTTATTAGCAAAGCCGCGAAAATATTTCGGCCGAGGTAAAATGGGTTGGCCAAATAGAGATTACGTGTTGCGCCCTGTACGCACATGTGGAGAACGCCCGGAGCTGTTTTCTTTGAATTTTCTACCCTAATCGCATTACCCTTTTACGAAACGGGGGATGCGAGAAATTAGCGATCGGGGGGGATTATAACTAAAACACATACACGGTAGTAATTGAAATAAATAGTGATTAAAGATTTAAGCGGTGCAAAGCCGACGGCGCCTGGCGCATCCACCATAATGTCACCGGTTGAATTACCCGGTAATGCATAATTGAACCGATTTGAACAATTCACTATACACAGTTTGTTTACATCCTAAAAATTATGTATTCTTGAATATAAAGCCTGAATTTATTTAAAGCGTTTCCAATTATGATTTGTGTATTCTTGAGCGAACATTTTATAACTTCAATACGTTTTTTGTTTTAGATTTAATTAAGTATTTAATAAAGATGAGAGGATTACTGTTTAAAACAAAAACAATATTAATATTACATTTGATTTCCTCAAATGGTTTATCGCGATACATTTTATCGGATGATTATAAATCCATTAAAAGTTTACATTCCACCAGGGGCGGCACTTGAAAATGGTCAGTTTGCACAATTGAAAATTGCCTTTTTGACACTTAAAAATGTCCATTTTACACTTTTGGTAATTGCCTCTTTTAACAGTTGAAAATTGGGACATTTGGAAATTAAATTTTTCATTTTTGGCACTTGAAAATTGTCGTTTCTGGCAGTTGACAATGGTAATTTTTTAACCATTTATGGCATTTGAAAATGATAAATTTTGACAGTTGTAAAATGTCATTTTTGGACACTTGAAGATTGTCAATTTTGGCACTAGAAAATGTATTTTTTTGAACTTGATGAATGTCAAGTTTGGCACTTGAAAATGTCTTTTTTGGCACTTTGTGCAGTTGAAAACTGTCATTCTTGACACTTGAAAGTTGTCTTTTATGACAGTTGAAAATGGTCATTTTTGAACCTTGAAAATTGTCATTTATGGCACTCGTAAATGATAATTTTTGACAGTTTAAAATTATCGTTCTTGACTCTTGGAAAATGTAATTTTTGGCCCTTTGCACAGTTAAAAATGGTCGTTTTTGAAACTTAAAAATTTCAATTTCTGGCACTCGAAAATGATAATTTTTGAAAGTTGAAATGATGGTTTTTGACAGTTGGAAAATGTCATTATTTGCACTTGAAAATTGTCAATTTTTGCACTTGAAAATGTATTTTTTGGCACTTGAAAATGGTCGGTTTGTACAGTTAAAAATTACATTTTTGACACCGAAAAACGTTCATTTTAGACTGTCGGTAATTGCCCTTTTTAACAGTTAAAAATTGTGACATTTGGTATTTAAAAAAATTCATTTTTGGCACCTGAAAATTGTTGTGTTGCAGTTGACAATGGTAATATTTGAACCATTTATGGCATTCGAAAATGAAAATTTTTATCGGTTGGAAAATTTCGTCAATTTTGGCACTGTAAAATGTCTTTTTGGCACTTAATGATTGTCAAGTTTGGTCTTTTGAAAATGTCTTTTTCGGCACTTTGCACGGATGAAAATTGTCATTTTTAACACTTGGAAATTGTCTCTTTTAACAGCTGAAAAATAGTCATTTTTGAATCTTGAAAATTGTCATTTATAGCACTCAGAAATGAGAATTTTAAATAGTTGACAACTATCGTTTTTGACACTTGGAAAATGCCATTTTTGGGGCTTGAAAATTGTAAATTTTTGGGCTTGAAAATTGTAAATTTTGACTTTTTTTGCACATGAAAATGGTTATTTTGCACAGTTGAAAATGGTCATTTTTGACAATTAAAAACTGTTTTTTACACTTGAAAATGGGCATTTTTGGCAGTTAAAAATTGTCATTTTTGGCACTTAAAAATTGTCGTTTTGGCAGTTGAGAATGGTCATTTTTAAAACTTGAAAATTGTCATTTATGACACTCGATAATGATCATTTTTGACAGTTAAAATGATCGTTTTTGACAGTTGGAAAATGTCATTTTTTGCACTTAAAATTGTCAATTTTGGTACTTGAAAATGTCTTTTTCGGCACTTGAAAATGGTCAGTTTGCACAATTGAAAATTGCCTTTTTGACACTCAAAAATGTCCATTTTACACTTTTGGTAATTGCCTCTTTAACAGTTGAAAATTGGGACATTTGGCAATTACATTTTTCATTTTTGGCACTTGAAACTTGTCGTTTTTGGCAGTTGACAATGGTAATTTTTTAACCATTTACGGCATTTGAAAATGATAAACTTTGACAGTTGTAAAATGTCATTTTTGGGCACTTGAAAATTGTCCATTTTGGCACTTGAAAATGTCTTTTTTGGCACTTAATGATTGTCAAGTTTGGTCTTTTGAAAATGTCTTTTTCGGCACTTTGCACGGATGAAAATTGTCATTTTTAACACTTGGAAATTGTCTCTTTTAACAGCTGAAAAATAGTCATTTTTGAATCTTGAAGATTGTCATTTATAGCACTAAAAATGAGAATTTTTGACAGTTGACAACTATCGTTTTTGACACTTGGAAAATGCCATTTTTGGGGCTTGAAAATTGTAAATTTTTTGCACATGAAAATGGTTATTTTGCACAGTTGAAAATGGTCATTTTTGACAATTAAAAACTGTTTTTTGACACATTTTTGGCAGTTAAAAATTGTCATTTTTGGCACTTAAAAATTGTCGTTTTTGGCACTTAAAAATTGTTGTTTTTGGCAGTTGAGAATGGCCATTTTTAAAACTTGAAAATTGTCATTTATGACACTCGATAATGATCATTTTTGACAGTTGAAATGATCGTTTTTGGCAGTTAGAAAATGTCATTTTTTGCATTTGAAAATTGTCAATTTTGGTACTTGAAAATGGTCAGTTTGTAGTTGTCTTTTTAGCACTTAAAAATGTTCATTTTAGACTGTTGGTAATTACCTTTTTTAACAGGTGAAAATTGCGAAATTTGGCAATTAAATTTTTTTCATTTTTGACACCTGAAAATTGTCGTTTTTCGCAGTTGACAATGGTAATATTTTGAACCATTCGAAAATGACCATTTTCGGCAGTTGGAAAATGTCACTGTCAATTTTGGCACTTGAAAATGTCTTGTTTGGCACCTAAAAAGGAGGCAATGTTACAAAATACAATACGTCGTTTAATTGATTTTCGTGGATAAAGAACGATGTTACAGCTATTTTTCGTCTTTATTTAATTCTTTTAGTGCTTTTGCAACAAGTAAACGTTTTTAATGGTCGATTTTTCTTTCCTGAAAAAGGAGGCGGTGAGATATATTGTGTATGCTAAGTGGCTCTACCATCAAAATTTTCCACGAGCCGCCACTGTATTCCACTATCAATAATGAATATTTATATATTAATTGCTGTTGGAATTAAATATTTCAAACTATACCAAGTTGAATTTAATTTTTATTTTAACACATTGGCTGCCAAATGTCAAAAAAAGCCTTCTTTGTTTTTAAGTTTAATTTTATAAAATGAGTAAGAATATGCTTATTTAATCCAATTTAATGCATTTTTTTAGACGAAATTACGGATTTTTATGTACCCACTGTCAGTCATTGGTGACTGGCGCGGCCCCATTGGAATACTTCAGTGTCAGTCACCGGTGCCTGACAAAGCGGTCAACGTGTTAATAACGACTGGAAAAGAAATGTATTAAATCCATTAAATATAATTTACCAGAAACTCCGCATTGCTTTTAATAAACTTTTCTAACAGCTATTTACAACCGCAAGACTTTTCACGAGCGCACAATGTTCCGGCGCAAAAAATGATACACATATTAATTTAAAAGCTGCTTCAGGGGTGGATTTAGTGTAGGTGAGAAAGCCCCGTCTGCGAATGCATCGAGAAAGTGTATGAAATAAGGGATGATGCCTCTCTCAACAATGCCAGTCTTCCCCTAATCCGTATTTATTGTTTATACATTTGTGGCTTCTGAAAGGAGAGGGCGTCGTCCGTGGGTGAGGATTAGAGACACTTAGGGGATGACGTATAAATTGCAACACAGTAACCAGCGTTTAGGTGTAATCGGAAATTTTGAAACGATAACGAACGCCCGGCGAGGGTCGGACCCATCCCCAAGGGCCAAGCGTGTATCTTAATTATTGCAGTGCTAATTATGCCACTGTAAATTGCGCCTCGTTAATTTATTAAATTGAAGGTTATCGGGCGCGATTTACGATGTGGATTGCAAATTGAATCTTGTGAACTAATTTATTAATGTGTAATAACAGTAATAAAAGCTGAAGGGGAATTTAACCAAACAATCATTCGTTGAACGTATTTATTTGAATATCAAAAAAAAAAGTTAAATAAATAATATCCATCGAATATTACCAAAGCATAAATTCGTTTGAAAAATATAATTTAAACAAACACGCATTAAAATAAACCCGGCGGGTCAAAAAAATGTCACGTGCTGAAATTATTTATTGTTACGCCCGGCGCATCCACCATTTGATCCGATCAGTAAACAACTTTTACGAATGTCTACGTTAATTGACATGACGTTCCTATTAGCATGAATAAATATTATCATTAATTAATGTATTCCATAAATTATTCGCTATGGCCGCGGCTTGGTGCCCACCTGAAGTTTAATGTCTGGAATTCGAAATAACATTTTATACTTATTTCCAATTGTAAATTTAAATTTAAATTATAATTGTTGTTTACATAAAGGGTTGCTCGTTATTAACATTTGTTATTATAAACTTTCACGGCGATATTTTCAATTGCGTAGTTTAAATAAATACAAATACAGGCTGATAGTTGTTTAATAATCATTTGCGACACTGCTACTACTAAGTATAAACAGCGTTTAATTGTTTTTAAAGAATTTTTATTAGGCTAGAATGATTAATGAAATTATAAGAGGACTTAAAAAATTGTTGCTGCGAGAAAGAAATTTTTCAATCACTAATTAAGATGATGTATATTTTATGGTATATATTTACATATTTCTTATAATATCATTTTAATTTGCAGAAAGTTGTAGGATGAAAAATAATAATAATATTTGTGTTCTTACCAGAGGCGGCTCGTTATATAAAGCCAAGAAGCCATGGCACTACCTGTAGTTTCAAGCTCAGCAAGACTTTTTAATTAATTCTTAAAACACTTACTTTGGTCTAGGAAGATAAATCGTTCTTTGTTTCTTTAAAAAGGAGGGTGGGGGGTATTAAGGAAGTGGCTCTACCATCAACATATTCCACGAGCCGCCACTGATTCTTACATAAATGTGTATACACGTCAGATTGATTACATATATATACCGTGTGTCCCGTTTCAAGGCGCATCATATGGGAATTCCCATGTAAAATTTTGTATTTTTATTATTGAATATAAATGGTCAGAACTAAATTAGAATCATTATTTTATTGTATTTTTGTTATCTCTTTAGTTTAATACGAAAAATAGCTTAAAAATGATGAACAAATATTCGAAAATAAAATCCTGTAAATAGAAGTTGGTATAATGAACTAATTTACGAAACATAAAAACTCAAGTGCAGTATTTCTTTGTTCTATTCATTATTCTTCATCTGCGCAACCCTCGCTTGTGTTTAACTATTTGGAGGGTACGATAGGGACCACCCACCACCCTTGGTATTATTTTTAACTTAAACTACAAACCCTTTTCCTCATGTTTTTTTTAAACGTCTAATACCACAGAAGCATTAACAAAGAAATTCCATTCAATCAAACAGCGTTTTGTGGGTTAGGTTAAAGTGGATACGGAGGGTGGTGGGTGGGCCCTATCCTACAATCCAATCAGTTTACCAAAGTCCAGGGTTCTTACAAATGAATTAATTTACGAAACGTAAAAACTCAAATGCAACATTTCTTTGTTCTATTCATTAATTTTTATCTGCGTAACCCTCGCTTGTGTTTAACCATTTGGAGGTTAGGATAGGGCCCACCCACCACCCTTCGTATTATTTTTTAACTCAAACTACAAACCCTTTTCCTCGTGTTTTTTAAACGTCTAATACCACAGAAGGATTAACAAAGAAATTCCATTCAATCAAACAGCGATTTATTGGTAAGGTTAAAGTGGATACGGAGGGTGGTGGGTGGGCCCTGTCCTACAATCCAATCAGTTTACCAAAGCCCAGGGTTCTTACAAATGAATTAATTTACGAAACGTAAAAAATTAAATGCAATATTTCTTTGTTCTATTCATTACTCTTCATATTCGCAACCCTCGCTTGTGTTTAACTATTTGGAGGGTAGGATAGGGACCACCCACCACCCTTCGTATTATTTTTAACTTTAACTAAAAACCCTTTCCCTCATGCTTTTTAAACATCTAATACCACAGAAGGATTAACACAGAAATTCCATTCAATCAAACAGCGTTTTGTGGGTTAGGTTAAAGTAGATACGGACGGTGGTGGGTGGCCCCTATCCTACAATCCAATCAGTTTACCAAAGCCTAGGGTTCTTACAAATGAAACGTAAAAACTCAAATGTAATATTTTTGTTTCTATTCATTACTCTTCCTCTGCGCAACCCTCGCTTGTGTTTAACTATCAGGAGGGTAGGATAGGGCCCACCCACTACCCTTTGTATTATTTTTAACTTAAACTACAAACCCTTTCCTCATGATTTTTAAATGTCTAATACCACAGAAGGATTAACACAGAAATTTCATTCAATCACACAGCGGTTCGTGGGTTAGATTAAAGAGGATACGGAGGGTGGTGGGTGGGCCCTATCCTACAAACTAATCAGTTTATCAAAGCCCAGGGTTCTTACAAATAAACTAATTTACGAAACGTAAAAACTCAAATGCAGTATTTCTTTGTTCTATTCATTACTCTTCATCTGCGCAACCCTCGCTTGTGTTTAACTATTTGGAGGGTAGGATAGGGCCCACCCACCACCCTTCGTACTATTTTTAACTTAAACTACAAACCCTTTTCCTCATGATTTTAAAGATTAACAAAGAAATTCCATTCAATTAAACAGTTTTATGGGTTAGGTTAAAGTGAATACGGAGGGTGGTGGGTGGGCTCTGTACTACAATCCAATCAGCTTACCAAAGCCCAGTGTTTTTACAAATGAATTAATTTACGAAACGTAAAAACTCATATGCAATATTTCTTTGTTCTATTCATTATTCTTCATCTGCGCAACCCTCGCTTGTGTTTACTTATTTAGAGCGTAGGGTAGAGCCCACCCACCACCCTTCGTATTATTTTTAACTTAAACTACAAACCCTTTTCCTCATGCTTTTTAAACATCTAATACCACAGAAGGATAAACACAGAAATTCCATTCAATCACACAACGGTTTGTGGGTTAGGTTAAAGATATGGAGGGTGGTGGGTGGGCCCTATCCTACAATCCAACAAGTTTACATCAGCGCAAAGTTCTCACAAATGAATTAATTCACGGAACGTAAACACTCAAATGCAATTTTTTTTTATTCATTACTCTTAATCTGCGCAACCCTCGCTTGTATTAAACTATTTGGAGGGTAGGATAGGGCCCACCCACCGCCCTTCATATTATTTTTAACTTAAACTACAAACCCTTTTCCTCATGATTTTAAAGATTAACAAAGAAATTCCATTCAATCAAACAGCGGTTTGTGGGTTAGGTTAAAGTGGATACGTAGGGTGGTGGGTGGGCCCTGTCCTACAATCCAATCAGTTTACTAAAGCCCAGGGGTCTTACAAATGAAACGTAAAAACTCGAACGTATTTTTTTTCTATTCATTACTCTTCATCTGCGCAACCCTCGCTTGTGTTTAACTATTTGGAGGGTATGATAGGGCCCACCCACCACCCTTCGTATTATTTTTAACTTAAACTACAAACCCTTTTCTCTTGATTTTTGAACGTCTAATACCATAGAAGGATTAACACAGAATTTCCATTCAATCAAATAGAGTTTTGTGGGTTAGGTTACAGTGGATACGGAGGGTGGTGGGTGGGCCCTGTCCTACAATCCAATCAGTTTACCAAAGCCTAGGGTTCTTACAAATGAAACGTAAAAACTCAAAAGTAATATTTTTGTTTCTATACATTACTCTTCATCTGCAAAACCCTCGCTTGTGTTTACTTATTTGGAGGGTAGGGCAGGGCCCACCCATCACCCTTCGTATTAGTTTTAACTTAAACTACAAACCCTTTCCTCATGATTTTTAAACGTCTAATACCTAAGAAGGATTAACAACGAAATTCTATTCAATCAAACAGAGTTTTGTGGGTTAGGTTAAAGTGGATATGGAGGGTGGTGGGTGGGCCCTATCCTACAATCCAATCAGCTTATCATAGCCTAAAGTTCTCACAAATGAATTAATCCACGGAACGTAAACACTCAAATGCAATATTTCTTTATTCTTCATTTGTGCAACCCTCGCTTATGTTTAATTATTTAGAGGGTAAGATAGGGCCCACTTATCACCTATCACCCTTTGTATTAATTTTAATTCAAACCATAAACCCTACTCTCTGATGATTATGAAATGTCCAAATGAATTTACAAAAAACACCACAAGAAATTATAATCAATCAAACAGGTTTTTATAGGTTATGTTAAAGTAGATATGGAGGGGGGTGGGTGTGCTCTATTTTACAATCCAACCAGTTTACCATTAGTTCAGGGTTCTCACAAATTAACCAATTTATGAAACATAAAAACTCAAATGCAATATTTCTTTGTTCTATTCATTACTCTTCATCCGCGCAATCCTCGCTTGTATTTACATATTTAGAGGGTGGGATAGGGGCCCACCCACCACTCTTCGCAATAATTTTAAGTCAAACTACCCTATTTTCCAATTAAATTTGCAACACAACAAATATATTTAGAAAAAAAAATATTCAAGCAGGGTTTTATAGGATAAGTTAAAGTGGATATGGAGTGTGGCGGCTGGGCTCTATCCTACAATCCAACCAGTTAACCATAGTCTAGGGTTCTTACAAATGAACCAATTTATGAAACATAAAAACTCAAATGAAATATTTGTTTGTTCCATTTATTACTCATCATCCGCGCAATCCTCGCTTGTATTTACATATTTAGAGGGTAGGATAGGGACCACCCACCACCCTTCGCATTAATTTAAACTCAAACTACTCTGTTTTCCAATTAAGTTTCCAACACAACAAATATATTTAGAAAAAAATCTATTCTAGAAGGGTTTTATATGTTAGGTTAAAGTGGATATGAAGGGTGGTGGGTGGGCCCTATCCTACAATCCAACCAGTTAACCATAGTCCAGGGTTCTTACGAATCAACCAATTCATGAAACGTAAGAAATCATTTTTTTGTTTTATTCAATTCAACACCGGCTTGTGTTTAAATATTTGGAGGGTAGAAAAGGGCCCACCCTTCGTATTAATTTGAACTCAAACTAGAAACCCCATATAAAAAATAACATATTTAAAAAAACGTAACAATACTTTCTTAAAATTAATTTATCGAGGAATTCCTCTTGCAGAACCAAAAAGAATTAGAATCGTACTTTTCTATTTTTTTTTTAACTAAGTTCTTACTTCGTAATTTTAAGAGTATACAGGGTGTCCACCAGTGGCGGCTCGTGGATTTCTGTAGGGGAGGCAAAGACAAAGATGTCGCTCGTGCCGCACTACTTACTCTTACAGAGGAAGCAAATATTTCGTTGCTGTTTCGGTCAAATTTTCTTCCGTTGCCACACCGCCGAGCATCCACGAGCCGCCGCTGGTGTCCGCAGATTCATTCTCAACATGGAGATCTCCGTTATTTTAAGAAATAGAGATTTGGTTAAATGGGATGAAATATTCCTTAGATAAAAAAAGCGTTTTTATTTGAATAAATTATTATTATAAAATACATTTTCCTTATTCTATTGTTTTCTGAGACTTCAAATGTCAAGCTGTCAGTATTAAAATAAACTATTTTGTTGTTTTACCAACAGTAACATATTAAACATAATACAGTTATAACACATACATATAACAGTTTTCATATTAAACATAATGAATTATACATTTTCGAAAAGTGAAAAAAAAGACCTCCATAAGTAAAAACAAAGTAACAAACATGATAACAATTTTCGAAAATCTGAGTATTCGACGAGATTCCTATTAAAAAAGTGCCTTAAGAACATGCAAATTAAATTCAACTTCCTCTGAAAATAACAAAAAATAAAAAAATAAAAAATAAACTTTTTTCGCTATAGCGCCTGAAGTACGTAAAATATCAAAACTTTTTTTATAGGGTTTGGTACAATTTTAGCTAAGGAGTATTTCATCCCATTTAACCAAATCTCTATCTCTTATAATAACGGAGATCTTCATGTTGAGAATGAATCTGTGGACACTCTGTATACAACCAATCTGCTAATTAAAAAATATTGATTACAGGCAATAAATCACAAAAAAAAACAATTTCTTAAACAAACATCAATATAAATATTTGTTGATCAACTGTTTGCTAATCCATTACTCATAATTAATAATTAATTTAATTGTGATTTCTTGTTTGCGTAGGTATTTAGCCGTTCAGCAACTAACGATATTTTTAAAAATAATACGTAATATTATTTCTTAAGTTTAAACATTTGCATCAATTCACACAAAATGGCTGACAAAACGAACGCAAAAAAATTCAAAAATGGTGATATGGCCATCATGTTACTTTCTCCGACTTAATGGTATCATTTATTTTTACGCTTTCATGGTTTATTTTCAATTGAAATCACATTTTAAATGTACATCGACCGTTGTGTAAACTCGGATGAAACTGACGTTTAAAACGTCAAAATTATGAAAGATTATACTTCAAATTCAAAAACTCAGTTTACTCAAAAACTAAAGGGATTTCGAAAAAAACTTATTCTTTATAAGTTGTTCATTTTAGCATTCTCTACAATTATTATGAACATAAATTTTCTGTAACTATTATCGTTTTATAGTTATAAAAATTTAAAAAAATCAAATAATTTTTTTCTCGAATAAATATGATTTTATGAAAAATGTTTTCAAGCAAAAGATGTTCATTTATTTGTTGTCTTCAAAGTTTGTTTAAATGTTTTTGTGATATTTTTCATATTTAAGAAAATATTGTCAAAAAACAAAAAACGTGTGTGTGTATGTTTGTCTGTGCACGCTGTATCTCAAAAACTAACAGAGCAATTGATATGAAACGTTGAACATCCGTTTCATTTGATAATCTGAAGAACTGAAAAGCTTTTGGTAAAATTTCGTACACCGGAAGTGGGCGTTTACCTTAACTGTTTTTTGTTTTTTGCCAATATTTTCTTAAATATGAAAAATATCACAAAAACATTTAAACAAACTTTGAAGACAACAAAGAAATGAACATCTTTTGCTTGAAAATATTTTGCATAAAATCATTTTTATAATATCATAATTATAAAACGATAATAGTTACAGCAAATGTATGTTAATAATAATTGTAGAGAATGCCAAAATGAACAACTTATAAAGAATAAGTTTTTTTCGAAATCCCTTTAGTTTTTGAGTAAACTGAGTTTTTAAATTTGAAGTATAATTTTTCCATCTTTCATAATTTTGACGTTTTAAACGTCAGTTTCATCCGAGTTTACGCAACGCTCGACTGTACATTTAAAATATGATTTAAATTGAAAATAAACCATGAAAGCGTAAATATAAATGATACCATCAAGTCGGAGAAAGTAACATGATGGCCACATCACCATTTTTTAGTTTCAGTATGAAAATGATCGGCTTATGATTGAAACATGAGTCACTAAAAAATAAAGTGTGATATCAACAAAAAAACTGTTTTATTTAAAGTTTCTTTCATGCACTTTTTCTCGTGGTAGTAATAAAGAAATTAATTTGTTAAAATTCCGTCGATCGACTGGTCATATTTCTACAAAAATGCGCTCGTTTGTTAATTACAAGATTAATAATTGTTGGTTAAAAAAATGATAATAATTTGGTTATTTCATGAAATGTATTAAATCAATTACAATTTTCATTGCAAATGATTTTTTTTGTATTTTGTTCTCGTTTAACACGTTTAAATCAAAACAAGTCGTAATAAAATATAAAAATTGTGAAACCAACCAAGTGCCTTATTTTAGCAATCCCGAATGTTGCAAATGCTTATTTACAACAAAATCGAGAGATTTCCAATGCCAATATAAACTTCACACATTATAACCCTCATTAAACTCCTCAAGTGAATAAATCAACTGCACCGTCTTCGTTCTGCGAGAGTGGGATGGTGCACGTGCGTGTGTGGGTATACGTGAATGGGTGTAAATGTTGAAAAGTTTGTTAAACAATAAAGGGTGACCGCAAGAAGCGGCCAATGATGGCGGTCTCGCCCCCACCAGAGAGGGCAGCACGTTGGCGCCTGCCAGAAGGGATAAATTCTGTTCCTGTGACAACAAAGCGTGCAAGTCCGCGCGAAAACTCGCCGAGAAGACACAAGCACCATCACCATCACCAACAACAAACATCATCGGAACGAAGATAAAAACAAAGTTGCAGCTGCCGCTGGAAGTGTTAATTTAAATATTTATTATTCGGTTAACGAGGATATTATAAGGTTAGTTGGTAGATTATTTGTATCACACACGATTTTATTAAATAACAATTTACACCGAATTGAAAATGAAAAAAATGAATTGAATGAAAAAAAATAGTCAATTTTCAAAAATTATCAAATAACTGGAGAATCTACAAAAATGTTTCAATTTAAAAAAAATCTATTGAGACTAGTTTTTCAAGAAATGCAGCCGAAACAAGTCGGAATAAAGTGATTTATTAATAATAAACGCGAAGAAAAATTTACACCGAATTGGAAATGAAAAAAAAGTCAATTTTCAAAAATCATCAAATAACTCTGAAGAATCTACAAAAACGTTTCAATTAAAAAAAATCGGCTGTAACCCGTTTTCAAGAAATGCAGCCGAAACTAGTCGGAATAAAGTGATTTATTAATAATAAACGCGAAGAAAAATTTACACCGAATTGGAAATGAAAAAAAAGTCAATTTTCAAAAATCAACAAATAACTCTGAAGAATCTACAAAAACGTTTCAATTAAAAAAAAATCGGCTGTAACCCGTTTTCAAGAAATGCAGCCGAAACTAGTCGGAATAAAGTGATTTTTCTTAAAATTAATCGTTTTAAAATATTAAATATTAAATCATGTTTCATCAAGTGATCAATTATAACCGTTAAACATATATTTAAAAAAATCATCAAATAACTCCTACATCAAACTATTTTGACAAGTGCGACACATAATTAGTTTCAGGAGGTGTAAAGTTACTCAAAAATGATATAAAAAATCCAGGACTAAATTTGAAAAAATAAAGTTGATCTAATCTAAATCTAAAATAAAGTCTATCTGAATAAAGGAGCATCGTATTTGAAAAAAAAATCTGGAAAAGCACACAAAAGTGAATTTAAAAAGTGGTATTGATTTTTCAAAATAACCAGTAACAATAAAATTATTAAAAATAAAACCAAAATTGATTTTTAAATTGAATTTTGAATTAACAAAGTAGTATTGATTTTTCAAAATAACTAGTAATAAGATTATTAAAAATAAAAACCAAAATTGATTTTTGTTTGTTTTTTTTTTCGAATATCTCCGGAATTAGCTAAAATATTTTAAATTTCTTTTTAACAAATGATCCAGCATTAAAATACGCAACTTTCCTTTAATTTAACCAACTCTTTATCTCTTATAGTTACCGAGACAGCAATGCTAATGCATCAAATTTGTAACACCCTGTATAAATAAATGATGGGTTGCGTGAAAATAAATATGATTATGATTACTAATCAATAAATAGTTTGGTAATTAAATACTAGTAATGTTTTATATTTATATATCAATTTTTACTTTCTCCGTTACGAAGTACGAGAAAGTATTGTGATCGTGATTTTTTTTCAAAATTTTTTTTTACGGATATATCCGTTTTGGGGTCCCTAGATACCAATTCAACAATTTCTGGAAAAAAAAAATTGTGTCTGTGTGTGTGTGTGTGTGTGTGCGCGCTGTATCTCAAAAACTAATAGAGCAATTGATATGAAACTTTGAACATCCGTCTTATTTGATAATATGAAGAACTGAAAAGCTTTTGGTAAAATTTCGTACACCGGAAGTGGGCGTTTACCTTAACTGTTTTTTGTTTTTTGCCAATATTTTGTTAAATATGAAAAATATCACAAAAACATTTTAACAAACTTTGAAGACCACAAGGAAATGAACATCTTTTGCTTGAAAACATTTTTCATAAAATCATTTTTATTCGAGAAAAAAATTTATTATTATTTTTTTAATTTTTGGTTTATTATAAAACGATAATAGTTACAGCAAATTTATGTTAATAATAATTGTAGAGAATGCTAAAATAAACAACTTATAAAGAATAAGTTTTTTTTTCGAAATCCCTTTAGTTTTTGAGTAAACTGAGTTTTTGAATTTGAAGTATAATTTTTCCATCTTTCATAATTTTGACGTTTTAAACGTCAGTTTCACCCGAGTCCACAAAACGTTCGATCCACACTTAAAATATGATTTAAATTGAAAATAAACCATGGAAGCGTAAATATAAATGATACCATCAAGTCGGAGAAAGTAACATGATGGCCACATCACCATTTTTTTTTCATCAAATGTGTAGCATACAAAGTTCACACTTTAACAATAGTAAATAGTGGTATATTTCTTCATTTATTATCATTTATTCATAAAAAAATACAATTACAAAAATAACAGCCGTGTGTGACTGAATGGCTCAGACTAAGTCAAAAAAATAGTGGTATAAAATAAATAAATTATGAGACTACGTAACGGTCGCAACAATAATCAACATAATGGAAAATAATGCTTGCAGCTACTAGTAATTTAATTATTTGTTTTTTTTTGCTTTTTGATTTTCGTTTTGTGATTAATACGCGAAATTAATTAATTAACACAGTGAAGCGTGCGTGTGATAAAATCTTTTCGCATTAAAAATTTAAATCTCGTGCAGCGCGTATGGCACTGCTGCCATTAAAATGTTTTTTGTTTGTTTGTAGAAATTATACAAAATCAACGGAATAATTTGTTTCAGGTAATGAAATCATGAAATCATTTTGCAAATTGAATTTAATACTTTTATTACTTTTTACACTTCTCTCTTCTAATAATAATAAATACAGTTTATTTCTTAAAGATAAAAAATGGTGATGTGGCCATCATGTTACTTTCTCCGACTTGATGGTATCATATCATTTATATTTACGTTTCCATGGTTTATTTTCAATTGAAATCATATTTTAAATGTACATCGAGTGGATGAAACTGACGTTTAAAATTATGAAACATGGAAAAATTATACATCAAATTGAAAAACTCGGTTTACTCAAAAACTAAAGAGATTTCGAAAAAACTTATTATTTAGAAGTTGTTCATTTTGGCATTCTCTATAATTATTATTCATATAAATTTGCTGTAACTATTATCGTTTCATAATTATGAATCAAAAATTAAAAAAAAAAAAAAATTTTCTCGAATAGCAATGATTTTATTAAAAATATTTTCAAGCAAAAGATGTTCATTTCTTTGTTGTCTTCAAAGTCTGTTTAAATGTTTTTGTCATATTTTTCATATTTAACAAAATATTGGCAAAAAAACAAAAAAAAGTTAAGGTACACACCCACTTCCGGTGTACGAAATTTTACCAAAAGCTTTTCAGTTCTTCGGATTATCAAATAAGACGTATGTTCAAAGTTTCATATCAATTGCTCTATTAGTTTTTGAGATACAGCGCACACAGACACACACACACACACACACACACACACACACACCCACACACAGACACAATTTTTTTTCCAGAAATTGTTGAAATGGCATCTAGGGACCCCAAAACGGATATTTCCGTAAAAAAAAATATTGAAAAAAAAATCACGATCACAATACTGTAAAGTAAAAATGTGGGACTTCTTCCAGGAACCGAGACTCGGAAAATGACATTTTTCGTAAATAGTGCTTAAATCGACTGAAAACGCCAAAATTAAAATTTAGATTTAAAATTGTTTTTCTTCAGAAAAATTTTCTTATTTTTTTCATTACAAACACTATTTTCTATAAAAAAAAATTCCGTAGAATCATCAATCTCGTTATTATGTAGCCGCACCTCGTATTTTTTGTACCACCAAATCCAAGAAAGTTGCCCCAACATTTTATTTGTGTTTGATTAAAATTTTCCCACTGGTACAATAAAAAAAAGTGATTTTAGGCAATTCAGGCTACGCAGATGTCGGTAGTACGACTTTGGCGCATGCGTAGCTCTTCTGTAGAAGCATCAATCTCGTTATTATGTAGCCACCCCTCGTATATCTTGTGGAGAAAGTTACCTCAACATTTGATTTTTGTCTGTTTGATTAAAATCTTCAAACTGCTGCAATAAAAAAAAAATGGTTTATTACTTCTATTGAGATTTATAATTTTCACCATATTCTCGTTTCTGAATAATTATTTTTTTTATGCGCATTTTTTTAAACGTTCAATGCAATTTTCATTTTTCCACACTTGAGTTTTGAGTGTTGCAATTTTGTTTTCTTAAACTACGTGTCAATTATTTGTACATGATAACAAAACTAAGTTTATCCTCGCGAGATTTGTAAATTTTTGAAGTCATCCCGCGAGAGTTTAATTTTTTACAATTTTTCTAACCGTTCAACGCAATTTTCATTTTTCCACACTCGCGTTTTGAGTGTTGCAATTTTGTTTTATTAAATTATGTGTCAATTATTTGTACATGATGTCAAAACTAAGTTTATCCTCGCGAGATTTGTAAATTTTTGAAGTCATCCCGCGAGTGATTAATTTTTTACAATTTTTCTAACCGTTCATGCAATTTTCATTTTTCCACACTCGCGTTTTGAGTGTTGCAATTTTGTTTTCTTAAATTATGTGTCAATTATTTGTACAGGATGTCAAAACTAAGTTAATCCTCGCGAGATTTGTAAATTTTTGAAGTCATCCCGCGAGTGATTAATTTTTTACAATTTTTTTAACCGTTCAATGCAATTTTCATTTTTCCACACTCGCGTTTTGAGTGTTGCAATTTTGTTTTCTCAAATTATATGTCAATTATTTGTACATGATGTCAAAACTAAGTTCATCCTCACGAGATTTGTAAATTTTTGAGGTCATCCCGCGAGTGATTAATTTTTTACAATTTTTTTAACCGTTCAATGCAATTTTCATTTTTCCACACTCGCGTTTTGAGTGTTGCAATTTTGTTTTCTCGCATTGTGTGCCAATTCTTTGTACATGATATCAAAACTAAGTTCATCCTCGCGAGATTTGTAAATTTTTAAAGTCATCCCGCGAGTGATGAATTTTTTACAATTTTTATAACCGTTGCAATTTTCATTTTTCTACACTCATGTTGGCAGAATGGTGGGTGGGCACACCACCCTCAAAATTAAATTATACATAGGAGTTTCACAAATGAAAAACCACTGATATATCGTCAAATGTTGATGTTTTGTTGCCTTTCGTAAATTATTTTGTTTGTAAAAACCTTAGTTTATGTTTATCTGGCTGAACTATAGGTCTTTCAAATACTGAAGAAATCGTAAAAAATTCAACCTTTCCAAGAGAGAGACAATAAATTTTGTGAGACACTTTTACAAGTCTTTCAGTCGAATTTTCCCCAATTTATTAATTAATTTATTATTTTCAATATAAAATTTTGAAACCTTATCTCAAAAAAAAAATTGTGAATATTATAAATAATTAATACTTTATAAATGCTCGTTCGTTTTTAATTAACGTTGTTTACGTCGGAATTGTTCCAATGTTTCAATTCAAACCTCGATGAGGGAATGTTTGATTTAATAATTAATTGGTGGCAACGTGAGCGTAATTAAAAGAAAACACGCCCCCGACACGGAAAAGTCATCTATGTTTGCATATCTTAACTTGACAGTGTAAATATTTAAATTCGTCCCGGCGGGGGTGCGTGTGTGTGGAAAAAGGGGTGAGGGACGGTCGTGTTTACGTGAAATAAATTTGGATAGGTACGCTTTACATGTTGAATGTGTATTTAGCACAGGAAATTGAAGTTGTCAGATGTTCAGTTAAGAAAGTATACTTTTATTAATATACGTTAGTATTTATGTATTCATGAATTTTAACCGGTAATATAAACTTTTTTAAACTTCAAGTTAGTCTGCCATTAAAAAAAATGATTTTTCGAGTTGATGATGTATTATTTTCGACCAAAACTAAAATGCAGCTCATTTATTATTTATGCGAATTTTACACCTATGATAATAAAATTAATAAAACACGCATATAGTATAAATAATACATAAAGTAGCTGTATGCAATTGATTTTAATTTAAATAAACAAAAAAACGAAGGCCATGCGTAACTGTATTAAATTAAATTACATCAACTAGCACTAAAAGAGCAAAAAAAGGTGTAAACTCGACTGTTTCGCCCGGCGCATCCACCATACCTCAACGCCCTCGCTTTGTCGGGGACGGACGTACGTGTTTTCGGGGAAGATACTATTTTCGGTTAAAGTTGCGGAATCAAATTACGGGAAAGGATATCGCCAGTTGGGCATAAAATTAAATTCCTCCGATGGGGTGTCGGCACGTCAAAGCTCCGCAAGAGTTTTAAAACACCATTCGATAGATAATTGGATCTCTTTCTGGACGTTGGACATAATCGCCCCCGCTTTATCCCCCTTCCCCGCCCCCTTCCCAAAGCGTACACACGGAGCCGAAAAATAATTTACACAACAATACATTCCCGCGAAAACAAACCGTGGATTAGAAGCGTACAATTGGGTTTGATTGGAAAATTAAAATTTTTGATTTAAAAAACCACCAAACCCTATATCATTGCAATTGTTAAAAAAGTGTCGTAAAAATGTATAGGATGATCCATTTAAAAAATTTGCCGATGACGTCATATCTCGAAAAATAGGGTAGCTATTGAAAATCAAAATACGTCACTAAATAGAAAAATAAAACCACAATCATTTCATTCAAAAGTAATAAGAAAAAATCAGACGTTTCGCTAGAAATCAGGTGTTCCGACACAGTATATATTACAACCGGTTTCGGCCTCGGGCCATCATCAGGCAAAACTACAAAATAAACTGAAAATTAAGCAAATAAAGGTGAGTGTTGTACAAATAAACTAAAACGTGTTTTATGGTTTTTATTATTCTGCGTCACTCCTTCTAGCGTAATACATAAGTAAAAAAACAATCACTATTTCCAGCGTGCAAATTATCTTCCACTCCAAGTCGAATCTTATCAAACATTTATATTAATTGTAATATTTCGACCTTTCCAGTATATTTTAATTTGAGAATTGCACCGCATTTTTTTTTCACATAATTTCACTTTGAACCGAAATCGCATGATTAATTTATTACCCCCCATGATTGAAATTTGTGTGTGCAATTTTTCCGCGGAGACAGAAATTGAATAAATAATGAACCATTTTTCCGAGACGCTGAAAATCGCCTTCGTGACTTTCCCGGGGAAATTAAAGCAAACATCGCCGTCGGGTGGAAAGTTGTTAAATGAAAAAATCCCACCAATTAATTTGTCCGAGCGCGCGAAAATTAATTTCGGAAACATTATCGGCTTAAAGGGGGTAAATTGGTAATTTTTTTCGACGCGTGTGGCACTATTTTACGGGAACGAAAAGACCAAACTTAAACAGGAATGCGGGAGGGGAGGGGAAGGGTGGATTAAATCGGACGCGGCCGGGGGATTTATTATTCAGGGGATGTTTAAGCGCTGATTGGGTTTTCTGGTTTTGCGACTTTTCGAGGGATTTTTTAATTCGGTTATTATTCGTGTCGGACGTGCGAGGTGTGGTATCGATGAATTTTAATTATAATTCAGAAATTATTTAATATTTTACGATTTACTTCTGTATATTTTAATGGCTATTAAATTAAAACATGTTGTAATTTTTACACTTTTTTGAAATCTAGTTAACAGTGTTTGCAGATTTTTGCAAAAAAATGCATTCGGTAATTAAAAAAATTGCATAATTACCGAATGTATTTCTTTTTCTGTAGCTAAAGTTTTACTGTTAATCTCTAAAATTTTAACTGAAAAAATGGTGATGTGGCCATCATGTTACTTTCTCCGACTTGATGGTATCATTTATATTTACGCTTTCATTGTTTATTTTTAATTTAAATAATATTTTGAATGTATATCGCGCGTTTTGTAGAATCGGATGAAACTGACGTTTAAAACGTCAAAATTATGAAAGATAAAAATCACAAATTTAAGACTATTGACTATTAGATTTTGTTGAAAAATTCATAATAGTTCTTAACTAAAGTAATTGAGTGAAATTTAAAATTTCAAAAAAATAATAATTTGGAACTTAATGGGTTAATGACGAGTAAAAGCGAGTAGAGTAATTATTTTTCCGAAAAAAAAGCTTGTTTGGTCGTTTTATGATTTTCGCCGTTTTGTTTCCCGTGATATTGCTCAGGAAAAAAAGTCATGTAAAAAATGTTAGGTCTCGGAAAAATTTTACGATTTGCATCAGGAATTATTAATTTCGAAAATTTTTCACATTTTGGGTCAGGAGACTAGGAACGAAAGAGATAACTTGTTTTAATGTTCTAAGGAAGTTGTATGTCTTATTTTCCGGTTCAGAATGTCTACCCAAAATCGATAGTCACGGTTAGCAGTTGAAAACCGCCATTTTGGCAGTTGAAAATTATAGTTTTTGGTTATTGAAAATTCTAATATTTAGTAGCTGAAAATTTTTATTTTTGGCAGTCAACAATGGTCATTTCTGGCAGTTGAAAAATGTCATAGTTGGCAGTTAAAAAATGTCATAGTTGGCAGTTAAAAAATGTCATAGTTGGTAGTTAAAAAATGTCATAGTTGGCAGTTAAAAATGTCATAGTTGGCAGTTAAAAAATGTCATAGTTGGCAGTTAAAAAATGTCATAGTTGGTAGTTAAAAAATGTCATAGTTGGCAGTTAAAAAATGCCATAGTTGGCAGTTAAAAAATGTCATAGTTGGCAGTTGAAAAATGTCATAGTTGGCAGTTAAAAAATGTCATAGTTGGTAGTTAAAAAATGTCATAGTTGGCAGTTAAAAAATGTCATAGTTGGCAGTTAAAAAATGACATAGCAGTTAAAAATTTAAATTTACAAGTTAAAATGGGGCAATAAATAAAATACATGGGACACCATGAATATTTTAAAAATTACGTCCCTATTGAATCAGCACACAAGTACAAATATAATATTTAAGCCATCAAGTCATATTGCCAGATTTTGGTTTTTGGCAGTTGAAAATTGTCATTTTCCGCAGTTGAAAATTGAAGTTTTTAGCTGTTTTTGGCAGCTGAAAGTTGTCAATTTTGGCAGTTTAAAATTGTAGTTTTTGACAGTTGAAAGTTGTCATTTTTTGACAGTTGAAAATTGTAGTGTTTAGCAGTTAAAATGGCCATCGTTGACAGTTAAAAATTGTAATTTTTGGTAGTTGAAAGTTGTGGTTTTTAGCAGTTAGAAATAGCCATTGTTGACAGTTGAAAATTGTAGTTTTTTGCAGTTGAAAGTTGTCATTTTTGGCAGTTGCAAATTGTTGTTTTTTAGCAGCCAGAAATAGCCATCGTTAACAATTAAAAATTGTGGTTTTTGGCAGCTAAAAACGGCCATCGTTGACAGTTAAAAATTGTTGTTTTTGGCAGTTGAAAAACTGTCCTTTTTGGCAGTTGAAAATTGTAGTTTTTAGCCTCTAAAAATGGCCATCGTTGACAGATAAAAATTGTAGTTTTTGGCAGGTGAAAGTTGTCATTTTTGGTAGTTGAAAAATGTAGTTTTTAGTAGTTAGAAATGGCGATAGTTAACAGTTAAAAAATTTAGTTTTTGGCAGTTGAAAGTTGTCATTTTTGACAGTTGAAAATTGTAGTTTTTAGCAGCTAAACATGGCCATCGTTGACAATTAAAAATTGTAGTTTTTGACAGTTGAAAGTTGTCATTTTTGGTAGTTGAAAATTGTAGTTTTTAGTAGTTAGAAATGGCTATCGTTAACAGTTAAAAATTGTAGTTTCTGGCAGTTGAATGTTGTCATTTTTCACAGTAAAAATTTGTAGTTTTTAGCAGCTAAAATGGCCATCGTTGACAGTTAAAAGTTGTAGTTTTTAGCAGTTAAAAATAGCCATCGTTGACAGTTAAAAATTGTAGTTTTTGATAGTTGAAAGTTGTCATTTTTGACAGTTAAAAATTGTAGTTTTTGGCAGTTGAAAGTTGTCCCTTTTTGCAGTTGAAAATTGTAGTTTTTAGCAGCTAAAAATTGCCATCGTTGACAGTTAAAAATTGTAGTTTTTGACAGTTGAAAGTTGTCATTTTTGGCAGTTGAAAATTGTAGTTTTTGGCAGCTAAAAATGGCCATCGTTGACAGTTAAAAATTGTAGTTTTTGGTAGGTGAAATTAGTCATTTTTAGCAGTTGAAAATAGTAGTTTTTAGCGGCCATCATTGACAGTTAAAAATTGTAGTTTTTGACAGTTGAAAGTTGTCATTTTTGACAGTTGAAAATTGTAGTTTTTAGCAGCTAAACATGGCCATCGTTGACAATTAAAAATTGTAGTTTTTGACAGTTGAAAGTTGTCATTTTTGGCAGTTGAAAATTGTAGTTTTTGGCACCTAAAAACAGCCATCGTTGACAGTTAAAAATTGTAGTTTTTGGCAGTTGAAAGCTGTTTATTTTGGCAGTTGAAAATTGTAGTTTTTTGCCGCTAAAAATGGCCATCGTTGACAGTTAAAAATTGTAGTTTTTGGACGGTGAAAGTTGTTATTTTTAGCAGTTGAAAATAGTAGTTTTTAGCGGTCATCGTTGACAGTTAAAAATTGTAGTTTCTGGCAGTTGAAAGTTGTCATTTTTCACAGTAAAAATTTGTAGTTTTTAGCAGCTAAAAATGGCCATCGTTGACAGTTAAAAGTTGTAGTTTTTAGCAGTTAAAAATAGCCATCGTTGACAGTTAAAAATTGTAGTTTTTGACAGTTGAAAGTTGTCATTTTTGGCAGTTGAAAATTGTAGTTTTTGGCACCTAAAAACAGCCATCGTTGACAGTTAAAAATTGTAGTTTTTGGCAGTTGAAAGCTGTTTATTTTGGCAGTTGAAAATTGTAGTTTTTGGCAGCTAAAAATTGCCATCGTTGACAGTTAAAAATTGTAGTTTTTGACAGTTGAAAGTTGTCCTTTTTTGCAGTTGAAAATTGTAGTTTTTAGCAGCTGAAAATGGCCATCGTTGATAGTTAAAAATTGTAGTTTTTGACAGTTGAAAATTGTCATTTTTGGCAGTTGAAAATGGTAGTTTTTGGCAGTTAAGAATGGCCATCGTTGACAGTTAAAAATTGTAGTTTTTGGCAGTTAGAAATGGCTATTGTTGTTAGTTGAAAGTTATCATTTTTGGCAGTTGAAAATTGTAGTTTTTGGCAGTTGAAAGTTGTCCTTTTTGGCAGTTGAAAATTATTGTTATTAGCAGCTAAAAAATGGCCATCATTGACAGTTAAAAATTGTAGTTTTTGGCAGGTAAAAATAGTAGTTTTTAGCAGTTAGAAATGGCCATTTTTAACAGTTAAAAACTGTAGGTTTTGGCAGTTAAAAATTGTAGTTTCTGGCAGTTGAAAGTAGTTTTTAGCAGCTAAAAATGGCTATCGTTGACAGTTAAAAATTGTTGTTTTTAGCAGTTAGAAATAGTCATCGTTGACAGTTAAAAATTGTAGTTTTTGACAGTTGAAAGTCGTCATTTTTAGCAGTTGAAAATAGTAGTTTTTAGCGGCCATCGTTGATAGATAAAAGTTGTAGTTTTTAGCAGTTAGAATTAGCCATCGTTGACAGTTAAAAATTGTAGTTTTTGACAGTTGAAAGTTGTCATTTTTGACAGTTGAAAATTGTAGTTTTTTGCGGCTAAAAATGGCCATCGTTGACAGTTAAAAATTGTAGTTTTTAGCAGTTAGAAATGGCCATTTTTGACAGTTAAAAATTGTAGGTTTTGGCAGTTAAAAGTTGTCATTTTTTGCAGTTGAAAATTGTAGTTTTTGGCAGTTAGAAGTTGTAGTTTTCAGCAGTTAGAAATAGCCATCGTTGACAGTTAAAAATTGTAGTTTTTGACAATTGAAAGTCGTCATTTTAGCAGTTGCAAATGCTCATCGTCATCAGTTAAAAATGCAATTTTTGATATTTCACACATTTGATGCGCTTTTTTAAATTGAAAACTGTGCAAAACAATAGGAATTGCAGTTGAATAACATTTATAAGAACAGGCAAAGTTTAATTGTTGCTGCTCTTTCACTTGAAAGTTGTTGAAATTTCAGTTGAATGAGGATTATACGAATAGGCGAACACAAAATCGATTTTGGGAAGATATTCTGAATTTACGCGAAATTTTACGATTTTCATAATGAATGATTAATTTCAAAAAAATTTCACAATTTGTATAAGGAGACTCGAACACTAACGAGATTTCGAAAAAACTCATAGATTATAAATTGTTCATTTTCGCATTCTCTACAATTATTATTAATATAAATTTGATTTAAATATTATCGTTTCGTAATTATAAACCGAGAATGAAAAAAAATACAATGATTTTATAAAAAAAAAAGTTAATTTCGGGCAGAAAGACCGATGGTCGATAGCCCAGACAGCCTAACACCCTTCAGTTATTTATGTATAAATATAAACTTGGAGGGAGAAATTCGAGGTGAATCTAGCATTCTAGAAATATGGTACAACGCTTTCATTTAGGAGACACCCTGTATATTATTTATTTAAATATAATTTTATACTTTTGAATAAAGATCTTGATGTATGTATGTTAATTTCTTAGTTGCCTTCAATATCAATTTGAATGTTTTTGTAATATTTTCCAAGTTTGAAAAAATTATTGGAAAAAAAAACGGTTAAAAACACCCATTTTTGGCGTACAGAATTTTAACGAAAGCTTTTCAGTTCTTCAGATTGTCCAATAAGACTTTAATTTTTTGGATGTACATGTCAAATATTTAACAGCTAACTATGTTACATTTTAATAACAATAAGATAAAAGAACAATCATTAATTGATAAAATAATAAATAATAAAATGTGACAAAAATAGTCTTAATATAAAAAAAATACTCCATCAAGCACATATTATATATTAGACCCATGGGATTACTGTTGTACATGATTATTTAGAAATTCCGTGAATGTATAATAACACTTATTAATGAGGAGTTATTAATGAGTATTTTTGAAATATCTATTATTTTATTTTATTTTAACTTATAATAATAATACATTTATTGACGGTTAACACCTTTTACAATGATTTAACATAAATTAAATGTTCTAAATAAAGATAAATTAAATATTTACAAACAATATAGTTCAATTATAATGATGAACGAGTGATTTTACATCAGATTTAAATTTTGTATATGTTCAAAGTTTCATATTAATTGTTTTAGTTTTTGAGATACAGCGTGCATAGGCACACAGACACACACACATACATCCAAAAAAATCCAAAAATTGTTGAAATGGCATCTAGGGACCCCAAAACGGATATTTTCTTAAAAAAAAAATTTGAAAAAATTTTCACGATCACAATACTTTCTCGTACGGAGAAAGTAAAAATTGAAATAATCTTTACTGGAAAGCTGAAAGATCTCTGGTCAATTACCTGTTAATTTGTAAAAGTGTCTTAATAAATTCTCTCTCTCTCTCTATACTGGAAATTAATTTCAAATTTTCAGGTCAGATTTTGGACAAATTTGGAATATTTAAAATTTTTCAGTTCGAATTTTGAAGAATCAAATCAAAGCCAGAGAAACAGTATACATTTATAGATATGTGGTGACTGCCTGGACCGAAATAGGAAAACGAAAATGAGGATCACGGGTAGCCGTGACGTTCGGTTACTGTAGAGAGGAAAATATTACTTGTGAACACATGCTAATCTTCTTGTAATAAAATGGAGATAAATAAAGTAGTAACTGTATATACATACAATTACACTACAGATATCTGGAACGTACAAATATGAAATATACTTTGCTTTATTCGTGCAGATTTAACATCGTGTTCGATGTCGTATTTATGTCAATAGAATGCGCGGTGCGTTCGGGAAAATGTAATTTATGAAATATTTAACGAGGCTAATCATAATCCACGGACGGTGCTATTAGGTAAATTGATCTGTAATGGACACGTAGAGAACCATTATCAGGAATGCTAATTGATTAACGAACACGGAATTAAGCAATTCATTACATTACATTCATCTTATATTTTCACGCGACGCGGAATTAATAAGAGAATTATTAGAATTGTTTTTTTTTGTAACTCTGTTAATATCAATAATAATAATTAAGAAAAAACTAGTTTATCAACATATTTTTGTGAATATCAAAACCGGCCCATGGTGACCCTCCGGTCTATGAGACCGGGTGTGTCGAATAACTTTATTCTCCGTCATTGTTTTTTGTCGCAATTTCGAGTAGCTGACGCATTGCAGAGCTTACATTGATTAAATATCCTTGTTTTATTGCCAAAGAGCATAATTAAAAAAAAAATGAGCTATTAGTAACACGTTTCGAAAAATCTTGAAAACCCCGGCGCGTGAGACCGGCGTCACCATTAAATTTGCGTCACCAATAAAAAAAAAACATTGTATTTTTTGATAGTGTGAGATTCCACATTTTCGAACCATTAAATTTGCCATAATTAAGAAAAAAAAGCATTGTATTTTTCGATTGTGTGAGATTCCACATTTTCGATTAGAGAGAATAAATTTGTCCAGAAATAAAAGTAAAATCGTATATACCCACGTTAACATTTTAAATGAGGTATAAACATTTTTATTTCGACTGATGAAAATTGTGAAAACCTAATTTAAAAAAAAATTATTATAAATGATAATTATTTACGTTTATAATTAGCCACAAATAATATTATAAGCCCGCAGCACTGCCGAATTGTGTTATTCTGGTTAACAACGTGAATGCGAAAATTGTTTGATGTGTCTATTGGGTGGCATTATTTGCAAGCAGGACGACATGTAGTTTTGGTGGAGGCGCCGGGAGCGCGCCCATTCAATGGTTTAATTAGATTCCTGAAACGTGCTGCAACGGGTTTAAAAAGTGTACCATTGTTTGTCGTCTTTTGTAATATTTAATTGATAAATTCCAAGTTCTACAGTTATTTCAAAAGGAGTTGGCAAAAATGACGAATCGATTTTAAGAATGAATAACGCGAATTCTACCGGAAAACCCATAAGCCGCACCATTTTCAAAATCCGCGCACAAAAATACATACCAATGCGAAAACGCGAGTTCGATACGTCTTTAAATAAGCGAGCCACAACCAAAAATTGCGTTTTTTTTTTTTGGCGTAGGTTTGACCATTCAGCCACTAACGATGATAAAAATTGCGTTTGACGGAGGGAACTTAAAGGATTGAATTAATGTGTAAAAGGGTCGATTGATAAATAAATTGCATGTTGAATGGCATTAATAAACTCTAAGTACTCGTAAGTCAGATGTGATTAAAAATGGATGGATTGTATTTTACTTCGTGAATGTATAAATAATTTCCACCACGATAGACTGGGTGATTTAAATAACTAATGATGAATAATTTGTGAAACTAACTATTAGTTCAGTTTCAGATGTGCTGTTGGGAATTACGTGAATGTTTTCGGTTATTTGAAGGTGTGGACGTGGAAATAGGAGGTGAAAGGTTTCAAATTCGCACGTCAATTTGTAGACGCTAATTGACAGATTTTCTACGTGAAAAACTATAAAATTTTCGACCGAGATACGAGTGGAAATAGTATTAGCTGTGCACGTCATATTACTCTCGAATAGGGTCTAGTTGGAAAATTTAATTTTCCCGGATGTAGAATTTTATTTTTTTCGATTTCAATTCATCGGTGCTGTGGAATACAGTAATGAAAATAGCATTAATATAAAAATAAAAACTTAAATAGGTCAACAGATTTGCAAAACAAAATTACAAGGGAAATTCCAGTAAATAAATTAAATTAAAATAATATACAGCAATGGATTATACCACCAGAACTTTTTGTATAGTTATAAAATATATAAATTTAGAAATACAAGCATTTAATATTTTGTTTACTGTGGTTTCCAATATACCGTAAGGTTTCAATAATTTGAAAATATTTCAATGGCCTGAAAAAATACAAAAACAGCTGCTACCGACTTGAAATTTTCCAGAATCATCAAAAATACGTTCAAAATTATAATTCTTAAAAAATCCACCAACACCTTTTTCTTGGATATGGAAATAATCCCAAGCGAACAGAGAGTAAGGTTCAACAAAATGCTAATTTTAAATGACTTTAAAAAAATGTAAAAACACTTGCCAGCGACTTGAAATTTTCCAGAATCACCCAAAATACGTTCAGAATTATGATTCTTAAAAAATCCACCAACACCTTTTTCTTAAATATCGAAATAATCTCAAGCGAACAGAGAGTAAGGTTCAACAAAATGCAAATTTTAGATGACTTAAAAAAAATGTAAAAACACTTGCCAGCGACTTGAAATTTTCCAGAATCACCCAAAATACGTTCAGAATTATGATTCTTAAAAAATCCACCAACACTTTTTTCTTGGATATGGAAATAATCCCAAGCGAACAGAGAGTAAGGTTCAACAAAATGCTAATTTTAGATGACTTAAAAAAATGTAAAAACACCTGCCAGCGACTTGAAATTTTCCAGAATCACCCAAAATACGTTCAGAATAATGATTCTTAAAAAATCCACCAACACTTTTTTCTTGGATATGGAAATAATCCCAAGCGAACAGAGAGTAAGGTTCGACAAAATACTAATTTTAGATGACTTAAAAAAAATGTAAAAACACTTGCCAGCGACTTGAAATTTTCCAGAATCACCCAAAATACGTTCAGAATTATGATTCTTAAAAAAATCCACCAACACCTTTTTCTTGGATATGGAAATAATCCCAAGCGAACAGAGAGTAAGGTTCAACACAATGCTAATTTTAGATGACTTTAAAAAAATGTTAAAACACTTGCCAGCGACTTGAAATTTTCCAGAATCACCCAAAATACGTTCAGAATTATGATTCTTAAAAAATCCACCAACACCTTTTTCTTAAATATCGAAATAATCTCAAGCGAACAGAGAGTAAGGTTCAACAAAATGCTAATTTTAGATGACTTAAAAAAAATGTAAAAACACTTGCCAGCGACTTGAAATTTTCCAGAATCACCCAAAATACGTTCAGAATTATGATTCTTAAAAAAACCACCAACACCTTTTTCTTAGATACCTAAATAAGCCCAAGCGAGCGGAAAGGTTCAACTAAATGCAAAATTTTAATTTCTTGAAAAAAAATCATTTGTAAAAGTCTCTCTCTCTCTCTCTCTCTCTCTCTCTCTAACAAAACGGTAGTGGCAGATGACCTCGCAGTCGACGCCAAAAAAAAAGCGGTGATTGAAAAAATTTTAACTGCTGCAATTAACTTCAACATTTTAAAATCCATCCAGAATGAACACTTTTTTTATCTTTGATATCTTGCTAATATTTACCTATTTTTTTTTTGTTTATATAAAATTAAGATAGGCCTATATATTGGACAGAAAATATTGTACATTTTATGCTCTATTTCATGGTTTTTGTTTTGACCAAATATCTCTAAAAACCAAGGAGCTACAGAGTTCAACGCAAACCTCTACAAAATGGCCACTCGCTAAAAAAATAAACACCTGAAAAATTAATGAATGCCTGTTTTCAACTCTCTGCATATAGTATGAACGTAGATGCAAAAATAAAAAATAAATCAATTTTGTCAGCGACCATCATTGGTTGATTTGATGTGGATTGACCAACTGTAGAAATAAAATTGCATTTGGCGATTAAAAAATTATAAAATAATCATTTTTGATTCAAAATTTGAAAATATATTCCATTAAAAAACAGCTTCAGCTCGAAGTAATACGGTAACAATTAAAACTTGTATTGTAGATACGAAAATTACATTCGGCGATTTGAAAAATTGCAAGAAATAATTTCTTTTGGAATTGGTTTCAAAATTTTAACTGAAATTTTTTATTTATTGCACGGTTTCAGCCAATATTAGTGAACCAACAAGGAAACTAACCCTCCGATTTTAATGAAATTTGGTGGATGTGTAGAGGGGGCCAAAATATTTGATACGCATTTTTTTGTTTCGGCTAAAAAACATGTTTAGGAGTGAAATCCTTCCTCGAAAATCAGCCAAATTTTTGTTTTTTTGGCTATAACTTTTGAACAAATCATAACAGCGTAACTTGGTGACAGCGCATTATTTTTTACTTTCTCCGTTACGAAGTACGAGAGAGTATTGTGGTCGTGATTTTTTCTTCAAAATTTTTTTTTACGGAAATATCCGTTTTGGGATCCCTAGATGCCATTTCAACAATTTCTGGAAAGAATTTTTTTGTCTGTGTGTCTGTCTGTGCGAGCTGTATCTCAAAAACTAATAGAGCGATTGATATGAAACTTTCAACATCCGTCTTATTTGATAATCTGAAGAACTGAAACGCTTTTGGTAAAATTTCGTACACCGGAAGTGGGCGTTTACCTTAACTGTTTTTTGTTTTTTGCCAATATTTTGTTAAATATGCAAAATATCACAAAAACATTTAAACAAACTTTGAAGACAACAAAGAAATGAACATCTTTTGCTTAAAAACATTTTTCAAAAAATCATTTTTATTCGAGAAAAAAATGATTATTTTTTTAAAATTTTTGGTTTATAATTATAAAACGATAATAGTTACAGCAAATTTATGTTAATAATAATTGTAGAGAATGCTAAAATGAACAACTTATAAGGAATAAGTTTTTTTCGAAATCCCTTTAGTTTTTGAGTAAACTGAGTTTTTTTAATTTGAAGTATAATTTGTCCATCTTTCATAATTTTGACGTTTTAAACGTCAGTTTCATCCGAGTTTACACAACGCTCGATGTATAATTTCAATTGAAAATAAACCATGAACACGTAAATATAAATGGTACCATCAAGTCGGAGAAAGTAACATGATGCCCACAACACCACTTTTTCCCCTATTGATCCTTACACATCTATTGCGGCTGTGGAAGTTGTGCAAGTGCATTTTTCAGTTGTGCTTGTTATCAATTTTGCTTAGGTAAGTGTACACTGCATAAGTATTATTCGTTATTTGTTTTTGAAAGACCCCGAAACGTGAAGACTGTGCCTCTGCCTTATCTTAACCGTCTTGAGCTGGCCATATGGACTTGTCTCCGAGGTCAAAAAAAAGAAGTTATTTGTTTTTCAGGCAAATACTCTTCTACTATCGTAGGCTCTGCGTTCAGTCCTGATGTTGCTTGTAACCGCCCCGGCGCAACCACCAGAACTTTAAGCTGTAAAATATTATTACCAGCTTTTTAATCCCGAACTGGGATGCCTGACATTGATGCAGTGAAGGAGATTAATAGGTTCCAGTGGAAGATCACGTTTGGTGAACTTCGCCCACGATCAAAATGAATTGCAAACGAATTTAAATTAATTAAAATTGTAAACCCGCACGTGTTATAAATTAAAGTGGGCTTTATTTAATTGTTTAAAATACACGATAACGAGATATTGGTGTAATTTTTAATTTCACACAAATCATTAATCAAGACGAATGGCCCACCTTGCGTTCGGAAAATTATGTGCGGTTCTAGTTATGCCGAGTGGTTTTTGCTCCAGGTGAATAATTTGTGTGTCGGGGAGAACCTTTAAGAGCAATTACTGACAATTCCCTCAATTGGGCCCTTTCCCGCAACAGCGAGCGATTTATGAGGGCCTTTGCTCCTTCCGACGTTTCTTCTAATTAATGATTTTCCGCCGGTGACACTGGAAACTTTACACGAATCAACGCCCCCCCACCCCATTAACAATCGACACTCGAAATTTACAAGCCGTCTACATTTTCTTTTTAACATTCCTCCCGTTCGCGGAGAATAATTTATTGTAATTGATTCAAAAATAATAATTATTTTAATGTAATGGAAATTTTCTTCAATTGTTTATTATGATTTTAAATTATACAACGGAAATGTTTCGTAAAATCTACTAAAATAAAGCAGAAAATTTCGCACTCAAAGATTCATCACAATCGATTGGAAATACGCCGATGTGAAGATATCCACGGATTTTTCAGCCCTGGATTTTTAAGCCATGGGTTTCCCGGCACATCCACCACCAAATAAAATGTTCTTCAATTTTAATGATTTATAATAAATCAAACGCTGAGAATGTATAAAAAAATTCATAAAAAAGTTATAAACAATTTTACCCAAAATTTAATGCCTTAAATCGTTTAAGTAGACTCTTATCTACACGTTGATGTTAAAAAATCAAATTTGAAATGTGTCAAACAGTGTCATATTGGACTTTGAAAGTTTGCTATATTATATGTATAGTTCGGGTGGACCCGAGAAAAAAAATTCATAAAAAAGTTATAAACAATTTTACTTAAAATTTAATGCATTAAATCGTTCAAGTAGACTCTTATCTACACGTTGTTGTTAAGAAATTAAATTTGAAACGCGTCAAACAGTGCCATATTGGACTTTGAATTCTTGTCATTTTAAAAAGAGAGTTCCCGTGGACTCGAGAAAAAATAATTTAAATTGTGGATTGACTGTACATCTATAGGCTAATGTTAATTACATTCTTAGCGTTTGATTTATTATAAATAATTAAAATTGAAGAAATTATTATTTAGTGGTGGATGCGCCGGGAAATCAGTGGCTTAAAAATCCGTGTCTATCTTCACATCGGTGCATTTTTCAATTAAAATTACAGTACTTGTTTCAACAAGTTATGTATTTGTTTGTAGTTTTAACAAGACTTAATTTTAATAAGTCACGAACAGGTTGAATGTTCAAATTACATAATAATAATAATAATAATAATATGCATTTATTTACATTTGACAAATATATATACATAATTTAATAAAACGAAATATAGCCTAAATATGTAAATATTCAACCTGTTCGTAACTCATTTATTTATTCAAATTACATATTTTTACAAAAATGTAAAAGTTACGATTTGGGCCGGTAGAGGTCAGAAGATTAAAATTTCTTTATTTGCAAAATACATGTAGCACAAATTGAATTTAAACTTTTATAATCACTTAAATTAACCGGGAAAAATTGTTCGGATTGTGGATTTTACGTATCCCTTCAAATTCATTTGTGGTCATCGGTTTTAATTACAACTTTCTATAATGAATCGTTAAATGCGGCGTGCGAGATTTTACCGAAATGGTCCCTTCGCCCTCCGGGTCCGGGCAACTTCGGGAGAGACCTTCAAGTAATAGAATTAACTTATTATCCCGCCGAGAGCAACCCTTCAATCTTAACAATAAAGTTCGATAATAGAATAAATTACGATGTCGCAACTGTTTTTACAAAAATCACAAATTTTAATCGGATTATTGCACGAAACACCGAAATTATTTTTAAATTAAGATTTAAACTCAAATTCTATTAAACGTGTCATCTTTGGTTCTCCTCGGAGATGTTAGCCTGATAATCTTATTTTTAATGTTAGATGATAATAATAATAAAAAAAAAATCTCTTCAGGGATTAATTTTTTTTTCTTTTTTCTTTTTTTGACTTAGACTTTCGCCATTCAGTCACGACACATTTTTATTAAGTTGACCTTTAATCAGGGATTAATAATCTCTTTTAATGTCATTTTGCTTATAATAATAAAAAATTAAACGATATAACGTGCCTGGTTATATTTATAAACATGGTCTCTCGTTTCGAGTGTGCCAAACGAAAACAGGAAGTAAATAATATTATTCAGAACAAAAAAGTTGAAATAAACATATGTTCGATTTCCGTTATCGAGATAAATAATCTTAAAAAATTTTCGATCTTAAAAAAACCTTTAATTCAAATTCATGGCAATCTAAAAAATTGTAAGATTTTTTTACGATCGAAAAATCTTTTAGAATACTTCCATAATCCATAACGGTAAGAAATCGGACATATGTTTATTCGAACTTTTCTGTTCTGAATAATATTATCCACTTCCTATTTTCGTTTGGCGCACACCCTGTAGATATTTAAAGAGAGGTTTGGAAACTTTCCACATTGTGTATTACAAAATATACAACTGGCAATTACGTGTTAATTATTGAACAAAGTGGTCGGTGGAAGGGTGTGCGATATTTCCGGCGACAAAATTGCCGTAACGGGGCCGCGTTCAGTTTCGGCGGAGGCGCCGGGCGCGCGCGTGGAAACTCCATTAACCTAAATTAAGGTAAAAGTAGTATTAAAATAATTCGGTGTAATTCCTGATTGCTCGTAAACGGTACACAAGTCTGTTTAATTTAATTAAGAAGAGCTTTCCCAGAAATAGTTACTAGCGAGGCGCGTGTTCCTAGCAACATTTCCTGATTAGAATTTTTTTTTTTAAATAAAACTACACAACTGGTATAATGCAATAGTAGAAAGTAGCTTTTTCGTTATAGTTTTAGGTTTAATAATAATAATAATAATAATAATAATAACTTTACTCCAGCAATGCATATTAGAGATGGGTTACTCATGAGTGAATCGATTAAAAGAGTCGAATTAGTTGAGGAGTCAAGTGACTCCTATGTAAGTTTCCTGACTCATTGCGAAAAAAAAAATTCTCATCATTTTTTTCCAGAATTTTTTTGTTGTTGGCGTAACTACGAGGTCATCTGCCACCACCGTTTGTGTTAATATATTATAAATATATAGAATACAATAAATAAAAAAACTACATTTATATCAATTCCATCAACACTTGAAATTCGTAAAATTTCGACCATTTTCAAACCGCTATAACTCGGCGTATTTTTCAGCCACGGATTTCCCGGCCCCTCCACCACCAATTTATAATAAATCAAACTCTGAGAATGTAATTAACATTAGCCTATAGATGTACAGTAAATCCACAATTTCAATTATTTTTTCTCGAGTTCACTCTCTTTTTAAAATGACAAGAATTCAAAGTCCAATATGGCACTGTTTGACGCGTTTCAAATTTAATTTTTTAACAATAACGTGTAGATAAGAGCCTACTTAAA
Source organism: Ocypus olens (assembly GCA_910593695.2). Lineage (NCBI taxonomy): Eukaryota > Metazoa > Arthropoda > Insecta > Coleoptera > Staphylinidae > Ocypus > Ocypus olens. The sequence goes on from OU343054.1 coordinate 45,142,985, forward strand.
CGATTTAACGCATGAAATTTTGGGAAAAATTGTTTATAACTTTTTTATGAATTTTTTTTCTCGGGTCCACCCAAACTATATAGATAATATAGCAAACTTTCAAAGTCAAATATGACACTGTTTGACGTGTTTCAAATTTAATTTTTTAACAACAACGTGTAGATAAGAGTCTACTTAAACGATTTAACGCATGAAATTTTGGGTAAAATTGTTTATAACTTTTTTATTAATTTTTTTTCTCGGGTCCACCCGAACTATACATATAATATAGCAAACTTTCAAAGTCCAATATGGCACTGTTTGGCGCGTTTCAAATTTAATTTCTTAACAACAACGTGTAGATAAGAGTCTACTTAAACGATTTAACGCAATAAATTTTGGGTTAAATTGTTTATAACTTTTCTATGAATTTTTTTTCTCGGGTCTACCCAAACTATACATATAATATAGCAAACTTTCAAAGTCAAATATGACACTGTTTGACGCGTTTTAAATTTATTTTTTTTACACCAACGTGTAGATAAGAGTCTACTTAAACGATTTAAAGCATGAAATTTTGGGTAAAATTGTTTATAACTTTTTTATTAATTTTTTTTCTTGGGTCCACCCGAACTATACATATAATATAGCAAACTTTCAAAGTCCAATATGGCGCTGTTTGAAGCGTTTCAAATTTAATTTTTTAACAACGTGTAGATAAGAGTCTACTTAAACGATTTAACGCATGAAATTTTGAGTAAAATTGTTTATAACTTTTTATGAATTTTTTCTCTCGGGTCCACCCGAACTATATAGATAATATAGCAAACTTTCAAAGTCCAATAATTTATTATGAAAATTGTATTTATTCCATTTACGAAAATTAATTATTAAAACTTTTCACCGATTCATATTAAAATTTTAATAATGTCCTGCCACCGTTGTTATTATTTTACCCGTTGTAATATAAATATTTAAAATCGGCTATTTTGTATCGATTTTATACGATAGGTAGATGCACAAGCATCGGAGTCCTCTACAGTGTAGGGATAAATGCAGTGCGGGTTTCGAGAGGGTAATGCACCCCTAAAACTAAAATTTAATCATGGATATATCCTGTGTTTAAGCAAAATATATTTAAAAAATGGTGATGTAGCTATCATGTTGGTATCATTTATATTTACGCTTTTATGGTTTATTTTCAATTGAAATCATATTTTAAATGTACATCGAGCGTTTTGTAGACTCGGATGAAACTGATGTTTAAAACGTCAAATTATGAAAGATCGAAAAATTATACTTCAAATTCAAAAACTCGGTTTACACAAAAATTAAAGGGATTTCGAAAAAAACTTATTCTTTATAAGTTGTTCATTTTAGCATTCTCTACAATTATTATGAACATGAATTTGCTGTAACTATTATCGTTTTATAATTATAAACCAAAAATAAAAAAATACATTTTTTTCTCGAATAAAAATGATTTTATGAAAAATGTTTTCAAGCAAAAGATGTTCATTTCTTTGTTGTCTTCAAGGTTTATTTAAATGTTTTTGTGATATTTTTCATATTTAAGAAAATATTGGCAAAAAACAAAAACCAGTTAAGGTAAACGACTACTTCAGGTGTACGAAATTTCACTAAAAGCTTTTCAGTTTTTCAGATTATCAAATAAGACGGATTTTCAAAGTTTCATATCAATTGCTCTATTAGTTTTTGAGATACAGCGCACACAGACACACACAGGCACACACAGTCACACACACACAGACACACACACAGACACACACCCAGACACACACACAGACACACACACACACACACACACAGACACACACACACACAGACACACACACACACAGACACACACACACACACACAGACACACACACACACATAGACACAATTTTTTTTTCCAGAAATTGTTGAAATGGCATCTAGGGACCCCAAAACGGATACTTCCGTAAAAAAAAAATTTGAAAAAAAATCACGATCACAATACTTTCTCGGACTTCGTAACGGAGTTAATAAAAAATTATTGGCTTATACAGAGGTCCAGTAAGTTGATAGATGCTATTCATATGTTTATAAAATCCTGCATATTATCTCGTTATAACCCTTTATAGATTTTAGGCACATTAAAGTTAAAAAATCAAGTTCCATAAAGCATTGTGTACAATCACCTCTAAAACTTAACCCCGACGACGGTTCCTTGCGATGACGAATCGCAGAATGACCCCAGACGAGTAGACCATAAGTCATTTGTGGTGACATTTAGCAAAATCGCAGGCGCGAACGATCAATATAAATAAAACGATCGAACAACTTTTAAGTAGGATAAATGAAATACTACAAAAACAGTTGCTATTAAATGTTTTATTTCCAAGTGTATTCAATTTTAAATGTTTGTTTTAGTTAAAAGCGTCTGCACGATTTTGGCCGATACCAAATCATTCAGCTTAAAAAGTATTAAATATAATGATACGATATGGTTTCAGCAAGACGGCGCATCCCCGCGTTTTTTTTTCGAACATGTAGAAATCCTTCTTGAACATTTTGCATATTTTCCAGACTAATTCTGCACATTCATCGCTCTCTCGAGGGCTATTCTATCGGTCCTCGCTTGCCGATCCACCTATTCGTAAAGCAATTGTCAGAAAAAAACGCGCGTAATGAGGGGATGCGCCATCTTGCTAAAACCATATCGTATCATTATATTTTTAATATTCTCGTAGATTGTTCTATCGGTCATGGCCTGCCGATCCACCTTTCGTAAAGCAATTGTCCAAAAATCGCGCAGAGTGCGGGGATGCGCCGTCTTGCTGAAACCACATTGTAATATATGGAAGGTCAAGATCATGTTTGTTTGGAAAAAAAGCGCTAGAACAAGGTCATTTTGCAAAAACTCTACATGTAGAGTCATTGTCAACATTTTTATACTTCCAGTTCGACAATGAAAAGATCTCTCAAAATCAAGAACAAAAATTGGGGGTTGCCATTTAAAAACACAATGGATGACATTATTACTCAAAAGCAAATGACTAATGAAAATCTACTTTCATGCAAAAATATGTATTTTCATATCAAAAACTCGAGGATTTTTTCGAAAAATATTTTATTTCGGTTTTACTGAATATATACTCTATAATTAATAAGTTATACAAATATTAATATTAATGACCAAGAATAGATAACTATTGGATATATTCTGAACCCGGATTTTGAGTATGTGCAGAAAAGTTTCAAGTCAATTCTTGCTGAAAATTTTTCTGCAACAAATTCAGAAGATGCTTAAGTTAAACTCAAATTTCCATAAAAACTAGCTAATGAAGTGCTTTAATTTTCTACAGGTTATAAAATTTTGGACTATTTTGAGTATGTCTAGAAAATTTGTAGTTTATGCCTACTTCAATTATTGTAGAAATCAAGCTTAAAAAATTTCCTGCATAAGATTTTGGCAATTGATCTCAAATTTCCAGAAGAACCAGTCGGTCAAGTGCTTTTGTTTACTGCAGATTATAAAATATTGGACTATTTTGAGTATTTTCAAAAAAGTTTTTTTTTTACTTGCTAAAATCATTTTTCTGTATAAAATTTAGACAATGTTTAAATTTAACTAAAATTTCGGAAAAACACTGGCTGGTCAAGTGCTTTTATTTTCTGCAGATAATAGTTTTTTTTTACTATTTCTAATATCTAAGTTTCAATTCTCTGCCTAATTTAATTCTTGTAAAAAATGGTTTTTAAATTTTTTTGACATAACATTTTTGATGACAAGTTAAAATTTCTTAGGTGTTGAATGTTTTTGTTTCCTTCAGATTATAAAATTTTGCACTATTTTCAGTAGTTCCAAATAGTTTATAGTCTGTGCCTGCGCTAATTCTTGCAAAAATCGGGTTTTGAAATTTTTCTGCAACAAATTTAAGAAATGTTTAAGTTGAACTCAAGGTTCCAGAAAAAACTGGATCTTTAAGGCTTTTATTTTCTATAGATTATAAAATTTTGGATTATTTTCAATGTGTCCAGAAGAGTTTCAGTTCGCTGCCTACTTTAATCCTTGATAAAATCGGGTTTTGAAATTTTTCTGCAACAAATTAAAAAAAAAATGTTTGAGTTGAACGCAAGTTTCCAGAAAAACTGGATCTTTACGGTTTTTATTTTCTATACATTATAAAATGTTTGGTTATTTTCAATGTGTCCAGAAGATTTTCATTTCGCTGCCTACTTTAATCCTTGATAAAATCGGGTTTTGTAATTTTTCTGCAACAAATTAAAAAAAAAAATGTTTGAGTTGAACTCAAATTTCCAGAAAAACTGGATCTTTAAGGCTTTTATTTTCTATAGATTATAAAATTTTGGAATATTTTCAATGTGTTCAGAAGAGTTTCAATTCGCTGCCTACTTTAATCCTTGATAAAATCGGGTTTTGAAATTTTTCTGCAACAAATTTAAAAAAAATGTTTGAGTTGAACTCAAGTTTCCAGAAAAACTGGATTTTTAAGGCTTTTAATTTTCTATAGATTATAAAATTTTGGATTATTTTCTATGTGTCCAGAAGAGTTTCAATTCGCCGCCTACTTTAATCCATAATAAAATCGGATTTTGATTTTTTTCTGCAACAAATTACAAAAAAAATGTTTGAGTTGAACTCAAGTTTCCAGAAAAACTGGATCTTTGAGGCTTTTAATTTTCTATAGATTATAAAATTTTGGATTATTTTCAATGTGTCCAGAAGAGTTTCAATTCGCTGCCTACTTTAATCCTTGATAAAATCGGGTTTTTAAATTTTGCTGCAACCAATTTAGAAGATGCTTAAGTTGAACTCAAATTTCCAAAAAAAGGAGCTAGTAAATGCTTTTGTTTTCTACTAATTATACAATTTTAGACCCTCTTAAGTATGTCCAGAAGAGTTTCAAGTATCTGCCCATTTTTATTCTTGAAAAATTTGAATGTAAAAATTTGTCTGCATAAGATTTAGATGATGTTTAAGTTTCAAAAACAAATTTCTAAAAAAACTAACTAGTCAAGTGCTTTTTTTTACGACAGATTATAACATTTTGGACTATTTTGAGTACGTCCAGAAAAGTTTATAGTCTCTGCCTGCGTTAATTCTTGTAAAAATCGTATTTTGAAATTTTTCTGCAACAAATTTTAAAAATGATTTAGACGATGTTTAAGTTGATCATAAATTTCTAGAAAAACTAACTAGTCAAGTGTTTTTTTTTGCAACAGATTATAAAATTTTGGACTATTTTGAGTACGTCCGGAAAAGTTTATAGTCTCTGCCTGCGTTAATTCTTGTAAAAATCGTGATTTGAAATTTTTCTGCAAAAAATTTTAAAAATGTATAGGTTGAACTCAAATTTCCAGAAAAATTAGGTCTTTACGGTTTTTGTTTTTTATAGATTATACAGTTTTGGACAATTTTCAGAATGTCGGAAGAGTTTCAATTCTCTTCGTCTGAAAACATAGTAAAGAGCAAAAAAAAGTCCTCATTTCGAAAAAAAAATTCAATTTCAATTCAATTCAAACATTTTGGATTCTTCTGATAATGAGCCATTAATTAGGCTAAGGGCTGGTATTATAAAGATCATTTAAATTTAATTGACGATTAAATTTTAACTGACATTTGTCCTACATGTATTTTGCATATAACAAAACGTCATTAAAATTTTAATCTTCAGTTAAATTTAACTGACCTTTATAATACCGGCCCTAAGATTGTTAAATGTTATTTTTTAAATTTCGAAAACGAAGCATTTCTAACATTTGTTTATACAAAAAAATATGTTTGTTTGAAGGGCAGGGGCCTCCTAAAAGTTTGTCGGTACATTTATGGAACGCCCTGTATATCCATATGCTAAGAGAGTAATTTTACACTGATGAAATTCAAAAATCTAATTTTCGGTACCCATCAACGATAATTTCCTTTGGGAATATAAGCGGACGTGACAACGTGTTAAGGACATGTTGACTTAAGAAATGCATGTCCTGGTGTATTTATATAATGTACCGGTGGTAGTTATCGTTTGTAAAAATTGAACTTGCGTCTTCCACTTAAAACAGCACACGAAGCTAGTTATGTGGAGAACATTTGTAGTAAAAATATTCAACGGTTAAAAATGCAGTAATATCGAATTTTATATTTCTATATGTCTTATTAAAACGTTAAAAAAGCCTCTATAATAATTTAAAATAAAATAATACAGAAAAATAATTTATCAAAAATAACAACTTAATTTACGTTGATGATTTAAATATAATAAATAGAAAAATGCCCTGAAGCTAAACATGTTATAGTCATCAGAAATTTTCAAACAAAATAAAGCGATTAACGTTAATCTCTACAGCGAACAAACATATTTAAATAATTCGTTTAACCCATTTATGTCACTCTTTAAAAATTCCGTTTATATACCTGTAAACTCCACCGCATTAATCTTGCCGCTAATAATCGTACATGAAAAATATTTTTTGAAAAAAGTCGCAAAGCCAAAAATAATTAGTTTTGAGTTAATTTTCTATTTTTAATTACCGAGTACAATAAGACTTTCTTATAAACAAATTCGATTCAATCGCGATTTATGCCATTTTTAAGTTGAAATTTGAAAATAGACAACTTAATTTCGAAAATACTTTTAGCTCTTTAAATTTCGATCGTATATGTGACCGTGAATAATGCAGTGTCTAAAGGATGACAAACTATAAATTGTCCTCTTATTAGTTCTCGGGCCAATATTTGCCGACCCGAATCCGCAAACATTGGCAACGTTCCCGCGTCGTAATTTCGTCAGCGAAAGTGTTTCTTTTCGTGTTTCATCATCCAATGAAGGCAAATAATAAGAACAAATATTTTAACACCAAATACATCAGTGTTTGTAATTAACAACTCAATAATTAAATATATAGAAGTCCCGCCCGGCGCATCCACCATTGTTTTCTGCACAACAGTTAATGTTTCATCTCATTATAAAATTTGTATTTTGCCGGATGCCTGTTAGTATAAGCTCTTTGTTTAGTGTAATATAAATAGCTGTAATTAACTAATTACGTTAAGTCTGTCTGTATCCACATCATACGAAACCGTTTAAAACAACGTTAGTTCAAAGATGGAGACATGTTTAAAGGGCTTAGGACAAAAAATGTCGAATTAGCTCGTAGTTTAACGTAATGTACACTTCTGTGCAATAAAATTAAGCATTAAGTCGTAGGAAGCCCGATTTAAACTATAACATATTTCGTATGCTTAATTTTATTGCACAGAAGTGTACATTATGTTTCAAAAATAAATTCATCGCATTTATTTGAAATATTGCGAAAACTGTAATCATTTTAGAGAATCGAAATTCAATTGGTCAAAGAAATAAATAAGAAAAAAAAATACTCTATGATTTTTTTTAAACAGTTATAAAGGCACATTATTTAAGTTTGATTTGCTAAAATTTCAAGTATCTGTCGGAAGAAATGTAAAATTTACAGTGAAATTTCTACAGGAAGTGAAATTTTAATTATCAATTTTTGCTTTCCAAGATAAAATTTTTTGTAACTGCAACGATAGGATGATTTTTTTTAAACAATTGTAAAGACACATTAAAGTGTAATTTTCCAAAACTTCAGAATCCGTCGGAAGAAATGTAAAATTTACAGGGAAATTTCTACAGGAAGTGAAATTTTAATTATCAATTTTTGCTTTCCATGATAAAAATTTTTGTAACTGCAACGATAGGATGATTTTTTTAAACAATTGTAAAGACACATTAAAGTGTAATTTTCCAAAACTTCAAAATCTGTCGGAAGAAATGTAAAATTTCCACAGGAAGTGAAATTTTAATTATCAATTTTTGCTTTCCAAGATAAAAATTTTTATTTTTGTAACTGCAACGATAGGATGATTTTTTTAAACAATTGTAAAGACACATTAAAGTGTAATTTTCCAAAACTTCAAAATCTGTCGGAAGAAATGTAAAATTTGCAGTGAAATTTCTACAGGAAGTGAAATTTTAATTATCAATTTTTGCTTTCCATGATAAAAATTTTTGTAACTGCAACGATAGGATGATTTCTTTTAAACAATTGTAAAGACACATTAAAGTGTAATTTTCAAAAACTTCAAAATCTGTCGGAAGAAATGTAAAATTTCCACAGGAAGTGAAATTTTAATTATCAATTTTTGCTTTCCAAGATAAAAATTTTTGTAACTGCAACGATAGGATGATTTTGTTTAAACAATTGTAAAGACACATTAAAGTGTAATTTTCCAAAACTTCCGAATCTGTCGGAAGAAATGTAAAATTTACAGTGAAATTTCTACAGGAAGTGCAATTTTAATTATCAATTTTTGCTTTCCAAGATAAAAATTTTTGTAACTGCAACGATAGGATGATTTCTTTTAAACAATTGTAAAGACACATTAAAGTGTAATTTTCCAAAACTTCAAAATCTGTCGGAAGAAATGTAAAATTTCCACAGGAAGTGAAATTTTAATTATCAATTTTTGCTTTCCAAGATAAAAATTTTTATTTTTGTAACTGCAACGATAGGATGATTTTTTTAAACAATTGTAAAGACACATTAAAGTGTAATTTTCCAAAACTTCAAAATCTGTCGGAAGAAATGTAAAATTTGCAGTGAAATTTCTACAGGAAGTGAAATTTTAATTATCAATTTTTGCTTTCCATGATAAAAATTTTTGTAACTGCAACGATAGGATGATTTCTTTTAAACAATTGTAAAGACACATTAAAGTGTAATTTTCAAAAACTTCAAAATCTGTCGGAAGAAATGTAAAATTTCCACAGGAAGTGAAATTTTAATTATCAATTTTTGCTTTCCAAGATAAAATTTTTTGTAACTGCAACGATAGGATGATTTTGTTTAAACAATTGTAAAGACACATTAAAGTGTAATTTTCCAAAACTTCAGAATCTGTCGGAAGAAATGTAAAATTTACAGTGAAATTTCTACAGGAAGTGCAATTTTAATTATCAATTTTTGCTTTCCATGATAAAAATTTTTGTAACTGCAACGATAGGATGATTTCTTTTAAACAATTGTAAAGACACATTAAAGTGTAATTTTCCAAAACTTCAAAATCTGTCGGAAGAAATGTAAAATTTCCACAGGAAGTGAAATTTTAATTATCAATTTTTGCTTTCCAAGATAAAAATTTTTATTTTTGTAACTGCAACGATAGGATGATTTTTTTAAACAATTGTAAAGACACATTAAAGTGTAATTTTCCAAAACTTCAAAATCTGTCGGAAGAAATGTAAAATTTGCAGTGAAATTTCTACAGGAAGTGAAATTTTAATTATCAATTTTTGCTTTCCATGATAAAAATTTTTGTAACTGCAACGATAGGATGATTTCTTTTAAACAATTGTAAAGACACATTAAAGTGTAATTTTCAAAAACTTCAAAATCTGTCGGAAGAAATGTAAAATTTCCACAGGAAGTGAAATTTTAATTATCAATTTTTGCTTTCCAAGATAAAAATTTTTATTTTTGTAACTGCAACGATAGGATGATTTTTTTAAACAATTGTAAAGACACATTAAAGTGTAATTTTCCAAAACTTCAAAATCTGTCGGAAGAAATGTCAAATTTGCAGTGAAATTTCTACAGGAAGTGAAATTTTAATTATCAATTTTTGCTTTCCATGATAAAAATTTTTGTAACTGCAACGATAGGATGATTTCTTTTAAACAATTGTAAAGACACATTAAAGTGTAATTTTCAAAAACTTCAAAATCTGTCGGAAGAAATGTAAAATTTCCACAGGAAGTGAAATTTTAATTATCAATTTTTGCTTTCCAAGATAAAAATTTTTGTAACTGCAACGATAGGATGATTTTGTTTAAACAATTGTAAAGACACATTAAAGTGTAATTTTCCAAAACTTCCGAATCTGTCGGAAGAAATGTAAAATTTACAGTGAAATTTCTACAGGAAGTGCAATTTTAATTATCAATTTTTGCTTTCCAAGATAAAAATTTTTGTAACTGCAACGATAGGATGATTTCTTTTAAACAATTGTAAAGACACATTAAAGTGTAATTTTCCAAAACTTCAAAATCTGTCGGAAGAAATGTAAAATTTCCACAGGAAGTGAAATTTTAATTATCAATTTTTGCTTTCCAAGATAAAAATTTTTATTTTTGTAACTGCAACGATAGGATGATTTTTTTAAACAATTGTAAAGACACATTAAAGTGTAATTTTCCAAAACTTCAAAATCTGTCGGAAGAAATGTAAAATTTGCAGTGAAATTTCTACAGGAAGTGAAATTTTAATTATCAATTTTTGCTTTCCAAGATAAAAATTTTTGTAACTGCAACGATAGGATGATTTTCTTTAAACAATTGTAAAGACACATTAAAGTGTAATTTTCCAAATCTTCAGAATCTGTCGGAAGAAATGTAAAATTTACAGTTAAATTTCTACAGGAAGTGAAATTTTAATTATCAATTTTTGGTTTCCAAGATAAAATTTTTTGTAACTGCAACAATAGGATGATTTTTTTAAACAATTGTAAAGACGCATTAAAGTGTAATTTTTCAAAACTTCAGAATCTGTCGGAAGAAATGTAAAATTTGCAGTGAAATTTTAATTATCAATTTTTGCTTTCCAAGATAAAATTTTTTGTAACTGCAACGATAGGATGATTTTTTTTAAACAATTGTAAAGACACATTAAAGTATAATTTAATTAATTCGACCTACATCACGTTAAACATACAAAGAATATATGATTAATGACGCGATACATTTCACATGCGCAGAGATGATTTTCTTTCAGATTAATGCAATATAAATGAGATGAACTGATGCAATGGGTTGTCTTAGAAAAAAGAAAAATTAGAAAAGCTGTTGCTATTAATATATATAATTTCATTAGGAAGTTTACAATAATAATATATTTTTACAATTAATAATTTTTTTATAAAATTTCATACAGGATGAACATAGGAAAAATCTTATGAACAAAAAATGCTTTTATCTCAAAAATTCCTTGTTTATCAACAAATAAAAAAAGAACGAGAAAGTACAGTGATCCTGAAAATCAAAAAAAAATTCTTACAAACAAGACGGCAGCTCGTATATCAATTTGTGCGAGTGCATTATTCAGGCGAATTTTCGACTGTTGCCCCGGTGTCGAGCATTCGGTGGTTAACTGAGATTTATGTCGGACATTGTGGACACGTTCCGTTGAAAATTGTTGGTCGTATTTCATGCGATTAATAAATATCTTCGGCGGTGGAAATATCTGCCGCATTGTGTTTGCGCGCCCCCGGATTTATGGTGTACTTACATCCGGAAACGTGTCCGTAATTTTGAATCACGTACTAAAACAGAGATGCGATGGTCTGGGTGTGTGTACAATATACAAGTTAATATATAGAATAGACTGGTTTGTCTTTAATTTTAAGCAATTAATAATAAATCGTCAGTGGGTGTTGAAAGAGTTATTTTTGTATTAAAGTTTCCCAGCCGAGTTATTTTTTCTAATGTAAGCATTTTCAAGTTATCTGCCAAAATTAAAAGCAGAAATTTCCAAAATAATTGAAAGTATGTATATTTTCTTTCTGAGTTTTATAAAAATTTCAATAATTCTTCATCTAGATTTTAAAATAATTCCATTTCAATCGAACTGTGGTAATTTTTGAAGTCGCTCATTTACCACTTGATTAAAAAATTAAACAATTGTTACCAATTCCAAATTTTCTAAAATTCTTGAAAGTAAGGCTGAAAGACCTTTGGTCAATAGCCTGTCAAGGTCATTTGTAAAAGTGTCTCTCTCTTTTAAAAGTATATTCTTCTCCAATATTATAGACATTTCAAAAAACACATTTACAGTTTTTCATATAATCTTGTTTAAACACAGCCGACTTGATTTTTGAATCAATAAATTGAAAATTCACTACTAATTATTGTAAAAAATATTACATAACGTGATAAGACCGAAGTTATATAAATCTAAACAAATATTCACGACTCAGTTTTAACGTGTTACTGTCGTTATCAAGAAAAAAATCTATGAATATAATAAATAAACTTTTAGTCGCTGAGAGTGAAGAAACTGTCTCCCCTCTTTAAACATGATTTCCTTGTAGAATATTAATTCATATAAATTATATTACGAGTTTTACATGCGATCAATACTCGGGTAATATAAGCTGAACATAATTGCCTATTAAACTATTGTGAAGAGCAATCATTACATCATCACCATGAGTCTTGATGCTAGACAATGGCGAGCGATCCTTCCTGAAGATAGTTGTAGTAGTGATAAAATTTTATTTCAGCATTAATAAATAATGTGACTATAAAGCCAAGTTTTTATGATAATTATGATATCACATACATAAGATTATTGTAACTTAGTGAATATACGCCCTGTTAAGGTGGTAAATAGTTCTTTTTATTTATTGCAAGGCCATGGTTTCATTTAAAATATACAGTAGGGTGCAAAATTATTCAAAAGTTACTCAAGAATATGATTACATACAATTCAACATGCACACGATTACTGAAAATTAGGGACATTTCATGTAATCACGGTGCAGAGTTCTTAAAAATTGGTCAATTTGGCGATTCGAAAAAAAATAGAAAAACAATTGCAATCGACTTGAAACTTTACAAAAGTACTCAAAATACATTCCAGATTATAATTACGTGTAATGCCACGTGCACATCGTCACTGGATTTTGGGGTAATTTCATGTAATCAAAGCGCAAAGTTCTAAAAAATTGTCGTCAATTCGTCGATTCGAAAAAAATAGAAAAACAATTGCAATCGACTTGAAACTTTACAAAAGTACTCAAAATACATTCCAGATTATAATTACGTGCAATGCCACGTGCACATCGTCACTGGATTTTGGGGTAATTTCATGTAATCAAAGCGCAAAGTTCTAAAAAATTGTCGTCAATTCGTCGATTCGAAAAAAATAGAAAAACAATTGCAATCGACTTGAAACTTTACAAAAGTACTCAAAATACATTCCAGATTATAATTACGTGCAATGCCACGTGCACATTGTCACTGGATTTTGGGGTAATTTCATGTAATCAAAGTGCAAAGTTCTAAAAAATTGTCGTCAATTCGTCGATTCGAAAAAAATAGAAAAACAATTGCAATCGACTTGAAATTTTACAAAAGTACTCAAAATACATTCCAGATTATATTTATGTGAAATGCCACGTGACATCGTTACTGGATTTTGGGGTAATTTCATGTAATCAAAGCGCAAAGTTGTAAAAAATTGTCGTCAATTCGTCGATTCGAAAAAAATAGAAAAACAATTGCAATCGACTTGAAACTTTACAAAAGTACTCAAAATACAATCCTGATTATATTTATGTAAAATGCCACGTGACATCGTCACTGGATTTTGGGGTAATTTCATGTAATCAAAGCGCAAAGTTGTAAAAAATTGTCGTCAATTCGTCGATTCGAAAAAAAATAGAAAAACAATTGCAATCGACTTGAAGCTTTACAAAAGTACTCAAAATACATTCCAGATTATATTTATGGGCAATGCCACGTGACATCGTCACTGGATTTTGGGGTAATTTCATGTAATCAAAGCGCAAAGTTGTAAAAAATTGTCGTCAATTCGTCGATTCGAAAAAAATAGAAAAACAATTGCAATCGACTTGAAACTTTACAAAAGTACTCAAAATACATTCCTGATTATATTTATGTGCAATGCCACGTGAGATCGTCACTGGATTTTGGGGTAATTTCATGTAATCAAAGCGCAAAGTTCTAAAAAATTGTCGTCAATTCGTCGATCCGAAAAAAATAGAGAAACAATTGCAATCGACTTGAAACTTTGCAAAAGTACTCAAAATACATTACAGATTATAATTACGTGCAATGCCACGTGTACATGGTCACTGGATTTTGGGGTAATTTCATGTAATCAAAGTGCAAAGTTGTAAAAAATTGTCGTCAATTTGTCGATTCAAAAAAAATAGAAAAACAATTGCAATCGACTTGAAACTTTACAAAAGTACTCAAAATACATTCCAGATTATATTTATGGGCAATGCCACGTGACATCGTCACTGGATTTTGGGGTAATTTCATGTAATCAAAGTGCAAAGTTCTAAAAAATTGTCGTCAATTCATCGATTCGAAAAAAATAGAAAAACAATTGCAATCGACTTGAAACTTTACAAAAGTACTCAAAATACATTACAGATTATAATTACGTGCAATGCCACGTGCACATGGTCGCTGGATTTTGCGGTAATTTCATGTAATCAAAGCGCAAAGTTCTAAAAAATTGTCGTCAATTCGTCGATTCGAAAAAAATTGAAAAACAATTGGAAACGACTTGAAACTTTGCAAAAGTACTCAAAATACATTCTAGTTTATAATTTCGTACAATGCCACGTGCATATGGTCACTGGATTTTGGGGTAATGTCATGAGAGCAGGAAAAAATTCACAACTAATTATTATAAAAAAAAATTACATAACGTCAGAAGACATTTATATAAATCTAAACAAATATATTTTTAATACAGCCAACCCAATCCCATTGCTAAAAATAAACTTCAACACATAAAAATTCTTGAATGAAATTAGTAATTTCTAATATTACCCACACTATAAATGTTCCTATTTTTACATGCACGGGCGTCTGCTGGCGCTGAATTATTTCGACTGTAATTCATGGATGCCGGAAACCGCAGAAAGAATCGTTCCCACCTACACCTGACATCATAAAAATAGTTGGGATATTAATTAACTAAAGCGCGGCGCATTCCATTTGGATGGATGGACGCGGACGCGGAAAAAAATGGGGATGTGAACAGAGAAGTTGGACAATGGCGCGGAATCTCTTAATTAAATCCTCGCCGTCATTTTCGTTTTCCTACTCGGCAATTAATAGCGCTCGCAATTTCCATGCGAATACGCACGAGTCGTCGGGTCTTCCGGTCTGGGGGATTTGTTGCCTTTATGTTAATGCGAGTGGTTTTATACTCCTGCAAATTAGTTGACAACGTAACTAAAGTTTACTTTCATTTATCACACACGAATTGCATTCGCAAGAAACAATTCCTTACATTAGGTAATGTATAGTTGGACCACACTTGGATGAGACCTTCATTAGTTGGATGTGGTAGTTCATCTTGTTGGATGTGGTAATGTTGGTGGTATAGCTTGTATATACTCATTCAAAATACAAACTTGTTCTACCTGTCTTAAATTATTTTAAACATTTTCCTAAGTTTGTATCAATTTTCCTTCTATTCGTTTTCTGCTGAAATATTATTCAGGTATTTTTTTTAAATTTTATCAATTAGTTAAAAGCGACTTCAAATGTGAACCGTAGTGGTCCGTGTTTCGACGTTCGTTCTTAATTTACATTCAATTTTCAAAAGGTCGCGTTTTAATTACTCACGCACGCGTGAGCGACACAGAGCGACAAAATACACATTTGGTGGATGCGCCCTTTGGGAACCGTCGATTCGTTTGATGTTTCGAATCGCCGCTTTTCGCCCCCTTTCACCTGTAAACGGACCCCGTGATGAATTAACGGCGACGCGAAGTCATAATTGACCTCGTCTGATTTAGGCGAGGCGCGCATTGTGGACTTCTTAATTACTCATTTAAAATTGAAACCCTATTCCGCCGCCGCCGCGGTAAAATATCGCCGCCACTGGAAACTAGAGACGGAAAGGAAGGAGAGAGCAGAAATCCGACTAATCCGCGTTAATTAGCCGGCGGTGGTGGAGCAGCACGCTTTCAAATTAACAGAAATTGAGAATAAATTATGTCATTCCGAAAGTTTGCGAATAAATTGTTTAATTGATTTTGGGGAGGGGCGGGGGGAAAACCCAGACCTCAATTGTTTCATTTTGTGTCCCTTCACACAACTTAGCGTAAATAATAATAATTATGATATAATTAATTATTTCATTAATTAAATTGTATCAATTGTACCAATTATTTTAATGTAATAGGGCTAGAATTTTTCTTCAAAGATTTCCAATTTTAAAGGTGCGAAGCTTCGAAAGGTCACAGATTCATTGAAAATGTTCGATGATTGAAGTTTCGAAAATTCGAGGTTTTGAAGATTCAAAGCTTCAAAGTTTTAAAGATTTTAAGCTTCGAAGTATCATAGAAAATCTTCGAAGATTGAGGTTTCGAAGTTTGAAGATTCAAAGCTACGAAGGTTTGAAGATTAGAAGCTTCGAAGGTTTGAAAATTCGAAGCTTTCTGAATGGATTTAGAAACTCTCAAGTTAATTCCTCAATTTATTAGTTCTGCGCGAATTTTCTAATCGTTGAATGCAATTTTCGTTTTCTCCACTTTAAGTTTAAAGCGTTGTGATTTTGTTTCCAGCTTAAATATATTAATTGTTTTGACGAGAAATCACTAATACAATATTTCTGAATGGATTTAGAAACTCTCAAGTTAATACCTCAATTTATTAGTTCTGCGCGAATTTTCTAATCGTTGAATGCAATTTTCGTTTTCTCCACTTTAAGTTTAAGGCGTTGTGGTTTTGTTTCCAGGTTTAATATATCAATTGTTTTGACAAGAAATCAGTAATACAATATTTCTGAATGGATTTGGAAACTCTCAAGTTAATTCCTCAATTTATTAGTTCTGCGCGAATTTTCTAATCGTTGAATGCAATTTTCTTTTTCTCCACTTTAAGTTTAAGGCGTTGTGGTTTTGTTTCCAGCTTAAATATATCAATTGTTTTGACGAGAAATCAGTAATACAATATTTCTGAATGGATTTGGAAACTCTCAAGTTAATTCCTCAATTTATTAGTTCTGCGCAAATTTTCTAATCGTTGAATGCAATTTTCGTTTTCTCCACTTTAAGTTTAAAGCGTTGTGATTTTGTTTCCAGCTTAAATATATCAATTGTTTTGATGAGAAATCAGTAATACAATATTTTTGAATGGATTTGGAAACTCTTAAGTTAATTCCTCGATTAATTAGTTCTGCGCGAATTTTCTAATCGTTGAATGCAATTTTCGTTTTCTCCACTTTGAGTTTAAGGCGTTGTGATTTTGTTTCCAGCTTTAATATATCAATTGTTTTGACGAGAAATCAGTAATACAATATTTCTGAATGGATTTGGAAACTCTCAAGTTAATTCCTCAATTTATTAGTTCTGCGCAAATTTTCTAATCGTTGAATGCAATTTTCGTTTTCTCCACTTTAAGTTTAAAGCGTTGTGATTTTGTTTCCAGCTTTAATATATCAATTGTTTCGATGAGAAATCAGTAATACAATATTTCTGAATGGATTTGGAAACTCTCAAGTTAATTCCTCAATTTATTAGTTCTGCGCGAATTTTCTAATCGTTGAATGCAATTTTCGTTTTCCCCACTTTAAGTTTAAGGCGTTGTGGTTTTGTTTCCAGCTTTAATATATTAATTGTTTTGATGAAAAATTAGAAATACAATATTTCTGAATGGATTTGGAAACTTTCAAGTTAATTCCTCAATTTATTAGTTCTGCGTGAATTTTCTAATCGTTGAATGCAATTTTCGTTTTCTCCACTTTAAGTTTAAGGCGTTGTGGTTTTGTTTCCAGCTTTAATATATCAATTGTTTTGATGAGAAATCAGTAATACAATATTTTTGAATGGATTTGGAAACTCTTAAGTTAATTCCTCGATTAATTAGTTCTGCGCGAATTTTCTAATCGTTGAATGCAATTTCCGTTTTCTCCACTTTAAGTTTAAGGCGTTGTGGTTTTGTTTCCAGCTTAAATATATCAATTGTTTTGATGAGAAATCAGTAATACAATATTTCTGAATGGATTTAGAAACTCTCAAGTTAATTCCTCAATTTATTAGTTCTGCGCGAATTTTCTAATCGTTGAATGCAATTTTCGTTTCCTTCACTTTAAGTTTAAGGCGTTGTGGTTTTGTTTCCAGCTTTAATATATCAATTGTTTTGATGAGAAATCAGTAATACAATATTTCTGAATGGATTTAGAAACTCTCAAGTTAATTCCTCAATTTATTAGTTCTGCGCGAATTTTCTAATCGTTGATTGCAATTTTCGTTTCCTTCACTTTAAGTTTAAGGCGTTGTGGTTTTGTTTCCAGCTTTAATATATCAATTGTTTTGACAAGAAATCAGTAATACAATATTTCTGAATGGATTTAGAAACTCTCAAGTTAATTCCTCAATTTATTAGTTCTGCGCGAATTTTCTAATCGTTGAATGCAATTTTCGTTTTCTCCACTCTAAGTTTAAGGCCTTGTGGTTTTGTTTCCAGCTTTAATATATCAATTGTTTTGACGAGAAATCAGTAATACAATATTTCTGAATGGATTTAGAAACTCTCAAGTTAATTCCTCAATTTATTAGTTCTGCGCAAATTTTCTAATCGTTGATTGCAAATTTTCGTTATCTCCACTTTAAGTTTAAGGCGTTGTGGTTTTGTTTCCAGCTTCAATATATCAATTGTTTTGATGAGAAATCAGTAATACAATATTTCTGAATGGATTTAGAAACTCTCAAGTTAATTCCTCAATTTATTAGTTCTGCGCGAATTTTCTAATCGTTGAATGCAATTTTCGTTTTCTCCACTTTAAGTTTAAGGCGTTGTGGTTTTGTTTCCAGCTTTAACATATCAATTGTTTTGATGAGAAATAAGAAATACTATATTTATCCAATTTAATAATTTACTTCCGTTTCAGTGACAAGGCGATGGCCGCGCTGCACATAGTATTTCCCCTAATACTCCTAGAGATCATCGTCTCTCACACCACCTCCCTGCCCGAAGACACCTTCGTGCAGATGCCCTCCTCCATGGAAGACGAGGACTCCTACTTCTACATGGACACCCGCTCGGAGTCCGACCCCAAGCAGAGCGAGACGCGCCGCCGCAGCACCCTCGACAAGAACTTCGCGCGCTTCGGCAGGGGCGACCTGGCCCCCCTCTCGGGCGCCTACGACTACGACGCCCCCGCCGAGGGGTACGTGCCGCGGCCGGCGCGCTCCGGCTCCTCCAAGTCCGACCAGTTCGTGCGCTTCGGCAGGGGAAGCAGCGACTTCGTCCGGTTCGGCAGGGATCCCTACAGGGTGGTCAGGGGCGACCAGCACTTCATCCGGTTCGGGCGGAGCGTGGCCAAGGCCAAGCCCAGAAACAAGAGGGAGGCGGCGGTGGAGAAGCGACCGTCGGGCAGCAACTTCGTGCGCTTCGGCAGGAACGACAACTTCATGAGGTTCGGCAGGCAGCAGGAGGAAGCCGGCGCGGTTCCGGAGGAACAACAGAGACAATCCAACTACAAGGACGAGTACTTGATGAGGCTGCTCATGGAGTACCTCGCGAGATCGCATCAACCCTCGAGACTGGCCTAAAGATGTATTGAAGAGAGAAAAAAAATGGCGAAGTTTTTATTCGTTTAACATTCCAAAACTGTAATATACGAAGTAAATATTAAAGTATTATTATTATTTAGTGGCTGGAAAATCTAATATTTAGTTTCATATTTTATAAATATATTCTGTGTTAATAAATAATGTGTGTACATTACTACTTTAATATATTCCACTTCTTTTTCCCTCTTTCCTTTATTTTTCAGAAGAATTAGCTTCAAAATCGCAAATTCCATTTAGAAACAATGTATTTTTAAAATCCTATATAAACAATTGAACCATCCCAGCTGATAACAAAACTACAACAATAAAAACAAGACTTGGAAAAGATAAAAAATTGCATTCAACGATTAGAAAAATCGTGCAAAGTTAATCGCTTGAAGAATTCGCTTCAAAATCACAAAATTTATCTAAAAGTAATGTATTTTCAAAATCCCGAATAAACAATTGAAGTATCCTAGCTGAAAACAAAACCACAACACTGAAAACAAGACTCGGAGAAGGTGAAAAAATTGCATTCAACGATTAGAAAATCGTGCAAAATTAATCGCTTGAAGAATTAGCTTCAAAATCACAAAATTTATTTAAAAGTAATGTAATAACAAAATCCCGAATAAACAATTGAAGTATCCTAGCTGAAAACAAAACCACAACACTGAAAACAAGACTTGGAAAAGATGAAAAAATTGCATTCAACGATTAGAAAAATCGTGCAAAGTTAATCGCTTGAAGAATTCGCTTCAAAATCACAAAATTTATCTAAAAGTAATGTATTTTCAAAATCCCGAATAAACAATTGAAGTATCCTAGCTGAAAACAAAACCACAACACTAAAAACAAGACTTGGAAAAGATGAAAAAATTGCATTCAACGATTAGAAAAATCGTGCAAAGTTAATCGCTTGAAGAATTAGCTTCAAAATCATAAAATTTATCTAAAAGTAATGTATTTTCAAAATCCCGAATAAACAATTGAAGTATCCTAGCTGAAAACAAAACCACAACACTGAAAACAAGACTTGGAAAAGATGAAAAAATTGCATTCAACGATTAGAAAAATCGTGCAAAATTAATCGCTTGAAGAATTAGCTTCAAAATCACAAAATTTATCTAAAAGTAATGTAATTTCAAAATTCCGAATAAACAATTGAAGTATCCCAGCTGAAAACAAAACCACAACAGTGAAAACAAGACTTGGAAAAGATGGAAAAATTGCATTCAACGATTAGAAAATTCGTGCAAAATTAATCGCTTGAAGAATTAGCTTCAAAATCACAAAATTTATCTAAAAGTAATGTAATTTCAAAATACCGTATAAACAATTGAAGTATCCTAGCTGAAAACAAAACTACAACACTGAAAACAAGACTTGGAAAAGATGAAAAAATTGCATTCAACGATTAGAAAAATCGTGCAGAACTAATCGCTTGAAGAATTAGCTTCAAAATCACAAAATTTATTTAAAAGTAATGTAATTTCAAAATCCCGAATAAACAATTGAAGTATCCTAGCTGAAAACAAAACCACAACACTGAAAACAAGACTTGGAAAAGATGAAAAAATTGCATTCAACGATTAGAAAAATCGTGCAAAGTTAATCGCTTGAAGAATTCGCTTCAAAATCACAAAATTTATCTAAAAGTAATGTATTTTCAAAATCCCGAATAAACAATTGAAGTATCCTAGCTGAAAACAAAACCACAACACTAAAAACAAGACTTGGAAAAGATGAAAAAATTGCATTCAACGATTAGAAAAATCGTGCAAAGTTAATCGCTTGAAGAATTAGCTTCAAAATCACAAAATTTATCTAAAAGTAATGTATTTTCAAAATCCCGAATAAACAATTGAAGTATCCTAGCTGAAAACAAAACCACAACACTGAAAACAAGACTTGGAAAAGATGAAAAAATTGCATTCAATAATTAGAAAAATTGTCTAAAATTAATCGATCGAAGAATTAGCTTCAAAATTGCAAAATCTATCTAAAAGCAATGTATTTTTAAAATCCCGAATAAACAATTGAAGTATCGCAGCTGAAAACAAAACTACAACACTAAAAATAAAAAAAATGCATTCAACGAAAAATCGTGCAAAATTAATCGCTCGAAGAATTATCTTCAAAATTGCAAATTCTATCCAAAAATAATGTATTTTAGAAATCCCATATAAAGAATTCAATATCGCAGCTGAAAACAAAAGTACAATACTAAAAACACAGGTCAAAATTTGGAAAACAAGGAGCAAAAAACTGGCGCACGACTTTTAAGCAAAAAAAAATGTGATGTGTAATCATAATACTTTCTCCGATTTAATACACAGGGTTTTTAGTAATATTTTTCATATTTATTAATTTTTTTTTTTCAAAATATCGTTTCAAAATATTATTTTACTTTTGCGACTAAAATTGAAATAAAAGGGAATCTATTGTCTTCAAAATTTAGTCATTAATCGAGCTAGAACAGTTTAGAAATTCAAACACCCACAACTGACTATGTATGAGCATGTAGAACAACTGTCAAACATGAACATTTGCCTGAATAATTTTGTCTTTTTTTTTAATTTCTATTACAGAATACTTTGTATACCAATAACATACCATGTAATCAGTATACTTTATATAATATTTTGCTTGGATATCTGGCCCATTGTTTTTCTCTAAGGAGGGCAATAAACGATTATTATTAGGGGTATTATTTATTACAATTATTATCGAAAACAAAAACAAAACATTAATACCATTTTTTTCTTATTACTTTATATATGTCACACAATACCTTTATTCCTCTGGAGACTTGCTGAAAATATGCTTTGAAGTTCCCCGAAAAAATTCCACCTTTTTCCCTCGGGATGGATGGAAGGGAACGGAACTGGAAATCCCGATAACACAAGCACCGAAACACTCGAAAGAAATTTCCATTTTGTTTTATAAAATCACACAAAATTTGAACTGTAGTTGTTGCCTCTTGCAAAAATTAAATGATTATTAAACCCTGTAAACCCGTCAAAAATGGTACCGCACAAACAGCTCACTTAGAACTCGCGACTAAACCCTTTTGATTTTTCCAAAATCGTTTTCGAAAAAATCTATCAACACGAACCGCACACGTTCTTCGTTTGCAGCGGCGACGGGTAAACTGGTCCGGTATCGTTGTTATCAGTCGGCCGAGAGTGCAATGCGCGTTGATAAGAATTCGAAATCTGCATAAAAAAAGTTACCTTCACGAGCCGAATAACAAATCTCGTCACGCAGTTTCTAGTTTCGAAACCCTGGGGCGATTTAACATGGGAATAATAGTTACATTTTAAAAACAGATTTTTTAATACCACAAGCGGTTATAATTTGGCCCGATAAAATTTCGAAAATGAATTCAGCTGGAAAAACCACGGACGCTTTGGCAATTCATTAGAGAAATTTGCGATAAAATTAAAAGTGCCTAAAATAAAATTTGTACTGCAGAAATGGTATTTGTTCAGATAATTAACCGAATAAAGCAACAATATAGAGGGTGTCTATTTAAAAACGAGCAATGCTCTATAAGCATGGACCTAAAAAAAAAAATCTTAAAACCGTTTCTTGGGTGTGTGGGGGTAATTAGTTTGACCACAAAAATAACCTCTGGGACTGTAGCCACCCCAGCTTAATTTTTGTAAATGACAACACCCCCTTTGTGATTGGAAAGCTCTTAAAAATTGCTATTTAACAGTACTAAAAAATACGCAAAATAATGTCCAATTTCTCGTTCTAAATATCAAATTAAACCATTTTGTTGCTAAAAAGGTCGAAATTGTTTAACAATAATCAGAACACTTTAATTTTTAGGGTTTCAAATTAAATGCAGAATATAACTGCCATAAGTCTATTTCTCAAAATAACAACAATTGGTTTCTTTGTGCTTTTTTTGTTAGAATAATTTTGTTCTCCAGTTCTCTTACTATTTTTATGACCTTTTTCGCAACAAAATGGTTTCATTTGATACTTAGAGCGAGGAATTAATAATAATAATAATAATAATAATAATAATAATATATTTATTTTCGTTAATAACAACAGTCTTACACACGTCAGGTACAGTAAAGGAAGAGAAAATGTTCAAAAATATAAAATCACTATCGTAAGTCTAACACAGTAATGAAATAAACTAAACCCTTTTAATTTGAATTGAATTTTTTATTTGAATTGGTATAAATAATAAAAAATTATTTTGCGTATTTCTCAAAAATTAGACTAATAAGAAGTATTTTGTTTAGTACTGTTAAATAGCATTTTTCAAGAAATTTCGAATGAGGTGTCACGAAGGAGGTGTTGCCATTTAAAAATATTGAGTTGGGGTGGCTACAGCCCCAGGGGTTGCTTAGTTAAAGTAATTTTTGTGGTCAAACTAATTCCCCCAACACACAAATTTGAGAATTTTTTTAGGTCCATACTTATAGAGCATTGCTCGTTTTTAAATAGACACCCTGTGTCCTTCAAATCGTTGTCATGGCGAAGGTAAATCAAACTTTGCAAGTGGATATATTTTATCGGTTTCCTCGGCTATTTTAATTGCGCATTTATAAACATGAATTAAATTATTTATTTATTTTATTTCCCAACAGAAAAACAGGTTAACCATTTACAGGGAAAAGTTACAAAATAACAAACATGAGACACAAAAGTAATCTTACAAATTATGCTTTGTTTATTTTGGTATTGCTTGCAATTATAAATTTGACCCAAAAAAAACTTGCTGATTATCAAGCGTTGGAAAGTATGCTAAACATGGAAAGAAGCGACGGCCTGTAAGTCTACGTAAAGGAAGAAGAAGAATTAGATGAATAAAGTAATTTTTTGGATTACGTGAGTTTATTTAGGACAGTTGACTCGATTTTGCTGACTATAATTCTGGACAAGTTTTTGAGTTAAAATAATTAGAAACCCAAAAACCCTTCAAAAAGAACTTCATCATCAACATTGCTAGCGTATTTCTTGGATTATTTCCCAATTTCGTCTTCTAGTAGAAGATGTATTTATCCTTAATAGCAATGCTTTCATTTATTTATTTGTGGCATTTGAATTGTTAGAAGCAGGGAGAGGTATAACACAAGTAATCGGTCTAAAAGTGAGCAAGGAAAACATTCAGAAACTTCAACAAAAGAGTACAAATGTTAGGGATCAAAATATAACGATGAGTTCAAAAAAATCCTTGTGAAGAAGAAACCAAAGAAACTAGAAAACATTAGTCGGCATTTTAAATTATATAAATCAAATGGCAAAAGATTGCCACAGCTAAAGAAAGTACGAAAAGATATACGTACGAAATGGATGCGAGATAAAAAGGTCAAATAATTAAAGAAAATGACGTTTCTAAAAGCAATGAAAGAAAACATTAATTCAAATCGAATGCTACGACTAAAGCAAAAGATAAAACAATACTGGTGGTTGGAGGATAGAATAGGGCCCACCCACAACCCTTCAATTTCATTTTATTTTTACTCACAAACCTGTTTTTTGTGATTTTGAAACTTTACCTACAGTGATTGACGTCGAAGTTTCTTTAATCAAAGAGTATTTTTTCGTTAGATTTAGGTGAAAACGGGCTCTATCCCACCCACTGATCTTAAAGGTTGCGTAAGGGCAAATTAATTAATAAGAATCCAATCTAACGGTTTTGTATTGCATCGATAAACGAATTTATTTATAAAAACTCTAAGATGTGTTTGAAAAGTTGGACGGTAGAATAGGGCCCACCCACCATTTCCATTTTAATTCAACCGAGAAAACCTATTTTCTTGGAAGTTTTGAAACTTTCATATCTACAGTGGTTGACTCAGAAGCTTCTTCAATCAAACAGTGTTTTCTTGGTTAGGTTTAAGTGGAAACAAAGGGTGGTGGGTAGACCCTATTCCTCCCTCCAATCTTTAGAACACAAACAAAGGTTGCGAAAGTGTAAATTAATTGTTCAGAATAAAATCTGAAGATTTTGTATTGCTTCGACGAACGAATTTATTTATAGAAACTCTCAGATGGGTATTAAGAGTTGGAGGGTAGGATAGGGACCACCCCCACCCTTAGAGCCCACCCACCAGCCTTTATTTCCGTTTTAATTCAACCGACAATCCTTTTTTTTTTGGTAATTTTGAAACTTCTACATCTACAGTGGTTGACTTGAAGTTTCTTCAAACAGTATTTTGTAGGTTAGGTTTAAGTAAAAACGAAGGATGGTGGGTGGGACCTATCCCATCCTCCAATATTTAGAACATAAACAAGGGTTGCGCAAGTGTAAATTAACTAACGGTTTTTTGTTGCTTCGACAAACGAATTTATTTCTAGAAACCCTTCATTTCTATTTTAATTCAAACGATAAACCCTCTTTCTTGGTGATTTTAAAACTTGTATACCTAAAGTGGTTGACTTGGAAGTTTCTTGAATTAAACAGTGTTTTCGTGGTTAGGTTTAAGTGAAAACGAAGAGCGGTGGGTGGGCCCTATCCCACCCTCCAATCTTTAGGACACAAACAAGGGTTGCGCAAGTGTAAATTAATTGATTAGAATAAAATCTAACGATTTTGTATTGCTCCGACAAACGAATTTATTTATAGAAACTCTAAGGGGTGTTCAAAGAATTGGAGGGTAGGACAGGGACCACCCACCACCCTTCATTTCCATTTTAATTGAACCGACAAACAATCTTGATTTTCAAACTTTTATACCTACAGTGGTTAACTTTTAAGTTTTTTTTAATCAAACAGTGTTGTCTTGGTTAGGTTTAAGCGGAAACGAAGGGTGGCGGGTGAGCCCTATCCTACCCACCAATCTTTAGATCACAAACAAGAGTTGCGAAAATGTAAAATAATTGATAAGAATAAAATAGATCGTAGATTGGAATAAAACACTTTAACTTTTTTATACCACTATATTTTATTTATGTGACTAGTTTCGACCATTCACTGGTCATTTTCAATGGTCGAAACTAGTCACATAAATAAAATATAGTGGTATAAAAAAGTTAAAGTGTTTTATTCCAATCTACAATCAAGATGTACCACGAAGTAAACGCCGCCAACATTAAACATAAAATAGATCGATTTTGTATTTATTTGTAGAAACTCTGAAATGTGTTTAAAAGCTTGGATGGTAGAATAGGGACCACCCACCACCCTTCATTTCGTTTTCAATTCAACGGACAAACCTTTTTTTTTTTGGTGATTTTAAAATTTCTATATCTACAGTGGTTGACTTAGAAATTTCTCCAATCAAACAGTGTTTTCTTGGTTAGGTTTAAGTGGAAACAAAGGGTGGCAGGTGGTCCCTATCCCACCCTCCAACACAAACAAATGTTGCGCAAGTAGAAATTAATTGTTAAGAATAAAATCTAACGATTTTATATTGCTTCGACAAACGAATTTACTTATAGAAACTCTGAGATGGGTATTAAGAGTTGGAGGGCAGGATAGGGCCCACCCACCACCGAGTTGGAGGGCAGGATAGGGCCCACCCACCACCCTTTATTTCCGTTTTAATTTAACCAACAATCCTTTTTTTCCTAATTTTGAAACTTCTATAACTACAGTGGTTGACTTGGAAGTTTCTTCAATCAAACAGTGTTTTCTTGGTTAGGTTTAAGTAAAAACGAAGAGTGGTGGGTGGGCCTTATCCCACCCTCCAATCACTAGAACACAAACAAGGGTTGCGCAAGTGTAAATTAATTGATTAGAATAAAATCTAACGATTTTGTATTACTACGACAAACGAATTTATTTATAGAAACTCTAAGAATTGGAGGGTAGAATAGGGGCAACCCACCACCCTTTATTTTCATTTTAAATCAACCGACAAAACTACGTTTTTTTGGTGATTTTGAAACTTCTACCGGATGTCCCAAAAGTTCCGGAACGGTTGAATATCTCGAAAACTAAGCGACGGATCGCAAGTTTGGATATCAAGAGTTTCTTGAATAATTTCTGTTCAAAAATCATAAAATTAGGGAAAAATTGGGCGCTTTAGACGAATTGTTCAACTGTAACTCTTTTCCCACCCCCATTAGGGGTTGGGATAGGGGTGAAGGATTGCGTGTAGAATTGCTGTGAATATTTTCTGAATAATAATAAAAAAATTAAGCAAAATTGGACTCGTGGAATGAATTTTTAAACGATAATTCTTCTTCTACCCTCCGGTAAGGGGTGGGGTGAGCGGTGGGGTTGGGGTTTTGAGTTTTTTATAAACAGTTTTCGGTCGAGAATCCAAAACTGCAAAAAAAAATGGGGGGTTTGATTTAAGTTTACGAAGTTACCCCACCCCCCTCACACCCTGGGGGTGAGGGTGGTTTCTAAGTGCCACGGTTAAATACCTCCGAAGAAATAAAGATACACGTGCTTTGTAACTTTGCGATCCGTCGCTTAGTTTTCGAGATATTCAACCGTTCCGGAACTATTGGGACGCCCGGTATATCTACAGTGATTGACTTACAAGTTTCTTTAATAAAAGTGTTTTCTAGGTTAGGTTTAAGTGGAAACGAAGGGTGGTGGGTGGTCCCTATTCCACCCTCCAATCTTTAGGACACAAACAAGGGTTGCGCAAGTGTAAATTAATTGATAAGAACAAAATCTAACGAATTTGTATTTCTCCGACAAACGATTTTATTTACAGAAACTCTGGCATGTGCATAAAAGGTTCGAGGGTGGGATAGGACCCACCCACTACCCTTAATTTCCATTTTAATTCAACCGAGAAAACACTCTTTCTTGTTTGTTTTGAAACTTTTATATCTACAGTTTCTTTAATCAAAAAGTGGTTTTCTAGGTTAGGTTTAAGTGGAAACGAAGGGTGGTGGATAGGCCCTTTCCTACCCTCCAATCTTTAGAGCACAAATAAGGGTGGCGCAAGTGTAAATTAATTGATAAGAATAAAATCTGTTTTCTGTTTCTTCGACAAACGAATTTATTTATAGAAACTCTGAGGTGTGTTGAAAAGATTGGAGGGTAGAATATAGCCCACCCACCACCCTTAATTTAAATTTTAGTTCAACAGACAAACCTTTTTTTTGTAATTTTGAAATCTACAGTGGTTGACTTAGAAGTTTCTTCAACCAAACAGTATTTTTTAGGTTACGTTTAAGCACAAATAAAGGGTCGTGGGTAGGCCCTATCTCGCATACCAATCTTTAGAACACAAATAAGGGTTGCGCACCCATCACCCTTTATTTCCATTTTAATTCAACCGAGAAACCTTTTTTTGTGATTTTAAAACTTCTATATCTACAATGGTTGACTTCGAAGTTTCGTTAACCAAACAGTGTTTTCTTGGTTAGGTTTAAGTGGAAACAAAGGGTGGTGGGTGGGCCCTATACCACCCTCCAATCTTTAGATCACAAACAAGGGTTGCGCTTGTGTAAATTAATTGATAAGAACAAAATCTAACGAATTTGTACTACTTCGACAAATGCAATGAGATGTGTACAAACGGTTGGAGGGTAGAAAGAGGGTTTTCTTAGTTGAATTTAAATGGAAATAAAAGGTGGTGGGTGGTCCCTATTCCACCCTCCAATTTTTAGAACACAAACAAGGGTTGTGTAAGTGTAAATTAATTCATAAGAATCGAATCTAACTGTTTTCTGTTGCTTCAACAAAAGAATTTATTTTCTGAAATAGGTATAAAGGATTGGAAGGTAGGATAGGGCCCACCCACCACCATTTAATTCCATTTTAATTCAATCGAGAAAACTTACTTTTTTGGTGATTTTGAAACTTCTCTATCAAGAATGGTTGACTTAGAAGTGCCGTTAATCAACCAGTATTTTCTTGATTGGGTTTAAGTGCAAAGAAAGGGTGGTGGGTGGGCTCTATTACACTCTCTAGTCTTTAGAACACCAACGAGGTGTAAATTAATCGATAAAAATCGGTTTTCTGTTGTTTCGATAAACGAATTTACTTATAGAAATTCTGAGGTGTGTTTAAAGGGTTGAAGGCAGCGGCGGCTCGTGGATTTTCGTAGAGGAGGTTAAAGATGCCGCTCATGCTGCACTACTTACTCTTATGAAGAAAGCAATATTTCGTTGCTGTTTTAGTCAATTTTTTTTCTGTAGCCTCCGCGCCCAACATCCACGAGCCGCCGCTGGTTGGCGGATAGAAAATGGCCCACCCACTATCTTTCATCTCCATTTTAATTCAACCGATAAACCTTTTTTTATGATTTTAAAACTTCTTGACTTAGAAGTTTCGTTAATCAAACAGTGTTTTCTTGATTATGTTTAAGTGGAAGCGAAGGTTGGTTGGTGGGCCCTACCCCACCCTCCAATTTTTAGGACATAAACAAGGGTTGCGCAAGTGTAAATTCATCGATAAGAATCGAATCTAACGGTTTTCTGTTGCTTCGACAAACGAATTTATTCATAGAAACTTTTGGATGTGTTTAAAAGGTTGGAGGGTGGAATCCACCATACAACCGACAAACCCTTTCTCTTGATGATTTAATCCATCTCATAGAGATAAAACAATTGTCGCAGAACAATAAAATCATTTTGAAACCTTACACTGCGCGTCAGTGTTTCATCAAGTAAATGTTGAAGTTTTGAGGTTAGCTTACCCCTTAATTGATGTTATGCTGCAGTGGCGGAGCTCACTTGTATCACCTCCAAGTAAATGTAAAAGTTTTGAGGTTAGCTTACCCCTTAATTGATGTTATGCTGCAGCGGCGGAGTTCACTCGTATCCTACCTGTCAGGTAACTTGATCACGAACACAGCATATTTACAATAATTTTTTTTTTTTATTTAAACCTTATTGTTAGATAAAATGATTAAACTTGGCATTACTTTAAATGCAACTACTTTTGTTTCGGTCCTAGAGAACTTGATTGAGATTAAGGTAAACTATCATTACTAAAAAAAAGTTGACTTTGGAATAATTACTATTTTCTAATCAATTGTTAGATCCAGCCAGTACGCACTTTACCGGATAATTTTGATTTTCCCGATGGTACAGAGGAAGAGCTCGTCGAGCCTCTTCGGTCTCTTTCCGTATCCACCGGTACTTTAAGTTCCGCTTTGGTGGCTTTTTCTTCGGTTTTCTTTGCCTTCTCGGCTTGAGTTTTATCTTCTATCTTCTTGTCGTCTGCGTTTTTATCTTCGCCCTCTTTTTGCGAACTTTTCTTGTCACTGTCTTTCTTTGTTGTTTGATCTTGTTTCGCGGCTTCTTTTGTCGTTTGATCTTGCTTGGCGTCTTCTCGTGTTGTTTGGTCTTGCTTCGCGACTTCTACTGTTATTTTTTCTTGCTTCACATCTTTTATTGTTTGGTCTGGTTTCGCGTCGACTTTTGTTGCTTTTTCTTGCTTCGCATCTTTTATTGTTTGGTCTGGTTTCGCGACTTCTACTGTTATTTTTTCTTGCTTCGCATCTTTTATTGTTTGGTCTGGTTTCGCGACTTCTACTGTTATTTTTTCTTGCTTCGCATCTTTTATTGTTTGGTCTGGTTTCGCGACTTCTACTGTTATTTTTTCTTGCTTCGCATCTTTTATTGTTTGGTCTGCTTTCGCGTCGACTTTTGTTGCTTTTTCTTCCTTCACCTTTTCTTTTGTTGTTTGATCCGTTTTCGCGTCTTCTTTTGATGTTTCATCTTGTTTTGCGGTGGCTTCACCTTGTTTAGATTTTTGCTGTTTGTCATCCTTAGGCTTTTTATCTTTCTCGCCTTTGGATTCTGTGGTCTTCGTTGGATCAGGTTTTACTACTTCGGTGTCGCCTTTGGATTGTACAGTTTTTGCGACTTTTGGGTCTTCTTTGTCGGATTTCGCTGGCTTCTGGTCTCCAGCCTTGCATTCTGTTGCTGCTTTTACATCGGCGGCTTCGACTATCTTTAAAGATTTTGTTTTCAGCTGAAAATGGTTAACAATAAGATTTGAATAAATAACACGCCTAAACTTGAGAAAAATATTTCAACCTAAATATAAGTTCCAAAAAGTGTACAACAGGTAGATTCTCAATCATCTTCTGCTTGTATCTGTACACTTTAATAATTTCGATGTAATGTGCAAGTCCCGATCTCTACAATGCCATAAACAGAATATAGCTGCCTCGATTAGTTTTGAATAGAATAGAATAGAATATTTATTGGTGACAACAACTACATTAGAGTCTTTCACAAGTCAACTGTTAAAGTCTGGCCGCGCTATGAAGGCATCCGAGGTGCTATCTGTAAACTTTGAAGAACCACTCATTTATAAATAGAAGCCGATAGTGCACCAATAGCTAGTAGCAAGTAAATTGTAAACATCTGTGAGTGTAAAGTAACAAAATGTCCAATCACTTCTGATGCGGCCCTTCCGATCCTTTGTTAATCACCTCAGTCGCCTTAATAGTGCGGCCAGAGTATACTATATTTTGAATATAATTGGAGTGCCTCAGATGTTGCCAATTTTAAAACATCGCAGTCAGCTTTGATTAAAATTTGTTTGGTTGATGTTATCAAGTAAGAACTGTCAAATAAAGTTTTCGGCTTAAATTCATTACTTTGTGACACATCTTGAATCAAAAACTTTAAAAGAACACAAATCCTGTGTGTGACAGTTCCTTTTTTTTATGACGATGATCAATATTTTTGGACACTTTTCGCTAATTAATTCGCGTTATCGATTAAAATACGACCGATTGATGTTTATCGGTGTGTCTGTGTGAAGGCCACGCGTGGGGCGTGGACACACGTTGACCATAATTCACCTCGTTGTAAGCATGTCCGGCGGTAAAGTGCGCCGTTTATTGGATCAAAATGTAAACAAGATTTCGATGTGTTTGTGTATTACGAGAGAATGTATGTTTGTGTGTGTGTGTGTGTACGTGTGTGTGCTCACCGATGATGATCCACTCTTGTCACCGGCCATGGTTGTAATTTTAGCATCGGCTTCGGCGGTTTTCTTGCTGGAAATACTGGAATCGCCTTCAGTCGCGCTCAGCTCACCAGTCGAGCCACCTATAACACACGAGTTTCAAGAATGTTCAGTGCCTGTAAAATTAAATTGAATACGTGTAGAGTTTGAAAGATGGGTAAGTACAGTTTTTTTATACTTTAATTTAAGGAATCAATGTTGAAATGAACGATGAAAATTGGTCAGAACAAAAAAAAATGACTTTCTAGGCTTGAAACATGTTTCCAAGTATTCGTAAACATTTATTGGGGCCGCGGTGACCTAGTGAGTAGAGCTCCTGCTCACGGGCCTCGTGGTCGTGGGTTCGAATCCCATCCGTGCGGTCACTTTTTCGGAACGAAGAAGCGGCCGTGCGGGTCTATGGATGTTTGGTGTATGTCCCCCCCAATCATTATATAATATATAATCGAGTATATATATATATATATAATAAATAATTAGAAATCAATATATACAGTTAATTGAAAACTCTAGCGGAATGGACCAGTTTCCGATGCCAAAAAAAAAATTATTGAAAGCCTAAACCGCATAAATCAACTGAGGAAGTTGATTTATATGGTTTTGGCTTTTAATAAAATTGGTATTTAGTAAAATGGTTTTCAGAAAATTGACTTTCTGAGGTTGAAAAAAATTTCCGCATCGTAGAGTATTCGTAAAGTGAAATTTTAATAAAAGACAAAATCGCATAAATAAACTGAGAAAGTTGATTTATATGGTTTTGGCTTTTAATAAAATTGGCATTTATTAAAATAATTTTCAGAAAATTGACTTTCTGGGGTTGAAAAAATGTCCACATCGTAGAGTATTCGTAAAGTGAAATTTTAATAAAAGACAAAATCGCATAAATAAACTGAGAAAGTCGATTTATATGGTTTTGGCTTTTAATAAAATTGGCATTTATTTTAAAATAGTTTTCAGAAAATTGACTTTCTAGTGTTGAAACAAATTTCCAGCTCGTTGAGTATTCGTAAAGTCAAATTTGAATAAACGCCAATTTTAATAAAAGCCAAAACCGTATAAATCAACTTCCTCAGTTGATTTATGCGGTTTAGGCTTTCATTAAATTTTTACTTTACGAATACTCTACAAGCTGGAAATTCGTTTCAACTCAAGAAAGTCAATTTTCTGAGAACCCTTTTAAACTTATCGCGATCCAGAAATTTTGCATTTACAATTACAAGGTATTACACAATGCCAAAATCGCATAAATCAACTGAGAAAGTTGGTTTATATGGTTTCAGCTTTTATTAAAATTGGCGTTTATTAAAAATTTTACTTTACGAATACTCTACGAGCTGGAAATTCGTTTCAACACTAGAAAGTCAATTTTCTGAAAACTATTTTAATAAATACCAATTTTATTAAAAGCCAAAACCACATAAATCAACTTACGCAGTTGTTGGTATTTATTAAACTAGTTTTCTAACTTTCGTAGTTAATTTATGCGGTTTGGGCTTTCAATAAATTTTTACTTGGAAACATGTTTCAACCCTAGAAAGTCAATTTTTTTATGACCAATTGTCATCGTTCATATTTGAAGCATTTTTTTCTGGAAACGCTTATCGCCAAAAACTTTAAATTTACGAGGTATTACGCAAAGCAAAAATAAATACGCAAACATAATGGACTCAAGAAAAGTATTAAGAAAAAAAATCATTTAATTATTGTAATCAAAAGTCAGGCCATGCCATTAAACTTTTTTTTATATTTATCCTAAACAAACTTGTTTTTTTTTTTTAATTGCTTGCGTTAAGAAAATGAGAATATTCGATTCTCGTTTCATTATATTGGATCCTTCAAGAGAAAAAAAAAATGTTGACCAGCCGGTTGGTAATTTTGGAAAACATGGTCGGAAAGACCAATAATATTATCACGTACATACTTGAAATTTGAAAACCTCACTTGTTGCAGATGCATTAACCTCTTCAGGGACAGAAACACATTTGTGTACGTTTTGAAAAATGATGAACATTTCAAACAAATTTGATTTAGCTCAATACTGCCATCTCATGTCAAGATCTAAAAGCTGCTACAGTTGCACATTTCCATGCAGATACCTCCTGTCCAGTCCTACTGGCGAGATATCAATTGTTTCTTAAAATATTTGAAACTTCTTCCCTGAAGAGGTTAAAAACATTTTTTTTTTCGTTTAATTAATTTACGCTAAATTTTGTTTTGGATAAATTTATGTTTACCTAAAGTTAAGACACACAATTTTAAACTCGTCTCAAAAAATCAAGTCTACAAAACAAATTTCATTTCCTTCCTCCATTTACCCTAAGGTAAATATTAGCCAATGCATTTCCTAAGAATTCTAACCATTATAGCTTCTCGGATATTGTTCCAAATCAAAAACGATAAATGAATTCTTGTTTAACTCCCCTTATTCTTATGCTAACAGAGGTGACTGGTAGATTGGAAATATGGTCAATATCCAATTTGAATTTTTTTTCACCTAAATTTAATATCTCAAAATTGCAACTTACTTTCAAACTTGACCGAAGGCTTAGCCAAATTAGGCTTGCGCAAGCTCTTATGCGCAGTTTCGTCCTCCTCGGTGTAATCGGCTTGGATCTTCTTGGTCATGAATTTTGCGTAAGCAACTCTTGCTCCTTTTGGTACTTCGGATAATTTTGGATTGTATTCTGTAACAAAAATTTGAATTCTCATGCACAACATTTTTAAGCCTAAAAAATGAAGAATTATTGGAAGGTATTGTGACCAGGAAACATTTTTTTAACAGCAATATCCAATCCCTAGAGACAAACTCCCTTAAAAAGCTGTTTTTCTATCTTGTTCCTTCATGTTTGAATATACTTAAACTAAAAGGTTCAACAGCTCTTGAAAAGGTCTGAAATCAGGTTTTAATCAGGTCTATTTAACTGAAAAACAGCTTTTTAACAGGTCTGTTTAACTGGAAACAGGTCTGTACTACAATCGCCCCAGGGTCAATGCTCCCTCATGGAGGTCATCTTGGGAAGGCCGTAGAGGTCACTCAAGGTCGGCCCAAGTATCCCCATACCTACTACAAACAAATCGTGTCTGCATGTGTGTGCGCCTGTATCTCAAAAACCGCTATATATTTCCAATTGAAATTTTGAATATAAGCCTTATTTGACAATCCAAAAAACCAGCGGCGGCTCGTGGATGTTCGGCGAAAAGGCTACGGAAGAAAATTTGACCAAAATAGAAGCGGAATATTAGCTTCCTCTATAAGAGTAAGTAGTGCAGCATGAGCGGCATCTCTGTCTTAGTCTCCTCTACGAAGATGCACGAGCCGTCGTTGCAAAGAATTGAAAAGTAAAAAAAAAAATTGTTTTGTTTTTCCGATAGTTTTTTTTGCTAATAAAAAATATTAGAAAAACAATTCCAAGAATATTGAAGGCAACAAGAAAGTGGACACCTTTGGTTAATAATATTTGTTAATTTTTGAAAAAAAAGGTTAATGTAAAATGCAAACTTTAAAGATTTAGAATAATTTTGTAATAAAAAAAAAGTCGAAAATATTAAGATTACCGAAAATATTTAAGGTTTCCTAAAATTTCACATATTAAACACCCTTTCCTTAAATTTTGAAATAAATTTATGCAAACGGGAAAAATTTAGATAATTTTCGTGACTCGAAAAAAATATAAAGACAATTGCTATCGACTCAAAACTTACCAGAGTTACTCAAAATACACCCTCAATTATGATTGTTAAAAAACCATAAACACCTTCTCCCTAAAATTTGAAATAAATTTATGCAAACGGAGCGAAAAATTTAGATAACTTTCGTGACTCGAAAAAAATATAAAGACAATTGCTATCGACTTAAAACTTACCAGAGTTACTCAAAATACACCCTCAATTATTATTATTAAAAAACCATAAACGCCCTCTCCCTAAAATTTGAAATATATTTATGCAAACGGGGCGAAAAATTTAGATAATTTTCGTGACTCGAAAAAAATATAAAGACAATTGCTATCGACTCAAAACTTACCAGAGTTACTCAAAATACACCCTCAATTATGATTATTAAAAAACCATAAACACCCTCTCCCTAAAATTTGAAATATATTTATGCAAACGGAGCGAAAAATTTAGATAACTTTCGTGACTTGAAAAAAATATAAAGACAATTGCTATCGACTTAAAACTTACCAGAGTTACTCAAAATACACCCTCAATTATGATTATTAAAAAACCATAAACACCCTCTCCCTAAAATTTGAAATATATTTATGCAAACGGAGCGAAAAATTTAGATAACTTTCGTGACTTGAAAAAAATATAAAGACAATTGCTATCGACTTAAAACTTACCAGAGTTACTCAAAATACACCCTCAATTATAGTTATTAAAAAACCATAAACACCTTCTCCTTAAAATTTGAAATATATTTATGCAAACGGAGCGAAAAATTTAGATAACTTTCGTGACTCGAAAAAAATATAAAGACAATTGCTATCGACTTAAAACTTACCAGAGTTACTCAAAATACACCCTCAATTATGATTGTTAAAAAACCATAAACACCTTCTCCCTAAAATTTGAAATAAATTTATGCAAACGGAGCGAAAAATTTAGATAACTTTCGTGACTCGAAAAAAATATAAAGACAATTGCTATCGACTTAAAACTTACCAGAGTTACTCAAAATACACCCTCAATTATGATTAATAAAAAACCATAAACACCTTCTCCCTAAACTTTGAAATAAATTTATGCAAACTGAGCGTACATTTTCAAAAAATTTAGATAACTTTCGTGACTCGAAAAAATATAAAGACAATTGCTATCGACTCAAAACTTACCAGAGTCACTCAAAATACACCCTCAATTATGATTATTAAAAAACCATAAACACCCTCTCCCTAAAATTTAAAATAAATTAATGCAAACGGAGCGTAAATTTGCGAAAAATATCAATAACTTTCGTGACTCGAAAAAAATATAAAGACAATTGCTATCGACTTAAAACTCACCAGAGTTACTCAAAATACACCCTCAATTATGATTATTAAAAAACCACAAACACCCTCTCCCTAAAATTTGAAATAAATTTATGCAAACGGAGCGTAAATTTGCGAAAAATTTAGATAACTTTCGTGACTCGAAAAAAATTGCCAAAGTTACTTAAAATACATCCCAAATTATTATTATTTTAAAATCATAAACACCCTGAAATGTTGAATAGCTGCGCGAGAATTTTAGGCAACACAGATATAAATAACAATTTCGTTAATTTCTTTAACATCTTCGTCTTTTTTCATTATTAAAAGGTGCCTAAAAAAGTTGACATTTACAAGAGAAAAGCCATTCATGCAGGGCATACACATTTTAACAAGTACATGCCTTTTGCGCAACAGAACAGAAGAGAACTACAGAAAATACAAAAACGAAAAAACTAGTAATTTCTCGGAAAGAATTCGGAGAAAAAAATGAGGCAGGATTGCAAAGGAAACCAGAAATTATTTTACAAGACGATAAGACCCACAAAACACAAGCTGTATCAAGAGATAATAAACGTAAGCAGAAATGGAAACAATGGGCGACGCAGAAGGTGAAAATGAAGAATAATAAACATGACGTACCAAGTAATTTCTCTTGATCGATCTCCACCGGTTTTTGAATGTTGCTCAAAATGTGCCTTCTGAGGCTCTGCCTGCTCTTGATGGCGTTTTCGGCTTCCTGGGCGGTGCCGATCGGATCTCTAACGGTGGTGTTCTTCCTGACCAGAGCGTTCCAGTCCTTCGACTTGTGGCTGGTTCTCTTTCCGATAACCTTGGCCAACTGTCCGAAGATATCTTTGGGTTCTTTCGATGAGATCATGGCTTCGCTGACGGCGGCTTCGACGATGCCGATGTGGAAATCTTTGAGGAGGCGACGTTCCATTACCTTACCTTTCTTACCAGAAACTACAGGAAGAAAAAAGATGCGAACAATAGGAATGCGACCGTTACTCCTGGTCAATCTATAATTAAACTGAATTTTAAAAAATCACTGCATTTATTCGTGTCGTTGAAGGAGAGTTCATTTTTCAATTCAGCTTGAAGCGATTATTGATTGAATAAAATCAATAAAATTGCAACAAGTAAGGTTGTTTCTAATTTATTGATTATTGATTGATTCAATACTTTAATCGCTACGTAACTATAACTCTAAAGGTAGCCATACACGTACAGGAAATTCGTAAGAGAAAAGCCTTTGGGATTTTCTGTATTTAAACTAAATTAAAAAATTCACTACTTTCATTGGTCGTTAAAACAGAGTTCATTTTTTTAAATCAGCTTGAAGCGATTATTGATTGAATAAATTCAATAAAATTGCAACAAGTAAGGTTGTTTCTAACTTATTGATTATTGATTGATTCAATTCTTTAATCACTACGTAAGTATAACTCTAAAGGTAGCCATACACGTACAGGAAATTCTTAAGAGAAAAGCCTTTGGGATTTTCTATATTTAAACTAAATTTAAAAATTCACTACTTTCATTGGTCGTTAAAACAGAGTTCATTTTCTTAATTCAACTTGAAGCGATTATTGATTGATTCAATATTTATTTGTTACGCAACTATAACTCTAAAGGTAGCCATACACGTACAGGAAATCCTCAAGAAAAAAGCCTTTCGGATTTTCTATAAACTAAATTTAAAAATCACTACATTTATTGGTCGTTAAAACAGAGTTAATTTTCCAATTACGCTTGAAGCGATGATTGATTGATTCAATACTTTAATTACTACGTAATTATAACCCTAAAGGTGGCCATGCACGTACAGGAAATCCTCAAAAGAAAAGTCTTTGGGATTTTCTCCAGAAAGTTTTACAAGTTTTATTGTTTAAAGCGGAGGCTTCTACGTCGGTATACATGTTGTAAATATAATAAAAACGCTTTTATTTTGTTGGTATAATACAATTTTTACTTTCTCCGTAGTACGAAGTACGAGAAAGTATTGTGATCGTGATTCTTTTTTCAAAAAATTTTTTTTACGGATTTATCCGTTTTGGAGTCCCTAGATACCATTTCAACAATTTCTGGAAAAAAAAATTGTGTCTGTGTATGTGTGTCTGTGTGT
Source organism: Ocypus olens (assembly GCA_910593695.2). Classification (NCBI taxonomy): domain Eukaryota; kingdom Metazoa; phylum Arthropoda; class Insecta; order Coleoptera; family Staphylinidae; genus Ocypus; species Ocypus olens. The sequence continues at coordinate 45,182,290 of OU343054.1, forward strand.
CTGCGTGGCTGTGTGTGTGTGTGTGTGTTTGTGTGTGTGTGTCTGTCTGTGCGCGCTGTATCTCAAAAACTAATAGAGCAATTGATATGAAACTTTGAACATACGTCTTATTTGATAATCCGAAGAACTGAAAAGCTTTTGGTTAAATTTCGTACACCGGAAGTGGGTGTTTACCTTAACTGTTTTTTGTTTTTTTCAAATATTTCTGTAAATATGAAAAATATCAAAAAATAATTTAAATAAATATTGAAGACATCAAAGAAATTAACATCTTTGGTTTGAAAATATTTTTCATAGAATCATTGTTATTCGAGAAAAAAATTTATTTTATTTTTTTCATTTTTGGTTTATAATTATAAAACGATAATACTTACAGCAAATTTATGTTAATAATAATTGTAGAGAATTCCAAAATGAACAACTTATAGGGAATACGTTTTTTCCGAAATCTCTTTAGTTTTTGAGTAAACTCAGCTTTTTAATTTGCAGTATAATTTTTCCATCTTTCATCATTTTGACGTTTTAAACGTCAGATTCATCCGAGTCTACACACGTTCAATGTACATTTAAAATATGATTTAAATTGAAAATAAACCACGAAAGCGTAAATATAAATGATACCATCAAGTCGGAGAAAGTAACATGATGGCCGCATCACCATTTTTTATTGTTGACATGGCAAGTTGAGTTGCCGAAACTATAGTCAACAATAAAAAAATTGTGTTATACCAACAAAATAAAAGCGTTTTTATTATATTTACAACATGTATAACGAAGTAGAAGCCTCCACCATAAACAATAAAACTTTCTGGAGAAAATCCCAAATCAACAAAGTAAAACTGTTTTTATTATATTTTTCAAGTTTCGGTGTTATTAGCAAATTTAGTTTATCATCATGACACAAACGGATGATGATATTTTAAAACACGCCGCATCTGACTTCGCAGTTATGACCTCAAGGCGGAAGAAGAATTGAATTTTGTTCCTCAAGGCCGCCCCCGCAAGGTCTGGACTGCTCAGTCCAATCCTCAAGGATTTCCTGTACGTGTATGCCTACCTTAAGGCAATGCCACCACTTACGCTGTGAATCTTCGTTCGATACTTTCGGTGTCTTCATTCCGTTCTGCCTTAAAATATCGATCAGTTCATAACGCAGCGTGGAAATATCTTGCCTGATCTCCATAACGTCATCTTCGGTAATTCCAAAATCATCTCTTTTCCTCTGTTCGGCCGTCACGTATCTCCTCACCAAGAGCCGCATGACGTTGTCGTGGCGTTCTTTCGCCAACACTCTTGTTTTCCGCTGTTTTTTTTTTTAATGATAATTAATAAAACGTATACTCTGTTTTTTTTATTGGCCACCTAGATTTGGGATTTATTTTTCTTGTGTTTTTTGATTGTTTGTGTAAATGGCTTAATTTAAATTATATTAAAAGTACACAGACAAAGCACTGCAATCAGAATGGCCGAAGTAGTGTTCATCAGATACCAACATTCAGCGTAAATGAAAATAAACATGTTGACAGTTTGTGGCTCACACGATATAAATGTCATGTTGCAATTGATTAATTGTTGACAAAAAAGTGGTAATAAAATGCCGAGAGTAATATCCAATACTCTAAAGAAATACATTAGAAATTCAACCTTTGAAGGCAACAACGCAGACAACACAAATTGTTGGTATAAGCAAAGTATACAATTAATTTCTTAAAATTTACAATAATTTTTGTTTAAATCTTTATGATAGGGTAATTAAGCACATGGCAACCATGTGTAAAACATAACCACAAATTTATTTCGAAGGCAAACGTCAGAATTACAACCAAAGTATCCAACCAAATATCCAACATTATAAAAAATCACCAGATCTGGTTGTCCAATAAAAAAAAACCGAGTTTAAGTAACAATATCATTAAATACCTTAAACGAGTGCGTGTTTCTCGACTTCCTCATCAATCCCAAGGGTCTTAGGAAGCTTTTCGGAGCCGGAAAGAGATTGAACGGTGGCGGTAAAGTGTCTCCATCGTCGAAATAACTAATCCACAATTTCGAACGGGCAAACTTCCATTCGGAATCTGACCTTTCCTGACGAAAAAATAATGCATCTAATGTAAATTCGCCTGATTGCAGATAATTAACTTACTGATATAATTTGATACGAGTTCGACATCATGGCGATCAGCATGTTGAGAAGCACGATGACGTTGATGACGGAATAAGAACCGAACATGAGCAGTGCCCAAAATCTCGTGAAACCCTTTATTCCCGTTAGTTCGAATGAGACCAAGTCCACCAGTCCGAAACTGGCCCAAAAGAGTGATTGAGAAGTTTCAAACAGGCTGAAAAAAGTTATTTAAATCAATTTAGAAGACACTGATTTTATTTTTTAATTTCATTTTTTATCGACGAAAAAGTCACTTTTGTATATCTTGATACATAATATTTAATGTAATGTTAAATATAATATTAAAAAATAAAGTGTTTTAATTCACAGTTCAAATTAAAAGAGAGAGAGAGACAATACATTTATTGAAACACTTTTACAATTGACCAGAGGTCTTTCATCATTTAAAATTGTTTTTTCTTGAAGATTGTTAACGGCAATTTTACATTTTGATGTCGACAACTATCCTGTACTGCCAACCACGACAACTAAAATTTTACCAAAAATTGTTTAATAATGAGCAAGGACTGTTAAATAATAAATCTAATTGATAACTGATAACTAAAATAGAAAAACAAATATTACTTAGCGTAACGTCTCCATATGGTGCAAGCCTTATCATTGTTATCGAAATCCGGCAGTCCACTCGGCAGATGATAACACTTCGTCTTTTCCAACTCGGCGTAATACCACAAGAGTTGATTTAAACCTTAAAAACATCACACAATTAAATTAAACTGAGTGTAAGTATGGTTGCCTACATTGCCAATACATTGCAATGCGTTGATGTGATTATTATAACATAGAACATAGACATTAACAATCATATGCTCTGAGTTTAAAAAAAGACCCTGTATATGTTAAAAACTGTACTTAGTTCGTTTAAATAAGTCTCATCAGAACAGTTTATTCGTCAACCGATGTTCAGTTATTTACTATTATTATTATAACGGAATTATTTGTGAAATGTGAATTGATAACTCTAAGTGAGAACTTTGAAGATTCATTTATGCATTGAAAAGGTTTGAAAAAATTGTACAAAAAATTAATCCATCGCGGAATTATCTCCAAAAACTCAAAATTCATAAAAAATAACACATCTTTAATTTCCAATAAAAACAGTTGCCATTTCGTAGCAGAAAACAAAATTGCAACGATCGAAACTTGAACTGGAAAAATCAAGAAATGCATTGAACGGTTTGAAAAATTGTATAAAATTAATCCCCAACAGCTCAATACTCATGAAAAAATAACACATCTTTAATTTCCAATAAAAACAGTTGCCATTTCGTAGCTGAAAAAAAATTGCAACAATCGAAACTTGAACTGGAAAAATCGAGAATTGCATTGAACGGTTTGAAAAATTGTATAAAATTAATCAATCGCGGAATTATCTCCAAAAGCTCAAAATTCATGAAAAAATAACACATCTTTAATTTCCAATAAAAACAGATGCCATTCCGTAGCTGAAAACAAAATGGCAACAATCGAAACTTGAACTGGAAAAATCGAGAAATGCATTGAACGGTTTGAAAAATTGTATAAAATTAATCAATCGCGGAATTATCTCCAAAAGCTCAATATTCATGAAAAAATAACACATCTTTAATTTCCAATAAAAAACAGTTGCCATTTCGTAGCTGAAAACCAAATTGCAACAATCGAAATTTGAACTGGAAAAATCGAGAAATGCATTGAACGGTTTGAAAAATTGTATAAAATTAATCCATCGCGGAATTATCTCCAGAAAAGCTCAATATTCATGAAAAAATGACACATCTTTAATTTCCAATGAAAACAGTTGCCATTTCGTAGCTGAAAACAAAATTGCAACAATCGAAACTTGAACTGGAAAAATCCAGAATTGCATTGAACGGTTTGAAAAATTGTATAAAATTAATCTATCGCGGAATTATCCCCAAAAGCTCAAAATTCATAAAAAATAACACATCTTTAATGTCCAATAAAAGCAGTTGCCATTTCGTAGCTGAAAAAAAATTGCAACAATCGAAAATTGCATTGAACGGTTTGAAAAATTGTAAAAAATTAATCGATCACGGAATTATCTCCAAAAGCTCAATATTCATGAAAAAATAACACATCTTTAATGTCCAATAAAAGCAGTTGCCATTTCGTAGCTGAAAACAAAATTGCAACAATCGAAACTTGAACTGGAAAAATCGAAAATTGCATTGAACGGTTTGAAAAATTGTAAAAAATTAATCGATCGCGGAATTATCTCCAAAAGCTCAATATTCATGAAAAAATAATACATCTTTAATTTCCAATAAAAACAGTTGCCATTTCGTAGCTGAAAACAAAATTGCAACAATCGAAACTTGAACTGGAAAAATCGAGAATTGCATTGAACGGTTTGAAAAATTGTATAAAATTAATCGATCGCGGAATTATCTCCAAAAGCTCAATATTCATGAAAAAATAACACGTCTTTAATTTCCAATAAAAAACAGTTGCCATTTCGTAGCTGAAAACCAAATTGCGACAATCGAAACTTGAACTGGAAAAATCGAAAAATTTATTGAAGGGTTCGAAAAATTGTTGCTTGAATTTACAGGGTGTTTAAGTAAATAAAAACGCGGCAAATTTAAAAATGAGATACAGGAAAAGCAATGTGAAGAAATAAAAAATTCAAAACTGACTAAAAAAATGTATGTTCGTCTAAAGTGTTCTTGAGACGATGGCCATTCCGAAAGACTTCTGGTGTGTGACTGAAGATGGAGCCTCGTAGTTAGAAAAACTGTGAGTTATGATATGGAAAATCTGTCGTACCCTCCACATTCCAGGTTTGAAGATGAAATAGTGATGAATTTTTACGAGGAATTGAAAAATACTTCTAAAAAATTTGTTTCCGGATTTTTTTCAAGACATCTTATCGAGTTTTTTTTCAGGACTTTCTTTTTATCGATTTTTTTTGTCGAGAATTTTTTTATGGATAATTTTCGAGCAATTTAAAAAAATATATTAAATTTTTTAAATATTTTTCCCAATTACTGTACCACTAAAGGTATTCATAATTATTTTTGTTTCATAAAAATAAAAAATTATGCAGTAAGGGGTTAATTTTTCAAGAATTTTTTTAGCACATATTTTTCAGGGTATTTTTTCACAAATTTTTTTTCGGGGCAATTTCTAGGAATTTTTTTAAGGACTTTTTTTCATGAATTGTTTCGGTATCCAGACGTCCGCACTTTGCTCATTACTGATTCAGACAGGGGCGGCTCGTCATGCAGTCCCAAGGAGCCATGGCACTACCTGTAGGTTCAAGCTCAGCAAGAATTTTTAATTAATTCTTAAAACACTTTTTCGCCAGTTACTAGTCTAGGAAGATAAATCATTATTTCTTTCTTCAATAGCGGAGGGGGGGGGGGGGGGGGGGGGATATTGTGTAAGTGGCTCTACCATCAACATGTTCCAAGAACCGCCACTGAATTCAGATAATATCGGCTTAAAAGTGTTTTATTCTACGCTTAATATTACTCCTCAAATACCGGCGGCGTTTCCTGTTGTTTCTTTTATTTTCTATTTAATTTTTCAATTATAAATTCGCAGTTCAAGGTCAAAACCTAGGCCACTTACCGCATCCGAAAGCAAACAGTACCAACGTGTAGATAAAAAAGAATTTAACGATGTCTATAATCATGCGGCCTAAAGATATTTGAAGAGGTCCCAAATGCGGATTGACGCTGAATATGTGCACCAACTTTAGAAAACTGAAATAAAAACAAAATATACAATAAATCAACTAGGAATTTTATTAGCAAACATTTCCGTATTTAGAAAAATATCAAGAAAAAATAATGCCCACTTCTGGTTTACAAATTTATCCATAAGCTTTGCATTTCTTCGGTTTGTAAATTTAAAAATTTGTAAACATTAAATATTGTTCCCCCATCAGAACACCTACAGCATTCAGGCAATAGATTCCGCCACTTTGGCGTTTCTACCCATTAAAAATTTGTATTAGTTTTCGAGAAAAAGTATTGTTTTCTTGAAAATTTTTGATCTGGAATGTCAATTTTGAGATGATTTTTTGTTACATTTATCAAAAAATAAATATGTAATTTCAAACAATCATGAGGAGTATGGAAGAAATAAGAACATGATTAAAACCATTATCACTTCATTAGACTCACCTAAATATCATTCCAGCAGCGAAAGCTCCTTCGGAAAGCAACATCGGATCGAACGAGTGCCACTGTTCTCTTGGATACCAAGGGTCTCTACCCTGGCTTGCTTCTCTCTAATTAAATTCAAACCGAAATAATGATGAAATTTAAATGCAAATTAGAAAATTTATAATTGGTAATAAAATGACGTGCGTCCCAGTATTAACTAAATACTGGGACTTACGTCATTTTATTACCAATTACATATTACCTAGTAATCATGGATTACAACACTAACAACAGAAAATTTATGTTGGTAAATAGTGTGGCAATTATTAAGGAATTATTACATTTTTTTAAACTCGTGCTGATATTGGTTTCGAACGAAATATTTTTGAAAGATGAACTAATCGAGCAAGAGGAAGGAGATGGTCGACCGTGGTCGACGCTTTGGCCACCCCTGCTGTATACAGGGTGTTGAATTGCGAAGCGGATCATCGGGATTTACTTGTAAAATTTTAAATGCGTTAATATTGGCTCCTCTAATTATTTGACAGCATCGGTCTTCTTACATTATTTTAAAAGCTGTTTAAGCTGAATGATTTGGTACCTTACTCAATTTCTGCAGAGTATTTACCGAGATATTTGCAAAAAAACTTTACTATGATTTTGAATTAAAAACCAAGGTTTGCCATGGAATCATAATGGCGGATATTTAATTTTGTTCTAAAAAGTGACGTTTGCTGTCGCATTACGTTTTACAATCGGCCGTGTTTTCTACACAAGAAAAAGTATTTATGATGAAAACATTTTACTCAGGTACTATTTAAGAACTGTACGTGAATTTCCGGAGAAGGCAATATCCAGGAAAAGTACAATTTAATGAATAATTACTAGTTTACTTTCTGAACTTAAAATGTGTTACAATTGGTTCACTTCATTATTTTATATCAGCCTACTTACATTATTTTTAATACTCATTGAATAGTACTTTTGCTGGGTATTGCCTTCTTTGGAAATTCAACATTATACTATTAAACACTTATCTTTTAATTATACCCATACGAGTTTATAACCTTGGTGAAGGGCGCGATCTTCTTTTCTACCTTGGCTGTGGCAGCCTTCGTGATCTTCTTCAACTTGCCCTGCTTGCGTACTAAATCACGTACACTTCTTAAATATTACCCGAGCAAAACCATTTACTTATAATTACTTTTTCTTGTGTATAATACACGGCCGATAAATGGTAACGCGACTGTCACTTTTTAGAACAAAATTAAATATCCGCCATTATGATTTCATGGCAAACCTTTGTTTTTAGTTCAAAATAATAGTCAAGTTTTTTGCAAATATCTCAGTAAATACTCTGCACCAATGAGTAAGGTACCAAATCATTCAGCTTAAAAAGCTATAAAAATAATGTAAGAAGACCGATGCTGTTAAATAATTAGGGGAGCCAATACTAACCCTTTTAGCACTGGACATCTTTTTGTTAATTATTATTGATGGGGAGCTTCTTAAGACCATAAATACCAAATTTGAACTGATTTGATTAATTAGTATAGGAATTAATTAGTGAGGCTTTGTTGAAGTGACATCTAGTGATAAACAGCAAAAATATGGATTGTCATAGTAATTTCCACCACCAGGGCCGAAAGCCAGGGCCGAAAGGGTTAACACAATTCAAATTTTACAAGTAAATCCCTATGGCCCGCTTTGCAATGTATGTACTTAGATATTTGTGCAACATGGTCAATAAACTATTTATTATTATTATCATAACATTATCAAATTATTATTATTATAAAGAAAGCAAGTTCTCTATTTGCTGAAGTTCACGTCAATTTTCTTCATTTACAACTAAACGATCGCCGAATGGAAAATCATCTGTTTGTTCTAGAAACAAATTGACGTCTCGGCGCTTTGGATTTTATGCCGGCTTCCACTTTAAAAGCTCCCACGAGCACTTAACACTCGATACAGTTTACCGGTTTATAAATATTTCTCCTTGGTGTGCACGTTTTGATGGACTTAATTGTTGTAGGCCAAGCCAATACATAAATATTTACAGCTCAAGATCGAAAAGAATAATGACCATTCGTAACGATTCTTTTTTTAATATAAACACGTTAATGTTCTTCAAATAGATTATTTGAAGTAAACGTAAAATACGCTATTAACAATTAATCTTGGAAGCTTTCGCTACACGTGACCAATTCCGAATAAATTTAAAAAAAATAATATTCGTCATGGTATTGGCTAGGAAAATAGATGGTTTACTTTAAGGCTGTATTAGATTAAGCTAGTTTACTCGCTACTAGCGCACTCATTTATCCAATGGCTGATGTAGAATAGGATTGAAATTTTTGATTATTATATTAAAGTGTGAGCCACAGAATTTTGTTTCTGAGTTGGCCATGCCCGAGAGAGAGAAACATAGCAGTCATGTCTGAGATTAATTCATTTTTTTAATCTAATTCAATTGAACTAATCTCATACCTCATTTATCTCACAGCCTACTCTGAAACAAAATTTTGTGGCTCAGACGATATTTCATGTATTTGATTAAATCAGATTATTCTTTAATCTTCAATGACAATCATCAGAATTGGTGGTTTTGAGACAAGCAAAACATTTTATAGAGAATGACATTTTTTCGTTGTTACCTATAAACTTGTTCAGCCCATCCGGAGGTACACTATACCGGGTGTAACTGAATTCTGGTAGACCCCAAATACCATCTGCATTTTTACATATATACCTTTATAAAATTTACTATGCTGTTTCTAGGGAATAAAGTGTATCGACTTGTGGACGTTTAATAAAAAGTCCACTTTCGGCTTAACTTTACTATTTCAAATGGAACACCCTATATATTTTTACATACTTTAATTCGTCTCTAAATTATGAGTTTGGAAATGTATCATAAGTGACCTTTTGGTCGTTGATTGTTTCTTTAAATTTAAATTAAATTTAAACTAAAAACAATTTTAAATTTAATTTAAACAAAAAACATCCACAAGGTTACTTATGATACATCTATGAACTCAGAATTTAGAGACAAATTAACATTACATAAAAATTCCATTTCCGGTTTAAACGGAAATTACGTTTACTTTTCTATATCAAATAAAACACCCTGTATAATTTTACATAATTGAATTAATCTCTAAATTTTGAGTTTTTAGATGAATCCCTCATGAGTTACACATCTCTAGTCCTGACAAAACATATCCTTAAAAAAGTTGAGGAAAGAAATTCTTGAAACAATAAGATAAAGTTCCAAAAAAGTTGACCTGAAAAAAAAAGAAAAATCTTGAAAAAAGGTATTTGATAAGACCTGAAAAAGGGGCCTTTGAAAAGACCTGAAAAAGGTTCTAAAATACTGAAAAAAGCCTGAAAAATGGTATTAACAATTAAAAAGTCAATAAAAAAAATTCACTGTCTTTCTTTCTCGTTTAACATAATTATTAGTAAAAAATCTGGACGCGTGAGCAACGGATTGGATTGTAGGATAAGGCCCACCCGCCACCCCTCGATTCAACATTATTTCAAACTACAAAACTTTGGTTGCAAAAATGTCTTTAACAATTTATTCGAGAGTTGTAAAGTTCAGAAATAATAAGGAACGTGATTTTGTAGTTAAATTAAAATTGGATCCGGAGGAGGTGGGTGGGCCCTATCCTACAATCCAACCTGTGGCTCACGCACCGTTTTTTCCAACAATTAATACGTGAATAAAGTCTTTACTGTCTTTCTTATATGTTTTATTTATTTATTAGTAAAAATATGGACGCGTGAGCAACGGATTGGATTGCAGGATAAGGACCACCCACCACCCCTCGAATCAACATTACTTTAAACTACAAAACTGTTTGGTTGAAGAAAATAAATTTAAAAAATCTTGAAAAAAAGTCTAAAATAAATGATTCTGAACAAGAAAGTCTTGAAAATAGTACTGAAAATGAATCTTGAAAAAAGTACTTAAAAACAGCCCTTAAAAAAGTTTGAAGCAAGAGGTCCTGAATAAGTCCCGAAGAATATGTTCTGAAAAAATCTTGAAAAAACTCCCGACAAAAATAGTCCCAACAAATTCCTGACCAAAATATCCTGAGAAAAAATACTGAAAAATTCCTTAAGGTTCCGAAAAAGTCCAGAAAGGGGCCTTAAAAAATATCATCAAAAAAAAATGTCCCGAAAAAGTCCTAAAAGAAAATTCTAGAAAAAAATTTCTGACAAAAAGTCCTAAAAAAAATTATGAAAGAAGTCCTCAAAAAAAAAAAATTATATGAGACGTTCCTTAAAAAATGCCTCAAAAAGTACTAAAAAAATCTGCAAAAATTGTACTTAAAACAGCCCGAACAGAAAGTCCAGAAAAAAAATCTTGAAAAAGCTCCGAAAAAAAAAGAAAATTGTTTATATATATAATAACCTAAGAAGTTTTGAAAAAGGTCACGAATTAAAGTTTTGAAAATAAAGTGTTAGAAAATATTAATCTCGAAAAAGAATTAAAATTATTATAATGCTTAATGCGATGTTTCATTTATGTATGCATCTGTATTTTATTTTATTTTATTTTATTTGTTACTTCAATTGCTATTATATTACCCTGTTAATGGATTTTCATATCTGTTGGGAAATAAATATTATTATTATTATTATTATTATTAAAAGAAGTCCTTGAAAAAGTCTCGAAAACAATGTCCTGAAAGAGACTTTGATAAAGTCCTGTGGAAAGAAGTCATGAAAATAAAATCTTAAAAGAAAAGTGTAATTAATTAAATGTAATTTAAAAAAATCCTAAAAAAATCCATAAAATGGTCCTAAAAAAGGACCCGAAAAACAGTTCTGAAAAATATTGTCCTGAAAAAAATCACAAAGAGAGTTGAGAAAAGGCCCAAAGAACGTTGAAATAAAGGCCTTGTAAAAGGCCTGATGAAATTCTAAATAAGTTCTGAATATACCGAGTAACTGAATTCATAAGTTTAATTTAAATTAAATTTAAATAAAGAATCAAATGTGAATTAAATTTAAATCAGAAACAAACAACCAAAGGGTCACTTATGATACATTTATAAACTCAGAATTTAGAGACGAATTCAATTATGTAAAAATATACAGGGTGTTCCATTTGAAATAGAAAAATTAAAGTAATTTCCGGTTAAACCGGAAGTGGTATTTTTATTAAAAGTCCACATGTCCACACACTTTACTCCCCAAAAACACCATACTAAATTTCATAAAGATATATGTAAAAATCCAAATGATATTTGGGGTCTACCAGAATTCAGTTACACCCGGTATATGCAACGTGTTTGATTTGATGTTTCTAAATAGAACACATGTTTATAATGTATTATAATTTCAAATGTTTAATTATACATTTTGCCTTTTTTTCATAAAGCATAAAGCAATCATTTGGTTTCAGTGTATGAATTATAAAATAAAAACGTTAAACGAAAAATAGATGGAGCTTTCTATCACTATTTTTGCTGTAAGCTAGTTTAACCCTTCAAGTCCGAAATTTTTAAATTAAAAAAAACCCTTATATTTGGATGAATTATTTTATTGACTTCCAATATAGAATATATTTGTAAAAATGAATTATTTATGTATGTATTTAATAAGCTAAATAAACATGTGTATGTATGTATTTTATTGTTTTTGGTAAATTGTGGCTTAAATATTGATGGGCTTGCTTGTGATATTAGGAAAACATTTCAAGCGTCATCTGACAATTATAGCTTAAATTTATTTCATTAACAAATACAGAAACCTGTTACAATTACGTTGCTGTACGGTAACGCTAGCGCTTGAAGGGTTAATAAGCTAGCTCAGCTGCTATACTAGTTCCACCTATTTAGATGAAATAACTAGCAGCCTTTCCAGACTTTAATGTAAATCTCAGATTTCGTTTTGAATCATTTTAAATTATTACTAATGATTAAAAACGTTGATGCAGAACAACAGGGCCTAGAAACAGAAACAGGATGCTTCTACATACTTAAAACGGGCAAAAACTTATCATAACATCCGCAGGCTTATCCTAAATTTGATATAAATATTCATAGGCTTAAATTAACCAGCCCCGCGTTACATCCCCACTGCGAGTAATTGTTTATTTTTTTCTAAAATAAATACATTCTAAACGTCAGGATAAATACTAAAACCAAATGATTGCTTTATGCTTTATGAATAACGACAAAAAGGCAAAATGTATAATCAAACATTTGAAATGACATTTTTTTATATATATCACAAACATCAGATCAAACTCGTTACAATTTTCAAATTTTGAAAAAATATATATTTGAACATCTCACCCAGACTATGTAAAACGAAGACATCCTCATAGCCAACCACGTGACGTAAAACATGTTAGTAATAAAATCCACGACGTTCCATAAATCGGAAATGTATTCAATAATTCCATCGCTCCATAATGCTCGCATCTCGCCCCAAACTAAACCTGAATCGGGAAAAAATATTTCTGTAAAATCCACATTATTTTAACCCGCCAATGGTGACCCTACTGGTCCGTGAGACCGGGTGTGTCGAATAACTTTATTCTCCGTAATTGTTTTTTGTTGCAGTTTCGAGTTTAAATTGATTAAATATCTTTGTTTTGTTGTCAAAGAGCATAAATTAAAAAAAAAATGAACTATTAGTAACACGTTTCGAAAAATCTTCAGTTGAAAACCCCGGTGCGTGAGACCGGCGTACCATTAAATTTGCGTCACCAATGGCGGGTTAACGACGGCGTCTGAAACTATTTTTTAGCCGTTTTAAAACACAAGTTCCTGACAGATTGGCAAGAACCGTTCGACAAGCCACAAAGGCTTGTTAATTTGAATCAAAATATCGGGTATATACACTCGGCGTCAAAAAAAAGCGCCACTCAAAAAATCGCGAAGAACAATATTTTTCAAACCGTCGTAACTTGGTTCAATTTGGTCGAAAATCGATGAATCTTTCAGTTTGGGAAAGATTCAAGTTTTATCTTTAAGAATGTGTAGTTGATTTTGACCCCAAGTCCAACCCACCCCCCCGTAACAACGCGATGGAAAAAAATGTTTTTTATGTAAAAAATTGTCCAACCTTGACAAGCTGTACCGTGCGCAAAAAAAATCGGCGGGAAATTTCACCACAATGGCAGAAAAATGTAATCAATTTCCTTCAAACGCCTTAAAAATTCGAGTCGTTTCAATGATTTGGAACAAAGTGATGAATTTTTTAAGAAAAAATAACTTTTTTCACTTTTTGGCCATAACTTGAGTAATTTGGCACCAAAATCGATAAAATTTTGCAGTCTGAACAGTTTAAAATTTTCTCTTCAACATCATATGAATTTCCACCCCCTGCCACCCCCTAAAGGAAAAAAATGTTTTTAAAGTTTAAATGTGCAAATTTAGTTTCTTGTACCGTGTGTAAAAAAAATCGTGGACTCAATCGGTCAGCATGGCAATAAATTTCAATCCTTTTCCTCCAATTTCCTCCAAAATTCAGGTCGATGCGATGATTTGGCGCGAAGTTATGCAGTTTTGAAAAAAAAATACATTTTGCGCCTTTTTAGCCATTTCGCACGAAACTCGATAGAATTTTGCGATCTAAGAAGTTTTAGACTTTCGTGACACCCTGAAAACCCTACAAAAAGTGTTTTGGATTGACAAAAAATGTTAAATTTTTACAAATTTTTAATTTTCAATGTCATTTTTTTTTCAAAAATTCATAGCTTTGCTCCAAATCATCTAAACCACTCGAATTTTTAAGGCATTTGAAGGAAATTGATTAAATTTTTCTGTCATTGTGGTGAAATTTCCCGCCGATTTTTTTTTTTGCGCACGGTACAGCTTGTCAAAGTTGGACAATTTTTTACATAAAAAACATTTTTTTCCATCGCGTTGTTACGGGGGGGTGGGTTGGACTTGGTGTCAAAATCAATTACACATTCTTAAAGATAAAACTTGAATCTTTTCCAAACTGAAAGATTCATCGATTTTCGACCAAATTGAACCAAGCTACGACGGTTTGAAAAATCGAGTTTGTTCGCGATTTTTCGAGTGGCGCTTTTTTTTGACGCCGAGTGTAGAAAAGGCAACAGAAAAAATATGTGTCCGTAAAGAGAATTAAGAGCTTTACAAAGTTTGTAAAAAGAAAAATTAAAAAATCGAGGCGGCTTGGTGGTACGCACGCGATCCTGCTGGATCCCTAGTCGTTCGTTTTCCCCGAAATCCTTTCAAAAAAATATCGATGACGTCACAAGTCAAAAACTAAGTATCGTATGTTCATTAAAGAAAAAACCTCAAGTATGCCATGATTTTTTTATTTTTAAAAATTTAAGTTGGCGCACATGTTAGGAATTGACATAAAAAACGTCAGGTCTTCCTAAAAGTCAATTATTCCGTGGTCACAATGGTTTACAGCAACCAGCAAAAAACATTACTAGTAAAAGTTATTTCCTAAATGGGACTAAAGTGGACGGAAATTGGGTATGTTAATTCCACACACCTTTAGCAGAGTTTCTGGAAGAATTTTCTAACGTTCCCATTATTTATGATGAATTTAAAAAAAAAACCTTATCACGATCTGCTGTATTATTTCATGAAACGGGTAGTATTATCCGTAAACCAGAAAGTGGTAGACCAGTCATAACAAACTCAAGATGCTATTAACACAGCGTAAGAAATTTTGGAAGATTAACCTACGACTTATCTGCGTCATTTTTCGCAGCAAATGAATTTATCGGTAGGAACATGCAGCAAATAACATAACCTCAATATGTGTTACCAACTTAAATTTATAAAAATAAAAAATCATGGCACACTTCAGGTTTCTATTCGCAGTATTTTTTAGCTTTGGTTCCTTAATTAAAAAATACCCTCTATATAAAACAAATGTTTATCAACCAAAACTTTGACTCACTTATCATGTAAATAATGACTCCAAATTCTGCTATCCCGGGACCAGCACCTCGTTCCTTCCTCTTCCAATCGGCCACTATTTCTTGCATCCACTCATTGCCGAACCACTCCAAAACTATAATTTCTACCCTTTGAGACGCAGCACCCAGTAGCACTAAAATATATCAAGACAACCCGGTGGTAAATGATTTTCGGACTGCACTGTGGCAAAGAAGTGCTTTTAGAAGTGAATTTATTATTTATGTCTTAAGACATATTTTAATTGCAGGTTTTATCTTTAAGTTTTATTTTTTAAGTTAAACAATGTCTAAATTTGTGTTTGTTTGTAAAAGAATATCCGTTAAATATACATTATTATTATTATTATTCTCTTGTAAACACAAGTTCAAAAAATTTGAATAATGGTTAAGGCGTAATTTTGCTTTTTTTTCATAATACAACACTTTTTTATAAAAAATTCAATTACAGCCCGTCCACACGGCACCGAAACGGTCGTTTTACCGATTCGGTTATTTTGCCGTCTTCTACAGTGGCACATATATTTCAATATGCGTGTTCACACGACACTGCCGTCGGCCGTATTCGGTATCGTGTGAAGACGGCAAAATAACCGAATCGGTAAAACGACCGACTCGGTGCCGTGTGAACGGGTTGTTACGATTTTCAAAGAAGAAGTTCTGGTTATAAAATAAATCAGTGTAAAATTAAGAAAATGTTTAAAGGAGACGAAGTGTGAAATAATGGCTTACTCAGAAACAGGGCGTATGAGCTCGAATGACAGATGAACTTGACGAAAGGTTTCTTCAGCAGAACGCCCATTTTGGATTCAGGAGCCATCATGTAGATGGTGCAGTAAATCGGAAACATGCATCCCAATTGGGCCACCTGCACCATCTGTCCGATTAAACTCTTCCTCCTGAATCCCGGAAGGCCTTCGTACCAGATCGCGGCTAGGAGTTGCTGTACACTTGGATGAGCAACGAACTATAAGGAATTTAAAAGTCTGGTTTCTTAGTTGCTACAATGACAAATGTATTTTGTACTTGAATATGTTGTGTATATTTTGATATTTTATATTTCAATACTTGTCTATTTTTTGAATTTTTAAACAGTATTGTATTTTATGGTTTTGTATACTTACCAGTTTCTGTTTATATTTAATGGCGAGCTTTAATCGTTCCAACGATTGATGCTCTCCCGGTTCCCAGGTGTCTCCATCTGGATCATAATTGAGCATTATCTCCAGCTCGTAAGAAGTCCTTGCGTGGTCCAGAAGCGAATTTGCGAAATGTTGCACATTCGAACGCATGTCCTAAAAAATGATTTATTCTAACAATATTTTTCATGGCGGGTGGGCTCTTTCCCACCCTCCAACTCTTAAAATACAAACGAAAGTTTTACAACTGTAAATTAATTGATAAGAAATTAATCTAAAATTTTTTTCTTGCTTCGACTATCCAATTTATTTAAAGAAACTCTGAGTTTGTTTAAAATATGGAATAGAATGGAATGGAATGCGGACCACCTACTGGAGTGTTGTAGGGGTTTGAGGGAGGAATAGAGTCCACCCAACACCCGAGGTTCCCTTCAAATTAACCTACCAACCATTTTTCTTGGTAGTTTTAAAACTTAAATCTCCAGGAATGAATAGGCAACTTATTGAACGACGAAAGAAATATCTGAACTTTAATTTTCAAATAAACTGCTCAGAATGTGCAGATCATGCAACAGCTCTACCAAACAACCATGATTTGTTAGAGTTCCAAAAAAATCCGTTTGTTAAATTTTAAGCATTTTTAGTGTGTAAAGTAACGGTGTTTGCTAGGTTAAGTTAAAGGATGGTGGGAGGGCCCTATCCCACCATCCAATTTTGAGAACACAAACAATGGTTTTATAAATGTAAATAATTGATAAGAAAATAATCGAGCGGATTATTTTTGCTTGGACAAACGTATTTATTTAAAGAAACTCCGTGGCGTGTATAAAGGGTTGGAGGGTGAAATAGGGGACCACCCACCACCCTCCATTTTCATTTGAGTTTAACCAACATTTTTTTTTCTTGTTGGTTTTGAAACTTAAATCTTGAGTGGTTTCAAAGGAATTTCTTTAATTAAACAGTGTTTTTAGGTTAGGTTAAAGTGGATACGAAGGGTAGTGGGTAGACTCTATCCCACCCTCCAATTTTGAGAATACAAACAAATGTTCTATAAATGTAAATTAATTGATGGAATTGAACAATCTAGCGGATTAATGTTGCTTGGACAAACATGTTTATTTAAAGAAACTTCGGAGCGTGTACGAAGGGTTGGAGAGTGAAATAGTGGCCACCCACCACCCATTTCAATTTAACCAACAAACCCTCTTTCTTGGAGATTTTGGAACTTAAATCTCCAGTGGAATTTCAAAGGAATTTCTTAAATAGAACAATGTCTTCCAGGTTAAGTTAAAGTGGATACGAAGGGTGATGGGTGGGCCCTGTCCCACCCTCCAATTTTAAGAACACAAACAAAGGTTTTACAAATGTAAATTAATAATTAAGAAAATAACCCAGCGGATTGTAATTACTTGGACAAACGTATTTATTGAAAAAAGCTCTGGGACGTGTATGAAGGGTTGGAGGGTGAAATAGAGCCCACCCACCACCCTTCATTTTCATTTCAATTTAACCAACAAACTTTTTTTTGTTGGTTCTGAAACTTAAACCACTCGAGTGGTTTAACAAATGAATTTCTTTAATGGAACAGTGTTTTTTAGGTTAAGTTAAAGTGGATACAAAGGGTGGTGGGTGGGCCCTATCCCATCCTCCAATTCTAAGAACATAAACAAAGGTTTTACAAATGTAAATGAATTAATAAGAAAATAATCTAACGGATTATTGTTGCTTGGACAAACGTATTTATTTTAAAAAAAAACTTTGGGGCGTGTCCAAAGTGTTTAAGGGTGAAATAGAGGCCAACCACCACCCTTCGTTTCCATTTAAGTTAACAAATTCTCTTGGTGGTTTGACTAAGGAGTTTTATTAATGAAACAGTGTTTTCTGGCTTAAGTTTAAGTGAAATTGGAGGGTGGTGGGTGGGCCCTATCCCACCCTCCAATTTTAAGAACACAAACAAAGGTTTTACAAATGTAAATTAAGTAATAAGAAAATAATCTAACGGGTTATTGTTGCGTGAACAAAGAAACTTGGGGGCGTGAACGAAGGGTTGGAGAGTAGGAGTAGCCACCCTCCGTTGGTTTGACCAGCAAACCCTTTTTTTGTGGTTTTGAAGCTTAAATCTCCAGTTTAACAAAGGTTTAACAAAGAAATTTCTTTAATTGGACAGTGTTTTCTAGGTTAAGTTAAAGTGGATACGAAGGGAGGCGTTGGAGGATGAACGAGGGCCCACCCTTTAAAGAAGCCCTGGGACGTTTATGAAGGGTTAGAGGGTGAAATAGAGCCTACCCACGACCCTTAATTTTCATTTAAATTTAACCAACAAACTTCTTTTTTGTTAGTTTTGGAACTTAAATCTCGAATGGTTTAACAAATGATTTTTTTATTGAACAGTGTTTTTTAGGTTAAGTTAAAGTGGATACAATGGGTGGTGGGTGGGCCCTATCCTATTCTACAATTCTAAGAACATAAACAAAGGTTTTATAAATGTAAATTAAATAATAAAAAAATCATCGAGCGGGTTGTTGTTGTTTGGACAAACGTATTTATAAAAAAAGCTCTGGGGTGTGTCTGAAGTGTTGGAGGGTGAAATAGGACCCACCCACCACCCTTCGTTTCCATTTTAAGTTAACCCACTCTCTTGATGGTTTGACTGAGGAGTTTTATTAATGAAACAGTGTTTTCTGGGTTAAGTTTAAGTGAAATTGAAGGGTGATGGGTGGGCCCTATCCCACCCTCCAATTTTAAGAACACAAACAAAGGTTTTACAAATGTAAATTAATTAATAAGAAAATAATATAACGGATTATTCTTGCTTGGATAAAGTAACTTCAGGGCGTGACGAAGGGTTGGAGGCAAAAATGGGGACCACCGCCACCCTCCGTTTTGATTTAAACTTAACCAACAAACTCTCTTTCTTGGTCGTTTTGAAGTTTAAATCTCCAATGGTTTAACAAAGAAATGTCTTTAATTGGACAGTGTTTTCTATGTTAAATTAAAGTGGATACGAAGGGAGGTGTTAGTGGCTGAACGAGGGCCCACCCACCATCCTTCGTTTCTATTTTAAGTTAACCCACTCTCTTGGTGGTTTGACTGAGGAGTTTTATTAATGAAACAGTATTTTCCGGGTTAAGTTTAAGTGAAATTAAAGGGTGGTGGGTGGTCCCTGTTTCACCCTCCAATTCTAAGAACATAAACAAAGGTTTTACAAATGTTAAGTTAATTAATAAGAAAATAATCCAGCGGATTGTCGTTGCTTGGATAAACGTATTTATTTAAAAAAAACTCTTGGGCGTGTCCGAAGTGTTGGAGGGTGAAATAGGGCCCACCCTCCATCCTTCGTTTCCATTTTAAGTTAACTCGCTCTCTTGGTGGTTTGACTGAGGAGTTTTATTAATGAAACAGTATTTTCCGGGTTAAGTTTAAGAGAAATTAAAGGGTGGTGGGTGGTCCCTATGCCACCCTCCAATTCTAAGAACATAAACAAAGGTTTTACAAATGTAAGTTAATTAATAAGAAAATAATCCAGCGGATTGTTGTTGCTTGGACAAACGTATTTATTAAAAAAAAACAACTCTGGGGCGTGTCCGAACTGTTGGAGGGTGAAATAGGGCCCACCCTCCATCCTTCGTTTTCATTTTAAGTTAACTCGCTCTCTTGGTGGTTTGACTGAGGAGTTTTATTAATGAAACAGTGTTTTCTGGGTTAAGTTTAAGTGAAATTGAAGGGTGGCGGGTGGGCCCTATCCCACCCTCCAATTTTAAGAACATAAACAAAGGTTTTAAAAATGTAAATTAATTAATAAAAAAATTATCCAGCGGATTGTTGTTGCTTGGAAAACTTATTTATTAAAAAAAAAAACTTTGAAGCGTGTCCGAAGTGTTGGAGGGTAAAATAGGGCCCACCCTCTACCCTTCGTTTCCATTTTAAGTTAACCCACTCTCTTGATTTTGTGACCGAGGAGTTTTATTAATGAAACAGTATTTTCTAGGTTAAGTTTAAGTGAATTTGAAGGGTGGTGGGTGGTCCCTATCCCACCCTCCAATTCTTAGGACACAAACAAGGGTTTCTTCAACTGCAAATTTGTTTAATAAACGAATCTAACGGATTATTTGTTTCTTTTGGCAAAACACCGATCAACAAAATATTTTTTTTCAAAATTGTTGCCAATTTTTTAAAAACAGGCTGGTATACACAAACAAAAATTCACGGCTTAAGTTTTGACATATTATGGTCATTGTCAAGTATAGTAAAATCGCCGACGATGTACAATTACGGCCAAAAAAAAATTGGACGTCTTCGTAATCTTTTTCTTTAAAATTTATTCATGTAAGTTGGGCTTCAATATCTGATCATGTTTTGTTTTATTAAGTTTTATCTTATTATAATTTTTAACATGTCTGCTATTTATTATAATGTTTTTGGTCAAGTATTTTAATTTTAAATTTTAACTATTGAGTTTATACAGGGTGTTTCAGAGCTCTGGGAACGGTCAATCACGTGCTTATTTTTCAAAATTTCGAAAAATGTTTTAGACAAAAGTTGTGTATAATAGTAAGCTGCACGCCCTAAAAATATTAAAATTTATACAGGGTGTCTCATAACAAAGTTACAGACCAAACTTATGTTTTTTTTAATGGAACACCCTGTATTTTTTGTCATTTTTAAATTATATGGAGCAAATAAAGGTGAGTTACTTCAATACTCTGAAATATTTGACCGTTCTTCGAAATATTTGACCGTTCCCAGCTCTGAAACACCCTGTATAATTTTATTGGTTTTTAATCTGTATATTGTGTACTTAACTGAGAAGGCTGTGGTTTCATTTTTTACAGTTTTACACAGGAACACCAACAAAAATTATCTAACAGTGAAAAAATTATGAAATGTCAGATTTGCCTAATTCATATGTTAAATTAATTAAATTATCTCTACAATGAAGATACTCCATATGATGGCAACATTGCCCACTGTCATAAAATATAACCTCATTTTTTTCAAATGTAACCCATTTTTTCAAGTCTAGTGAGTTTTTACATTGACCAACAAAACTGTCACCTTAACAGCAAACTTCGTTAAAAATAAAAATGTACTATTGTATTAATCCGTCAATAAATAAACAAACAAAATTAAATGTCAATGGTCGCGTTCGTCAGACTAAACAGTTAGGTGCTTACTGCCAACCGTTGGGGTATTTTTTGATGAATACACTGTTGAAGTTCGTCCAGCGGTCGCCATTTTACCAATCGTACAAATTAGACTGATTGCTGTTGGAATCAAGTGTTGAAGTTGAAGCCGAAATGGAGGTTACAAAAGTAGCGTTCTTCAAATACCGACATTCAGCGTAAATGAAAATAAACATGTTGACAGTTGAAAATTTTGACGAACGCGCCCAATGTCAATGTCAATGTCAACTTCTACATCGCTCGTACCTTTAAACTTTTCTCTCGTAATGTAAAAACCTTCATAACGTTACTTGTATCATCAATTACTATTCCACAATTTTTGACGTTACGAATGTGCACATTTCGATTCTTTTTTGCGTCACGACTGCCCAACAATTATTGTAATCTTGGGTGGTTGTGGAATCAAACATGGCTGTCGATTCTTCACAAAAAATTATTCAACCTGACGTTTATGGAATCAAAATCAATACCAGTTCCTCGGCCGTACCTGAAAAAAAACCGCGAACCGTTACTGCCAGATAGACAAGAGGCCTACCTCCAACGTTTCTGCATTGAAGGGATCCTGTATCACGAAAACATTGCGTAATTGCTTCCAAATCACATAAACAAGACTTGATTGTTGTAACATTTCCGTTCGGATGTGAATCTGATTTAAAGCTAGTGGCGGTGTGATTAAACATGAATGACGATTGTCTCAAATATTGACAGTCAAAATTAGGTTGTACAGAATAACAAAGCCCTCATCATTGGAGATTGGGCCGGTTTAGTCAGTTTACTTCATACCGAACTTTTTATTTGTCAATATTTGAGACGTCAATTGCAACGATGTGCAATCGTTCATGTTTAATTTCACAGCCACCCAAGACTACAAACATTGTTGGACACATTTTTGTTGATTACATGAGAAGCCTCTGTAGCTGTATATTTTCTTTCAGGCTTGCAGCTTTAGATTGATCAAAATAAATAATTAATCGAAAATCTCCACTAACATTATAATCAGCTCTGAATTCGGTCTCCATCCTGCTCAACCGCCTCAACTCCCAGGACAACTCGAAGGCCGTCAACAGCGGATCCTTCGAGGATAACGAAATTAGCGAAGAGGCCGATAGGGCCCTGTAGGCGTTGATCCTGGCGCGCGAGTGCCTCAAGGAGTCCGCGGAGCTGGACTCGACGCATTCGTCGCATCCGCACCTGAAAAGTTATCTCTGAGTTCATAAAATGCAGAATTGCGGAAAACGTAAATTTACCTGACGTCGTGAGGCATGGGGAGCGACGCCCCTCGATCTAATAATATTTTAATGATCTCGTAATTATTTTTATGAGCGGCCAGGATTAACGGCGTTATGTCAGACGTGAAGGTAGACGATGACCTATCTACGGATTCCCAACTCTGGAAAATAAGGAGTAAATCGTAAACTCGTACATAAATATCCTTCTAGTATTTTTTTGCAATCGATAGTTTATTAGCTATTAAATGGACGTAAATAGATACCGATGGGATTTAGAGACCAGACACACACTTGTAGGTTTGTAGCAACGTAACAAAAATTGTTGATGCCAATGAAATGTTATAAAATCACATGCTTTTTGTAATTTTTTGTAATAGGGATGGCCAATGATAATGGATACCAAGGGCAGGCGTAAGCCACATCGAAATAATAAAAAAAATTGTAATAGGGGTTTCCCGTTTGTAAATAAATTTGATTGGTAATTTACTCGAAATCTTCTAAATGTGGCTTAGGTCCTTTATTTATTTATTATTTTCTATTTGAATTACTTTTTCTTTCCTTTACTTTTTAACAAATTGAGTAATCAAAGTACAAAAATACTTATTATTTTTGTTGTCCCAGAAATGAGGCGTAAAACATGAAACAATCACCGATCGATACGAGAGTTTAAATTACACGGAAAAATATCGTCGTGTGACCGTAAAGCTACACTAAAACTATTTTCGTTTTAACGGATGCATGAAATTATTTTCACAGCGATGTCAAGCGGAAATAATTGCTACTCCCGTATAAATAGCCCGGAAAAATATTTACGTATGGCTCCCCGGGCACATGGTGTTCTTCCTCGTAGTGCAGCAGCAGCTCCACCGCCTCCACGTACTCTTCCTTGATGGCGTGCAGCAATCCGTCCTTAAAAGATCATCGAAATGAAATCGATTGTTCTCCAGCCAACCGGATTATGGTGTAAAGCTCGACTTACTTTGACCTTAATCTTCTCGTCGATGAGAAGCCTCATGAGTTCGATGTTCTCATTTTCGATGGCTGCTATTAAAGCGGAACGGTTCAAGGGATCCACACAGTTGATGTCCAATTCTGCGGGGTTATCGGCATATTCTTCAATCAATCTAAAAAGGAATACAATCACAAAGTCACCTTCTTTATTTTTTTGGACCAGATTCTCATGCTGAATTAGGTGTTACGTATTGCAATATTTCATTATAATCAAATTTGTGTAGGCGCCATCTGTTGGTGAATCGTGACCTCGTGATTATGTTGATATTGCTTTTGAGCCTAAAGTAACGGCCAACAAAAATGTACCCCGATTCCCCCGGTGGTTTTTGACGTAAAATGACGTTATTTTAATTTTATTTTTACTGCACATGTAGTCTTCTCATGGAATATTACATTTCAAAGGTTGGCAACACAAAATTATTTTGGTTTTTGACGTAAAATGACGTTATTTTAATTTTATTTTTACTGCACATGTAGTCTTCTCATGGAATATTAAATTTCAAAGGTTGGTAACACAAAATTATTTTGGTTTTTGACGTAAAATGACGTTATTTTAATTTTATTTTTACTGCACATGTAGTCTTCTCATGGAATATTACATTTCAAAGGTTGGCAACACAAAATTAATTTGGTTTTTGACGTAAAATGACGTTATTTTAATTTTATTTTTACTGCACATGTAGTCTTCTCATGGAATATTACATTTCAAAGGTTGGCAACACAAAATTATTTTGGTTTTTGACGTAAAATGACGTTATTTTAATTTTATTTTTACTGCACATGTAGTCTTCTCATGGAATATTAAATTTCAAAGGTTGGTAACACAAAATTATTTTGGTTTTTGACGTAAAATGACGTTATTTTAATTTTATTTTTACTGCACATGTAGTCTTCTCATGGAATATTACATTTCAAAGGTTGGCAACACAAAATTATTTTGGTTTTTGACGTAAAATGACGTTATTTTAATTTTATTTTTACTGCACATGTAGTCTTCTCATGGAATATTAAATTTCAAAGGTTGGTAACACAAAATTATTTTGGTTTTTGACGTAAAATGACGTTATTTTAATTTTATTTTTACTGCACATGTAGTCTTCTCATGGAATATTAAATTTCAAAGGTTGGTAACACAAAATTATTTTGGTTTTTGACGTAAAATGACGGTATTTTAATTTTATTTTTACTGCACATGTAGTCTTCTCATGAAATATTAAATTTCAAAGGTTGGTAACACAAAATTATTTTGGTTTTTGACGTAAAATGACGTTATTTTAATTTTATTTTTACTGCACATGTAGTCTTCTCATGAAATATTAAATTTCAAAGGTTGGTAACACAAAATTATTTTGGTTTTTGACGTAAAATGACGTTATTTTAATTTTATTTTTACTGCACATGTAGTCTTCTCATGAAATATTAAATTTCAAAGGTTGGTAACACAAAATTATTTTGGTTTTTGACGTAAAATGACGTTATTTTAATTTTATTTTTACTGCACATGTAGTCTTCTCATGAAATATTAAATTTCAAAGGTTGGTAACACAAAATTATTTTGGTTTTTGACGTAAAATGACGTTATTTTAATTTTATTTTTACTGCACATGTAGTCTTCTCATGGAATATTACATTTCAAAGGTTGGCAACACAAAATTATTTTGGTTTTTGACGTAAAATGACGTTATTTTAATTTTATTTTTACTGCACATGTAGTCTTCTCATGGAATATTAAATTTCAAAGGTTGGTAACACAAAATTATTTTGGTTTTTGACGTAAAATGACGTTATTTTAATTTTATTTTTACTGCACATGTAGTCTTCTCATGGAATATTAAATTTCAAAGGTTGGTAACACAAAATTATTTTGGTTTTTGACGTAAAATGACGGTATTTTAATTTTATTTTTACTGCACATGTATCTTCTCATGAAATATTAAATTTCAAAGGTTGGTAACACAAAATTATTTTGGTTTTTGACGTAAAATGACGTTATTTTAATTTTATTTTTACTGCACATGTAGTCTTCTCATGAAATATTAAATTTCAAAGGTTGGTAACACAAAATTATTTTGGTTTTTGACGTAAAATTACGTTATTTTAATTTTATTTTTACTGCACATGTAGTCTTCTCATGGAATATTAAATTTTAAAAGTTGGCAACACAAAATTATTTTGGTTTTTGACGTAAATGACGTTATTTTAATTTTATTTTTACTGCACATGTAGTCTTCTCATGGAATATTAAATTTTAAAGGTTGGCAACACAAAATTATTTTGGTTTTTGAAGATACACTGAAGTAACATGGCGTTATTTTAATTTTATTTTTACTGCACATGTAGTCTTCTTGTGGAATATTAAATTTCAAAGGTTGCCAACACAAAATTATTTTGGTTTTTGGCGTAAAATGACGTTATTTTAATTTTATTTTTACTGCACATGTAGTCTTCTCATGAAATATTAAATTTCAAAGGTTGGCAACACAAAATTATTTTGGTTTTTGGCGTAAAATGACGTTATTTTAATTTTATTTTTACTGCACATGTAGTCTTCTCGTGAAATATTAAATTTTAAAGGTTGGCAACGCAAAATTCTTTTGGTTTTTGGCGTAAAATTACGTTATTTTAATTTTATTTTTACTGCACATGTAGTCTTGTCATGAAATATTAAATTTCAAAGGTTGGCAACACAAAATTATTTTGGTTTTTGACGTAAAATGACGTTATTTTAATTTTATTTTTACTGCACATATAGTCTTCTCATGGAATATTAAATTTCAAAGGCTGGCAACACAAAATTATTTTGGTTTTTGACGTAAAATGACGTTATTTTAATTTTATTTTTACTGCACATATAGTCTTCTCATGGAATATTAAATTTCAAAGGTTGGCAACACAAAATTATTTTGGTTTTTGAAGATACACTGAAGTAAAATGACGTTACTTTTATTTTATTTTTACTGCACATGTCTTCTCATGGAATATTAAATTTCAAAGGTTGGCAACACAAAATTATTTTGGTTTTTGAAGATACACTGAAGTAAAATGACGTTATTTTTATTTTATTTTTACTGCACATGTTGTCTTCTCATGAAATATTAAATTTCAAAGGTTGGCAACACAAAATTATTTTGGTTTTTGAAGATACACTCAAGTTAAATGACGTTATTTTTTTAAATTTTTACTGCACATGTAGTCTTCTCACCGAATATTAAATTTAAAAAAAAAATTATTTTGGTTTTTGAAGATACGCTGAAGTTAAATGATTTTATTGTTTTATTTTTACTGCACATATCTTCTCGCGGAATATTAAATTTTAAAGGTTGGCAACATACAATTATTTTGGTTTTTGAAAATACACCGAAGTAAAATTTCGTTAAGAAAATTATGAAATTTTCACCACAAATGAATATTGAACTTAAATTTTTGATAACATAGAATTGTTTTGGTTTTTGAAGATACTCCGAAGTAAAATTTCATTCAAAAATTTATGAAATTTTCACTGCAAATGAATAATAAATTTCAATTTTTTGGCAACATAGAATTATTTTGGTTTTTGAAGATACGCCGAAGTAAAATTTCATTCAAAAATTTATGAAATTTTCACTGCAAATGAATATCAAGTTTTAATTTTTGGCAACATAGAATTATTTTGGCTTTTGAAGATACACCGAAGTAAAATTCCATTCAAAAATTTATGAAATTTTAATTGCAAATGAATATTAAATTTCAATTTTTGGCAACGTAGAATAATTTTGGTTTTTGAAAACACTTCGAAGGAAAATTTCAATAAAAAATTTATGAAATTTTCACTGCAAATGCATATCAAATTTAAATTTTTGGCAACATAGAATTATTTTGGTTTTTGAAGATACACCGAAGTAAAATTCCGTTAAAAAATTTATGAAATTATCACTGCAAATGAATATCAAATTTAAATTTTTGACAACAGAATTATTTTGGTTTTTGAAGATACCTCAAAGTAAACATGTTTACATGTTTTTATTTTTATTTTTTTTTCTGTAAATGTAGTCTTCTTACGAAATATTAAATTTCAAATAAAATTATTTTGGCTTTAAAAGATACACCGACATCTGCTAAAAAATTTATGTAATTTTCTGTGCAAATACAGTTTTCTCACGGAATATTAAATTTTAAAGGTTGATATTCCATCCTTGGCGTTCTCGTTTGTTTTAAAGACACATATATCTACCTGAAAATTTTATTAAAATCCATCAGATTGTTTTCAGGAAAATTTAAAAAATCTTGTAGAAAGTGAGCATTTTGCGAAGACACGAACTTTCATGTAAAATTCCGAAAAAAATAGTGATAACCCATTGTTGAGTTTTTCATTTGTTTCAAAGGTACATTTGTCTAGAATGTTTCCTGAAAATTTTAATAAAATCCATCGAGGGGTTTTCAGGAAAATTGAAAAAATTCGTATAAAGTGCGCATTTCGCAAAGACACGAACTTTCACGTAAAATTCCGAAAAAACTAGAGATAGCCCATTATTGGGTTTTTTGGTTGTTTCATAGGTACATATGTCTAGAATGTTTCCTGAAAATTTTAACAAAATCCATCGAGGGGTTTTCAGGAAAATTGAAAAAATTCGTATAAAGTGCGCATTTCGCAAAGACACGAACTTTCATATAAAATTCCGAAAAAACTAGAGATAACCCATTGTTGGGTTTTTTGGTTGTTTCATAGGTACATATGTCTAGAATGTTTCCTGAAAATTTTAACAAAATCCATCGAGGGGTTTTCAGGAAAATTGAAAAAATTCGTATAAAGTGCGCATTTCGCAAAGACACGAACTTTCATGTAAAATTCCGAAAAAAATAGTGATAACCCATTGTTGGGTTTTTCGCTTGTTTCATAGGTACATATGTCTAGAATGTTTCCTGAAAATTTTAATAAAATCCATCGAGGGGTTTTCAGGAAAATTGAAAAAATTCGTATAAAGTGCGCATTTCGCAAAGACACGAACTTTCACGTAAAATTCCGAAAAAACTAGAGATAACCCATTGTTGGGTTTTTTGGTTGTTTCATAGGTACATATGTCTAGAATGTTTCCTGAAAATTTTAACAAAATCCATCGAGGGGTTTTCAGGAAAATTGAAAAAATTCGTATAAAGTGCGCATTTCGCAAAGACACGAACTTTCATGTAAAATTCCGAAAAAAATAGTGATAACCCATTGTTGGGTTTTTCGCTTGTTTCATAGGTACATATGTCTAGAATGTTTCCTGAAAATTTTAACAAAATCCATCGAGGGGTTTTCAGGAAAATTGAAAAAATTCGTATAAAGTGCGCATTTCGCAAAGACACGAACTTTCACGTAAAATTCCGAAAAAACTAGAGATAACCCATTGTTGGGTTTTTTGGTTGTTTCATAGGTACGTATGTCTAGAATGTTTCCTGAAAATTTTAACAAAATCCATCGAGGGGTTTTCAGGAAAATTGAAAAAATTCGTATAAAGTGCGCATTTCGCAAAGACACGAACTTTCATGTAAAATTCCGAAAAAAATAGTGATAACCCATTGTTGGGTTTTTCGCTTGTTTCATAGGTACGTATGTCTAGAATGTTTCCTGAAAATTTTAATAAAATCCATCGAGGGGTTTTCAGGAAAATTGAAAAAATTCGTATAAAGTGCGCATTTCGCAAAGACACGAACTTTCACGTAAAATTCCGAAAAAACTAGTGATAACCCATTGTTGGGTTTTTCGCTTGTTACATAGGTGCGTATGCCTAGAATGTTTCCTAAAAATTTTAATAAAATCCATCGAAGGGTTTTCAGGAAAATTGAAAAAATTCGTATAAAGTGCGCATTTCGCAAAGACACGAACTTTCACGTAAAATTCCGAAAAAACTAGAGATAACCCATTCTTGGGTTTTTCGCTTGTTACATAGGTGCGTATGTCTAGAATGTTTCCTGAAAATTTTAATAAAATCCATCGAGGGGCTTTCAGGAAAATTGAAAAAAATCGTATAAAGTGTGCATTTTGCAAAGACACGAACTTTCACGTAAAATTCCGAAAAAACTAGAGATAACCCATTGTTGGGTTTTTTGGTTGTTTCATAGGTACATATGTCTAGAATGTTTCCTGAAAATTTTAACAAAATCCATCGAGGGGTTTTCAGGAAAATTGAAAAAATTCGTATAAAGTGCGCATTTCGCAAAGACACGAACTTTCATGTAAAATTCCGAAAAAAATAGTGATAACCCATTGTTGGGTTTTTCGCTTGTTTCATAGGTACATATGTCTAGAATGTTTCCTGAAAATTTTAACAAAATCCATCGAGGGGTTTTCAGGAAAATTGAAAAAATTCGTATAAAGTGCGCATTTCGCAAAGACACGAACTTTCATGTAAAATTCCGAAAAAAATAGTGATAACCCATTGTTGGGTTTTTCGCTTGTTTCATAGGTACATATGTCTAGAATGTTTCCTGAAAATTTTAACAAAATCCATCGAGGGGTTTTCAGGAAAATTGAAAAAATTCGTATAAAGTGCGCATTTCGCAAAGAC
Source organism: Ocypus olens (assembly GCA_910593695.2). NCBI lineage: Eukaryota > Metazoa > Arthropoda > Insecta > Coleoptera > Staphylinidae > Ocypus > Ocypus olens. The sequence goes on from OU343054.1 coordinate 45,212,608, forward strand.
ACGAACTTTCACGTAAAATTCCGAAAAAACTAGAGATAACCCATTGTTGGGTTTTTTGGTTGTTTCATAGGTACGTATGTCTAGAATGTTTCCTGAAAATTTTAACAAAATCCATCGAGGGGTTTTCAGGAAAATTGAAAAAATTCGTATAAAGTGCGCATTTCGCAAAGACACGAACTTTCACGTAAAATTCCGAAAAAACTAGAGATAACCCATTGTTGGGTTTTTTGGTTGTTTCATAGGTACGTATGTCTAGAATGTTTCCTGAAAATTTTAACAAAATCCATCGAGGGGTTTTCAGGAAAATTGAAAAAATTCGTATAAAGTGCGCATTTCGCAAAGACACGAACTTTCATGTAAAATTCCGAAAAAAATAGTGATAACCCATTGTTGGGTTTTTCGCTTGTTTCATAGGTACGTATGTCTAGAATGTTTCCTGAAAATTTTAATAAAATCCATCGAGGGGCTTTCAGGAAAATTGAAAAAAATCGTATAAAGTGTGCATTTCGCAAAGACACGAACTTTCATGTAAAATTCCGAAAAAACTAGAGATAACCCATTCTTGGGTTTTTCGCTTGTTTCATAGGTACGTATGTCTAGAATGTTTCCTGAAAATTTTAATAAAATCCATCGAAGGGTTTTCAGGAAAATTGAAAAAACTCGTATAAAGTGCGCATTTTGCAAAGCTACGAATTTTCACGTATAATGAAGTCTTCTCATGGAATAACAAATTTCAAAGGTTGGCAACACTGTAAAATTCTCTGCTATATTGCAATTAAACTTTATATTTTTACACGGATCGACTTGAAATTTATAGAAAGTGAAGGTAATGAAATTTAAAAATCATATGTTTCTGACTTTAACATTGCTTTTGAAGTTGCAGGAGCAGGATAAAAATGATTTAACACATTTCAAACTGTCATTATTTTCATTTTTGGATGGACATCGATATTCTAGCATTCTGTGATTTCTTGATAATGTTTTCGTACTAATCTTTTCGTATTTTTTCAATTGATCTAAAGTGCTGCAGTTAATCATTTCTTAACCACAAGTCACAAGCAATTTACTACTCTATACCTTCTAACTGTGGCACAATCACCGCGTTCCGCGTGCAGCAGGAACGTCTTCTCCACCGGGCCGAGGGGTTTGTCGGCGACATCGTCGATGTTGATGTTGGTGGGTATCGGATGGGATACGTCGTCGGCGCTGTTGGTGAGCAAATTCTGCTGGGATTCCCCGGGCTTCATGCTTCATCCTCTGTGGCCGGATGGTCATCACGTCCACGACTGCCCGCCGACGAAGAAAACGCTTAATCCAATCAGCCGTCGCCGGTAATCGAATTAGATGACCCCCGTGCAGCCTTGCGGTTATGTAAAGCCGACCCGGTCGCGATTTTTTTCGTTCATTATCCAATAAAACCAGTGGCCCGAATCCCCGGGGGAAATAAACTAATAAAACGCGATCGGAACGAAACGGATGGCAAGGTCGTTGGCGAAATCACGAAAATGCCAATGATTAATTTATACGGTATAAATCACACATTATTATTGTTGTTATATCTCATGGCATCATGTTATTTTCTGGTAACCCTAAACATAATGATAAAAAAAAGATGCAGGGGATTTGCTTTCTACTCTAAGAATCCCATGTTTAGTTGCTGTTGAGGAATTAGAAAATCTTATTAGTTTTGGTTTAAATCTGCCTCATCCAGAGTTATCCAAAAAAAAAATTTGTTTTTCTAAAAAAAAAAATAAGGCATAACAAGACATAACGAGAGATCGCCCTCGAAATAACAACTTTTGATTGGCTCGAGAGGACAAAGCCATCCAATTAATTAGCCTCTCTCACCTGGAGAAAGTCGATACCCGTGTGTCCCTTGTCCCCTTGCAAATATTCACACATAGGAAATTGTAAATATCAATCAGGGGTAATTAAAAAACAGAGCAGCACGGGTAATTAAGAAAATGGATGAAAAACAGTTGACGTTACGGCTTCGAGGAGTTGGCATGGAAATGTTTATTGTGCAGAGACTAAAAACAGTTTTAAGTCATAGTAAAACGGGAACTTTTTAGGTGATTCGTAATACGATTAGAATTATGGTGTGGAGGTAATCCAATTTCCCAATACGCTTGGATGGTGTCGTAATTTCTTTTTGGGCATTTTGGGGCGAGGATGGTGGATGAGAAGGATGAAGCCTCGGTCGAGGTAAGCTTTTGTTGAATTAAATATGTGCTTTTTGTTAATTTTTTTTTAAAGAGAAGTGGAGATGAAAAGACTCACTTGTATTTAATTTTATCGAAACGAAGTAAAGCCTCAATTTAGTAATAAATGAACTGATTGAATCATATATTCAGAATATAGGTATTTCGTGTTTATTCAAGTCTCATGTTTGATATGTTGAATATCTTGTGAACGGTTTGAGAAAGTTAAAAAATGGTGATGTGGCCATCATGTTACTTTCTCCGACTTGTTGGTATCATTTATATTTACGTTATTATGGTTTTAAATGTACATCGAGCTTTTCGATGAAATTATGAAAGATGGAAAAATTATACTTCAAATTCAAAAACTCAGTTTACTCAAAAACTAAAGGGATTTCGAAAAAAACTTATTCTTTATAAGTTGTTCATTTTGGCATTCTCTGTAACATAAATTTGCGAAACTGAAAACAATTATTCAAATTTTCACAACTTGTAACTCCGATTAAAATTAAAATATCTTAAAATTCAAGAGAAAAATAGTTGTAATTTTTATGTAACCGTAAACTAGAAAGTGTTATGAGTAAATTTGGAGAATTTCAAATTAATAGCAATTGTTTTTATATTTTTTTCGAGCCGAAAACATTATTCAAATTTTCACAAATTGTAACTCCGATTAAAATTAAAATATCTTAAAATGTAAGAAAAAAATAGTTGTCATTTTTATATAACCGTAAACTAGAAAGTATTATGAGTAAATTTGGATAATTTCAAATTAATAGCAATTGTTTTTATATTTTTTTCGAGCCGAAAACATTATTCAAATTTTCACAACTTGTAACTTCGATTAAAATTAAAATATTTTAAAATTTAAGAAAAAAATAGTTGTAATTTTTATGTAACCGTAAACTAGAAAGTGTTATAAGTAAATTTGGATAATTTCAAATTAATAACAATTGTTTTTATATTTTTTTCGAGCCGAAAACATTATTCAAATTTTCACAAATTGTAACTCCAATTAAAATTAAAATATCTTAAAGTGTAAGAAAAAAATAGTTGTAATTTGTATGTAACCGTAAACTAGAAAGTGTGATGAATAAATTTGGAGAATTTTAAATGAATAGCAATTGTTTTTATATTTTTTTCGAGCCGAAAACATTATTCAAATTTTCACAACTTGTAACTTCGATTAAAATTAAAATATCTTAAAATTTAAGAAACAAATAGTTGTAATTTTTATGTAACCGTAAACTAGAAAGTGTTATGAGTAATTTTGGATCATTTCAAATTAATAGCAATTGTTTTTATACTTTTTTCGAGCCGAAAACATTATTCAAATTTTCACAACTTGTAACTCCGATTAAAATTAAAATATCTTAAAATGTAAGAAAAAAATAGTTGTAATTTTTATGTAACCGTAAACTAGAAAGTGTTATGAGTAAATTTGGATAATTTCCAATTAATAGCAATTGTTTTTATATTTTTTTCAAGCCGAAAACATTATTCAAATTTTCACAAATTGTAACTCCGATTAAAATTAAAATATCTTAAAATGTAGAAAAAAAATAGTTGTAATTTTTATGTAACCGTAAACTAGAAAGTGTTATGAGTAAATTTGGATAATTTAAAATTAATAGCAATTGTTTTTATATTTTTTTCGAGCCGAAAACATTATTCAAATTTTCACAAATTGTAACTCCGATTAAAATTAAAATATCTTAAAATTTAAGAAAAAAATAGTTGTAATTTTTATGTAACCGTAAACTAGAAAGTGTTATGAGTAAACTTGGAGAATTTCAAATTAATAGCAATTGTTTTTATACTTTTTTCGAGCCGAAAACTTTATTCAAATTTTCACAAATTGTAACTCCGATTAAAATTAAAATATCTTAAAATGTAAGAAAAAAATTGTTGTAATTTTTATGTAACCGTAAACTAGCAAGTGTTATGAGTAAATTTGGATAATTTCAAATCGATAGCGATTGTTTTTATATTTTTTTCGAGCCGAAAACATTATTCAAATTTTCACAAATTGTAACTCCGATTAAAATTAAAATATCTTAAAATGTAGGAAGAAAATAGTTGTAATTATTATCTAGCTATAAACTAGCAAGTGTTATGAGTAAATTTAAAAAATTTAAAATCGATAGCAATTGTTTTTATATTTTTTTCAAACCGAAAACAATTATTCAAATTTTCACAACTTGTCATTACGATTAAAATTAAAATATCTTAAAATGTAAGAAAAAAATAGTTGTAATTTTTATCTAGCCGTAAACTAGCAAGTGTTATGAGTAAATTTTAATAATTTCAAATCGATAGCAATTGTTTTTATATTTTTTTCGAACCGAAAACAATTATTCAAATTTTCACAACTTGTAATTCAGATTAAAATTAAAATTTTCTAAATTCCTTCAGGATAAAACACTCTTTGAATTTCTATATAAATAATTGACACAACGGAGCAGGAAAAAAATGGCAACACTCAAAACAAATTTTTGAAAAAATGTAAAATTGCATTCACCAATTAGAAAAATTGTAAAAAATTCATCCCTCAAGCAATTAGCCTCAAAATTTCTAAATTCCTTCAGAATAGAACACTCTTTGAGTTTTCATAAAAAAACAATGGACATGTCTGAGTAGGAAACAAAATGGCAACACTCAAAACATAATTTTGGAAAATGTAAATTGCATTCACCGATTAGAAAAATTGCAAAAAATTCATCTCTCAAGCAATTATCCTCAAATTTTCTACATTCCTCCAGAATAAAACACTCTTTGAGTTTCCATAAAAATAATTAACGACGGAGCAGGAAACAAAATAACAACACTCAAAACATAATTTTGAAAAATGTAAAATTGCATTCACCGATTAGAAAAATTGTAAAAAATTCATCTCTCAAGCAATTAGCCTCAAATTTTCTAAATTTCTTCAGAATAAAACACTCTTTGAACTTACATAAAAACAATTGACCTAACGGAGCAGGAAACAAAATGGCAACACTCAAAACATAATTTTGAAAAATGCAAATTGCATTCACCGATTAGAAAAATTGTAAAAAATCTTAAAATCCAAGGAAGAAATATTTGTAATTCTTACCGAACCGTAAACTAGCAAGAGTTAAATTTTGAAAATTTCACACTAAGGGCAATTGTTTTTATATTTTTTTCCAATCTCAGAAAATTATATTTAGTTTTTTTTTTCTGTTGAGGACTGAGGAAGAAACTGTGAAGAAGTTTTTTGCAGACATATCAAAAGAATTTTTTTGGGTATTACTGGAGAAACGTTAGACAATAAACGTTGAAAAATTAAATGACTTTTTGCATTCAATTTTTTTCCTTCATAGCTTAAGTAGATTACATAAAATTATTTTTGGAATCTACACGTGTTATTTTAGTAAATGGTTTTAAAATAAAGTTTACTCATTTTTAATCTTCGTTTAATCGCAATAATTTATATACAGAGTGTATATCTTATACAGGGTGTTTCAGAGCTGTGGGAACGGTCAATCACGTGTTTATTTGTCAAAATTTTGAAAAATGTTTTATACAAAAGTTGTGCAGAATAGTAAGCTGCACGCCCTAGAAATATTTAAATTTTTACAGGGTGTCTCATAACAAAGTTACAGACCAAACTTATGTTTTTTTAAATGGAAAACCCTGTATATTTTATCATTGTGTATCTTATTTATCTCGATAATGGTAAGAAATCGGAAATATGTTTATTTGAACTTTTCTGTTCAGAATAACATTATCTACCTCGCGTTTCCGTTTGGCACCCTCGAAACGAGACACCCTGTATAAGTATGTTTGTCTGTAATTAGATGATTTATGTCCGTTGAGAAATAAAGGATTGTTATTATTATTAATAATTTAAAATTATCGGATCTTCATCTGATTATTTGATTGGCACTTAAAAGTTGAAAAAGTGAATACCTTTCTTAAGGTGGGTTTACACGCTCGTGTAATTTGCGCAAACTGATTTGTGGATGCAAAACTTGTGTGTGTTGATGTTTACATGTTTAGTGTTGGTTTTTGGAATAAAAAATGAAAAATATTGACGACCAAATACGTCTTTCTCTGGCTGCAGTTTGTGTTATTAAAAAAAGGTAAAATCGAAGCATAAAGATGGAATATGCACCAGCCTCATGCAAATTTCCTAGCACGACAGATTTTATTCGAGCCAAACTTTTTCACTTGAGCAAACCTCACGCATTTTATCCCACCCCTTCTCTATTGTATTCAATCCTTTGGGCTAATCCCTGTGCAAGTAATTCCTTTGTCGGTCCCACGAAAACTCCCTTTTTTAATTCCCAAGTAATGTCTTCACTCCCCATTTGATTTTCGGGACTGATCAGAGTTAATCACGCATACTATCCAGATCATATACGTTAAAAAAAACATCACGCATTCGTTTACACGCAACGATTTACTTGCGCAAATTAGCTTGTATAGACTGTTCGCTGGAATCTGGCGGCTGAGGTCGTAAAACGGTCGGTACGCCCTGAGAAGAAAAGGTATTGGTGGTTCGTCTAATTGCATCCCATACATTTATTACTGTCCTTCGCTCCTATTGGTGTACGCACTTTTACACCAGTACTTCTCAACAAAGATTGGTTTGAGATTTAAAAAAAATTACGTCCCCTACTTACCGAGCTCCGATCCTCTTGTACGTCACCAGATTCCAGAGAACGGGCTATACAAGCCAATTGGCGCAAATTGCATGAGCGTGTAAATAAATTGATTTAAAAAATGTATTTGTTTTGTAGGTTCAGGTGGATAACATATGGAAGAAAATGCCGAATCTTCCGAAATCCTTAACGCTAGACGAGAAGAAATACCTGTTGGCGGTGGAGAGGGGCGATTTGGCGAATGTTAAAAGGTAAACCGCTCGGATTTGGAGGCGATGAGCAAATATTTGCGGGACGCCCGTCGTAATCTATTTGTGCGACGAACATAAACAGGAGGGGCACTTAAGCGGGCACCATAAATATCGAGTTAATTATATGGGCGGTTTCCGAAAATTATTATAAACCATCCGGGAGTGGCCAAATAAACCGGCGAGAGCTTCTTAAAATTCGTTTATTTATCTCCACGCCAATGGAGTTCTCCGAGAGAAAACTGACAGATGTAAAGACCGTCCATCGATTCGTGGATATAATCAAGTGAACAGTTTACGACACTTCCTGTAAATACAAGGAAAAATATGGATGTTAAGTTTATAAAGCTGCAATAAGTGAGAAACGGCTAAAGTGGTGGAATGTTGTTCTAAACCCATAAGTGAATTTACCATAGGCGAGCATATTGTTTAAACAAATGGATTAGTCTTCATCAATTTAAATTTCTGTTTTGTCTCTATGACTTAATCCGTCTTAATTAATTTAAATGTTCACCTCATTTTCCTGTATTCACTATTCGATGATTTAAGACCACAACTGCATTAATCTTGACATTTCGCGATTTAATCAATTTTTTCCGGACAAATTTTACTGAAATGCAAACATATAAAATTTTATTGAGATTGGTAATATTTTGTATACTGGTGGCGGCGCCGGGAAACCGTGACCGGAACTTCTCGTTGGTAAAAAATCGGCTATTCGTACCAAAACAACCCTTTTTTTGGGTAATCGTATCATCAAGCTCAGCCACACTGAATTTTTAGTTTTGTTCGTTCTCGTTTGGTTTTTACTTTCTCCGTTACGAAAAAGTATTGTCATCGTGAACATTTTTAAATTTTCTTTTCAGGATGTTGCAGCGTGCTCACAAGTATAAGGTTTTCGACGTAAACTGCGCTGACAGTTTGGGAAGGAACGCATTGACATTGGCCATCGACGGCGAAAATTTGGAGATGTTGGAGCTTCTGGTGGTGATGGGCGTGAACACGAAAGATGCACTGTTACACGCCATAAATGTCGAGTTCGTGGAAGCCGTCGAATTGTTGTTGGAACACGAAGAGATTATCCACAAAGAAAACGAACCTTATGTGAGTATGTAATGAATGAATAACAAAAAATTCAATAATTAAAATATAGTTCAATAACGATGACAAGAGAAAACTGGTTGAGTTAGAAATGTCTATTTGTGCCTCTGTCTTATCTTAACCGTCTTGAGCTGGCCATATGGACATGTCTCCGAGGCCAAAAAAAAAGAAATGTCTATTTAAAATGTATTTAAACGCGAGCTTAAACTGTTGTTAATGACTAAATGTTTCTATTCCCTATCGGAATTTCTCAATGCGCAATAATTGGGTCCCTAATCCTGACATAGTTTTAATTTGTATCATATTTGTTATGTTTTGTTTTAGCTTCTATATTTTAAAGCGCAATACTTATACATATATATCTACACATATCTAATATTTTAATTGACAAACCCACAATGTAAAATTATATTCAGTGGTAATAAACGAACTAAACTAAACTAAACCCTTAGCTAATCAGCCAATGCCTAATAGTAGCAACAATTGCTTTACAGACAACTAAAACTAAAACTAGCTTACTTAGTTTTAAATTAGAACTTAAGAATTTTTTTTTAAATTTATGATCTTTTTTTACCATATACTAATATTTCTTTTTATTTACAATTTTTTGTCATTATGTAATTTGTGTTGTTTTTGTAAAATGTGAGTCCGTTGAATAAATAAACTCATTTATGAATTGATATTCTGGTGGATGCGCCGGGAACTCGATAATTATTTTATTGCCGCGAATACGATCTTACGGCGGCATTCGTTAGGTAAGGGTTAAAATTGTTCAAAGGCTTCAAAAATCAAAGTAGAATACATTAAAATAATAGAATGCTTTTTGACTTCATATAGTCCTCCGCTGATATTGGAACAATACTTGAATAAATATGAATTTATTAAAAGGGCATCAGTATTATTTCGTCCATTTTGGTTTTTATCGCATTTATTGTTCTTCCTTCATAAACCTACACTGATCAGTACACTGTTTTAGAACCAAGCGACCGAGACATAACAATTATATTTTTTTTAACCTAGATAAGCCTACAGTTCCATATACAGGACGACTATTTTAAAGTCCATCTTAAAATTATATCTAGAATATGTTCAGCGTCATCTATCTTTTTTTTTTAATTCCAATAAGTACGTTTTATATTTTTTTCTGCGATGTTTTCGTTCGTTCAGGTGCTCAAAAATTTAAAACAAAAATCTTCAAAAATCCATATCTTTATTGACAATCGTTAAATTTACAAAAACCAAATAGATTTTCAATAAGCGATACTTTGTCTATTGAGAATAATTTTTTATGGAATTTTGTCTGCACGTTTTCAATTTTTTTTCAATATTTTTGTTCAAGTGCTCAAAAAATTAAAACAAATATTTTCAAAAATCCATATCTCTATTGACAATTGTTAAATTTACAAAAACCGAAAAGATTTTGAATAAGCGATACTTCGTCTATTAAGAATAATTTTTTATGAAATTTTGTCTACACGTTTTATATTTTTTATACGATGTTTTCGTTCTGGTGCTAAAAAAATGAAAACAAAAATTTTCAAAAATCCATATCTCTATTGAAAATTGTTGAATTTACAAAAACCAAATGGATTTTGAATAAGCGATACTTCGTCTATTGAGTATAATTTTTTATGGAATTTTGTCTGCACGTTTTATATATTTTTTTCAATGTTTTTGTACAAGTGCTCAAAAAATTAAAACAAAAATTCATAACTCTATTGAAAATTGTTGAATTTACAAAAATCAAATAGATTTTGAATAAGCGATACTTCATCTATTGAGAATATTTTTTTATGGAATTTTGTCTGCACGTTTTATAATTTTTATACGATGTTTTCATTCTGGTGCTCAAAAAATTAAAACAAAAATTTTCGAAAATCCATATCTGTATTGAAAATTGTGGAATTTACAAAAACCAAATAGATTTTGAATAAGTGATACTTCGGCTATTAAGAATAATTTTTTATGGAATTTTGCCTGCACGTTTTATATTTTTTTCTGCCGTGTTTTCGTTCAGGTGCTCTAAAAATTAAAACAAAAATTTCAAAAATCCATAACTCTATTGAAAATTGTTGAATTTACAAAAAGCAAATTTATTTTAGATAAGCCATACTTCGGCCATTGAGGATAATTTTTTATGCGTGTTTTATATTTTTTTCAATGTTTTTGTTCAAGTGATCAAAAAATTAAAACAAAAATTTTCAAAAATCCATATCTGTATTGAAAATTGTGGAATTTACAAAAACCAAATAGATTTTGAATAAGTGATACTTCGGCTATTAAGAATAATTTTTTATGGAATTTTGCCTGCACGTTTTATATTTTTTTCTGCCGTGTTTTCGTTCAGGTGCTCTAAAAATTAAAACAAAAATTTCAAAAATCCATAACTCTATTGAAAATTGTTGAATTTACAAAAACCAAATAGATTTTGTATAAGCGATACTTCGTCCATTGAGAATATTTTTTATGGAATTTTGTCTGCGCGTTTTATATATTTTTTGCAATGTTTTCGTTCAGGTGCTCAAAAAATTAAAACAAAATTTTTCAAAAATCCATATCTCTATTGAAAATTGTTGAATTTACAAAAACGAAATTGATTTTGAATAAGCGATACTTTGTCTATTGAGAATAGTTTTTAATGGAATTTTGTCTGCACGTTTTATATTTCTTTCCGATGTTTTTGTTCAAGTGCTCAAAAAATTAAAACAAACATTTTCAAAAATCCATATCTCTATTGAAAATTGTTGAATTTACAAAAACCAAATAGATTTTGAATAACCGATACTTCATCTATTAAGAATATTTTTTTATGGAATTTTGTCTGCACGTTTTATATTTTTTTGCGATGTTTTTGTTCAAGTGCTCAAAAAATTAAAACAAAAATTTTCAAAAATCCATATCTCTATTGAAAATTGTTGAACTTACAAAAACCAAATTGATTTTCAATAAGCGATACTTCGTCTATTGAGAAACATTTTTTATGGAATTTTGTCTGCACGTTTTATATTTTTTTCTGCGATGTTTTTGTTCAAGTGCTCAAAAAATTAAAACAAAAATTTTCAAAAATCCATATTTCTATTGAAAATTGTGGAATTTACAAAAAGCAAATTGATTTTGGATAAGCCATACTTCGGCCATTGAAGATAATTTTTTATGGAATTTTGTCTGCGCGTTTTATATTTTTTTTCAATGTTTTTGTTCAAGTGCTCAAAAAATTTAAACACATAATTTAAAAAATCCATATCTCTATTGAAAATGGTTGAAGTTACAAAAACCAAATTGATTTTGAATAAGCGATACTTCGTCTATTAAAAATAATTTTTAATGGAATTTTGTCCGCACGTTTTATATTTTTTTGCGATGTTTTTGTTCAAGTGTTAAAAAAATTAAAACAAAAATTTTCAAAAATCCATAACTCTACTGAAAATTGTTGAATTTACAAAAACTAAGTTGATTTTCAATAAGCGATACTTTGTCTATTAAGAATAATTTTTTATAGAATTTTGTCTGCGCGTTTTATATTTTTCTTCAATGTTTTTGTTCAAGTGCTCAAAAAATTTAAACAAATATTTTCAAAAATCCATATCTCTATTGAAAATGGTTGAATTTACAAAAACCAAATAGATTTTCAATAAGCAATACTTCGTCTATTCAGAATATTTTTTATGGAATTTTGAATGCACGTTTTATATTTTTTTTCTGGCATGTTTTCGTTCAGGTGCTCAAAATATTAAAACAAAAATCTTCAAAAATCCAAAACTCTATTGACAATCGTTAAATTTACAAAATCCAAATAGATTTTGAATAAATGATACTTCATCTATTGAGAATATTTTTTATTGAATTTTGTCTGCGTTTTATATTTTTTTCTGCGATGTTTTTGTTCAAGTGCTCAAAAAATTAAAACAAAAATTTTCAAAAATCCATATCTCTATTGATACTTCGGCTATCGAGGAGAATTTTTTTATGGAATTTTGCCCACCTCTATAAATTACTATTAATAAAGAAATTTGTATATATAATCGTAAATTTAAACGCTTATTTGTGATTAAACCAAAATAACATCCAATATTGGCAGCAAAAAAATTATAAAAGGCATAAAACATTTTTTTTTTTGCTTTACTCATTGAAATTTGTTAAAAGGGCATAAGTCATGTATATTAAAATATTAATAACAAATTGATTTTTTTTCTACTTTGATTTTTGAAGCCATCTGCGTTCGACACTAGATGGCGCTAAAAAGTATTTTACCATCAGTAATTATTTAATTAAATAAAATAGATATTCACGCTACAGAAATGGTCCGATTTTTGCCATGTGTTGGGCACCGGGGACCAGTAGATGGCGTCAAAAACGATTCCATTATTTTAATGCATTCTACTTTGATTTTTAAAGTCATCTGCATTTGACACTATAGATGGCGCTAAAAACTATTCTACCATCAGTGATTGTTCTTTAGGCAGAGAAATGGTTCGATTTCTATCATATGTGTTTCACACTAGGGACCCCAAGATGGCGTCAAAAACCATTACATTATTGTAATGCATTCTACTTTGATTTTTAAAATCATCTGCGTTTGACACTATAGATGGCGCTAAAAACTATTCTACCATCAGTGATTGTTCTTGAGGCAGAGAAATGATTCGATTTCTATCATATGCGTTTGACACTAGGAACCACAAGATGGCATCAAAAACCATTCCATTATTTTAATGCATTCTACTTTGATTTTTAAAGTCATCTGCGTTTGACACTATAGATGGCGCTAAAAACTATTCTACCATCAGTGATTGTTCTTGAGTCAGAGAAATGGTTCGATTTCTATCATATGTGTTTGACACTAGGGACCACAAGATGGCGTCAAAAACCATTCCATTATTTTAATGCATTCTACTTTGATTTTTTAAGTCATCTGCGTTTGACACTACAGATGGCGCTAAAAACTATTCTACCATCAGTGATTGTTCTTGAGGCAGAGAAATGGTTCGATTTCTATCATATGTGTTTGACACTAGGGACCACAAGATGGCGTCAAAAACGATTCAATTATTTTATTGCATTCTACTTTGATTTTTAAAGTCATCTGCGTTTGACACTATAGATGGCACTAAAAACTATTCTACCATCAGTGTATGTTCTTGAGGTAGAGAAATGGTTCGATTTCTATCATATGTGTTTGACACTAGGGACCACAAGATGGCGTCAAAAAACATTTAATTATTTTAATGCATTCTACTTTGATTTTTGAATATAGATGGCGCCAGAAACTATTCTACCATTTTACAAATTGATTAATTGTCAAAATAAACAAGTTATTTGGTTTTCACTCTAGAGCTGGCAAACTGTGGATGTCAACGTGGCCTCCTTCACACCGGATATAACACCTCTGGTTCTTGCAGCGCACCGCAACAACTACGAAATCCTGAAGCTTCTGCTGGACAGGGGAGCCACCCTGCCAATGCCGCATGATATCAAGTAAATTAATAGTGGTAATTAAGTAATTATAGTGATGTCATCATCACACAGGCCTTAAATTTCTTTGCGCACGCATCTAGGATTTTATGCAAGTGGCGAAAATGCAGTAAATTCGTGTAAATAATAGTGGTAATCAAGTAATTCTAGTAGCCTGAAATTTTACTGAATACAAAAATTTGTTTGTGCAGGTGCCGTTGCACTACAGCAGCGAAAATACAGCAAATTCGCGTTTGCAGAGGTGTGGCTTATACGGTTTTGTGACTTTATTTGATAACGAATGACAATTTTATTACGCACATATTATTTTTGAAGGTATAAACTAGGATTGTATAGAAATAGAATTTTGATTCTTTGTATAAAGAAGGCCCAGATATCCATTCAATATTGTTAACTTTGACTATCAATAATACAATTTGTCTGATGATTAAAAAAAAATCAAATTCTATAGAGGCACAGTTTAATCTTTTCTCTATAAATGTGCAAAAGTTTTTTTCTATTTCTTTCATTATTAACTACAGAATTACGTATACGCCGACCATCAAAAACGCATCTATTTTCGAGGCAGCTGAAGACCTCGAGACAATTCTGAAGCAACAAATAATTTCGTTAATAATAAATTTCTTCGCAGATATGTTTGTGGTTAATACAAATCAATCTAAAACTTCTAGTTCGATCCTAACCACTACAATAGTAAGCCGCTAAACCCGAAATAATAAATTACGAACAGAAAAAGCGTACGGCCACGTACACAAACAGCAGTTGTCTCCGCCACCGCACGTGCTCCCCATACACACACCCCCGCAACGCAAGATTCCGTTAATTCATTGTTTCCCCACTTTTTCCCCGACACCCTTAACATCTCCTCCAGTCCGGCGTGACAATTCCGCCCTTTATTCTTCCGCCGGCATTTGCGAGCGTATTATTGTTGCGATAAAATATTTTTCAGATGCGGCTGCGAGGAGTGTATCAGGGACACAAAGGAGGATTCCCTGCGGCACTCATTGTCACGGGTGAACGAGTACCGGGCCCTCGCCAGTCCGTCCCTGATCGCATTGTCCTCCTCGGACCCCATACTCACCTCCTTCCAATTGTCCTGGGAATTAAGAACCTTAGCTTCTGCAGAACCGGTACGTATTATTATCATCGATGCTCAAATACAAACAATCCATTTAATACTGCACTCATTAAAAAAAAAAAAACACAATGTAATTAAATAGAAAAACAATTTCTACCAGCTGAAAAATTTCAGGAGTTATTCAAAATAGATGCTATTACGAGATACCATAAAAATCAAAATGTCAATTTCCTAAATTTTAAGATAATCTCAATTCAACGCCCGTTTGTTTTTTTTATAAAGTTGCATTTTTAAATTCGGTAAATAAATAGAAAAACAATTGCTACAGGCTTGAAATTTTCTGAAGTTGTTCAAAATAGATGCTACTACGAGATACCATAAAAATTCTAAAACGTCAATTTCCTAAATTTTACGATAATCTCAATTCAACGCCCGTTTGTTTTCTTTTATGAAGTTGCATTTTTAAATTCGGTAAATAAATAGAAAAACAATTGCTACAGGCTTGAAACTTTCTGAAGTTGTTCAAAATAGATGCTACTACGAGATGCCATTAAAATTCTAAAACGTCAATTTCCTAAATTTTAACATAATCTCAATTCAACACCCGTTTGTTTTCTTTTATGAAGTTGCATTTTTAAATTCGGTAAATAAATAGAAAAACAATTGCTACAGGCTTGAAACTTTCCGAAGTTGTTCAAAATAGATGCTACTACGAGATACCATAAAAATTCTAAAACGTCAATTTCCTAAATTTTACGATAATCTCAATTCAACGCCCGTTTGTTTTTTTTTATGATTGCATTTTTAAATTCGGTAAATAAATAGAAAAACAATTGCTACAGGCTTGAAACTTTCTGAAGTTGTTCAAAATAGATGCTACTACGAGATGCCATAAAAATTCTAAAACGTCAATTACCTAAATTTTAAGATAATCTCAATTCAACGTCCGTTTGTTTTTTTTTATGAAGTTGCATTTTTAAATTCGGTAAATAAATAGAAAAACAATTGCTGCAGGCTTGAAACTTTCTGAAGTTGTTCAAAATAGATGCTACTACGAGATGCCATAAAAATTCTAAAACGTCAATTACCTAAATTTTAAGATAATTTCAATTAAACGCCCGTTTGTTTTCTTTTATGAAGTTGAATTTTTATATTCGGTAAATAAATAGAAAAACAATTGCTTCAGGCTTGAAACTTTGTGAAGTTGTTCAAAATAGATGCTACTATGATATACCATAAAAATTCTAACACGTCAATTTCCTAAATTTTAAGATAATCTCAATTCAACGCCCGTTTGTTTTTTTTATAAAGTTGCATTTTTAAATTCGGTAAATAAATAGAAAAACAATTGCTACAGGCTTGAAATTTTCTGAAGTTGTTCAAAATAGATGCTACTACGAGATACCATAAAAATTCTAAAACGTCAATTTCCTAAATTTTAAGATAATCTCAATTCAACGTCCGTTTGTTTTTTTTTATGAAGTTGCATTTTTAAATTCGGTAAATAAATAGAAAAACAATTGCTACAGACTTGAAACTTTCTGAAGTTGTTCAAAATAGATGCTACTACGAGATGCCATAAAAATTCTAAAACGTCAATTTCCTAAATTTTACGATAATCACAATTTAACGCCCGTTTGGTTTTTTTTATGAAGTTGCATTTTTAAATTCGGTAAATAAATAGAAAAACAATTGCTACAGGCTTGAAACTTTCTGAAGTTGTTCAAAATAGATGCTACTACGAGATGCCATAAAAATTCTAAAACGTCAATTTCCTAAATTTTACGATAATCTCAATTCAACGCCCGTTTGTTTTCTTTTATGAAGTTGCATTTTTAAATTCGGTAAATAAATAGAAAAACAATTGCTACAGGCTTGAAACTTTCTGAAGTTGTTCAAAATAGATGCTACTACGAGATGCCATTAAAATTCTAAAACGTCAATTTCCTAAATTTTAACATAATCTCAATTCAACACCCGTTTGTTTTTTTTTTATGAAGTTGCATTTGTAAATTCGGTAAATAAATAGAAAAACAATTGCTACAGACTTGAAACTTTCTGAAGTTGTTCAAAATAGATGCTACTACGAGATGCCATTAAAATTCTAAAACGTCAATTTCCTAAATTTTAACATAATCTCAATTCAACACCCGTTTGTTTTCTTTTATGAAGTTGCATTTTTAAATTCGGTAAATAAATAGAAAAACAATTGCTACAGACTTGAAACTTTCTGAAGTTGTTCAAAATAGATGCTACTACGAGATGCCATAAAAATTCTAAAACGTCAATTACCTAAATTTTAAGATAATCTCAATTCAACGTCCGTTTGTTTTTTTTATGAAGTTGCATTTTTAAATTCGGTAAATAAATAGAAAAACAATTGCTGCAGGCTTGAAACTTTCTGAAGTTGTTTAAAATAGATGCTACTACGAGAAACCATAAAAATTCTTAAACGTCAATTACCTAAATTTTAAGATAATCTCAATTCAACGTCCGTTTGTTTTTTTTTTATGAAGTTGCATTTTTTAAATTCGGTAAATAAATAGAAAAACAATTGCTACAGGCTTGAAACTTTCTGAAGTTGTTCAAAATAGATGCTACTACGAGATGCCATAAAAATTCTAAAACGTCAATTACCTAAATTTTAAGATAATCTCAATTCAACGTCCGTTTGTTTTTTTTTATGAAGTTGCATTTTTAAATTCGGTAAATAAATAGAAAAACAATTGCTACAGACTTGAAACTTTCTGAAGTTGTTCAAAATAGATGCTACTACGAGATGCCATAAAAATTCTAAAACGTCAATTACCTAAATTTTAAGATAATCTCAATTCAACGTCCGTTTGTTTTTTTTATGAAGTTGCATTTTTAAATTCGGTAAAAATTAGAAAAACAATTGCTACAAGCTTAAAACTTTCAAGAATTATTCAGAATAAATGCTGCTACATAATACCATAAAAATTCTGAACCATCTTTCCATCAAATTCTGAGATAATCGCACCTGAATGCCCCTTTGTTCTTTCTGTAGTTACAGTTTTTTTTTTAATTCGGTAAAAAATATAAAAACAATTGCTACAAGCTTAAAACTTTCAGGAGTTATTCAGAATAAATGCTGCTACATAATACCATAAAAATTCTGAACCATCTTTCCATCAAATTCTGAGATAATCGCACCTGAATGCCCGTTTGTTCTTTCCACAGTTACATTTTTTTTAATTCGGTAAAAAATATAAAAACAATTGCTACAAGCTTAAAACTTTCAGGAGTTATTCAGAATAAATGCTGCTACATAATACCATAAAAATTCTGAACCATCTTTCCATCAAATTCTGAGATAATCGCACCTGAATGCCCGTTTGTTCTTTCCACAGTTACATTTTTTTTAATTCGGTAAAAAATATAAAAACAATTGCTACAAGCTTAAAACTTTCAGGAATTATTCAGAATAAATGCTGCTGCATAATACCATAAAAATTCTGAACCATCTTTCCATCAAATTCTGAGATAATCGCACCTGAATGCCCGTTTGTTCTTTCTGTAGTTACAGTTTTTTTTTTAATTCGGTAAAAAATAGAAAAACAATTGCTACAAGCTTAAAACTTTCAGGAGTTATTCAGAATAAATGCTGCTACATAATACCATAAAAATTCTGAACCATCTTTCCATCAAATTCTGAGATAATCGCACCTGAATGCCCGTTTGTTCTTTCCGCAGTTACATTTTTTTTAATTCGGTAAAAAATATAAAAACAATTGCTACAAGCTTAAAACTTTCAGGAATTATTCAGAATAAATGCTGCTGCATAATACCATAAAAATTCTGAACCATCTTTCCATCAAATTCTGAGATAATCGCACCTGAATGCCCGTTTGTTCTTTCTGTAGTTACAGTTTTTTTTTTAATTCGGTAAAAAATAGAAAAACAATTGCTACAAGCTTAAAACTTTCAGGAATTATTCAGAATAAATGCTGCTGCATAATACCATAAAAATTCTGAACCATCTTTCCATCAAATTCTGAGATAATCGCACCTGAATGCCCGTTTGTTCTTTCTATAGTTACAGTTTTTTTTTTAATTCGGTAAAAAATAGAAAAACAATTGCTACAAGCTTAAAACTTTCAGGAATTATTCAGAATAAATGCTGCTGCATAATACCATAAAAATTCTGAACCATCTTTCCATCAAATTCTGAGATAATCGCACCTGAATGCCCGTTTGTTCTTTCTGTAGTTACAGTTTTTTTTTTAATTCGGTAAAAAATAGAAAAACAATTGCTACAAGCTTAAAACTTTCAGGAATTATTCAGAATAAATGCTGCTGCATAATACCATAAAAATTCTGAACCATCTTTCCATCAAATTCTGAGATAATCGCACCTGAATCCCCGTTTGTTCTTTCCACAGTTACATTTTTTTTTAATTCGGTAAAAAATAGAAAAACAATTGCTACAAGCTTAAAACTTTCAGGAATTATTCAGAATAAATGCTACTGCATAATAGCATAAAATTTCTGAACCATCTTTCCATCAAATTCTGAGATAATCGCACCTGAATGCCCGCTTGTTCTTTCCGCAGTTACATTTTTTTTTAATTCGGTAAAAAATAGAAAAACAATTGCCACAAGCTTAAAACTTTCAGGAATTATTCAGAATGAATGCTACTGCATAATACCATAAAAATTCTGAACCATCTTTCCATCAAATTCTGAGATAATCGCACCTGAATGCCCGTTTGTTCTTTCTGTAGTTACAGTTTTTTTTTTAATTCGGTGAAAAATAGACAAACAATTGCTACAAGCTTAAAACTTTTAGGAATTATTCGGAATAAATGCTGCTGCATAATACCATAAAAATTCTGAACCATCTCTTCATCAAATTCTGAGATAATCGCACCTGAATGCCCGTTTGTTCTTTCTGCAGTTACCTTTTTTTTTTAATTCGGTAAAAAATAGAAAAACGATTGCTACAAGCTTAAAACTTTTAGGAGTTATTCAGAATAAACGCCGCTACGCAACACCATAAAAATTTTGTACCATTTCTTCTTAAAATTCTAAAATAATCGCAAATGAAAGCCCGTTTGTTCTTTCCGTAGTTACAGTTTTCTTTTTAATTCGGTAAAAAATAGAAAAACGATTGCTACAAGCTCTAAACTTTCAGGAGTTATTCAGAATAAACGCTGCTACGCAACACCATAAAAATGTTGAACAATTTCTTCTTAAAATTCTAAAATAATCGCACCTGAAAGCCCGTTTGTTCTTTCCGTGGTTACAGTTTTCTTTTTAATTCGGTAAAATATAGAAACACGATTGTTACAAGCTTAAAACTTTCAGGAGTTATTCAGAATAAACGCTGCTATGCAACACCATGAAAATTTGGAACCATTTCTTCTTAAAATTCTAAAATAATCGCAAATGAAAGCCCGTTTGTTCTTTCCGTAGTTACAGTTTTCTTTTTAATTCGGTAAAAAATAGAAAAACGATTGCTACAAGCTTAAAACTTTCAGGAGTTATTCAGAATGAATGCTGCTACGCAATACCATAAAAATTTGGAACCATTTATGCTTAAAATTCTAAACCAAAGAAAAAAAAAATCTAAACCATCTCTTCTTAAAATTTTGAGATAATCGCATCTGAAAGCTCGTTTGTTCTTTCTGTAGTTACTGTTACTTAAATGATGGTTACAAATTTTAAAAGTTCAAAGGTTATTTTACAAAGAAATTAAATCGAAACAAATCATGCTTACAGAGTCGTTGAGCTTTTAATTGAACTGGTGTCATGTTTAGAGCAGGTATTGTGAACGTGAGTGCTGAAATTACGTTAATGAAAACATTCATTTCATTTTCATTAATGTAATTTCAACCTACACATGACACCAGTTCAATTAAAAACTCAATAACTTTATAAGTATAATATAATTCGATTTTTTTTTTAAATAACCTTTGTAACCATTTAACATAATGCCATATTATATTGTAATTTAATGCAGAATTTCCTGATTAAAGCGAAATAAAGCCGCCGACACACACGCACACACTTTGATCTTAGCCATAGGCTGAGAAGCGCCGAAGTATTGTATATTAAAAGAAAATGGTTTTCTTCAATTGATACCCTTTCAACTCGCAACTAGTGCGGTAAAGACTACTTACCATACTTTGGCATAAGAAAGTAGCTGAAATTTTGAGATAGATTTTTTTTTCGTTTATTTGCACAAATATCAAAATAACTTTGGTTTTATAACAGAAGTTATTTTCAGCATTTCAAACTTTAATCAGTACCTCAGGAATGCCCTACTAAACCAAGGCCAACTGGATCCCGTCGGTAACCCGATTATGAAATAGAGCCCTAAATAAATCACACGCCCGGTGACTAATAGTGCAGCGGGTTAATTTATTGTTGCACCCTCGCTTTTCTACTCTTCGTACGCCTAGCACACCGTAATATTAACATATAGATTAAACGTTTGGGGCTCCGACGTCTAGGAGACCGGAGGGGAAAAAAAGAAGATATGATGAGCAATAAATATTATAATGGGCAATCACCTGTTGCAATTTCAGGAATGCAAATCCGAGTACAACGAGCTGAGGAGGCAGTGCCAACAGTTCGCCGTCGATTTACTGCAGCAGTCCAGGAGTTCGCGGGAACTGGCCATTATCCTCAATCACGATCCTGAGAATCCTCCGTACGAGGATGGGGACAGGATGATGTTGACGAGGTTGAAACTGGCGATTGAATATAAGCAGAAGAAGGTATTTTACTGTTGTCATTTATCAAACACATGGTACCCGCGTTTCATGTCTTTTTTAAACCCCTGAAAAAAAGACATGGAACGATGGGACAGGCTGGAGATGTTAAATAATGTCTCAAATAATGAATAAAGATGCGAAATAAAAGATAATCTAAATTGAAGTAGGGCTGCAAGATTTCCAATATCGAAGGATTGAAACTTCGAATTTTCGAAGATTCATAGAAAATCTTTCAAAGTTTCGCAGATTTGTTTTTTTAGGTTTCGAATTTTCGAAGTTTCGAAGTCTAATTGGAGGTTTTTAGTATTAATCCTTTTTCTTTTCTAGTTTGTTGCTCATCCAAATATTCAGCAGCTGCTGGCAGCTATCTGGTATGAAGGCGTGCCCGGTTTTCGAAGAAAGTCCACCTCCGATAAGTTGCTGATTATATCAAAAGTGGCAGTTCTGTTCCCCTTTTACTGCCTTCTTTACATGGCCGCTCCCGAAACGAAAATTGGGAAACTGATGAGGAAGCCGTTCATGAAGTTCCTAATACACGCTTCCTCGTATTTGTCGTTTTTATGTAAGTTCATAATTTTCGCGGTAAAAGAAAATATTTGTTTTAAATCTTCGATATTAGAAACACTTTAAAACTTTGATACAATGTAAAATTTGGAATTGTGAGTTTGATTTTGGGACGGTCAAAACACAACGTTTGAAGAAAATTATTTAAAAAAAAAGTCCCCAAGAACTTATGAAACACTTTTAAGCATTTTTGACAGTTTGAATCGGTTGAATATGCTTGCAGAAAGGCAATGCATAAGTAAAATTGAACGTTGATTGCGCAAAATTGCACTTATGATTTTTTTTATTGCAATACTCCGTTCAAAAAATTTTGAAAAATTTCCTTAAGACTTATGAAACACTTTCAGGCATTCTTGACAGTTTGAATTGGTTGAATATACTTGCAGACAGGCAGTGCATAAGTAAAATTGAAAGTTGATTGCGCAAAATTGGATTTATGATTTTTTAATGCAATATGTACGATACATTTTGAAAAATTTCCTTAGGACTTATGAAACACTTTCAAACATTTTTGACAGTTTGCATTAGTTGAATATACTTGCAGAAAAGTAGTGCATTAATAAAATTGAAAATTGATAGCACAGAATTGGATTTATGATTTTTTATTGCAATATGTACGATAAATTTTGAAAAATTTCCTTAGGACTTTCAAACATTTTTGACAGTTTGTATTAGTTGAATATACTTGCAGAAAGGCAGTGCATAAATAAAATTGAAAATTGATAGCACAGAATTGGATTTATGATTTTTTAATGCAATATGTACGATAAATTTTGAAAAATTTCTTTAGGACTTATGAAACACTTTTTCAAACATTTTTGACAGTTTGTATTAGTTGAATATACTTGCAGAAAGGCAGTGCATAAATAAACTTCAAAATTGATAGCACAGAATTGGGTTTATGATTTTTTTAATGCAATATGTACGATAAATTTTGAAAAATTTCTTTAGGACTTATGAAACACTTTCAAACATTTTTGACAGTTTGTATTAGTTGAATATACTTGCAGAAAGGCAGTGCATAAATAAAATTGAAAATTGATAGCACAGAATTAGATTTATGATTTTTTAATGCAATATGTACGATAAATTTTGAAAAATTTCTTTAGGACTTATGAAACACTTTCAAACATTTTTGACAGTTTGTATTAGTTGAATATACTTGCAGAAAGGCAGTGCATAAATAAAATTGAAAATTGATAGCACAGAATTAGATTTATGATTTTTTAATGCAATATGTACGATAAATTTTGAAAAATTTCCTTAGGACTTATGAAACACTTTCAAACATTTTTGACAGTTTGTATTAGTTGAATATACTTGCAGAAAGGCAGTGCATAAATAAAATTGAAAATTGATAGCACAGAATTAGATTTATGATTTTTTAATGTAATATGTACGATAAATTTTGAAAAATTTCTTTAGGACTTATGAAACACTTTCAAACATTTTTGACAGTTTGTATTAGTTGAATATACTTGCAGAAAGGCAGTGCATAAATAAAATTGAAAATTGATAGCACAGAATTAGATTTATGATTTTTTAATGCAATATGTACGATAAATTTTGAAAAATTTCTTTAGGACTTATGAAACACTTTCAAACATTTTTGACAGTTTGTATTAGTTGAATATACTTGCAGAAAGGCAGTGCATAAATAAAATTGAAAATTGATAGCACAGAATTAGATTTATGATTTTTTAATGCAATATGTACGATAAATTTTGAAAAATTTCCTTAGGACTTATGAAACACTTTCAAACATTTTTGACAGTTTGTATTAGTTGAATATACTTGCAGAAAGGCAGTGCATAAATAAAATTGAAAATTGATAGCACAGAATTAGATTTATGATTTTTTAATGTAATATGTACGATAAATTTTGAAAAATTTCTTTAGGACTTATGAAACACTTTCAAACATTTTTGACAGTTTGTATTAGTTGAATATACTTGCAGAAAGGCAGTGCATAAATAAAATTGAAAATTGATAGCACAGAATTAGATTTATGATTTTTTAATGCAATATGTACGATAAATTTTGAAAAATTTCTTTAGGACTTATGAAACACTTTCAAACATTTTTGACAGTTTGTATTAGTTGAATATACTTGCAGAAAGGCAGTGCATAAATAAAATTAAAAATTGATAGCACAGAATTGGATTTATGATTTTTTAATGCAATATGTACGATAAATTTTGAAAAATTTCCTTAGGACTTATGAAACACTTTCAAACATTTTTGACAGTTTGTATTAGTTGAATATACTTGCAGAAAGGCAGTGCATAAATAAAATTGAAAATTGATAGCACAGAATTGGATTTATGATTTTTTAATGCAATATGTACGATAAATTTTGAAAAATTTCCTTAGGACTTATGAAACACTTTCAAACATTTTTGACAGTTTGTATTAGTTGAATATACTTGCAGAAAGGCAGTCCATAAATAAAATTGAAAATTGATAGCACAAAATTGGATATATGATTTTTTAATGCAATATGTGCGATACATTTTGAAAAATTTCCTTAGGACTTATGAAACACTTTCAAACATTTTTGACAGTTTTAATTGGTTGTATATACTTGCAGAAAGGCAGTGCATAAGTAAAATTGAAAATTGATTGCGTAAAATTGCATTTATGATTTTTTTAATGCAATGCTCTCTTCGATAAATTTTGAAAAATTTCCTTAAGACTTATAAAACACTTTCAGGCATGTTTGACAGTTTTAATTGGTTGAATATACTTGCAGAAAGGCAGTGCATAAGTAAAATTGAAAGTTGATTGCGCATTATTGGCCTTATGATTTTTTTAATGAAATGCTCCGTTCGATAAATTTTGAAAAATTTCCCTAAGACTTATGAAACACTTTCAGGCATGTTTGACAGTTTGAATTGGTTGAATATACTTGCAGAAAGGCAGTGCATAAGTAAAATTGAAAGTTGATTGCGCATAATTGGCCCTATGATTTTTTTTTAATGCAATGCTCCGTTCGATAAATTTTGAAAAATTTCCTTAAGACTTGTGAAACACTTTCAGGCATGTTTGACAGTTTGAATCGGTTGAATATACTTGCAGAACGGCAGTTGATTGCGCATAATTGGCCTTATGATTTTTTTAATGCAGTGCTCTGTTCGATAAATTTTGAAAAATTTCCTAATGACTTATGAAACACTTTCAGGCATTTTTGACAGTTTGAATTGGTTGAATATACTTGCAGAAAGGCAGTGCATAAGTAAAATTGAAAGTTTATTGCGCATAATTGGCCTTATGATTTTTTTTAAATGCAATGCTCCGTTCGATAAATTTTGAAAAATTTCCTTAAGACTTATGAAACACTTTCAGGCATGTTTGACAGTTTGAATTGGTTGAATATACTTGCAGAAAGGCAGTGCATAAGTAAAATTGAAAGTTGATTGCGCATAATTGGCCCTATGATTTTTTTTTAATGCAATGCTCCGTTCGATAAATTTTGAAAAATTTCCTTAAGACTTATGAAACACTTTCAGGCATGTTTGACAGTTTGAATTGGTTGAATATACTTGCAGAAAGGCAGTGCATAAGTAAAATTGAAAGTTGATTGCGCATAATTGGCCCTATGATTTTTTTTTTAATGCAATGCTCCGTTCGATAAATTTTGAAAAAATTCCTTAAGACTTATGAAACACTTTCAGGCATGTTTGACAGTTTTAATTGGTTGTATATACTTGCAGAAAGGCAGTGCATAAGTAAAATTGAAAGTTGATTGCGCATAATTGGCCTTATGATTTTTTTAATGCAAAGCTCCGTTCGATAAATTTTGAAAAATTTCCTTAGGACTTATGAAACACTTTCAGGCATGTTTGATAGTTTGAATTGGTTGAATATACTTGCAGAAAGGCAGTACATTAGTTAAATTGAAAGTTGATTGCGCATAATTGGCCTTATGATTTTTTTTTAATGCAATGCTCCGTTCGATAAATTTTGAAAAATTTCCTTAGGACTTATGAAACACTTTCAGGCATTTTTGACAGTTTGAATTGGTTGAATCTACTTGCAGAAAGGCAGTGCATAAGTAAAATTGAAAGTTGATTGCGCATAATTGGCCTTATGATTTTTTTTTAATGCAATGCTCTGTTCGACAAATTTTGAAAAATTTCCTTAAGACTTGTGAAACACTTTCAGGCATGTTTGACAGTTTGAATTGGTTGAATATACTTGCAGAAAGGCAGTGGATAAGTAAAATTGAAAGTTGATTCCGCATAATTGGCCTTATGATTTTTTAATGCAATGCTCCGTTCGATAAATTTTGAAAAATTTCCTTAGGACTTATGAAACACTTTCAGGCATGTTTGACAGTTTGAATTGGTTGAATATACTTGCAGAAAGACAGTGCATAAATAAAATTATAAGTTGATGGCGCATAATTGGCCTTATGATTTTTTTAACTCTGCAAAAGTTTTGTAAGACTTAAAAATTCGAACATCTGAATTTTTTCCTCAGTAGAACACTTTTTAATTTTAAGAATTCAAGAAATGCAATCAATTAAATCAAACTGACAGAAAAAATAGATTAATATTTTAATGCAACCATGGTTTCTGTAGATACGTGATTTTACAAATTTAAGTTATTACTGCGTGTAATTCATCTGCACCTATTTCATTCGCATTAAAATAAAATGAAACCTTTATTTTCGCAGTTATTTTAATTTTGGTTTCACAACGGACGGAGCAAGAGATCATACAATATTTTGGAACGGCCAATATGAGAAGAAACTTGGAGGAGCGATTGAAAAAGCAAAGGGGAACTACTCCCACCGTTTTAGAATACATCTTAATTATTTACGTCGTAGGTATGTGTTATTTTCCTAACTGTTCTAGTATTCGTTTTTTTTACATTTCTAATATTTCATCATCAGGTTTTATTTATGAAGAAACGAACGAAATCTACGTCCAAGGCATCAGGGCCTACTTGAGGAATCTCTGGAACGTGATAGACTTCACCAGGAATTCTCTATACTGCGCCGTCTTCATCCTCAGGGTGGCAGCCTTTATCCAGCAAGCGAAAGAAATCGGCGGCAACCCTAGGATGGCGTACATTCCCAGAGAAGAATGGCAGCCCTACGATCCTCAGCTGATCGCCGAGGGATTATTTGCGGCAGCAAATATCTTCAGGTAGAAGCTTTTTCGAAAGCTTTTTGATAATTACTAAATTCCATGGACCTTGTAAATAAATTAAAACTTCAAATGCAAGACTGAAAGTCTCTTCATTCCAATGAAAATTCTTCAGGAATAGAATGTCTAATGATTTTTTGATAATTACAAAATTCCATGTTCACTGTCGGTGTCAGATAAACCGATTACCAGTTAAGCCGACGCTGCCAAAGAACGCATCACGCACCTGGTGCGTGGTCGGCCCTAGTGTTAGAACCAATACCATGCAAATGGTACATGTTCACCACCAAAATCATTTCATGTAAAAAGTTTCTTCATTCCAATTAAAATCAATTTTAGCAACTTGAATTCAGAATTCTAACAAATCAAATATTAATAAAAAGAAATCCATAAATGATGTCCCAGATTTTTCCTTTTATTTTGTTGATTAAGCAGTGAATCGTAAAAATCACAATATCTTTGAAACGGCTAAGTTAAAATGAATAAAATGAAGATTTTTTGAACTGGTCGCGAAATGACCTATAAAAAGGTGCAATAAAAAGTAGAAAAAAAAAACGAAAAAAGACCTGAATATAGTTTTCGTCTTTATTACTTTTATCAAATAATAATGCAATAAGTGAGGTTGTCTCAAGTTAAAAAATAAAACATTTTATTTAAAAAATTCAAGGTGAGGTCTCAAGTTAAAAAGTAAAACATTTTATATAAAAAATTCAAGTTAAAAAATAAAACATTTTATTTTAAAAATTCAAGGTGACCTCGGTCACACCGCTCAAGGTCAAACTTATAAGATCAACATATAGATATTTTTAAACCCTACAACTTTTATCTGAAACACCTATAGTTTTTTAGATATTCCGATGTTCACTGATTTGTCCCACTGTGCGTTATGTCATAAAAAAATCAAAATTATTTTGATTTACAAGGGAAACAATTAAAATATTATTAAAAGTTAGAAAATCTGTGTTTTTTTAATAAATATAAATTAGCCCCCCCCCCCTTCCCCTAAACCAATGACATCATTTATGCAAGCCTTCTTAGATTAGATTATAGCAATAACCTGTGACAATAAAATTTCATTTGTTTACTTTCAGTGCCTTAAAATTGGTCCATTTATTCTCAATAAATCCTCACCTGGGACCTCTTCAGATATCTTTAGGAAGGATGGTTATCGATATCGTTAAATTCTTCTTTATCTACGCTCTAGTGCTCTTCGCCTTTGCATGTGGTAAGTCCTAGTCTTGTATATAATTTTTGCTTATTCATTTACAAAATGAATTGTGTAGGTGTGTTCTTCAAAGATTTCCAATTTAGAAGGTTCAAAGCTGCGAATTTTCGAAGATTCATAGAAAATTTTCGAATGAAGATTCGAAGCTTTCATAGAAAATATTCGAAGATTGAAGTTTTTATTTTTTCGAAATGCCATTGAAAATCTTCGAATATTGAAGTTTCGAAGATTCTAAGCTTCGAAGTTTCATAGGAAATCTTCGAAAATTAAAGTTTTGAAAATTCTAAGCTTTGATTTTTCGAAGTTTCGTACAAAATCTTCGAAGATTGAAGTTTCTAAGCTTCGATTTTTTCGGAGTTTCATAGACAGAATATTGAAATTTTGAAGATTCGATTTTTCGAAGTTTCATATGAAATCTTCGAAGATTGAAGTTTTGAAGATTCTAAGCTTCGATTTTTCGAAGTTTCATACAAAATCTTCGAAGATTGAAGTTTCTAAGTTTCGATTTTTTCGAAGATTCATAGACAGTCTTCGAATATTGAAGTTTTGAAGATTCTGAAATTCGAGTTTTCGAAGTTTCATACAAAATCTTCGAAGATTGAAGTTTCTAAGCTTCGATTTTTTCGGAGTTTCATAGACAGTCTTCGAATATTG
The DNA here is from genome assembly GCA_910593695.2 of Ocypus olens. NCBI lineage: Eukaryota > Metazoa > Arthropoda > Insecta > Coleoptera > Staphylinidae > Ocypus > Ocypus olens. The sequence goes on from OU343054.1 coordinate 45,241,672, forward strand.
AAGTTTTGAAGATTCTAAGCTTCGATTTTTCGAAGTTTCATACAAAATCTTCGAAGATTGAAGTTTCTAAGCTTCGATTTTTTCGGAGTTTCATAGACAGTCTTCGAATATTGAAATTTTGAAGATTCGATTTTTCGAAGTTTCATATGAAATCTTCGAAGATTGAAGTTTTGAAGATTCTAAGCTTTGATTTTTCGAAGTTTCGTACAAAATCTTCGAAGATTGAAGTTTCTAAGCTTCGATTTTTTCGGAGTTTCATAGACAGTCTTCGAATATTGAAATTTTGAAGATTCGATTTTTCGAAGTTTCATATGAAATCTTCGAAGATTGAAGTTTTGAAGATTCTAAGCTTCGATTTTTCGAAGTTTCATACAAAATCTTCGAAGATTGAAGTTTCTAAGCTTCGATTTTTTCGAAGATTCATAGACAGTCTTCGAATATTGAAGTTTTGAAGATTCTAAGATTCGAGTTCTCGAAGTTTCATACAAAATCTTCGAAGATTGAAGTTTCTAAGCTTCGATTTTTTCGAGTTTCATAGACAGTCTTCGAACATTGAAGTTTTGAAGATTCGATTTTTCGAAGTTTCATAGGAAATCTTCGAAGGTTGAAGTTTCTAAGCTTCACAGACGGTTTTATAAAGTGATTTTTTGATGACCCTCAACATCAACTAAAGTATACTACTGGCACGTCTCTTGGTGAGAGTCATAAGATTTTGTAATCGTTTAAAATATCTATTATTTCACTTCAGGCCTTAATCAACTGCTGTGGTACTTTTCGGACTTGGAAAGGAAAAAGTGCTACGGCGATGGAGACGAACCGGATGCCAAGCAAGGAGAAGCTTGTGGAAAATGGCGGCGCTTTGCTAAGTACTGACACTTCTTTTATCTGTAATAATGACATCAAAACTACAATCACAAGATTTCCGTATTCCGGTACTGTATGTAACGGATTTATACAAGAATCCAAACACAGACAATATATTTCTCTTTTTGGAAATTATGGATGAGAATTGCAAAGAATCAACATTATCGGACGGAAATAACAACAATATCTTGAAACTCTAAATTCCTCACAAAAGCAGACGCTAACTTCGCGATTCCAGTGGCTCTCAACTTCAAAACTTGAACGAAAAACCTGTGTAAAGTTGAAAAGAGAAGCCATTAAATTAAACTGCGCTGTATAAAACTGTAGCCACTGGAATTTGCGTGGGTGTTAAGATTTTTTGAAACTCACTTTAATTAACATTACCAGCTGCTAGGGCTTCGTGGGCAAAGCTTTAGCGTTACCCTAGATGATTTCGTGTGGTTTCAGTGTTTTTGAATCTTCCCAGTCGCTCTTCTGGGCGAGTTTCGGAATGGTGGACATAGGCAGCTTCGAGCTGACCGGCATCAAGAGCTATACAAGATTCTGGGGCCTTCTGATGTTCGGATCTTACTCAGTAATCAACATCATCGTCCTGCTGAACCTCCTCATTGCCATGATGTCAAATTCATATGCTGCCATCGACGTAAGTAAAACAAAATATTTCTTAAGACAAAAATACAATGCGAATACGATGCAGAATAACAGTGGTTATAACTAGAGATGGGTAACTCATCGAATAAATTAGTCAAGTAGTCAAGTGTAAATTTATATATCTATTTTGATTAATGAATTTTTGAAAAATATAAAATAAAACCTTTTTTGCTTTTTCAATAGACTCATGAGTCATGTAAAAAGTCGACTCTTTTAACCCATTATACTCAAGCGAGTACAACAAACATCATGGGCTTTAGTGACACCTAGTGGCAATATTATTTAGTTAAGAGAATGCATGTTACAAACTCTTCTGTATTAACAGTAAAACAGATATCTAGCAGAAGTTATATTCTAATTCGGCAAATTTGGTTTTAAAAGATCTTTTGAAAAAATTGTCGACTCATAAAAAAGTCATTTCGTCCATCTCTAGTTGTAACCAGTGTTGCTCCCCAGCAAAAAAAAATGATTATTAATAATTATTTTTGTAAATACTTTCTATGTATACATATTGTACTCTTCCTTCCCCATTTTATTTAAATAAATGTTTATATTTAGCTAATGCCGTTGCACAAAACTTTTTGTGCCCACTCAAAATTTAATCCCGAGTACGCCACTGATTGCAACCCACTTAAAATTTAAAATCGGCTTGTTCTGCAGTTTATCGTGTATGTTTAGTGCCATTCAGATACGGAATGGAAATTCGCCCGCACTAAACTGTGGCTGAGCTACTTCGAAGAAACGCAGACACTGCCCACCCCTTTCAACATCTTCCCCACGCCCAAGATATTCAAGAAACTCTTCGGGGTAAGGAGGAAAGACAAATTGAGGAGGATGTCATCCAAGGTGAGTTAGTGCTAGTGTTATAAATTTTGGAAAACAATCATGAGTAAATCTAATCAAAGGTTTCTCGTCAATTGCCAATTGAAGGGTTTGGAATGAAACGGGTATAAGTGCATAAATGCTTGTTAATTGAATCTAAAGTTAATCAATTGTACAAATTTATATGAACAAGGCCCAGTTAGCGCACTTGTATCAGAAACATATCTGAGCAAGAAAAAGTACTTTTTCTCAGTTTGAGCAAGCTCAAAAAAAAGTACTTTTTCTCAGTTTGAGCTTGCCCAGATATGTCACTGATACAAGTGTGCTAACTGGGAGTTGGGGTTATGCTATTAGCACTTGGCACTAAAACCCATTTTAATCTGAATTGTAAGGTGAGCCACAGAACTTTGTTACCGAGCTGGCCATGCCTGAGAGAGAGAGAGAGAGAGAAACATAGCAGTCATGTCTGAGATTAATTCATTTTTTTAAACCAATTCAATTGAACTAATCAAGTCTCATGACGTAATAATATGCGACATACCTCATTTATCTCACAGCCAACTCTGAAACAAAGTTTTGTGGCTCACACGATACTACACTTAATTACGACAATCTGCGCTTAATTAAAATTTAAAAAAAAAGCACTTATACCCGTTTTAATCCAAACCCTTCAATTATAATACTAATCAATTAACTAGTTTCATTATGAAAGTGCATTTCTGGCTGGCACTAGTAGCAACTGCTGGAACAAAAACGGAGCATCGCAGTGTAAGAATTTGTGCGCCAAACATTGGAGCTGAATTAATTATCACAAATGTATCGGAAACTCCCATTTCACAAATTCTGCAAAACTGTTCTTGTTTCAGACGCGAAATAGGGAAGTCCGAGAAAGGGACTTCAGGTACACGTCCGTGATGCGCGCCCTCGTCTGGAGGTACGTCACCTCGATGCACAGGAAGAGCGAAGAAAATGCCGTGAATGAGGATGATGTCAACGAAGTCAAGAATGACATATCAACGTTCCGCTACGAAATGTTGGAGATCTTGAACAGAAACGGGATGGACGTGTCGAGTGCGGAGAAGAAAGAAAGATGTAAGTTACGCTTCCGTAATCTCGATATCGAAACATTCATTATTATCAAAAAGAACGGTGTAAGTTTAAACAGACCGCACACGTGTCCTGTAACATCGACACCTTGATTTTTTTTGCTAATGCTACCGAATTGTCGATTTTGTTTTAAGCTGTTGCTGGTAAGAAGATGAAGGTATGGGAAAGAAGGCTGATGAAAGATTTCAAAGTGGCGCCTGTAAACTCTGAAGATGAATTGGACTCGATCATGCTGGAGAATCCACCGGAAAACGAGGACTCCTTAGCAAGGTACAAATATATTCTAATTATTAAACAAATACCTATGGCACCTTCCATAAATGGTGGCACTAATTTAAGTCAGGGATTTGTGAGATTGTTCTCCTAAAACCGAAAACTAATTTCAAAACTACAATTGTGGACAAAAAAAGTAACACACCATTCTTCTTCATACAAATTGGGCTTTAATGTCCATTAATTAAAACAAAAATGGAAAAAGTGGAAATTACAGAAGGAGCATTCACAGATGACATCGTTGTATTTGCAAGCAACGAAAAGACATTTAAAAAAAAATGAATACATGGAACAAGAGGGAAGAAAAAAGTCATGATAATAGAAGAACAAGAGAAGATAAATATAGTAGTAGATGACATCTACATGATGAATCGGCTTTGCTTCTTTTTTGTTCATACTGCTATACAGTGTGTTAACAAAACATTGGATATCCATTTATTTTTAAATGGAACACCCTATATATATATATATATATATATATACAGTGGTGCCTCACACAACGAACTTAATTCGTTCCAGGAGCAAGTTCGTTATGCGAAAAGTTCGTTATGTGAAACGCGTTTTCCCATAACAATACATGTTAAAATAAATAATTCGTTCTGTGGCATAAAATATGGTAAGATGACATAAAAAAAAAGATAAATTTTTGTTATTATTTTTATTTAGATACATCTAAAAACATAATGAAAAAAACACACATTTTTTAATTTTAAGAAATAATCGAATCTTGCACATCTTCATCCATTTTCCGTTTTTTGGCCGATGGTGCAGTGAAAAATCTGTCCAAAGTCGTTTGTTTCTCTCTTTTCTTCAACATCTGCCGGAAATAACGGACAAGAGTATCGGAATACAGGTCGTTGATCATGTTTGCTTCAGCGGAATCCGGATAGTGGGCATTGGTAAACTCCTGAACTGCTTTCCATTTGACCAGGATGTTCTTGATGTCAGCAGTTGGAATTGGTTGATTGTTTGATTGTTGCTCCTCGTTATCAGATGACGCTTCCCTTTGAGCATTATCCTGTTGTTGGGCCAGAAGTGTTTGGAGCTCTTCAGTTGTCAGCTCTTCTTTGTGTTCCTCAATAAGCTCCTCTACATCCTCTTCCTCTACCTCTAATTCCAACCTTTGGGCCACTGTGATGATGTCCTTCACCACTTCTGTGTCATCAACTACTGCTTCTTCCTGAATCCACGAAGGCACAAGCATCTTCCAAGCAGAAATGAGGGTCCTTTGTGACACTTCTTCCCAGGCCTTCTGTATAAGTCGTATTGCCAAAAGGATATCAAATTTCTCCTTCCAAAACATTCGGATAGTCATATTGTCTCCACCAAACTCGCATTCTTTAAACACCTTATTAAAGAGGGCTCTAGTGTAGAGTTTTTTAAAGTTCGCAATAACTTGCTGATCCATTGGCTGGAGAATGGATGTGGTGTTTAGTGGCAAATACTGCACCTTGATAAAAGGATAATTTTCCTGCAATATTTCTTCTAGGTCTTTTGGGTGAGAAGGGGCATTGTCAAGTATCAGAAGGGCTTTGAGCGGCAGTTCTTTTTCCAACAAGAATTTCTTCACGGCAGGAGCAAAGGTTTCCAGAATCCATTCGTTGAAGATAACTTGGGTCACCCAGGCTTTTTGATTGGACTTCCAATGGACGGGCAATTTGGACTTAATAACGTTATTTTTCTTAAAAATTCTTGGATTTTCAGAGTGATAAACCAATAGAGGTTTGATCTTGAGGTCTCCGCTGGCATTAGACGAAATCATAAGGGTAAGTCTGTCCTTCATGGCTTTGTGTCCTGGCAATTTCTTCTCTTCTTTTGTAATGAAGGTTCTGCTCGGCATTCTTTTCCAGAAAAGACCCGTTTCATCGGCATTGAACACTTGTTGTGGGCAGTATCCTTCATCCATAATAAATTTTTGAAAATTAATAGAGAACTTTTCTGCTTCTTTTTTATCAGCACTGCCAGCCTCACCATGCATATTAACGCTGTGGATTCCATACCTTTTCTTAAATCTAAAAAACCACCCCCTGCTGGCTTTGAAATCTTCTTTATTATCTTTATTGCTGCTACTTCCAGGGATATTTTTCTTTAGATCTTCATAAATTATCTTGGCCTTGTGACAGATAATATCTTGGGTTGTTAAGTCACCTTTCACCTGCCTGTCCTTAATCCAAATCGCTAATAGCCTCTCCATTTCCTCGTGGATTGAAGATCTATGTTTTTCATTAAATAGTTTTGATACTCCTTTGGCTACTTTGGCTGATTTTATTGCATCCTTGTTTGTCAAAATGGTGAAAATGGTGGTCTTGTTGAGGCCAAACTCTTTGACGAGGTCACACTGTTTTACCCCACATTCACTTCTTCTAATTATTTCCTGTTTCATTTCAAGAGAAATCACCTTCCTGCTTTTTTTAGAACCCATCATATAAAAAAAATGTTGAGTTTATCTTAAAAGGACGACTGCCGTGATACGTGTGCGATTTAATTCGTAATGAAGAACAATTGCTGCGATACGTGCGTAAGTCAAGCGTACTACGCAGTGACTAACGAGTCTAACGACTTCCTGCGCGGAAGGATGCAATAAATCGGCAGTGATCGTAGAAGATAGGGCGACTTCGTTGTGTGAAGCAAAGTTCGTTGTGTGAAGCGAAGTTCGTTGTATGAATCGTGAAATGAACGAAAAGGAAGTTCGTTGTGTGCAGCGTTCGCTGTGCGAGGCGTTCGTTATGCGAGGCACCACTGTATATATATATGGCATTTTTAATAATCGTTCCAATGATATACAGCCACAAAATTTTGTTTCAGAGTTGGCTGTGAGGTAAATGAGGTATGTTCCATATTATTACGTCATGAGACTAGATTAGTTCAATTGAATTAGATTTTAAAAAATGAATTAATCTCAGACATGACTGCTATGTTTCTCTCTCAGGCATGGCCAAATCAGAAACAAAATTCTGTGGCTCACACCTTATAATGAAATATTAAGGACTCTTGAGATTTATCAATATAAACATTTTTCTTTACAAATTTGTTAAGTAAAAGTGTTAAGCTGGTTTTTGGTAATAATTTCGAGACATGCTATGCTATCAGAAACAATTTCTTACTGTAAAAATGAATTGTATATGTCAAGAACTTATAAATATGGCAAATTCGATCGAAATATTCTAATAGCCAGAAGAATTTATCGCCAAACGTATCCGCTTTAATTGTGATTATTTGCAGATTTAGAAGAGTGGCCAAACTCGCTCTGCTACAATCGAATCTGAACAAGTGGAAACAGGTCGTCTCAGGAGCGTGTATAGTGTAGGTTTGGGTGCAAGCGTTGTATCGTTGAAAAAAATTACGATTCAACGTTTTCAGATCGCAAATTGGCAAATCCAACGATCGAGACTCCCTGAAGAAGCAGAAAAATCTCCAGAAGGCCATGAACGAAGCCAAGAGATTGGTGGCTAGACAGAACTCCTTCAGAATTCCTGAGCCAATAGAATTACCCGATACCACCGGAGAAAGTATCATGAGTGTTCTTAAAGATGCGGAGGAATTTAACGGTGAGTACTATTTCGTTTCTGGTGGATCAATCATATTTTATGTTTTATTTTTTAATTTAATTTGAAGCGGCATCGACTGCTGGTATTATTAGCCGCTAGGGCAAGACCCATCATATACAGGGTGTAGCACATTCGATAGATTAGCATTGCTACCTCAGTAACTATAAGAGATAGAGAGTTGGTTAAATTAAGGCATTTTAAGAGAGTTGTGGGGTATAAAACAAATAAATAGTAATTTACGATACAAGTAACGTTATGAAGGTTTTTACATTACGAGAGAAAAGTTTGAAAACACGAGCGACGTAGGAGCGAGTGCTTTTAAATTCTGGAGTAATGTAAAAGCAAATAACGTTATGTGTGTCGTACACGGTTTATTTTATCCTATTTCTATTTTTTTTAATTTGAAAAATGTGTAATGAAAACTGTCAAAAAGCGAAGTCATGTTTGTTTACCAATACCTCCATAGCAACGAGTTGCGTTAAGATAATATAACAACATTAGTGTTGTGTTAAGAATTTTTTAACAACACTAGTGTTGTTAAAGGTACCTTAACATTACTCGTTGCTAAGGAGTTATTGACATGATAACAGTATAGGATAAAATAAAGATATTTAAAGCAACTCCACCAAGTTGGTGTAAAAAACCAACAGGGTGGAGGCGGCACAGATAAATTGATTAATAAAATTGAACAAAGTTCTTGGGTGTGAATTTCCCAACAACAAAACAAGTCACCGAATATGCTCAAATAAACCCCACCATGTTAGTGTAAGTGGTCAACAAGGTAGGAGAACATGCACAAAATAAATTAACAGATGTAATGAGTTAAATAAAAACATTACACCTATAATAAAATAAGACGAAGTACATAAGTTGACAGATTAAAATCAGCATTGGTCACTGGATCATATTATTATTCTAGTTATTGTAAGTAGTATTATTTTTATATGATGTGTAAATAAATGTAAATTAATGCCATCTCCTGACTAGTGCCATATCTACGTCTAGAATATAAGGTATGAGCCACAGAATTTTGTTCCCGAGTTGGCCACGCCTGAGAGAGAGAAACACGGCAGTCATGTCTGAGATTAATTCGTTTTTTTTTTAATCTAATTCAATTGAACTAATGTGATAAAATGCGACATATCTCATTTATCTCACAGCTAACTCTGAAACAAAATTTTGTGGCTCACTTGATATATCTAAATTAGCTATAATTGTATACCTGGGTTTGCTAGTCCTATAAATGAAAAATAATATAATACCTTAGAAAGAAATTCAATAGAAATTTGAAAAATAATGATTGTTTCATATTTTTTTTTAACAAATCCCAATCAACTTGAAACAAACACAGAAGGTAGAAAATTTAAAATTTCTGGGTTAATCTAACAGAATCATGACTGTACCTATAAACAATTTACGATTTTTTAAAACCTAGTATACTATGTTAGAACCGATTTTAAGTAAAATCATCACTGGCATGATTCAGCGTACCTAATCCTTATAAAAAAAATTAGTAACTAAAAAATTATCTTCCAATATGAATCTCGGATAGCGCCCCGCAATGAAAAATTAGCTCAAGCGAAGGATTGTCTTCTATTATTAAAAGTCAACCTATTAACACATTCGCTGACACCGACACGCTAGTGCGCCCGACTTTATATTTGAGTATGTGCAATCCCATTTGCAGTGACAGCGAACATGATAATGAAAGTGGGTAAGAGTATGCACTTCCTTAAAAAATGTAAGGAAGTACACACTCTTACCAACATTACAAAACACCGTAAAACGACACGACATGTGTATTAATGAAAGCTTGTTAGCGTTACCCAGGAGACACCACGTGGAGGTCAGCTTTCTAGTCTCCCAAAAAATGTGGTAGAGCGTATAACTCTGTTATTTGGATTTTAATAGGCAATACAGTGTCGAGTATTAGGGGGACCGGAAAGTAATGTCGTTTTCTTATATAAAATGATGATGACAATTGCAACATGAATGTCGCAGCTTTTCTCCAGGTCGCTTTTAACCAGCTACACTCGTCATGAACAAATTGGCAATATTTTATGTTATGTCGACTAGGTACTTGTCATTTTGCCATTTCTTCATGACGAGTACACTCGTCGAAAACAGCAAAAATCGGGTAGCTACTCGTCATAATTGCCATTTCTTCACGAGTGCATTCGCCAAAAACAGCAAAAAAGAAGAAATGGCAATATGAAGTGGGCATTCGTTATAACATAAAACTAGGTACTTGTCATTTTGCCATTACTTCATGACGAGTATACTCACCAAAAACAGCAAAAATCGAGTAGCAACTTGTCATAATTGCCATTTCTTCTGGACGAGTGTATTCGCCAAAAACAGCAAAAAAGAAGAAATGGCAATATGAAGTGGGCATTCGTTATAACACAAATTTTCATGACGAGTATACTTGTCAAACACAGCCAACTGGTTAAAACCTGCCAAAATGTATACATAAAATTGTTTTTTTTTTTTTAATAGAAAACAATGGAAATATCTACATCATGGATAAAAACAGTGACTTCACCCCCAATGTGATCGTCAAAGACTCCCCGGATAATGAAAGCAATGATAATCTTGATGGCGTAGAGTTGCAGCTTTCTACAGAGGAAGTAGATTCGGATGTTAGCAACGGTAACCTGTATCCGATTTTGGATCTATCTGAGCAATTTGAGGCCACGGATGCAGAACCAATAACTCAAGATGAGGACATTGAGAACGCAAACAGATCCAAAGTTTCAGATGGCAGATGGATTTAGTAAGTAACTTTCATCTCAGTTAAATGTAAATAATTTCAATGATACGCGTAAAGTTGTCGTTACATGGAAAGTAGAACTTTCTGCACCAACAATTATGTGCTGTGCATTCTACATCTCATTACTTTCAGTGTTCTAATAAAGAAATGTGAAAAGAAATATCAACCCTTTAACGACCAAAGAGTTTTTCTGCTCAACTGGTCACTCCACAAAAAATACATTTCTTTCTGTGAAACTATAACAACTCAAAATAAGAAAAGCAAATAGAGAATTAAAAAAAACAGACTTGAAATTACACTGATAATTCATGATAAAATTGGTAATTAAAAAAATTTAATCTGAGCCACTGGCTCATGGTCGTTAAAGGGTTAATTTGTGGACTTTGTGTCATTGTTTCTTCATCAGAAAAAAAAAATCGATTGCGTTTTTCAAATTACCCTTTCTGATCAGTAAAAAACATGGCCTCATAATTGTAAATAAAAGCACTTATTGTAAGTCTTCATTAATTATGCTGAATCTTCAGGAGGTATATTTATGTTACAATTAGAACAGTGTTGTTTGGGTGTGTTTTTTTTTGTCTTAGGAAGCCAGTCCATTTAGCCATAGGTACCATTTAACTATGTATACTGATTTCTATACAGATCGAGTAAAGTACGTTTCGCACAGGCAAATTCCATAGGTGCATGAGCGCTGGAATTAAGAGATACACATTCTTTGAGTGGAAACGTGTACGAAGACGCGTACGTAGGAGGGGATGCTTCATGAGTGCGAGAGCGCTGGAAATAAGAGATACACGTTCTTTGAGTTGAAACAGGTACGAAGACGCGTTCTTAGGAGGGATTAGGCGGCTCCTTATTGGCCGTGTGTCGGGCACTGTTGCCCATCTAATCTAAGTATGAGTACGCGTCTTCGTACCTGTTTCCACTCAAAGAACTTGTATCTCTTATTTCCAGCGCTCTCGCACCCATGGAATTTGCCTATACCAAACGTACTTTACTCGATCTGTATATTTATATATAATAATTATTTATATTATATAATGAATGGGGGAGACATACACTGGACATCCATGGACCCAAACGGCCACTTTTTCATTCCGAAACAGTGACCACCCGGATGGGATTCGAACCCACGACCACGAGGCCCGTGAGCAGGAGCTCTACACACTGGGCCACCGCGGCCCCTTTGTGTATTAAGAACTGCGGGTGTTGGGAATGGTGTAACAGTAACAATAATTTATTTTTCTGCGTTAATGTTACTCATGGAAACTTACTAACATGTGCATCAGGACAAATATTTATTCCACACTTACAGATCCTTATTCCTATTTTTGCAAACAACCGACAACAGCTTAACACCCTTCAATTCTTCATTGGCCACGGAGAACTTAAACTCGTCCATTCCATTACAGGCGGCGCCGAAGTTTCCCTTCCTGTCGACGGCTATGACCCCCCCGAAGAAGTCCGGATATTTTTTCACGATGCGATCTATCGCGATGCGAGCCGACCCCGTCGGGTCCCTCCCCCTGCGCATCTCCTCCACGGCGAGGAAACTCGGAAGAAACCTCATCATAACGTCCCCGTCACCGGTGGCGGCGGCACCGCCGACCTCGCTGTCGGCGTACCCCCCCGCTCCTGGTATTGGCGAATCACCGACACGCCTGAATAAAAATATATCGATATATATTTTATGTGTTTTACAGTTTTAATAAAAAGTACCAGATTTATTCTTTTGCATTGCGATAACACGTACAGAGTGTCTGTTCCCACGATTGTTTTTGACGATAAGGTAAGCTGGTAAGGAAACCCAGTTTGTCAACTAAGGGCCGGTATTTCAAAGTCGGCTTAAGCTGTAGATTACGTAAGCTGAAATTGATGTTAAGCTGCAGTTTATTTATGAAGCATTACATAAACCAAGTTTACTTATCCTATCAAAAATTGTGTTGGCAATACAATATTACTACATATTTTTGAGTTGGCATTGAAATGTGACTATTGCGACTATCTTCATACCTAACATTTTCTCTCATAATTCCTGTCATAAACAGCTGATTATCGTACATGCTTCCTTAATTATTGATTTCCTTTTAACACTTGCTTTAATTTCGGTTATTTCTGTTACAAGCAGCACATTATATACCTTCATACCTTCTCAGAAAATATGTATTTACCATTCAGGTAATAAAAATAATTGTTTCGAGCACCCATACACATGCTTCTTTTGATAATCTAATCTGTGCACAAACACTACTTCACTCCACAGATTAAAATGATCAAAACACTTTTTTGGCAGACGCGGAGGTCCATAAATTATTGTAATAAACCATCATCGGTTAATTCATGCAATATATCAATCTACATCATATTTGTATTGTCCATTTTGAAGGTTATAAACTGCCGCTTACGAAAGCCGTACTTTAAGCTAGGTTTATTGATAAACCATGGTTGAAAAACACCTAAAAATACCTTATACCGAGTTTAAGGATAAGCCTGGTTAAAGCCGCTATTGAAAAACCGGCCCTAAGAGTGTATACACGGTTTTTATTTTATTTACCAACCAGATTTGGTGATTTTTTTATAATGTTGGTTATTTGGTTGGATATCCTGGTTGTAATTCTGACTTTTGCCTTCAAAATAAATTTGAGGTTTTGTTTTTCACACAGTTGCCATTTGCTTAATTACCCTATCATGAAGATTATTAACATGTTCGATGCCGCTCTCACTTTGCCCAATACAATATCAGAAGCTTATAAGCGTCAGCGGCATCGAACATGTTAAGTACTTTCAGCATTTTATTACCACTTTTCTGGTATTGCATTGGCATTCAGATATCAATGTCATTACATGACAAACAGTAATGACACCAAAATAATCAAAGAACTTAAAAAAAATAAATCCCACATCTGGTTGGACATTATGAAAAAAACGAGTATACTTTTAAACCAACAGCCAGATTTTATAACAAGCGTACAATAAAAATCGACGAAGAAGTTGTCGCTGGAAATCCAAAGTCATATCTGAGGTGAAATCACAAGCACACACGTAAAGTACTGACATGTCACATGTTAATAATCCCTAATCATAATATCCGACATGTCACTGATTAACACGTTCGCTGCCACCGACGCGCTAGTGCGTCCGACTTTATACTTGCGTAAATCCAATCCCAATTGCGGTGGCAGCGAACGTGTTAACCGCAACCAGCATTTCACGGGTGTGATCTTAGTGCAGACATGACTTCATCGTAGATTTTTGTTTACGCTCAATACTTTTACCAGGGTAAGCATTTACCCCATCTACCCATAAGTGCTGAACTAGCGGCAGCGAAGAGTAACCGATGCGGAAAAACACTATCTTAGTGCTAATAAATTTACCCGGGAATTTTATGTGTCATTCCGTTCGTTGACGTTCCTGCCACAATGTTTCCTCGTGAATCAATAGCCACCATGCCAATCGTGTCGTGGTTCTTCTCACTAGCCTTATTGGTTCCTGTGAAGCTTTCCTTGGAGCGGATACTGTTTTCTGATAAAGGTTTGTATGGTCCGCAACAATCTCTACTATCAGGTTCCACGTTCTGCGAGACATAAATATGAACAAAACAGTTAGTTGCTTTTTATATATGGGTCATTCCAGTGGTGTATTGGAGGGGGAACGTGGAGGAACGACGTTCCGGCACCTTTTTTTCAGAAATGGAACGCATTTGTGTTTGTTAATATTTTATATAGTAAGAATTAAAAAAAATAAAAAAGCTTACAAGGAAAACAATAGTTTGCTTAAAATAAGATGATCTCCGAAAAACTTTCAGTAAGCTGCTTGTGGAAAATCGCGGACTATTTTTTTGCTCTCACCATGCGTTCCCTTACTTCTTTGCTCTCACCATGCGTTGCCTCGAATATTTTTTGTTTTGCACTAGAAACAAAAATAATTGATACGTATTTTTTTATTCTAACGTAATATGTGAAATTTCGGATTTATGAATTTTTGAATTTTCAGTCAGACAAATCAAACTTTTTTTGAATACTTCTGTTCATAAACAGTTTTATAAAAAAAAAAAACGAAATTTTCAGAGAAAGTCCATAATTGCTAACTATGCATTAGGCCAGAGGTCGCCAAAGTAGTCTATATAGACCCTCAGGGGTCTATTTAACAAAAGTAGGGGTCGATCTGAGCCAGGGGGTCGAATGGGGGTCGATCTGAATCGGGGGGTCGGTTGTGGGTCGAAGGAAAAACAAGTGTAAAAAAAATGAAAAAAATATAAGGAAATTATAAACCTCAATTTTCGTATTTTCGGCTAGTGAACATGACATTTTTTTAGTGGAAAGGTTTTATTTAGAGGAATATATTATGAATATAAATTTAGATTCCGCGTTTGGAAAAAAAACATGAAACTATTTTTGGTCATCGTCATTTATGTCTTTATGGATGAATTTGTTCAGTCTCAAAGTAGTCAATACACACATTTTTTACACCAATAGATGGGCTTTGAAATTTTGTACATACTGATTTGTTTAGAAGTTATAGCCAAAAAACAAAAATATGCCTGATTTTCGTGGGGCAAGTTCACCTCCTAAACATATTTTTTAACCGAAACAAAAATATACGTATCGAATATTTTGACCCCCTCTACAAATCCACCAAATTCCATTAAAATCGGAGAGGAACACTTGGATTAGTTCCCTTGTAAGTACAGAAATAAATTAAATGTGGAGTTTCGAGGGGAATTAAAATTAAAATTGACCAACCTAATAGACAAACTGAAAATTACTTTTATGGGGGTCGATGGACATTTCGAAAAATTATATAGGGGTCGATGATCAAAAAAGTTTGGCGACCCCTGCATTAGGCAGTCAATCGAAATATTTCTTTATTTGTTTATGCAACAAATATGCAATAGTTTAAAACAAATAGTCGTTCTTCAGCATCAAAATATTAAACACAGTCCATCGAATTTCTTATAAAATTTTTGGAAAACTCATAAATCCAAAATTTCACATATTACGTTAGAATAAAAAAATAAGTAATAATTATTTTTGTTTTTAGTACAAAACAAAAAATATTAAGGCCATTTTATTTTTCAATTGCAAATATGATATGGAATTACCCATATGTAATTTATTTAGCAAAGTGCTAAAATAAATTATTACTATTTTTTTTCTTGTATTTACCTTCCAGCTGTTTGGTTGGCACTGATTACTCCACCAATTTCTATAAATTTTCCGTGACCTATCGGTGGTCAAACTTTCAATTTTAAAGCCCATCTCCTTCGCGAAGCCGGTCGCCTGGTCCCCCACCAAAAGCGAGTGCGAGGTGTGCTCCAGGACGTGCCTGGCCACCGATATCGCGTCTTTAACGTTCCTCAAAGCACCCACGGCTCCCATGTCCATTGCGGTGCTTTAAGAAAATGCATTCAATACTTGTTACAGACGAACGGTCGATGCGCCTTACCCATCGAAAATGAGAGCGTCCAGGGTGGTTTCGCCGTGCTCATCCGGACTCCCTCCGTAACCCACGGTGCCGTCACATTGAAGCCGTTCGCATACTGAACAGCCGACTTCCACTGCGTCCACAGCGTTGTCTGATTTTCGCAGTAAATTCCATGCTGAAAATAAATAACAAAAACGCACATGCACTGCACTGGAGTATTCAAGGCAGCCAATATAATATTACTTGAATGATTATAGAGATTTTCAGAAAAAGTGCTGCCAACTATTTTCGACTTTCTGATCTCTCGAATAGCAAAGTTCTAAATAAAGTTTTAATTGTTATAGCTTATTACAACTAGGTAAATATGAAGAGTATATTTCCCGAGGTTTTCTAGTTATCTATGTATAGACAACCAAGGGAAATGTATTCATATTTCCCGTGTTGTAATCAATAGTTTTTTTCTGATTGAAAGACTATTGTTCTGTAAATGGGAAAATATTGGATTGTAAATTTTTGAATTTATCGGATTGGTAACGTTGCTAAGGGCCTTGTTTGTAAATATCATGGTTGACTTGTTTTGGTATTTGCGTTGTTTCATAAATTGGTGAAATGTCAAACTATGTGTTAACGCAAGCGACGAAAGACCGTTAATGTTTAGTTCCCGTAAAATCCAAAGCTGTAATATCCGTAAAGGATACCTTCCTAAGAAATCGGAGGTGTTGTCCCGAGAGCAATTAAAACAATTCTTCCGAGAAGCTCCTAATGACAATTGTTTGATGTCTATATTTCCCTAGGGAAATATGAGCACTTCATATTTCCCTAGGGAAATATAAGTGTGTTATGACATATCGTAACTAAGGCAATATCACTCAATATTGTTTCAATCAGAAAAAAAAGTTTAAATTGTTAATATATTAATTCTCTTGTCGCTCTCATCAAAGATAACTTGATTTGATCTTAATTATTAATGGTTAAAGTTCAATTGATTAGAAGGTTAACTTATTATGATGCAACAGTCCCCGAGTATAATCGACTTTATAAAACCTTACCTACTTCTGTGGTTTCCGTGAAAGCCCACGTGTTAATCACCATGGGAACTTTTGAGTCTGTGAAAACCACAGATCCGAAGAAAGTCAAAAGGAGCAAACACTCGAGTTTCATGTTGCAATTATTTCTGTAAAAACAAAATTCACTTTTTCACCATTTCAAGTAAAATTGTAGTGTTTGTAAGTTTCAAAAAAAAACATAGACAACATTTTAGTAACTGCAGCTTTAGTAAAGCTGCTAAACGCTGGTTTTAGATTGTTCATTTTCATACCGCTTGTTAACACGTTCACTGCCACCGACGCTCTAGTGCGTCCGACTTTATACTTGCGTAAATGCAATCCCAATTGCGACGGCAGCAAACGTGTTAAATGCATTATGTAATCTTGCAGTTTATGATATTAATGAATGGACTGAAGTAAATGCAACAACTTCAGGCCAGTTTAGTTTACTAAACAATACGCATTATAGGGACAAGAAATCCATCAACATCACATATATTGTTGTTGTGTTTACTTCAGTCCATTCATTAATAAATATCATACACTGCAAAATTACCATGCGTTAATTTTAAATAAAGTTGCACCAAGCACTCAAGGCGTGTTACGCAGTGACCATGTTAAATTCAATTGGCTCCAGAGATTTGAGGTCGCGTTCTCCAAATACTTTCTCACTCTGTACACGTCTCGAGTGCTCGGTAACACTGCTCGGCAGTTGTGTTGTCTAAAAAATCAAATATCTCAATAACTATGCGGAAAAAGTTTCAAATGAAAGTTACTTGATTAAATTGCGCAAGTCAAAATAAAACAATCCTACTCTATTTAGGACACCCTGTATATGAAATTATATATTTTAAATCATCGGATTTTCAGTCTATGCATTTGAACACAAACTTATTAGATGAGAGCGCACTCCCACAACACGGGAGAAACGCTCTTGGTACAAATTACTTTTTATCAGGATATTCTATCTGAACGCGCCCCTGAGAGTCAAACGTAAATGAAAATAAGCTGTTGCGGGTAAAACTACTCGCCGGTCCTTAGCTTAACCCTCAACCCAAGCGTAAACACCAATCATTACAACTGTTAACTGGTAAGTGATGACCACTTGACATGTAAACCATAATAGTATATTATTAAACGAGTGAGAAAGTCGAAAAACTTTTTTTCGCATCTTATTAAATAATATCAACATTGTTAAATCGTTTTTGATTGAGAAAGTTGTCCATTATTCGGCCGAATCATTTTCTCCACAGGTGACGTCCAATCAAATGATAGAGGTTTCATTACCCAACAGGTGATGTCCAATCAAATGATAGCGGTTTCATTGCCCAATAGTTTAGTTGTTACTATGGTTACGATTCGTTTTTTGTCAGCGAACTGCCGCAATTTCCAAATAGAAAAATTATTCGTTATAATGTAATGCAAACAGAAAAATCTTTAGGTAATTATTTAATATGATGCGAAAAAGTATAGTATTAAACTCGTGAACAAGTTGGCCATTACTACTCGGGTGAATTGCAACACTCGCCTACGGCTCGTGTGGCAAACTTCACCCTCGTGGCAATGGCCAACTTTCTCACTCGTTTAATAATATACTATATTAGTTGTAAACTTGAACAATAATTATAAAATTTTCACTGTATACTTCGAGGTATATATTCAGCTTTCCCAGTTAAATAGATGATGAATCGTATTGAAGAATAAGTTTGTAAAACGACAATAAAAGCATGACACACAATAGCAGCAACAACAAAATGAGCGGTCCGAGAAAAAGAAAATGGAAAATCGTTTAAATGGCATGGAAACCTCCAAACAAAGTCTAATATGTAACGATAAAAAATGTTTTACCAAGTGTGCAACGAGAAATCAAATCAATAAAACGTATATAAAGTCGAATATGTTATTTGAAGTGAAATTAATTAAAGCGGTCTTACCACGTTCGCAGAGGATCGAAAGTTATGTTTGAACATCTTATCACTAACCAAAATTTGCTCTTATTTATGTTATCAAAGTCCAAAACGGATTGTTTATCAACAGATGTTTTAATAGTAAACATCGTTGCTTCGAAAGTCCGCTTACAACAGTACAAACTGTTTATGTTTATGTTTATTTTAAGCTCCAAGAATTATTTTTAGCATTCTTTAAATATCTGCTTGTTATTTTTTGGCCGCAATTGTATATATTTTTGTATGGGATAGCAGCAAATTTGGCCAAATAATAATAATTATTATTCTGTAAAAATCATATTGGCCACACTGTTGCTGCGAGTATTCGAGGTATGTGTTCTGTGGTATTCCATCATATCCACCGCTACAAACATGTTGGCGACAGTGCATAACCTAAAATTAAATCCAAATATTAACGGAAATAATTAATTATTCCAGCTTTAAATTGAGGTAAGGCCACACGGCGATTAATCATTTAAAGAAAATAAATTATTGCCTTTAATTCCGCAACGGACTTTGGTAAATTTAACGCGTAAATACGCTTTAAATTAATATAAACGAAATGCATCACTTGAATACCAATAAGAATGCAATTACTAACCGGCGATTTTTCCGTTAATTTCGGAAGCTGTTTACCTATCGATATTTCCCAAACAGTAGTAACAATGATGAATCTAATGGAATTGTTGCGATACCACATTATGCAAGGGTATGTACTGCTAAAGTTGCTTGGTTTACTGTTGTTTTACAACGAAAGAAAAAAATGTAGTAAACATAACCCCATTTAATATAGAGTGTTTTGTTTTGTTGATGTTTGTAACTTGTTGATAAGTACTTAATTCACTTTACTGTTGTACAAATCTTGCTTTACACCCTAGTAAGATTCAATTCAATTGCCAGTTACGAACAGATTAATTGCCCTTAATTAAGGCTGTAACAGGAGGGGAGGCATTCCATCTTCATCATCCTACACTTCAGGTGACACGACGCAAGGCTACTTTTTGTCTCTATTGAATTGCAAATAGGGTTTAAGAGAGCTAAAGAAATTTCTTTAATACTAGGTGATTACTGATGTTGTAATTTAGTTTTTACAACAAAAATCGATGCAATTGGCTTTGGAAATCTCGAGTCATGTCTGCACCAAGATCACACGTGTGAAATGCTGGTTGCGGTTAAATGGTGACATGTCAGATATTATAATTAGAGGTTAACAACTGACATGTCGACATGACAACCAGTACTGCGCCTGTGATCTTAGTTCAGACATGACTTTAAATTTGCAGCACCAACTTTGTCATCAATTTTTGTTGTACGCTCGTTACAATGCTGGATTTACTATAGGCCAAGTTGGTTATAGCCAAAATTTCAAGAGCAGCAAATTGCATTTGAATTCCTTACTCATTTTAATACAGGCACATAAGAATTGCTCCAAGATTGTAATTTGAACAGTGGCGGCTGGATCATGGTACCGAATGGACTTGATTTCACTGCACCGAAAGCCGACGTAGCTCCAAAAGCACTCCTAGTTTGTGTGCTTCCAAATGCAGAGGTAGTAGTACCAGAAGGTTGTGACCCAAATAAGGATTGGGTTGTGGTTGTAGTTGCCGTTTGAACCAGCAGCTGTTGCTGGTGGGAACCCAAAACTAGTTGTTACTGGTGTAGCCTCAAAAGTAGTTGTTTCAAGTTTAAAAATAATAAGGAACGTGATTTTGTTGTTTAAATCAAAATGGAACTGGGGTTGGTGGGTGGTACCTATCCTACAATCCAACCTGTGGCTCACATGCCCTTTTTTCCAACAATTAGTAAGTGAAAAAAAAATAAGGTCTTCACTGTCTTTCTTATTTGTTTAACTTATTTATTAGTAAAAATATGGATGCGTGAGCAACGGATTGGATTGTAGGATAGGGCCCATCCACCACCCCTCGAATCTACATTATTTTAAACTACAAAACTGTTTAGTTGAAGATATTTGTTTAAAAATTGATTGGAGAGGTGTAAAGTTTCGAAATAGTAAGGAATGTGATTTTGTAATTTAAATAAAAGTGGAATCAGGAGTAGTAGGTGGGCCCTATCCTACAGTCCAACCTGAAGCCCACCCGCCTTTTTTTCCAACAATTAATAATTGAATAAAAAAAAAAAGGTCTTCACTGTCTTTCTTACTCATTTAACTTATTTATTAGTGGAAACCTGGACGTGTGAGCAATGGATTGGATTGTAGGATAGGACCCACCCGCCTCCCTTCAAATCTACATTATTTTAAACTACAAAACTGTTTTGGATGAACATTATTTAAAGCAAAAATATTTTCTACTTTTAACTTTGTTTTGTATAACTTATATATTTATTTTTGTGACTCAAGTTTCGGTAATACAATTACCATTTTCAAACAAGAAGTGTTTTAAAAACCGATTTGAAAATGGTAATTGTATTACCGAAACTTGAGTCACAAAAATAAATATATAAATTATACAAAACAAAGTTAAAAGTGTTTTATTATAACATTTGAAATGTATAACGAAGTAGAAGCCTCCACCATAAACAAAAATATTTTCCTTTCAGGATGCCGATTGATAGTATACAATACTCAGAGAAATACGCGGATGGCAAGTACGAGTACAGGCACGTAATTCTGCCCACTGACCTGGCGAGAGTGGTGCCCAGGAATCACCTGATGACAGAGACTGAGTGGAGGAACCTGGGGGTCCAGCAGAGTCCCAACTGGGTGCACTACATGCTCCACGGTCCCGAGCCGCACGTGCTGCTCTTCAGGCGGCCCATTCCGTAGCGAACATATATACGTATTTTTTGACTGTACATAACTGTATTAAATTTATTGTTTTCGTGATGCCTCGAGTATTTATAGGTTTATAGTTTTCGTAGGAATAAATGACCATGTGTAGTTTGTGTGTTTTATTACCTAAATATATTACTCCCTCTGTCCGGGAATATGGTATACATTTCAAAAAAAATCGTAGATTATCGTGAATATAGAAAATAAATGACAACTACAAGAAAACGAAATGTAGCCTGAATATATGAATATTCAACCTGTTCGTTAATCTGCAAGCAAAAAATTAAGTCTTACTAAGACTATAAACAAATAACTTATTGAAACAACTACTTCCCTGGCTAGTGCCACTCGACACGGATATTGAATGATACAAAAGAAATTTGCATGTTATTACTAGTACTACTAGATAATAACATTGGTTTAAGATCGTTTATTTCTACATACAAGACTAACTTAGAAAATTATTCTGACATGAAATGTGAAACTTTAAACTGTAAATGTTATTATTAAAATGAAAAAACCAGAAAACATTTTGACAAGGACACACAGTGCTAAACTTATCTAGTGTTACTAGATGAAACAAATTTGATAACTAAAAATACCACTGAATTAAAAAATATATGAAAATTAAGTAATTGGCCATCTGCAGATTAACGAACAGGTTGAATATTCATATATTCAGGCTACATTTCGTTTTCTTGTATTTATCTAATGCTTTCTGCAACAAGTAAAGTTGTTTCTAATTTGTTTACAAATGACATTATATTATTCTATTTGGATTTGGGAGCTTTAATCCTAGTAAAGCAGTCCATATTGAACTTATATAAAGTTTTGATACAAGAGGGTTTAAAACCTACTGCCGGTAAGTGTAGAGAAAGTTGCAATTGGAATCAAATCGTAAACATGCATTATTTTTAGGATTGGCTAGAAGTACGGTGTATCGTACAATTAGGGAGTATAAGGAGATTGGATCTTTAACAAGTCCTAAACGTCTTGAAGGACGTCCGGTGACCGAAGATGTTCACAATGAAATTACGAAATATGGTGTGCGTAGAATTATACATAGTTTTTTCTTTAAAAATGAAATCCCTACATTGGATAAAATTTTAATTGAATTGAAGGATAGAGATGACCTGCCAAATATGTCCCGTTCAAATAAATTTATTTCTACCGCCAAAATATTTCTGGTTACTTTTCTAGTGTAAATGTGGCTTTCGCGTTTAGTCCGCCTGGTTATTAAATGAGGTATAGTATATATTCATGGTAACATAACCTAATATAATTGACATGTGTCATGTTCTTCTTGGTTTAGAACTTAACGATCAAAGATCGGTTTTTTTAAGATAAATAAAACTGGTACCGCTGCAAAACGAATATGGAAAATTCCAATGAAGAATTGATAAACTTAGAAAGAAGAAATTCCAAATATATAATCATGCTGCTAACGGAAATTTTCTTTTTGATGATTTGTATGAGTACGTTCATATTGATGAGGAATGGTTTTACCTTACGAAAATTAAACGCTCTTATTACTTAATGCTAAACGGAGAAGAACTGGAGAGAAACTGCAAAAGTAAAAGATTTATTGTTTATGCTGGAGGCTTCTACTTCGTTATACATTTTAAATATTATAATAAAATAAAGTTATACAAAACAAAGTTAAAAGTGTTTTATTATAATAAAAGATTTATCATGAGGGTAATGTTTATGGCTGCTCGACTACGCTATGATACACATCGAAAGCATTATTTTGATGGTAAAATTGAAATATGGCCATTTGTATAAAAAATATTTATGTTCCAAAGAAGCCTACAATAAGGCTAAATCGTATTTTAATTAAAATTATTCTCATGTAACTATAGTTTTTTCTAAAAAAGTTAATACAACATACTTTTCATGTTAATTTTTAGTTTCATTGTATTTTTTTTGCAAATGTATACTATATTTCCGGACAACAAAAATCGCGAAATGTATACCATATTTCCGGACAGAGGGAGTATTTAATTGACGGTTGCTGAAATTCAAGATTTCTTTCTTAAAACCAGGATACATTTGTTATAAATCTGGTGTGGTATAAATTAGAAAGGGGTGAAATGACTCTATTTTGTGAGTCGACTCATCGTGAAGAATTATTCTTGAAAAAAAAAAGAATATTCATTTTAAACTTTTCTAAGTTGATTTAATTTTTTTAATGTTGACGCCTCTATTCCCAAATTATGGTTGTGAGTAGAAGAGAATAGTGAGTAGCAGTGGCGGCTCGTGGATGTTTGGCGGAGGGGCAACGGAAGAAAATTTGACCGAAACAGTAACGAAATGTGTGGCATGAGCGACATCTTTGTCTTTGCTCTCCCTACGGAAATATACGAGCCGCCGCTGTGGGTACAAGAACAAGAAGTGATCCCGGAAGAAGATGCACACCCAGAAATTTGGCTGGTGGGGAAGCAACTCGCCCACAAACATATGTAAACTAAAAATCTGTCAAGATGACAAATTAAAATTTCAAAAAGCACAATTTTGTTATAGTCAGGTTTTGTTAACACTGTCTTGGGGGGCTCAAACCCTGCTTGGAAGTACATCCGGCTGGAGTTTGCGGTTTTTATCAGTTATTCCAATAGAGGGGGCTGTTATTCCAAAACAGGTAGCCGTTATTACAAGATAGATGTATTGGAATAACAGCGCCCTCTATTGGAATAACTGCTGCCTGTTTTGAAATAACTGATCAAAACCGCAGCCGGATGTAATAGTAATAATAGGCCTTTATTTTCATAACATGTACATAAAATAGAAATAAACCAAAATTCACAAATTATACATAAACAAGACAGGAACTTACAAGTTATGAAAATCTCAAGGTGCCAGTTCAGGATCACTTCCTGTTTCCGTACCTGCTATTCTCCTCTACTGTTGTGAGCTTTCATTTGGGAATAGAAGAGTCCAACGTCAAAAATATTCATCATTTAACAGGGTTCACTAAACAAGTAGGGATGGAGAATGATAAAAGCGTGAAACAAAGCAATTTTTCATCAATCGAATACAGAGGAGCATGGGTATGAGGAAAGTAATGAAAAGTTTAAATAATTCTGCATGGAAAGTACAGTGAAACCTGGTTAACTGGGATCTCAAGCGACCTAAATTTTTTTTATCACTTATAGAGGTTTTTCATTTACCCAGTTTCTCAAATAGGCAGGTTAACACGACAGTTGTCTTATTTATAGAGGGTCACACTATGAGAGGTCGAAATGCACCATGTCATATAAAGAGGTGGAAATGTTTATAAAAGAAATGCACATTTAATGTTGCACATTTTTTATTTAAAAAAAAACAACAATTATGTACATTTTCATTAAGTTTTATGTATGTACTTAAAAAATCAGTTATATTAGATTGTTAGTTGCTTTAAGGTGTTTCTCTATAGAATAAATTTGATCAAATATATCAGGATTATCAATATTTGACATCTCGTAGTTATTTATTATACGAATGTGGAATGTACGTAATTAGTCCCGCAAGAAAAACTTTTAATTTTAATTTTCTTAAGGGACTAATGAGTATTTCCACATGAGTATAATATAAAATTTTATCCAAAATCGTCTGTAATTGCATTAAATATTGAAATAATGTTTATAAAATTTTGACGTACGTGGTGTCAATTTGAAATATTTCAAAAATCCTATGAAGGATCTATGCATTCCGTGAGAGAAACTTATTCTCTCACTAGCGGGTAATCACTATGATTAGATTATTACACCCGATTTTGGATAAAAGAAATTAGACTGTTTGTAAACAAGCGTGTCATTACTTGTCTACACCTGATAAATAGTCTCACTTATACGGGGTATTAAGCTACGAAGTCCTAATTATAGAGGTAAATATCGAAAAAATCTATGAAATCCAATCTCAGTTAACAAGGTTTGAAAATTCCCAGTAACAGAGGTATTTCAATGCAAAAGTGTCGGGACCTCAATGTAATTATCAATAACAGAGGTTTCTCACATTTCCAGGGCCCACTTAACCAGGTTTCACTGTATTAATTACATTTGCACAATCCAGTGATGGCTCGCGGGGTGATGGCTCGCGGTAGCAAAGGTGGCAATACAGATGTGTAGGATCGGTTGCAGAGATCTGTATTACCTACTCTGCTACCTCGGCCGTACAATGAGTCACTTAAAATAAAACGTACTACTTCAAAAATGAGGCAGCTTCCTTAATTAAATGATGTCGCTTACCAGAATTTTATGGAAATTCCTAGTTAGCACACTTGTATCAGTAACATATCTGAGCAAGCTGGGTGCTAACTGTGTTCAAAAGGCGACGGTAAGGGGAGAAAGAAAAATCTGACATTTTTATAAAATACGTCAACAGAAATTCATTTATTCTGTTTATTATGCAAGGTGTTCAATATTTACGACCACATAACGAGTTTGCAATAAGTTAGCTTTCATCATTGTTGAGTGAATCATGGGCTTGATCACCAACCGCTTCTTATTGTAACAAAAGTTGCCAGGAGACAGATCTAATTTACGTCGCTATGGTTTATCGATCAAACGGGTCGTGGGTTTCGAAAATGAGGGTGGCGTTTTGCACCGATCTCGACAAAAGTGTGGTCGTGACGAATTGCGAGAAAAGGGGATGGGCGCAAGTGGCCGCCGAAGACGACTGGAATGTCTACTGGGCCGGCACGCTTACCTGCAAGAGCCTTTTCAGCGTCGATAGCGGGTACAGGATGCACGATAACCAGTGAGTACAACCAGCTTTTGTTTATACGTAAAGTACCGCGTGCGGATTATCCGCTTTCGACCGCGTGGTTCTTATGAATATGGGTGAAATGTACGGTATTACCGAGTACTCGAGACGTGCGAGGGGGTAAAGTTTGCGCAGAGTGAGAAAGTATTAAGATGGTCACTGCGCAACACGTCTCGAGTGTTTGATAAAACTATACTATATGTGATAATAATTATATTTAAAGTTACGAAGATGTACACTTAACTGGCATTCAGTGACGGTTCGCGGGTTTTTTTCTGGTACGGCCGAGGTAACAAGGGTGGCAATACAGATAGGTAGGGTCTAGGGTCAGTTGCAGAGACGGCTGGCTTCGTGACCGCACCTATCTGTATTACCACCTCTTGTTCCTCAGCCGTACCAAAAAAAAAACCCGCGAACCGTCACTGCTGGAAGTCACACAATGCTGTTTGCTGTTGGCAAAGTATAATGCATAGTTTACACGAAGCCAACACTGGCTGCCAATAAGACTGGCAGCCAGCGCTGGCTTGGTATTTGCCTAGTGTAAACAGTTTTTCAAGCCAAGCCAGCGCTGGCTGCCAACGCTGGCGAGAATAGAGCGCCCGTCTATTTTGCTAGCCAGTGACCTCCGCCCGCATACCCTAGCGCCAGCGCTGCGGACACATGTAGACGCATCTCGCCAGACACTGGCTTAACCATTTTCTAATCCAAAGTAGTTTCGCTTTCTTTTTTTCTAATATATCAATCAACTCTTCTCTTAATAGTGCAGAGATGTTCTTTAAACATTTCTTTTTCAACAAACTTTGCCGCAAATTCATTTTTTTTTAACTTCAAACGTGTGCACACCCGAAGAAAAATTCGTGAATGAATGGCCTCGTCTAAACAACAGGGACCAGGCCAACGCTGGATTGTCTGCAGGACTGGCGCCAGCATTACTGGCTTCGTATAAACTCTGCTTAACGGTCGCAACTTAACTCCCACTCTTGGCCGCACTCTTTCTAATCATGGATCACGAAAATTTCATTTACGGTGGACTCTACAAACATTTATTAAAGCCGGAATTATATTTTCAGCTGTGTAAACGTTCTCTATGCGCCAGTGTCGGTCACTGTCACATTTTTGAATCGGTATTATTTAAATTAGAAATGAAGCCTCGGAAGAGGATTTAAAGTAAAAATACATCGAAATGGAAAAGAATTTCTTGATAAACATTGTGAAAGGTAAATTTCAATTAAAATATGTGCAGAAACTTTCGCAAACATTTATTTATGCCTTGTTTTTCGTCAGCCGGGCAGCGTGTACGTTCTTTATGCGCCATTTTCTGTCACTGTCACTGAATACATTTTTGAATCGTTATCATTTAAATTAGAAATGGTGCCTCGGAAGAGGATTTAAGGTAAAAATACATCGAAGTTGAAAAGCATTTGGTAATAAACATTATGAATGAAAATATGTGCAGAACCTAACCTCAAATTATGCATTTCTGTTCTTACTTGTCTGAACGAACTCAAAGAGTACGGATAGGAAACCATTATTCTCGCGCTATTCCTGTAACTTCTGGGGTTCCACAGGGTTCACACCTTGGTCCTGTGCTTTTCAATAATTTTATAAACGATGTTACTACTTGCTTTGTGAATACTAACTGCCTTCTGTTCGCGGATGACATTAAAATATTCACTGAACTATCTGACACAAATACTCCCCAGCTTCTCCAACAAGACCTAAACAGGCTTAATGATTGGTGCATATTAAATAACATTCACCTAAATATTGAAAAATGCAACATTATTTCTTTCTTTAAAATGAAACACCCAATCAATAACAACTACTCAATTAATAATATAAATCTTACTCGGGTAAGTACGATTAAAGACCTTGGTGTGACACTGAGAAGCGATTGGAGTTTTACTGAACATATCGGTAAAATAACATCTAAAGCCTTCCAAATGCTTGGATTTTTGAAACGAAATTCTCAAGAATTTCATAATGTTCACACATTGATTAGACTCTTTGTCTCATTAGTCAGGCCCAATCTTGAATACTGCTCTGTTGTTTGGTGCCCATACACTTCAATGGGTGTTGATGTAATCGAACGTGTGCAGAGAAAATTCATCAAGTTCATAGGTTTTAAGTTTGCACTCGATGATAATTATCTTGCAATGCTTGCGAAATTTAATCTCCGCACTCTTGAGCATAGGCGAATTCACGGGGACGTGATATTTGTGCACAAATTGCTCGGAGGAGCCATTAATTCTATGGAATTATTAAAAAACATAAACTTTCATGTACCTTGTAGGACACTTAGATCAAGCGTTATGTTTCATAGCCCAATCCATAAAACTGATTATGGTAAAAATTACGGTGTTTCACGTCTAGTTCGAAATTGTAATCAGCTAGATGTGGATCTACTTAACATTAGTCTTCGCGACTTACATTTATTTTTAAATAACCATTAGGATATCCTGCTTTAATCTTTGTGAGTTTTTAATTTGTAACTAGTTCTGATTTATTTTAAAATGTCTTGTATTGTATTTTTTTCGTATAATTTTATTTTATTACCATTTATTTTATTATGTTGTGATTGTATCTATTGTAAGTTTGTATTTAATGGCCATCCGTATATAAATAAATAAATAAATAAATAAATATTTGAAAGATCGTTTGCACAGCCGGTGTTACAGGACGGCAAATGTAAGTTGGCCAGACGCGCAGAGAGCAAGCGAAAGCTCTCTCTCTCTCTACAGCCGGCCGAGTACAGTCTCTGTAATAAGCAAGCACATATTCTTCGCGTGCGCTATTCATTTACAACTCTATCGAACGCTTTCCTCCACATAATTGAATGTACCAGGCGCGCGAACTCTTCACGAAATCTATCGAGAGCGCCCTACGAAGGTTCCGCCCACAATTTTGTCACTGCGCAACGGCAAGTTACGTTTGCCGTCCTGTACGTCAATTTAAGCCAGAGTTATATTTATTATCGCACCAATTTTTAGACCCATTTCTGCCTTTTCATTTACTTTCCAGGATAATAAACCACTTCCCGAATCACTATGAGATCTCCCGAAAGGATCTGCTGGTTAAAAACATCAAACGCTATCGCCGAGAACTGGAAAAGGAGGGCAACGTGATGGCCGAACGCGGGGATGCAAAGTACCTTTATTTAGATTTTATTCCCGTGACTTTCGTCCTTCCCGCCGACTACAACATGTTCGTGGAGGAGTACCGGAAACTGCCCCAGAGCACCTGGATCATGAAACCTTGCGGACGGTCGCAGGGCTCCGGCATATTCCTCATCAACAAACTCTCCAAACTGAAGAAGTGGTCCAGGGATACGAAGAACACGTTCCAACCGCAGCTCAACAAGGAGTCTTACGTTATTTCTAAGTATGAAAATAAGTTCCATTTACTATTAAGTTGCTACCAGTCGGTACGGCTGAGGTAGCAGATGGGTAGGGTGGGTTGCAGAGACCGCACCTATCTGTATTACCACCTCGGCAGTACCATGAGTCACCCCGCAAGCTGTCACTGCTACCAGTGGTTGTAATATTTGTAATGTGCTATCAACACCATGCCCCAGGCTTGGGAACGTAAATGTAGATATTTACATACAAGGCTATTTGATTGTTTTTCAAAGCCACCTTCAATTTTTATTCATTAAAACTACTGTTGGAATAATTGATAAAACTAGTTTTTTGCAAATAACTTTTAATGTGTTCTGATTAAAAATGTTTGTTTTTTTTAATTCCGCACGTAATGACATAAAAATATACAAGGGCTACAATTAAAAATTAAAAAAATTAAACCCTTTAAAGTATGAAAAGTTTGGCACTAAACTTTGGACACTCTGTATAACTCATTTCAATCAAACTTGGTTAACGGGACTGTCAAACCTTATTTAATAAGTGTCCTGTCACTATTTTTACTTTTTATTAATTTTTTAATAATGCAAAACTTATTTTTTTTAGTTTTTATTTTTTGCTGATATCACTAAACCGATTTTAATAAAACTTCAGGGGTATGTAGGTAACCATAAAAGACACCCAAATGAGCAACAAAATATAACACATGACGTCACCGTTTTTTGGGACACCCTGTATAATCAAAAAGATTTTCTTGAAACACATCCTAGGATACAAGTAAAGTCTGCAAAATATCAAAATTGTACCTTAATTGAAGTATAGAAGGCGAGAAGTACACTGCAATTATGGTGGGTGCGCCGGGCAACACATGGTTATTTTAATAACTATTGAGATAATAATAATAATAATTGTAATTTCAGAATATTTTATGTCAAAAAAGACAACTTCGATTTTTATTCACTAAAATGTCTATTGAAATAATTGATAATACGAGTTTTCTGCAAATAACTTTTAATGCGTTAGGAATTGCGATAGTGTTGTAATTAGAACAAATGTTAGTTTTTTTTTTAATTCCGCACGGAATGATATAAAAATATACACCCCTTCACTACATTTCGAATTAATTCCACAAAAACAAAAACAAGAGAACAAAATTTGTAATTATCTAAAGTTGCACTTTTTCTCGAGCGCTTAAAAAAATATAAAAACAATTACCAGGCACTTGAAATTTTCGAAATTTACTCAAACAACATATTACTCCACGATACTGTCAAAATCTGCAAACACCCCTTCACTACATTTCGAGTTAATTCCACGAGAACAAAATTTGTAATTATCTAAAGTTGCATTTTTCTCGAGCGCTTAAAAAAATATAAAAACAATTACCAGACACTTGAAATTTTCTAAAGTGGTGGCCAATTCCTGCTGCGATTAATTTCTACATTCAAGTAACAGTTACTTTGTTTTAGATACATTGATAATCCACTGCTAATCGGCGGGAAAAAGTTTGATTTGAGACTTTACGTGCTCGTCACTTCGTTCAGGCCTCTGAAGGCGTACCAATTCAAGCACGGATTCTGCAGATTTTGCACCGTGAAGTACGACTCGAGTGTTGCAGAGCTGGACAACATGTACGTGCACTTGACCAATGTATCGGTACAAAAACACGGGGTAAGTGAAAATATTTTTTTGTAACGTATTCTCACGTAGAATCCAATTATCTTTCAGATTATAATAAAAAAAATCCGAATACAAGAAAACTATTGAGATCCCCTAATACAATTTGATAGATAATTGGATTCAAAGTGGGTATACCTCACTAAATACAGGGTGTGCCATTTCAAAAACGAAGTTATTCAACTTTATAAGTTGGGATTTTCTACCGCATTTTTTTATCACCCTGTATAATTTTTTATGTGAAATCATGGTTGGCGCTATAGTTCGAACCTTCAACCAAACAATAGAAATGATTGTAACTCATCACTGGGGTGATGACGAGCCGCCCCTGTACCCAGGGGCGGCTCGTCATATAGAGCCACGGAGCCACTACACTACGTGTAGTTTTAAGCTTAGCAAGAATTTTTAATTAATTCTTAACACTTTTTCGCGAGTTGCTTTGGTATAATCTATCGTTATTTCTTTCTTAAAAAAAAGGAGGGAGGTAGGGTATATATTGTATAAGTGACTATACCATCAACATGCTCCACGAGCCGCCACTGGTTATAACTATTCGTAGTTAAACAAGCATTTTTTAAATGCGTTCAAAATTGAGCATTTTCTAAAATAAATAAAAAATAGTAGAAATTGTTTAAAAATTCTGAAATAATTCTACACAACTCCCAAATTATTATATTTTAAGAATATAATCAACTTCTTAAATTCCAACAATTTTTTAATGGGCTATAACTGTTTGTTGTTAAACAAGCATTTTTTAATTGCGTTCAAAATTGAGCATTTTCTAAAATAAATAAAAAATAGTAGAAATTGTTTAAAAATTCTGAAATAATTCTACACAACTCCCAAATTATTATATTTTAAGAATATAATCAACTTCTTAAATTCCAACAATTTTTTAATGAGTTATAACTGTTTGTTGTTAAATACGCATTTTTTAATTGCTTTCAAAATTGAGCATTTTCAAAAATAAATAAAAAATAGAAGAAATTGTTTAAAAATTCTGAAATAATTCTACACAACTCCCAAATTATTATATTTTAAGATTATAATCAACTTCTTAAATTCCAACAATTTTTTAATGAGTTATAACTGTTTGTTGTTAAATACGCATTTTTTAATTGCTTTCAAAATTGAGCATTTTCAAAAATAAATAAAAAATAGAAGAAATTGTTTAAAAATTCTGAAATAATTCTACACAACTCCCAAATTATTATATTTTAAGAATATAATCAACTTCTTAAATTCCAACAATTTTTTAATGAGTTATAACTGTTTGTTGTTAAATACGCATTTTTTAAATGCGTTCAAAATTGAGCATTTTCTAAAATAAATAAAAAATAGTAGAAATTGTTTAAAAATTCTGAAATAATTCTACACAACTCCCAAATTATTATATTTTAAGAATATAATCAACTTCTTAAATTCCAACAATTTTTTAATGGGCTATAACTGTTTGTTGTTAAACAAGCATTTTTTAATTGCGTTCAAAATTGAGCATTTTCTAAAATAAATAAAAAATAGTAGAAATTGTTTAAAAATTCTGAAATAATTCTACACAACTCCCAAATTATTATATTTTAAGAATATAATCAACTTCTTAAATTCCAACAATTTTTTAATGAGTTATAACTGTTTGTTGTTAAATACGCATTTTTTAATTGCTTTCAAAATTGAGCATTTTCAAAAATAAATAAAAAATAGAAGAAATTGTTTAAAAATTCTGAAATAATTCTACACAACTCCCAAATTATTATATTTTAAGATTATAATCAACTTCTTAAATTCCAACAATTTTTTAATGAGTTATAACTGTTTGTTGTTAAATACGCATTTTTTAATTGCTTTCAAAATTGAGCATTTTCAAAAATAAATAAAAAATAGAAGAAATTGTTTAAAAATTCTGAAATAATTCTACACAACTCCCAAATTATTATATTTTAAGAATATAATCAACTTCTTAAATTCCAACAATTTTTTAATGAGTTATAACTGTTTGTTGTTAAATACGCATTTTTTAAATGCGTTCAAAATTGAGCATTTTCTAAAATAAATAAAAAATAGTAGAAATTGTTTAAAAATTCTGAAATAATTCTACACAACTCCCAAATTATTATATTTTAAGAATATAATCAACTTCTTAAATTCCAACAATTTTTTAATGGGCTATAACTGTTTGTTGTTAAACAAGCATTTTTTAATTGCGTTCAAAATTGAGCATTTTCTAAAATAAATAAAAAATAGTAGAAATTGTTTAAAAATTCTGAAATAATTCTACACAACTCCCAAATTATTATATTTTAAGAATATAATCAACTTCTTAAATTCCAACAATTTTTTAATGAGTTATAACTGTTTGTTGTTAAATACGCATTTTTTAATTGCGTTCAAAATTGAGCATTTTCAAAAATAAATAAAAAATAGAAGAAATTGTTTAAAAATTCTGAAATAATTCTACACAACTCCCAAATTATTATATTTTAAGATTATAATCAACTTCTTAAATTCAAACAATTTTTTAATGAGTTATAACTGTTTGGTGTTAAATAAGCATTTTTTAATTGCGTTCAAAATTGAGCATTTTCAAAAATAAATAAAAAATAGTAGAAATTGTTTAAAAATTCTGAAATAATTCCACACAACTCCCAAATTATTATATTTTAAGATTATAATCAACTTCTTAAATTCCAACAATTTTTTAATGAGTTATAACTGACCGTTGTTAATTAAGCATTTTTT
The DNA here is from genome assembly GCA_910593695.2 of Ocypus olens. NCBI lineage: Eukaryota > Metazoa > Arthropoda > Insecta > Coleoptera > Staphylinidae > Ocypus > Ocypus olens. The sequence goes on from OU343054.1 coordinate 45,275,429, forward strand.
AATTGCGTTCAAAATTGAGCATTTTCTAAAATAAATAAAAAATAGTAGAAATTGTTTTAAAATTCTGAAATAATTCTACACAACTCCCAAATTATTATATTTTAAGATTATAATCAACTTCTTAAATTCCAACAATTTTTTAATGGGTTATAACTGTAACTTTTTCGCCAGTTACTTTGGTCTAGGAAAATAAATCGTTGTTTCTTAAAAAAAGGAGGGGGGGGGGGGTATATTGTATAAGTGGCTCTAGCATCAACATGTTCCACGAGCCGCCACTGCCTGTGCCACGCATTCTAATAAATCTTTAAATATTTCGAAAACGGTAAACGATAGGTGCAGGGAATATTGAAGTACTTCACTTTATTTGTTCCCTGGAATTTAAAAATGACAAAAATACAGGGTATTCCATTAAAAAAAAACGTAACCTTGATGTTGATCTTTTTTATGGGACACCCTGTATAATTGGTATTAATTTTAAATTGTGCATACAACGATCCTAAGTCTATCTATTTGAAAAGAAGAACACGAAGGTAGCAGTGACGGTTCGCGGGGTTTTTTCTGGTACGGCCGAGGAACAAGAGGTGGAAATACAGATAGGTAGGGTCAGTTGCAGAGACGGCTGGCTGCGTGACCCCACCTATCTGTATTACCACCTCTTGTTCCTCGGCCGTACCAGAAAAAACCCCGCGAACCGTCACTGGAAGGTACATGGTTTTCCATAAAATGACCGCCACCCTGTATATGTCTCGGGAGAGAATACTATTTTCCCTCGGTGCGTTGTATCCCGAGGATTTTCGCAATTTGCACCTCAGGAAAAATCGCGAATTTCTCTCTACCATTTTGATCGCATTTTCGAGTGCGTGTCAGTAGTGCCAGATTTTGGTATTTCTCGTGTAACTAACTATAGTCTGTCCACGGTACACATAGAGTTGTAAAAACGCCCACAATCGCCATTTGTCTGATTTACACTATGTAAATTTATTTAAACAGAGCTAGTGGCGCCACCTGTTAGGAACAGTCCAAACTGTAAAAGTTTAGTTTTTGTCTTGGTTGTGCTCTGCATGTTGCTTAGTATATTGTTTTGTAGAACGTTTTTAGGAGGCTGAAATTTATTTGTCGATTGATGTATGTTATAAACGCTGGCCACACAAACACCTACAAATATATTAATATAGCCCATGGAACCAGTACATTTAAAAATTAAGAACGTACCTCCTGCATTTGCAGTGAATACCACATTTTCAACTTTGGTGTGTTCAGGATAATTTTGCCGACACACCTTAAAATTATTAAGTATAGATTCCTTGGTGGACACTGAAAAAAATGCTTCGCACGGCGTCGTTTTGATGGATGAAACAAGCAGAAAGGTACTCGATCGCAAACAGACGCTAACAGCTAACACAATACAATGAGGCAATCAGCTGACGATCGCGTCAACCATTTGCATTCGTACTGCGTGATTTGGACCCGCAATTTTTCGAATCGGCCAGTAAGAATGATGCGTTGGCGATTGTGGGCGTTTTTACAACTTTATGTGTACCGTGGACAGACTATAGTGACACTTTAGTTTGTGAGAGGGGCATGCGCTTTCCCTGCCATAATCTTTGTTTCCTTTTCTCCTTTAGGAGATGCAATGAAATGTTCGTACTTTGTCTTGCTTTCTGAAGGTTTTTGAGTTTTTGTACTTTGACCGCTTGTTAAGCATTCATCTGGCTTTGATGATTTGCAGAGTCGTAGGGTGGATATACACTAGAGCATTTTCTCGAGCATTTCTATGTAATGTAACGTTATAACGAATGGTACAATATAGGAAAATGCTCAGTTTCAAAAGCTGTCGTCAAAAGACGTCTGGTTCGTGAGGGTGATACACTAGAACATATCATAGAGCGGCTCGTTGTTCTGTTACTAGTAAATGCTCTAGTCTATACTCACCTTTAAACGTTCGGACGTAAAAATACGAAATAAATTAGCGAGATTATGCGAATCTTCACATCTCCTCGCTGTTAGCGTTTTTAGCAGCTAACTCTCTAGAGGAAACATAAGATGAAGAAATAATATTGTCCTCTGCGAGAAATTGCAAAAATTACAGAGGTATACTTTGATCAATCGAGCCTAGTTCCGACAACATTTTCATAGGTTTACTCACTCTACGATAAGTTAAATTAGACGCAATCATATGTGTACGTACGTCGTCCAAGGCGAGAAAACAGTTTTAAGTAACGACGCACCCGCAAAGATCCGTTGATCGAACTATATAAATCAATACTTACACTAGTTTTGTCGGACCAAAAAAGGAACTCAAAGATCCTTTGATCCAACTATATAAATCAATACTTACACAAGTTTTCTGGAACCAAAAAAGGAACTCAAGAAATGATCAGGTGTCGCAAAGGAAGTTGGATAATTGAATTGCAGTTGATAAGCCTGGAAAAGAAGGAGGAAGTTTATATGGAAAATTGTAAGCTAAGATTTGGTAAATAAATAAAAAATATAGCAGAATGCAAGGAACAAGATTTACACTTGGATCTGGTAGATGTATTTATACGTTAAGTTATAAATAAATGACAATAACACATTTTGACGTTAATAAACCTATGACGTTGACGTCATGTCAAGTGTACGTAGCAAAATTGTAAGCAGTAAAACTCGTGTGTAAAATTTATCGTGCGCAAAAAAAATCATCATGAAGGTCACGTTCTGCACGGATATGGAGGGCATCACTTCAAAAATATGCGAAATGAAGGGTTGGGTCCAGGTGGAACCCGGCGCCGACTGGAACGTCTACTGGTCGAGCACTCTGACCTGCCGAAGTCTTTTTAGTGTCGATAGTGGTTACAGAATGCACGAACATCAGTAAGAGAGTTAAGAGTATATTTGTTTATATATTTTCAAAGATTAGAATTAGAAATAAATTTGGACAGCATTTGAGATCAATTGCTACAAGGGTATAGTTGAATATAGCAGCGGCGGCTCGTGGATTTCCGTAAGGGAGGCAAAGACAAAGATGCGCTCGTGCTGCACTACTTACTCTTATAGAGGAAGCAAATATTCCGTTGCTTTTTCTTCCGTTGCCTCACCGTCGAACATCCACGAGCCGTTGCTGGAATATAGCCTAGATGACATTCAGGCAGTTTTTACCAGTGACGGCTCGCGGGTTTTTCTTTTGGTAGGGCCGAGGTAGAGGAGGTGGTAATACAGATCCTACCTATCTGTATTGCCACCTCTGCTACCTCGGCCGTACCAACAAAAAAAAAACCGTGAACCGTCACAGGTTGTTATTCCTATACAAAACGTTACGTTGCAATCGAATCATAGAGGAAGGTTAGTTATAAATATTCGCACATATTTGTAGCATGAAATATCAGGATTTGGGCTTGGAAAATGTGATATTGCGAAATATTGGAAAACACTCATATTTATTACTCCTTTTGCTGCGGCATATGATTTTCAAAAGCTTAACTGGTGGGCTGCAGAATTAGAACTTGCGTATAAATGCGTACGGCTGTTGCGGATATATTCGGACGCAGCATATAATTATTCGGTTTCCGCAACGATAAGGTTAAGCAGTGACGGTTCGCGGGGTTTTTTCTGGTACGGCCGAGGAACAAGAGGTGGTAATACAGATAGGTGCGGTCACGCAGGCATCCGTCTCTGCAACTGACCCTACCTATCTGTATTACCACCTCTTGTTCCTCGGCCGTACCAGGAAAAAAACCCCGCGAACCGTCACTGGGGTTAAGTAAAGGATGCTTTAATTCGCAGTATGTGCTAATATTTAAACCGGTTTAACGTATGGCCACTGACGGCTTGCGGGTTTCTTTTTGGTACGGCCGAGGTAGCAATACAGACATGGTCTGCACCTATACTTCGATCAATGGATCTTTGCGTGCACATCATATTTCGATAATATTTTCATGCGGTCACTTTAAATTAGACGCAATAATGTGCCTACGAATGTCGTCCAAGGTGAAAATACTCCGTTTTCGGCAATGACGCACACGCAAAGATTCGTTGACCAAAGTATATATACTCTGGCCGCACTATAAAGACGTCTGAGGTGATTAACGAAGGGTCGGAAGGGTCCCCCTCATCTGAAGTGATTGGATTTTGTTACTCCACACTCACAGATGTTTACAGTTTACTTGCTAGCTATTGGTGCCACTATCCAATTATCTTCATACATCAGTGGTTTTTTAAAGGTTACAGATTACCTCAGATGCCTTCATAGCGCGGCCAGACTTTATGCATTACTACCTCTGCTGTACGAAAAAAAAACGTGAGCCATCACTGCGCATGGCAATTAGCACAAGTTTAAATCAAGCTAAGTAATTGAATACTTCACGAAATTTTGCAACAATTCTTTAATTAATTCTAGGCTCATCAATCACTTTCCAAATTTTTACGAACTATCCCGAAAGGATTTACTAGTGAGGAACATAAAGCGCTACCGCAAGGACCTGCAACGCGAGGGCAACGTCCTGGCGGAGAGGGGAGACGCGAAGTACCTGTACCTGGACTTCATCCCCACCACTTTCGTCCTCCCCGCCGACTACAACCTCTTCGTCGAGGAATACCGAAAGTCCCCCCAGAGCACCTGGATAGTGAAACCGTGCGGGCGTTCGCAGGGCGCGGGAATTTTCCTCATCAACAAACTGTCGAAGCTGAAAAAGTGGTCCAGGGAGACGAAGAACATCTTCAAGCCGCAGCTCACCAAGGAGTGTTACGTCATCTCTAAGTATTTTAACGTTTCGAAGTTTTGAGGTGCAGCTATTCCAGGGTTGTAATTGTAGGTACATTACGAACCCGCTTTTGATCGGCGGTAAGAAATTCGATTTGCGTTTGTACGTCCTGGTGTCGTCGTTCAAGCCGTTGAAGGCCTACCTCTTCAAGCACGGGTTCTGCCGGTTTTGTACGGTCAAGTATGATTCTAGTGTCGGCGAGTTGGATAATATGTACGTGCATTTGACGAACGTTTCTGTGCAAAAACATGGTGTAAGTTTCACTTATACAGGGTGTAGAATTGGTTTACGCACCATAGTTCAAATATTGGCTCCCCAAATGATTTTAGAGAAAAAGTGTAAATATGTTTCTTGCAGAGAAAAAAATACTCCTTACTTATTTTTTTACTTTCCATACAAAGGGGAAATCAAGGAAATTAAAACTACTATTTTAACAAAAATAGGTGGTGCCTTGGAATTGCTGAAACAATAAGCCGTTGAACGTTAGCTGTCACGTTAATCACAAATTTAGGCGTATTTTAAGTAATTCCTTCCAGGCATGACACGTTTCCGCAAGTGTATTGATGCTGGAGGAGAGTATTTTGAAGAATTTTAAGCATTTGTACCGGTACGATCAATAAATATATTTTTTCCAGAGAATGCGCATTACTTTTATAATGGACCCTATACAGGGTGTAGTGGAACAAAACGGAACATAGGATTTTCAATGGTAATTTCTTTATATTGGAATATTATCTTCCCTGATAATTTTAGAGTAAACATATAAATATATTTTTTGTAGAGTAAACATTTCTGCATGCAGATGTTATTTATTTTTTTGCATTCATAAAAACCCCAAAATATAATAAAAATGATGTTTCACGAAAATAATGGTTGCTATGAAATTTAAAAAAATGAGGCGTAGTTGATCTGTTTGGTTTTTATGAATGAAAGTAGAAATAATAGCATGAATCTATGCAGAACATTTAATGGCACACATATGCCGCTCTTCACGAAAACTGCCACCACTTCTTAATTTACACTTTTTCTTGAATACAATACATTTCTAATGAAAAAACTAGTAAACAGTTATAGAGTATTCAATCCATTTGACAGAAGCCAACAGATCAACAGTGCATCTTTTTTTATTAATTTCAAGGCAACCAGTATTTTCGTGAAAATTACCATTTTTATTTTATTACATTTTGGGTTTTATATAAATGCAAAAAAATAAATAACAGCATGACTGCATGCAGAAATTTTTACTCTACAAAAAATATATGATAAGGGAAGATAATATTTCATTATAAAGAAATTAACATTGAAAATCCTATGTTCCGTTTTGTTCCACTACACTCTGTATATGATTACTATTAAAATTTGGCAATGCATCCAAAGATTTCAATTCCCTAATAAACCGGAATGTTAATGAAGAAGTCAGGTTTTTGCGGTGATGCCGGAGGCTTCCTTGGGAAATTAGTCACTGTAGGAGCCCATGTATAACAACAATTTAAAAATTTTCAAAAATTATAAATATACACAACAGTGACGGCTCGCGGAGTGACTCATGGTAGCAGAGGTGGTAATACTATCTGCATTACTACCGTCCCATGACTCCCGACACAAGTAGCATTTTTAATCGACTGTTGATAACACAGCTTGAGATAGTTGTTGATGAAAGAACTTTCAAAGTAATCTGCTGTTTTTGTAATAATATAATAAAACACTTTTACTTTGTTGGTATAACACAAATTTTATTTTATTGTTGACTATAGTTTCGGCAACTCAACTTGCCATTAACAAAACACTTTATGTTTTGTTAATGGCAAGTTGAGTTGCCGAAACTGTAGTCAACAATAAAATAAAATTTGTGTTATACCAACAAAGTAAAAGTGTTTTATTATATTTACAACATGTATAACGAAGTAGAAGCCTCCTCCATAAACAATACTGTTGTTTTTGTTTCAGGGCGAGTACAACTCGATCCACGGTGGTAAATTGAGTGTGCAAAACCTTCGGCTTTATTTGGAGAGCACGAGAGGCAAGGAGGTGACCGAGAAGCTGTTCGATCAAATCAGTTGGGTGATCATTCACTCTTTGAAAGCCGTGCAGCCGGTTATCGCTTCCGATAGGCATTGTTTCGAGTGTTACGGATACGATATCATAATAGATAACAAGCTGAAGCCGTGGCTCATAGAGGTATGTAATAGTATATTATTAAACGAGTGAGAAAGTTGGTCATTGCCACGAGGGTGAAGTTTGTAATTCACCCGAGTGGCAATGGCCAACTTGTTCACGAGTTTAATACTACACTTTTTCGCATCATATTAAATAATTACCTAAAGATTTTCACTGTTTGTATTAAATTATAACGAATAATTTTTCTATTTGGAAATTGCGGCAGTTCGCTGACAAAAAACGAATCGTAACCATAGTAACAACTAAACTGTTGGGCAATGAAACCGCTATCATTTGATTGGACGTCACCTGTTGGGTAATGAAACCGCCATCATTTGATTGGACGTCGCCTGTTGGGCAATGAAATTGCTATCATTTGATTGGATGTCACCTGTGGAGAAAATGATTCGGCCGAATAATGGACAACTTTCTCAATCAAAAACGATTTAACAACGTTTATATTATTTAATAAGATCCGAAAAAATAATTTGTTGATGAGGGTCTTACGGGTCTTTGACATATTGGTTGTACTTTGCCATCATCACTATCGTTTTATAATTTGTTATTGTCTTCATCATCTTCACATCATAATTCGCTATAATCAGTAATTTAAGCATCACTAGCAACTTCTTTACAAAATTGCTCATTTTCATCAGAACTTTCGTTATTTATCATCGTCATACATTTTTTATTTCCAACATTATGGAAGAAACATGTTAGAACAGAGGTCGCCAAAGTGGTCTATATAGAGCCCCAGGGGTCTATTTAACAAAAGTAGGGGTCGATATGAACCAGGGGGTCAAATCGGAATCGGGGGGTCGGTTGGGGGTCGATGGAAAAACAAGTGTAAAAAAATAGAAAAAAATAATTTCTCGGAGAGGAACACTTGGATTAGTTCTCTTGTAAGTATAGAAATAAATGAAATGTGGAGTTTCGAGGGGAATTAAAATTAAAATTGACCAATTTCACACACAGTACCTAACCTAATAGATAGTTTTATTTTAATCAACTAAAAATTACTTTTATAGGGGTCGATGGAGATTTCGAAAAATTATATAGGGGTCGATGATCAAAAAAGTTTGGCGACCTCTGTGTTAGAATAATCGTATTTGCTTTTCTCAATTGCCACTAACAGGCGCGGGCAAATTACTACTCCCTCCGTCCCAAATTATGGTATACATTTCTTTAGAATTCTTTGATTATTGAAGTTTAATAAATTTAACGGGTTTCAATCTTGAAACCAATGCTATACCTGATATTTAAATAGTAGGCTGCGCTCAAAACAAATTTTGACAGTTCGTCATAATTAGTTAAAGAAAGAGCAAAACACATCAAATCAAAATCACACCCCACAAATATGCGAGATAGGATTACAATAAATCAAAATAGTGGTGTATATGTCAGAAGAGACTGAAAAACCGAGCAACTGTATTGTGATGAGTGCTATGGAATTTTACATTTCTTACTGCAGCATAAAGTAGGGAACAAACTGAGCCGCAGTGCTATTAACGAGGCTGCAACCAAATTCAACGTTACTCGATTTAGTGCGTGCCGTATTTGGCAAAGGGTTAAATAGCAATATGGATAAGGGATCTCTTTGTGCAGATGTTTCGCCTAAGAAAAAAGAAAAATGTGGTCGAAAACGCAAAAACTACTCGGAAAATTTGAGATTCCGAGATCCACTCTATTTTGCATATTTAAAGAAGGCACACAGTACAAACGAATAGCATCAACAGGGAAACCATTGCTAAGAGAACAAAACAAATTAGCTCGAATAAAATTTTGATTATCAAACAGTACTTTGACGGAACGGTCAGAATTTGGCCCTTTGTTTATCAAGAGCAGGCCAAACAAAACAGCAAGAACCGAGAATATAAGTAATATGAATTCATTTGATAAGGGATACCTTAATTTGGGACAAAATAAAAACAAAAATGTATACCATAACACGGGACAGAGTGAGTACTATATATCAGCTGTCACGTAGTACGATGATCAAAGCCTATCTAGTATCACTCTGTAAACAATAGCTATGTATCGTTCAAACGACCTCAGTTGGACTCAACGCAATACTCGAGCATCATGTGGCACTGATAACTCTCAACCAGTTGAACATAGCTTTAACTCGTATGTCGAGTCAAAATCGTCAACCGTCACAAGGTTTTAAAAATATGAAAACAATCGCCATCGACTGGAAACTTTTCAAATTTACTCAAACTAGATTCTCCTTTATAATTCAATCAAAAATTTGAAACAGCCTTTCCCAAGATTTTTTCGTTATATTGTCTCAAACTTTAAACACTGTTTTCTGGTAATTTGTATTTAATTTTATAATTAAGGAACCAAAAAATCATTGCAAAATTAAACAGGCAGATAGTGGGTGCCCCTATCTGGCAATCCAATCAACAGATTTTACAAATTATCCAATTAAAGAAATTCTGATGATGTGTGTATGATAAAGGGCAAAAAAAAAATCATTTAATCAAAACAATGCTCTGCAGTTAGAGCAAAATGTGAACGATGATTGGCGGGTGGTCCTTCTCCCATATTATATTTTTATATTTAAAAAAATGCATTAACAATTTTTTTACTTTTAATTTACTTATTCACACACATGAAACCCTTGCTTGTGGTTCTACTGGTTGCATTTTAAGACGATGCTCACCCACCATCCTTCAATTTCATTTTAATTCAAACTACACACGACGTCAAAAAATAGCGCCACTCGAAAAATCGCGAAAAAACTCGATTTTTCAAACCGTCGTAACTTGGTTCAATTTGGTCAAAAATCGATGAATCTTTCAGTTTGGGAAAGATTCAAGTTTTATCTTTAAGAATGTGTAGTTGATTTTGACCCCAAGTCCAACCCACCCCCCGTAACAAAGGGTTAATAAACGTTTTAGGGCAGTCAGAGGTTTTTCATTAAATTGTATCATCAGGCTATACAGGAACAGCATGCGCCCTCCAGCATCAGGAACGATCCTCTTGCACCTACTACAGTCCAGAAGGAATCGGCACAATTCACGATCCAACCTGTATTTGTAATATTATCGTGTACAAAGTTGTGTTCTTCGTTTTTGACATCTCATTCTGAGCCCTACGATATGATATTATTTACTTTTCATCATTATTTTTCCTTTTACTTCAAATTGTTGATTCGTGTGTTTTTTTTTATTTGGTAGGTGAATGCATCCCCTTCGTTATCGTCCACTACTGTTAATGACAGGATTTTGAAACACAAACTGGTGGCTAACATATTTTCCGTCGTGATTCCTGCATCGGGTTATCCTGAGTAAGTATTTTTTTTTTTTATTGCGTCGGATGATGGTATTTAAATGCAGCACTTGTACAGACTTTGCGGCCTAACATAAAGAGTTTATTAAGAATGTTTTTCAAAATAGTTCTATTTAACATCTCCAAACATGTTGTATTTTGCATGTTTCATATGTTTTCTTTAATCGGGACAAAATGTTATGGACCGATTAACCCAGATTTGCCTATAGTTCTATATGTAGGACGGAAATTTCCTCCTAAAATTATATCTGGAACATTGTCAGCGCCGCCATCTATCATTTTTTTTTCCAATAAGTAAGTTAAGCTAGAGATGAGTAGAGAGATTTACAACGGAATACAAACGGGCGAGCCGGTTTCTTTCATCTATATTATGGTGCAAATGAGAGAGGAGAAGATTTTAGAGAGAGAACGCGGCCATCTAGGCACACCATGTAATTTTTGCGCCATGATCCATATGTTAGCGACACCTAATAGGCGACAATCCAAAACAGGTAACCAAAACAATCATGTGATCTTATTAATGTGTCAACGTCAATCTATTCATCGGCTTAAAGACGCTCGTGGAGCAAGAGAGAAACTCTTTGGGAAGAAAATTTTAGCGGGCATTGTAAGGGATGGCGTAAGAGAGGAAGACTTATGGTAAAAATTGAGTGGAGTAAGATCACATGACTGTTTCGGTTACCCGTTTCAGATTTTCTCCTATTAGGTGTCGCTAGCGTAGGGACAAAAAAGTCAGTGCGCCTGTTTGCATAGGCGTTAGCTGTCTCTACTCATCTCTAGTTAAGCAGAATCAACTGTACATGAAACACAAATCTGAAACGGGTAACCGAAACAGTCATGTGATCTTACCCCACTCAATTTTTACCATAAGTCTTCCTCTCTTACACACCATCCCTTACCACACCCGCTAAAATTTTCTTCCCGAAGAGTTCTCTCTTGCTGCACGAGTGTCTTTAGGCCGATGAATAGATTGACGTTGACGTATTAATAAGATCACATGACTGTTACGGTTACCCGTTTCAGATTTTCTCCCATTAGGTGTCGCTAGCGAAGGGACGAAAAAGTCAGTGCGCCTGTTTGCATAGGCGTTAGCTGTCTCTACTCATCTCTGATTAAGCAGAATCAATTGTACATGGAACACAGTTAGAATTGTAGGACTAGCATCATCAGTTTTTGTTTACAGTAAGAGTGAGGAAGGCAAAGCTTTCGTTCATGCGAATTCAAGTGAACAAAAGCGGCCTTACTCTCGAGTCCTGTATTTGGTTTCATTCGATACCTCCCCAGAAAGTCTGTAACTTTGTGATTAATTAATTTCTCACTTAACCCGTGGTGAAACATAATTATATAATTTGATTAATGAAAACACTTGATTTTGTTTCACTGCTTTTATTTGTCTCTCCGACTAGTTTCGACCTTAGGTCATTCTCAAGGAGAAATTGACAATGACCTAAACAAAACCAAGTGTTTTAATTAATCAAACTGTAACTTTGTATTAAAAATTATAAATAAAAATAAATTACACGTTTGGAGTGATTTGTTGCTATGAAAAAACAAAACCAAAATAAATAAAGTTTTGTAATTGCTTGCAAATTGTGAAAATAAAAATATGTTCCTGTTGATATCCTGGAAGTCGCAAATGCCGCAAAGTACCAAATGTTGGCTAAAAAATCAAAATCACGTTATCAGAAAGAATTGGAAAAATGTACACAATGATCATTATGCGTGACTAAAAACTAGTGAAGCGAACGAAAGAGGAACTTTCACTCACTTTCTGGCGAGGTATTGAACGAAACATTATTTATCCTTTAATCGGTATTGATTTACGGTTACGTGACATTGCCGGTTAATTAATTTCAGTTCCAGATGGAACAAGGTTCCATCCCCGGAAGCGATGAAGGACTTCGAGCTCCTGATCGACGAGGACCTAATCAACCACGGGGAGGACGGAGAGGGCGGCGACAGGTACAAGTACTCGAGCCAGTACCGTTGGAAATAAGTGTACCGAATAATAAAGAAATAGCGAGACATTTATTTATAGACATTCTTTAAAATATCTTTAACAATAAATTGATAAAAATATTTGCCCTACATCTCTCGGATATACTGTATATAATGTTATGAGGTACACAATTTTTTTTTATTACTATCACACATACATCGTCTGCACGTTTAGTTCCAATTAAAGTAAACCCACGCGGAGCCTGGAGAATTTTTCGGGGGTTTTAACCGAGATGCAAAACTAATTGAGGCGTTGATTTCATAAACAGCGCATGTCCAATGTTTTTGCGGCATCTGGTGGAGTATTTTGCAAGCTATCTGATGGTGGACGTTGTTCATTTCTGTGGCTGTTTGCCAAAAACGGCTCGTGGATGTTCGGCAGTGAGGCAGCGGATGAAAATTTGACCGAAAAAGCAACGTAATCTTTGCTTCCTCTATTAGAGTAAGTTGTGCAGCACGAGCGGCATCTTTGCCTTTGCCTCACCTACGCAAATCTATGAGACGCCGCTGGATCTGTCCATTTCTTGTACTTTTCAGGAGAACGAAAGAAAATTTCTATTCAACCGGAAAATCATAATTTAAGAAATTTCAAGTTTGGTTTTTAAATTAAGATTTGGATAATTGTCTACTTTCGTTTACATATAATTATAATTAACCCTTTTAACACGTTCGCTGCCACCGACGCGCTAGTGCGTCCGACTTTATAATTGCGTAAATGCAATCCCAATTGCGGTGGCAGCGAACGTGTTAAGCCAACATTTAAATTTTAAAGTACAAAAAAATAACGCAATAACATATCTGCTTTTGGCAAACGGCTACAGATTTAAAAACCACACATGCACAAAGTTACAATGCTTTAAATTCTAGCTCCTTCGGCAACAACCGCATAAGTCCACATCATTTCTGATAAAAACAGCACTTGTTCGAGACATGAATGTTGTTTGATAGCAAAAAAAAACGAATGGATGTGGACAGCCAGAAGTAGAAAACGATAACAGCAGTGGAAAAAAAAGAGTTTCGATTTTCTCAAAACTTCATTTTTACAAATGCCGTTTATGAAATCAACGCCTTAATTTTAGCGCGGGCTCCGCATGAACTCTCCAAGTTATAATCCTCTCAGTGAAACGTAACAATATAAAATTAAATAACAGATTGGGCTAATAACAATACATTTCTATACTCTCCCACCCTGAAACAAATTAATTAAGCCAAGTTTTGCGCGCGAAAGATATATGCACAGTCATGTATATAGGTTTGAAATACATCCATCAGAAACACCTATTGGTTATTATCACAAAATCGTGAACATTTATACATTCAAGGCACCGTGTATATAGTGTATACCATAACTACTCATGTTTTTCTTTTTTTTTTTTTAGTTTTATTTATATACAGATTGTATTATTTGACACATTGGATCATCATCATCAATTTATTTACTTAAACACTTAAGGCGCTCGAGAGATAACATTCCAGGTAATAATAAATTGAACTAAAGGAACCGAGTGTTTTGTAACTACAATGCCAAGGTATAGCGCACTTAGATTCCAGGCGGCTTGGGGATGTTGGTGTCGTACGCTCTGATCACGTCCGTCTGCGAGACGGAGCCGCCCTCCTCTTGGGAGAAGGCGAAGCCATCTGGACGGCGCAAAAATTTATTATTATCACACGAATCTCACCAACTAAACTGATTATATACAACATGCTGTTGGGTGGAATGTATGATTCTTTTTTTTATTCGAATGGGTGTTATGTCGGCCATAATCAGCGTGCAGTGTCAGCAAGCGGGACTTACGCGACAGCTCCACCTCCAGCTCGGCCCTGGTGTGCGACCGCCTCGAGAACACACTGCGGACGTTTTTCAGCAGACGGGCAGTTTCCGACAGTCTGGAAGCAGGAGACTCCAGCTGTTGACTGTTAGGGGGGCAGTGTTATAGCGACGCATTATTTATCCTGATGCATGCGCGTGCCACAAGCCCACTACCAGTAAACTCAAAACTTAAAAAAGCGTGCGCCAATAGTACGGAAAGAATCCGTGAGTCTAGATACCGTGCGGCATGCGGATGATGTAAGTTGCGAAAAACTAGGATACTTACAAATTGCGAACCTCTCCAGAGCATGCATTGGTCTTGCAAAAACAATGACACATTAATACCAACATGACGGATACGGGAAATCATAAATTGTAAAATGGTTTCATCAAACAAAACGGGAAAACACCGACATGCATCGAAAACAGTTCTACTTGTACTAGAGTAATAAACGAAACAATTAAGTAAGTTGTGCGTCTGTTTCCAGTTATTATTTATTTTGTTAATACTGTTTTTTTTTAAGTACTTTTAATTATCACTATTAATATAACGAAAAGCGAACATTTTGTGGATGTTACAGATGAACTTCAACTTGCAATTTTTTTTTCTTACAAATTTATCACGACAGGATTTTCTAACCCTGCAAGTTTAATCAAGATTAAGACTTAATTTTGCATTCACATATTCAGGCAGTGACGGTTCGCGGGTTTTTTTCTGGTACGGCCGAGGAACAAGAGGTGGTAATACAGATAGGTGCGGTCACTGAAACTGACCCTACCTATCTGTATTACCCGCAAACCGTCACTGTATGGCTATATTTCGTCTTTATTAAATTTATTTAATCAAGGCATTAAACATTCTCAATTACCAATTATCAAAAATTTGATTTTGTCAATTGCATAATTAAAGTAATAAAAAATATTTATTTTTGCATTTCTATAAAGAAAAAAAGTTGCAAGTTTCAATTGTGTAAATCTAAACGAGAACTACATTTTTGCATAAATTATTCAATGAAACAATGATGATTTCATTATGAAATTTGGGCCGGCCCTTTTCGGACACGTGTATCGCACTGCATCCACACCAAGATAACAAAATAGGATCACCTTGTTTTAAAATAGATGGCGATAACCGTGTTTGAAAACAGATGGCGATAACGTTACAATTTTAAAAGTGAATGCAGTATGTTATCGCACATAAGTTTTCAACACTAACAGTGAATGCTGTACCCCAGTTAACAGACTTGTATCAGTAACATATCTAAGCAAGCTCAAACTGAGAACAAGTACTTGTTTGAGCTTGCTTAGATATGTTACTGATAAGTGTGCTAACTGGGACATTATCACAATAGTATAAGATAGATTTTGAGGTCTGAATTAAAGGGTATGGAAGATGGACATGCAATTTCTGTAAGGTGGCACATCCTGTTAAAATACAAGAGACATTTGTTGTGTGAAGTTGCCCAACAAGATCATGTTGTCGATATCTCATGTGTTGGCTGGAAAGATAACAAAACCATTCGTCGTACGGAGGAACACTTCCAATGACAAAGATTTAACTAAAAACTTGCACAATTTTTGTGACAAAGGTTAGCGTACCAACAACAGTTTCATTGTTTCTTCGTTCTAATTGGGAAATTTTACAGGAAGAAAATGATGTAAAATTCATCCGTTCACCATCCAAATCATAAGTCGATTGTGGTAATTAACCCAGATATCTCTACAGTTCTATACAGGGTGTCTATGCTAACAAGGGCGTTCCCTGCCAACTAGTCTAGGGGGGGTAATTAAAAAAAAAATATATATATTTTTTTTATGAAATATTTGAGGAAAATTAAAAATTACTCCTAGCAACACTACTACCACGACACTCCAGTGCAGGAGATAGAATCTATCCTTTTCCAACGTTTTAAAGCGTTGGAAAAATTTAACGGTTATATTATTTGTTTGGAATATGGAATATCGGTACTTTTTAACAATGAAAATTTATAAGCGAAAAATTCTTAGGGGGGTAATTACCCGATTACCTCCCCTTTTGAAACCGCCACTGTATGTTAAACCATTCGTTTATTTCACATGAGGAAAACTGATTCAACCGCGTGAGTTTTTTTCAAATTTTTAGTACAAAACTTTTAAGGAAAGATTTAGTGTACACACCCTGACTATTTTTAAGTTCCTCTTAAAATTATAGAATATCGTCAGCGCCATCTATCATTATTTTATTCTAATAAGTTATTATTCATCGACATTTGACAAGAAGCGAGAAATAACCTCTCCATGTATTTAAATCTTAATTACTTGATTTAGAGAAACGTATCATTTACTTTCCTTTAATTGAAATCTCAGGCAAATGTGGGTTAATTAACACAAAAAGAAAACGGTTCCACGCGAGCCTCAGGAACGGTGCAATTTAACTAATTTAAGAATCTTCCAATTTTTTTTGTCAACACCTCGACTAACTGTTGGTGAATGCCCGCAAGGGGCAAATAGGCAGAAACCACCCACATGAGATTTGCCGAGTTTTGAGCAGATGTAGCTTGTTGTTTGTACAGGGTCCAGCAGGGATGAACGGGGGTGCCAAGCAAGGTGGGGCGAACCTAATGTTTTCGGAATAGGTCGTATCTACTCGTCACGAGATGCCATTTTAGTTACCATGGAGCCGTGGTCGAACATCGTGTGTTTCTTTATAACACTTTCGTTGAAACGGGTCGCTCTGTCATACAAACACAGAGACGATTCCGAAATCATTTTAACGTTGGCCGTCACGGTCGTGTTCCAAAGTTTGAAACGATCATGAAGTGAACTAGATCTGTGAGACCTGGAACTGCGCGAGGAGGTAATCATTTGTCAGGGGGTGGTTAATAAACAAAACTTCCGCTACTGGGCCTCTGAAAACCCGCAACAGCTCCATGAACGACCTCTCCACAGCGAAAAGGTAACTGTTTGGTGTGGCATTAGTCGAAACTTCATTATTGGTCCGTACTTTTTTCGTGAAAACGGTCGGACCGTCACTATCAACACAGATGTTTTTTTTACAGATTATTTTCTGCCAGAACTGAGAAGACGACGTGTCAACCTGAATACTGTATGGTTTCAACAAGATGGGGCTACTTGCCATACATCAAGAGCAACAATGAGTTTTTTAAGGAACACATTCCCTGGAAGTCTGATTTCATTGCGAGATGTGGAGTAGCCCCCTCGATCACCGTACCTCTCACCATGTGATTACTTTTTATGGGGCTATCTCAAAGCACAAGTGTACATAAACAAACCACGTACACTCGAAGCCCTAACTGAGACAATAACCCAAGAGATTCGTGCAGTTCCACGTCAAATGCTTCGGAGGAGAATGCAGAACTTCTCACAACGTCTTCAAGAGTGTTTCGCCAAAAATGGACGGCACTTGACTGACGTTATCTTCATCAGATTAATGTGCCATGCGAGCGCCAATTGTTTGATGAAAACTTTCTCAACTTTAAGATTGTACGATTTGATGACTTTTGTTTCAACAAAAAAAAATAATTATGGTTTAAATTTCATACTTCGTTGCTATAATTAGAAATTAATAATTAAATTAATAACCAAATTGCATACTAAAAAATCAAGTAATGTTCGATTAGTTTCCAAAAATTTATGCAAAAATGTTTCCCTTTAGAAAAATTAGTATCGAGCGTACAACAAAACTGAAGTTGGCGTTAAAAATCTCGAGTCGTGTCTGCACTAAAATCACAGGCGTGAAATGCTGGTTGCGGTTAAACGATGACATGTCCGATATAATTAGGGGTTATTAACCACTTCGCACCCATGCTGCTTTGATAATCCCTGTCACAAACTTATTCCTTTATGCAAATAAATAAATATAAAAAAATATTCTATAGATGGATGAAAAAAAAATTTCTGATCTGGGCGTGAAGAGGTTAACATCCAGTACATTACGCGTGCACCTGTGATCTTAGCTCAGACATGACTTTAGATTTCCAGCACCAATTTCGTCATCGATTTTTGTTGTGCGCTCGTTATATAAATAATATGTACACCTAATAGCTGCCACCGATTAAAAGAAATGCAATTGTTTGCCTCAGCACCACCCAATGAAAAACCTTAAGTGACGGCTAGCTTTAGTAATAATGAATCAGTTTTATGTGCACTTGTAGGACAAAAAAATTATCACACCCAAATTATTAAAACAAGCCGTCGATGCTAAACACTACAATAAGTAAACTTATTACAAAAATATCATCTCTATACATTTATAAAAAAAAATAAAAATTGTTCCCATACATATCACCGCAATATTTACACCAGCTTAAAAAAAAAACATAATCGAATGTAAATTTTTGTACTCCGTATTTATAAATATATAAAAAAAGAAAATTAATTTGTGCTTGACTTGTGCGCGAAACTCTACATTGATCACACCGAGTTTTCACGTAAATAAAGGTCTGGCATCCCCCACTCCCTCTCATTCTCACTAATGCCATCTATGTGCGTGTAAACTCATCATCCGGTCAAAACTCTACGTGTTTACGGATTACTCATCCGGGAAATCCTCCTCCGTCCTCAAATGTGGATATGTCCTCCGTTAATAGCGGGCGCAATGACGTTTTTAGTAGAGCACCATTTTAGGCCAACAACAGTCCCATAACTAAATCAGTTAAAAAACGGATCTCATGTCACAAAAAAAAAAACAAAACGAAAAAAAAACCACACTCACACAGGCTGTTATAATTGATTTTTTTAAATATTTTTTTTTTAATTAGGGGTTAGTAGGTGCGGCATGCAAGGTTCGGGCCGTTTCAAGACTTCCATGCAGAACGACAAGACAGTAAAAGTAGGCGAGGTTTACGTGTAAATCAAAGCACAGTCGGTTTTTCGGGGGTAAGCGATGTTTTAAGTGAACTTACGAGGTTTTCGAGTCCCTGCTCAGCTCCAGCGGATCGAGATGGCGGATCTCGCTCTCGCGCATGAAATCCGTGTCCGATTTATGCACCGTTCCAAGAATCCTATAGAAAAAATTACGTTCTGACTCTACACTTAACTAATCAACTGATGCAATTATTTGATTGATGATGGTGACGAAATTTTACCAGATTATTTTAATACCTTTCAATAATTATAAATATTACCCGACAAAAAAAAATGAATAATTTACCTATTTATAAATCATTTGTAATAGTAGATTATTTTCCTTGAGAAAAAATAGCATTTCCTCGAGATATACTATTATTTTCACAAACGGAATATTTTAAAAGTAAAACGTTCGTTTCTAAAACCTAACCTACAAAAAAAAACGCTGTCAGCCGTAATGGTTAAAATAAATAATGGAACCTCGCATGATCATTTCTCTCCCTAGGGAGAGAAATGTTACTTCTCTCGCGATTTCGACTTTCTCTCCCACTTGTGAAAAAAATCAATCATTAAAATAGTCTAAATACTCTAAGAATCAATTTAGTTTTACAACTGAATGTATTTTTTTAACACATATTACAAGGTTATTAAGTGTTGGTATTTCTCTTAAACGAATCAAAATTTCACTCACGTTATAATAAAACCGGTTAAATTTTAACCCTATACACTTTCGCAGAGGGGAATATGTCTGAAATCCTTTTTATCTTGGGTTCGATGGCGTGCAAAAAACGAGGGCCATAGGGTTTCCGAGGGATAAGGTCTTGAAAGCATACAGGGATAATCCTGAAAGAGAAGGGGTGATCATGGAATACGGTGCGGGGATCGCGGGACAAGCATTTTAGAGTCCTCGGTACTCACACTTTAGCTGCAAAATCTGGTATGATCGCGATTATTGGGATAAGTATGAAGCCCAGCCAGAAGACGGCGGAGGAGAAGAGCATTATGTACATTCCGGTCATTACATTACCAATGGGGACGGTGGGCCAGAAATTGCTGAAAGAAAATTGTTTTCATAAATACAAACTTTTTAAATAGTATCAATTGTCAGTGAATTGCACCATAAGAGAAGGCCAACATTTTAAAATCTTTCTTACGTCCTTTTCATCTTGCGCAATCTCCAGCAATGCAATCGAAATTTTCCCATATAATTTATAGTATTGATTTTATTATTTTTGAGCAATTCCATCGAATAAGCATTTTCTTTAGATTTTTTTGTTGTTCGACAACTTAAAATGAAAAACAAATCTTCAAAATAATTCTAAAACTACGTACTTTAGGAGTATGGTTGTATAATACTCTTTTCGCCTGCCTCTACCGAAACCATATATTTCGGCCATGAAAATCGGGCCGAAACTACAATTTAGCGTATCTAGAGCCAAAAAATAATATGCATAATCTAGACAACCTTCCGCGGAATATGAGTAGGCTATGCAAAAATCTGACAGTGACAGTTCAATGGTGCGCGATATAAAATTTCTTGAAACACTGTTTTTACTTAAGGCAGGCGAAAAAATATCGAGTGTAACTCATGCCGAAATGCTTTAGCAACCCTTCATTTTTAGCAGCGGGTTGCTAAAGCCTATTTTCGGCCTTTGATACATTATATACTATGCTGTAGTAAATTTTCCTACCAATTATGTTATGTAATAAAAAATGGGTCATTACATTTAAAAACATTGAATTACGAGATATTTAAGAGGGCACTTGGATATTAACATTTTAGGAACAATTATTGTCAAAATTGACAGTTTTCAATTATTTGACTCATAGAGTCTTCTAGGTATAATATTTTTATCTTATTCTTAAGAGAAATTACAGACAGATTTCAAGCTGCCTTTTAACCTCTTCAGGGACAGAAACACATTTGTGTACGTTTTAAAAAATGACGAACACATTTCAAACAAATTTGATTTAGCTCAATACTGCCTTCTCATGTCAAGCTCTGAAAGCTGCTACAGTTGCACATTTTCATGCAAATACCTTCTGTGCAGTTCTACGGGCGAGATATCAATTGTTTCTTAAAGGATGTGAAACTTCAAAATTAATTTGTCCCTGAAGTTAAAAGCAAAATTTTAGAAATAATTAATTTTCTTGAAAACCAAAAGAGAAGTGTCCTACAAAATATGTTGCAATTTAAACTGGGAATCCAAAAATATAACATCATACAGGGTGTTCCATTTAAAATAACAAATTTGATGCTAGTTCTATAGTTATAAGTTATAACTGGTTCAACGGTGTGACGAGGATCTTTTTCAAATTTGTAATCAAACTTTTAACGAACGGTTTAGCGTAGACACCCTGTATGTCTAACGTTATATATCGTCCGAACCATCATTATAAGATGCTCCGAGTTTTTCTGTTATAATTAAATTATGAAAGCCTAGTGTATTAATTTTCAAAGAGAAAATACAATTGCTTTACCTGTAAATGGTGATGAAAATAAACCACAGGGCGATGGATCCCCAGATGGCGCAGTGGGTGGGCCACACCCATGAATTCGTCACCAATCCGGCTTTTAGGCAGACAGTTACCACCACAAACTGAAATCACACAAGAAACAAAACGGATTTCAGAAATTTAATCAAAGCAGTGAAACAAAACCAAGTGTTTTAATTAATCAGATATCAGATTATATAATTATGTTTCACCACGGGTTAAGTGAGAAATTAATTAATCATATTTAATCAACTCTCTGTATTGTAATAAGATTATGGTTCCAATTGACCCGGTTATTTATATTTATGAACAGTACAACCATAATTTTTGTAAGTATAGAGGGTGTCCCAGACCATCCGTATCAGGCTTTTCTTGACGTTACTAAATACAGGGTGTGCCATTTGAAAAAACAAAGTAATTCAACTTTATAAGTTGGGTTTTTCTACCGCATTTTTTTTATCACCCTGTATAATTTTTTATATGAAATTATGGTTGGCTCTATAGTTCGAACCTTCAAGAAAATAATTGAAATGATTTTAATCGTTCAACGTCAATCACTGGGGCAAAAATAAAATTTCACCCAGACCATGCATTTCTTCAAATATTTCGAAAACGGCAAACAATAGGTATAGGGAGTATTGAAGTAACTCACCTTTATTTGCTTCATATAATTCAAAAATGACAAAAAAAACAGGGTGTTCCATTAAAAAAAACATAAGTTTGGTCTGTAACTTTGTTATGAGACACCCCGTATAAATTTAAATATTTTTAGGGCGTGTAGATCACTATTATACACAACTTTTGTATAAAACATTTTTCGAAATTTTGAAAAATAAGCACGTGATTGACCTTTCCCAGAGCTCTGAAACACCCTGTAGTGACGAAAATTATTATCATAGTCATTTACAGCAACAGTAAAAAATGAAAAGAATATTACAGTATATTACGGTTTACACCAAAAAGTTAATATTCTGTAAAACATGCTGAAGGACTTATTATCTTAAAGAATAAATATTATTGTTTGACTATCTTACGGTATAAACAAAATTTCCCAAGACGAGATATCCTCCATCCTTCCCCGACATCCAGAAAATATCGTTCATACAAACGAACAGCGGCAACCAGAACAGAATGGCCGAATGCACCATCCCGTTGATGACCCACACCCAGAACACCTTAACGTTAAACAGCTGCCCGTTCTGGGACGGCTTGTAGAGGCACGGGTGCGCCATCATGGTCTCGGCGCTGCAGGCCTTATCGAACAACCCCATCGCCAGCGGTGGTAAAGCCGTAAAGATGACGTTATACAAACCGATGGACCACCTCTCGAAGATGATCTGCCCCGACCAGCCCGAGTAAATGGCGAACCACAGCTCGATGACGTACAAGCAGATGTTCTTGTAGAAACTGTACAGGATCAGCTTGCACATCCTCGAGTAGTTCCAGGCGCCGTGCACCAGGAGGAGCCGCAGCAGGAAACGGAACTGGGCTATGCTGTAGTCCGAGGCGCAGGCCGCCTGCAGCCCCTCGACCCCGGATATGCCGACGCCGACGTGCGCCTTCTGGATCATGGCCACGTCGTTCGCCCCGTCCCCGATCGCCAGGGTGACGGACTTCGTGTACTTGGTGATGTACTCGACGACCTCCGCCTTTTGTATGGGGGAGACGCGGCAGCAAATCACAACCTTACAAGATATGCACAGTTTTAGGAAGTCCGCCCTCAGGTCACAGCTCAGGGTGTACTTAAGCGTCTTCCCGTCCACGATTAAAGCTATTTCGTTTTGTTTGCCCAGGTTGCCTCCCAGCTCGGCGTGCTGCTGCAGGATTGTATCGCGGGCAGCCTGTAAATGATAAATAAAAACGTGATATGTCTGATGATTTCTTTCTCTGAAGTTTTAAATTTTTGATTTAATCATTAAAACTAATCTGGAGGTTGCAGGTTCAATTCCTGTCGGAGGCATGTTCACACTTTTGATTCAGCTATATACGGAGAATCTTCGTTTATTATTTATTTAATTATGTTAACACGTTGACTGCCAACAACGAGAATACTCGTAGTTTTCTAATGCAGTTTGAAGGTCCTGGCAGTCAATGTGTTAATACTCCGTAATTCGGGAAATCATCGAATATAGAAATCATCGAATAATATTAAAACAACCAGGCAAAGTTGGGATCAAATAAGAGTGATGAAGTAACTCGCTCAGTTACACACAAGCTTATAATGCACGTCCTCATCTTGGACGACATATGAAACACATTATTTCATCTAATTTAACTTATCCTAGGAAGTAAATGCATAAAAATATTGTCAGAGCTGTGTTCGGCTGTCTATGACATGCACGTAAAGATCCATTGATCATGTACCAATGACTACTTCTAGAAATGAGTTTGGAGCAAGACATGATGTACATTTAATAGTTGTGAGGCAGTATTTCATTTCACCCTACTGATCATTTTACAGGCCAAGTACAGAAAAATATTAACATACGTCCAAACTGTCCTCGTTAAGGATGATCAACGGTGTGCCTTCCATGATGAGCTGACTAGAGTAGCCTATGTTAATGGCAGTTTCCTGTTTATCGCCCGTCAACACCCACACGTTAATTCCGGCCTTAAGTAAAGCTGCTATCGTTTCAGGTACGCCTTCCTGGAGCTTGTCCTCGATGGCCGTCGCCCCGATCAGCTTTAGGTCCTTCTCGATTAACTCCGCTGCCGACTGTAATTTCTCTGCAAAATAAGGAATTAAGGGTTTTTAAAGCAGTTTGCAGAGGTTCCGGTGCAGCAAGAACTGAAGCAGCCGTATTTTTTCTTCTGAAATATAATGTATAGAGCTATTCAGCAGAGATGGCGGTCGGGGTGTCTTGTCCGTCCGAATCAAGTAGTATCCGTTGCAATTTTCCACCATAGGCTAAATCGCGCACGCCTATGAAATAACTGGTAAGAGACGCCGTAAACTATTTCTTTCTCCTTCTACCGCTCGGTCTAAGACCGAGCTAGGCAGGTCGCGTGTGTGTTTTCTAGAAACGGCCGACGAAATCGTACGTCTTGGGAATATCCGCTCGGTTATCAGGTACCAATATTATTTGAATGTCTATAGTCAAGTTCAAACTCACATCATTAGAGGACACCACTTGAATGACGGTAGAATTCACGTAACAATAACTTTTATTTAAAATCCAATGTTTCTAATACGGCCTTTAGCAATGCTACCATGATAAAATATTTCAAAAATGTCTGCCCGTTTGTCCAAAAAATTAAATTTTGTTCATGTAGTCTTCTACATTTTTCGTGAAATGGGGATGTTTCAGGTGAGGTATTAAAAATGTTTTTAACTGTATCGATAGGTACGGCCTTTAACAATGCTACCATGATAAAATATTTCAAAAATGTCTGCGCGTTTGTCCAAAAAATAAAATTTCATGGCATATGGATTTGCACTTTTTTAAGGAGCAGCGTGCCTTTTCTGTATTTACTCTCAAGCTGATAAGAGTTCAACACAGTCACGCCCCTAATTCGAGGGTTATTCATTTCGCCGCTTGGTGGCAGATTATTACGGATCACTAATTTCTAGAAACGCGATCGCACTTTTCTCATCCATTATACATTTTAGAAAAAAAGGTTACAGGAAAAATATATTCTAAATAAAGGTAAAAAAGGCAACCAAGAGTTATTTTGTTTTTAATTTCTTTATTTTTAATTTTTATTTTGTTATTAACAAAAAAACAAAAAATATAACTCTTGTATGCCCACGGTTTAATAATTTTAGAAATAACTGTAAAAACAGATTTATAAATGTGTAAGTGAAAAATCGGAGTTTTAGATATATGCATGGTATCCAGGACTCTTGCTCATTGTTCGTGCGATTTTCATAATAAATTAAGTTTCGCAAGTACTACTTTTTGTGGCGAGAATGTATCAGTAGACGGAGTATACCAACTTTTATGCATATAATTACTAGTATATACTAAAAAATTAGCAGTAAACGCATTTACTTATTATTATCCATATGAGCCATCTATCAATGAGTGAAGTTATTCACCAACAATTAATACAATAATTATTGCAATGATCGATGATCGGTAAACAATAATTGCTATAACTAACTTAATAAAGATTGGCGATTGATATGTTATAGTAATTTACGTAACAAGTTCCGAAAGTGATATTTTACGGGATGAGTAGGAATCCTGCGAGTCCCGTAAAATCACTTTTGGAACATGTTACGTACAATATTTTTTCTGCTTTTTTTTATGTTAAAAAAGCAGAAACACACACGAATGTAATATGACAAGCGCTGTCATCATTAAATACGAAGTTCATGTTTTTGTCAAGGCCGCCTGCATATATACGTAAAATCGTACCGAAAGTAACAAAAAGCGTCCTGAAAGTAAAGAAATCGTTCCGAAAATGAAACAAAACCTTCCCAAAAATAACTACTTTCGGTACGATTTATGTAAAGTGGTACTTTCGATTTAATAAATCATACGGAAAGTTTTATTTTCGGGACGGATGTAGAAAAAAATATTAATGTACATACCTTCACGGTTGACAATGGAAATAGCAGACTCGTGGTAAATGTTCTTCCAATTGTCGTACACATCTTCGCTTATGTCTGTGACAGCACAGCAGAGCGTCCTGAGGCCTTCGGTGGCAAACTGTTTTAAGTGATGCAACAAAATCTCCTTGTAAGTATCTTGATCTTGGCTTAACCTCTCGTATATCACCTTTAAAATGTATCAAACACGTCACACTCACAGACTTTCATCTTCGAATAAAATTTAAGAAATTGTTTTGTAAACAATGAGAATGGATTATAGAACAGGTAGCAAAATGTAATAATAATAATAAAATAGACCAAACTGAAATTCAGATTGTCCAAGTGTTTTACAGCATGGTGTAAAATTGTTACATTTTTTTTGGGTACTCAAAACCTTGCCTTTCTCTTGTTGTGTATATACAGGAATTTATTTCAACTCTGAACATATGATTGTTAATGCCTATGTTCAATCGTAAAATAATCACATCAACGCATTAATAGGTAGGCAACCACGCTTACACTCAGTTTTATTTAATTGTCAAAATTGTGTTAATAATAATGTGTTACACCAGCGAAGAAAGAATACTAATAATTAATTAATATAAGAGTGTAAACAGCACTCGAGATTTGTTTTCGGTTGCGTATTCGAGCAGACAAGTTCCATCCATGGGAACAATTTTTAATTTTGGCTGCGTGAGTAATTTTCATAGTAAAAGGGCTAAAAGAAAGTCACATTTTAAGGGAAGAGATGAAACTCAACATTTTATGTTACGTAGAACACATATCATCTTTCAGAGTAATTGCAGCATAGTTTCAAATTAGTTCAGCTTCCGTTTATAGGACATTAAAAGAATTTAAATACAATGCTTACAAGTCAGCAATTATCAAATGAAGACAAAGGCTAACGAACGGAATTCTGTGAAACCGTATTTAATTTAACCCTTTCAGCCCTGGATTTTTAAATTTGAAAAAAACATTTTTTTTTTAATTATTATTGATGGGGAGCTTCTTAAGACCATAAATACCAAATTTGAACTCATTTGCTTAATTAGTATAGGAATTAATTAGTGAGGCTTTGTTGAAGTGACATCTAGTGATAAGTGTCATAGTAAGTAGAGACATGTAAATGTTGCGGTGCCAATTGCCACCACCAGGGCCGAAAGGGTTAATTAACCTAACTTTTAAGCCATGTCCCTGTCACTTTTGTTTACTTTGTTGCATATAATTTCAAGTAAAAGCCATGCGTTGATGTGATTATTTTACGATTGAACATAGGCGTATGTTCAGTGTTAAAATAAAAGCCCTGTATATAAAATCATGAGATATAATGTAATTGTCTGCAAGAAATAAAGTAATTTATTATTATTACGTGGCCCTCCCCTAGTAGATAATAGAGATAAACCGAATAAATAAATCAAATTCTTTAAATATTCATTATTAGTCGGTTAAACAAACAATAGATTGCCAGATATTGCGATAAAACACTTACAGTATCAGCTCCTTTGCAGAATAGCCTCAATTTCCCCTCGGGATCGCGGACTATGACCGTCATCCTCTTCCTGGTCGAAGTGAACTCGATGACCTGCAGGATCTCGTAGCGCTCCATGACGTCGAAAGCGCTTATATCCACGTAGCTCGGTGTGCGGCTCTCGAAAACATAGCCAAACTTGCTCGCACCGTACACCAGCGCCCTCTCGTCTGCAATTAATTTAAACGTAATTGCAATGGACGGTAAAATTATTCTAAATTACCAGGCGACGCAGCGTGATACACGATGGAACCGTCCGGCATCTTCTCGGGGATCACGGTGTGGCAAACCGCCAACAATATCAAAAGATCCTTCAGGAGCTCGGCGTTGTCATGCTCAGAATTTATGTGCTGAAAAAACATGTACTTTTTTTTTATTATTAATTATGACAATAATTTTGTTAACCCCTTTCTGCATACCGTGCCATATATGGCACAAAGCAGTTTGCATATATTTTTAGCTTTATTTAGCGGCTAGTGGTCAAAATTTATATGTAGATATATTTTGGAGACTAATAGGATTGCCTTGAAGAAAATATCTAGTTTTCATAGGCATCTGGAAACAAGAGATTTTTTCCAGAATTAGCATTTACGTTATATGTACTGACAGTCGTTAAACCGCAAATTTTGTGGTCCATTTTGTAGGCCGATGTGTCACAGCTTGCCTAAATTTGGTGGTTCAAATTGTAGTCCCGTATGCAGCAAAGGGTTAAATGAAGACAGAAATTGTTTTCTATTATGTCATACGAAATAAGGTTCCATTACTGCATTACGTGCCACATATGGCACACCCTGTATTTTTGTAAAAAATAAATATTAAATTTTTTAAATATTTTTTCCAATTACTGGATCACCAAAGGTATTCATAATTATTGTTTTTTCATAAAAATAAAAAATCATGCAGTAAGGGGTTAATTGTTAGATATTGAAAGTGTAACGACCCTAACCGCCATCTGGACCAAAGTTGAGAATCTTTTCCCAGAAATCCTGTCAAATTTGGTAAATGTGAGCGATATAGGACTAACCTCGAAGAGAGTGCTTTCTTCGGATGTTTCAGCTGTCCCGTACACTTCTGTACCAACTGCGCAGCGCTTAAACTCCATCACGTTTCTGGTGAGAGTGCCGGTTTTGTCCGAAAATATGTACTTAACCTGGCCGAGCTCCTCGTTCAAGTTCGAAGTCCTGGCCATGGCGGGCGTGTCCGTTTCAGCGTAATACATTTCACGATCCATATTTATAAAAATTGCCTAGAAATAACGCGTATACAGTTGCATAATCCATTTTTAAAACTTAGTAAGCTTGACTCACCTGTATAAATCTGACTACTTCTAAAGTAACTTGTAATGAAATAGGAATTAAGTTATTAAATAGAATGATGAAGGTGAGGAGATTGTACAAGAAGTTCATTGATATATCTGGAAAAAAGCGAAACGATCATTATTTTCAGGCGGCAATATGGGCAGGGGGAGTGGACGAGGGTATTGAAGGGACGAGCTGAGGCGATGGAGGTAATAAAGAAGATAGAGGGAAAAAGAAGTCTTGTATAAAAAAAACTAGATTTTAGTCGGATTGCAGTCTATGTTATACAGTGAGATCAGCAGTGACGGTTCGCGGGGTTTTTTCTGGTACGGCCGAGGAGCAAGAGGTGGTAATACAGATAGGTGCAGTCACGCAGCCAGCCGTCTCTGCAACTGACCCTACCTATCTGTATTACCACCTCTTGTTCCTCGGTCGTACCAGAAAAAAACCCGTGAACTGTCGCTGGAGATCAGAGAGTCGAAAATAGTTGGCAGCATATTTTCTATAAATCCCTATAATCATTCAAGTACTATTATATTGGCTGCCCTGAATTTTCCAATGCGATGCACATGCGTTTTGTTCATTTCGACATCTTGTTACTCGTCTTAAAAATAGACAAAATTGGCAGATAACACAAAACTATTTCTGAAACAAGTAACCTCAAAAAACCACAAGATGTCAAAGTAAAGAAAATGCACTGCACTGGAGAATTCCAGACAGCCAACATAATTTTATTTGATTTATTATCCCGATTTTCAGAAAATGTGCTGCCAACTATTTTCGACCTTTTGATCTCACAGTATTTAAGTTTTGAAATGTAAATGATGCCCATAAAGGATTAACCACTTCGCACCCATGCTACTTTGATTGGATTACAGCATAATCTAGGGTTTATTGAAAACTTTTATGATGTTGTTACGGTTTTCTACGAAATATTATTCCACTGTCATAAACTCATTTTTGCAAAAAAAATAATGAAAAAATATTCCATAGATGGCGCTGAAGCGGTAATTTTATTTTATTTGTAAAATATCTTTTTTTTGCTTGTCGCCACATGTGGCGACCTGGCCGTGAAGATATTAATAATAATTTTTGGTGTGGGGAGTATTCTGTAAATTTTACCTTCCAATCCGATGTACCAGTCGGTGGACGAGTGCCTCCTAGACCAAAGTTCGTTGAAGATCGAGCAGATGAGGCACATGCCGAGGAGGATGCCGAAGAGCAACAGGATCTGCACGTTGGTAAGCTTGTCGACGCTCGACCTTTTCAGGGGGGCCTTCGTCGAATTTCTCATCAGTTTGGTCTCGTGGCCCGTGTAGATCACGATCCCAAACACCCAGGACGTGTTCCTCAGCATCGCTCCCCTGAGGAGGATTTGATCAGGCCCGAGTGGAACTATGCTGGATATTAGAAAAGTCGTTGTGATTATAAATACACGCAGATTTTAATTGTACACATCAGTTTTTGTCTGACACATTTTTCTTCAAAATCAATATTTTCAAAGATACAGTGAAAAAACATTTTTTGTTAATAACTTTTTAACACGTTGACTGCTAACCACGAGAATACTCGTAGTTGTTTAAGATCACGGTATTCAGATGTGACGAGCGACTATGAGAAGTCATATTAAAGAGAGAACAAAACTGGAGGAGGGCTCGGAAACATCACATATCTACCCTTTCCATTTTTTTGCCTTATACGATGAGTGGCTCACACAAAGGCGAGAACTATAATCACGCCCCCTTGAATATATTATCGTTATCAGCATCCACCTGATTGGAGAGAAGGGGATGAGCGCTACTCGTGAGGAATGCGTTGAACTAAATTTCGTCGCGCGCATACAACTTAAGCAATTTTAAGAAATCTAACTCCTTATTGAAGTTGAGTAATTGGCAATCAATAATAATGAGTTTTAGTACGGTCACTTTAAATTAAATAATCTATGCATCAACCTCAAAATAAGTTACTATAGAACAATTTTACGCTAATTAATGACAAAAAAAATAAGAATTTGTTTTCTTTTTTCAATAACACATAGTTCAAGACATAAACAATTTAATTTTATTTATAATTTTTGGTTTCTTAACTGTTTACAAGATCAACTTTAGGAGAACAATATGAAGTTTCAAGAAGCGTACGAATTCCCTGCCCTTGATGCAGTTCGCAAGGCATTGGCAGTCAACGTATTAACAAATAATGAGCCCCGATTTTGCCTTAAGAAAAAGTTGTTTGTCTTTCGAAAACGTGACGAATGACCCTATTCAGAAGGTCATTAGAAGGTGCTCCCCACAGGTAAATAATTACCTAAGATTGTGACAGCTGTTAGAAAAATGATTTTCACTTACTACTTGTGTGTTTCTTTCAAGATCCCGACGAATTCGTAAAGGTGCCGGTTGGGAGGCTCGCACTCGATGGTGCCCATCAGCATCTTCAGTTCGTTTACGGTTTGGTAAACGGCTGTGGATGGGACGGCTTGCCTGATTTTCAAATTGGTTTCTCCGTCCAAGTTGGCGGTCTCTATGAAACACATCCCTTGAGGTTCGCTGGTGAAACAATTACAATTATTTTGTAATATTGTCAAACAACAATTCATATTTTTATCGATATGGTGTCAAACAAATACAGTAACAAATTCCAACACACGGACCTAATCTAACTTATGGGTTCAATAAATGGACATACAGAGTATCAGAGTGGCTGTGACCGGAAAAAAAGAATGGAAAATTTTCCCATCGTTGAGTATTACTGTCTTATTAACCCACATTTGCCCAAAATTTAAATTAAAGGAAAGTAAATGATACGTTTCTCTAAATCAAGAAATTAAGATTTAAAAACACAGATGGGTTATTTTTCACTTCTTGTCAAATGTCAATGAATGAAATCACTGAACTTATTCGAATAAAAAAAATGTTAAATAGCACCGACGATATTCTAGATATGATTTTAAGAGGAACTTTAAACATATAGAACCGTAGGCATATCTGGGTTAAGAAAGAAAGAAATATTTTTATCTTAAAAATCAATAACATCAAATTTTTGGTAGCAATACAGAGTGGCCGAAAAGTCGCTTTACCGAAAATAATACAATATGAAATATGTAACCGTTTATTGTTTGTGACAATAGATGTTCGAATTGTTCACCATTTTGTTCAATACATACAGTACGTTTTAAAACTGAATTACAGATTGCTGAACATAATTGTCTCTGTGTGGACATCTCCTGGAACGTGCGTTCCATGCTTTCTTTTAACTCGTCTAAGGTATTTGGCTTATGCGCAAACACTTTATTTTTTATTATACCCCACATAGAAAAATCACAAGGTGTTATATCACATGACCTCGGAGGCCAGTCAACTGTTCCACGTCGTCCGATCCATTAATCAAAATTATCGGTTAAAAACTGTCTTACGTCGACACCGTAGTGTGGCGGTGCGCCGTCTTGCTGCCAGATAAAAGATACATTGGCATACAATGGATTATTTGCTAATTCTGGTAGCACCACGTCTTGTAACATCTCAAGGTACTTGTTAGCTGTTACCGTACCCTCAAAAAAATAGGGTCCTACAATCCCTCCACACCGTAACATCTGGAAGATTCAACTCTTCTTCAATAATAGCGTGAGGATTAGTGTCACTCCAATAAACACAATTATGGCGATTGACTCTCCCGTTTAACTTGAACGAAGCTTCATCTGTCCATAAAATCCGATCAGCAAAGTTACGTTCCGCGGCACACCGTATTAAAAACCATTCCGCAAATTCCACTCTTCGATTCATTTTTACGCAGCAATGTGTTGTCTGTGCGTGTGGACGTCTCGTACTAATTTATTTATTTATTTATTTAATACACGGAAAACTCCTTAATTTACAAATCAATATATTATAAATATTTATTATCGACAATTCGAACTTATAATAATTATTTCCAGGTTGATTCTGAGCAAATGCTTGTGAAACAAAGTAGTGTTAATATTGAATAAATCAATATTATTATTTAAGTAAATAGCATTTGCTAAACGCATAAACCTGGAAATTGGATTGTTTAGACAATAATTGGTGCGATGCGTTCTTGGGCGAAATAGTATATGCTATGAGCGGGATGCGCCCTGGGATCAGCAGACGTACGGCCAAGCGCAGTTTTGACAATATGGTGTGATTTAAAGAAAATGTATTTTCGGTCAAGCGACTTTTCGGCCACTCTGTACGTCACATTCTGAAATTTTCTTTATATTATTTTTAATACAGAATAATGGCTCTTGATAACAGTTTTGAATATAAGCGTGTCTTCAGCCTGTATATATTATTAGCATCTACTAACAAATTAAAAATAGATATTCTGTTTTGGTGTAAAATTAAAGTGAAAAAATGTAATACCTAGATGCTACGAGGACAAGATCCGCTGGGAAAAAGTTGTTGTTCATGACCTTGACAATGTCCCCTACGGCGACGTGCATCCACTTGACCTTGATCCATTGGTCACCCCTGAGCACGTCGATCTTCCTGTGATTGGTCTCATCATCTGCGCGGTGTCTTTTCTACATGAACACACACTCAAAATTATGCACAGAAACTTTTTAGCATATTTTTTCAAGGCAAATATTACAAAAAATTGTACAGGAAAAAAATATACTACCTCTGTCCCATAATAAGTGAGCCATTTCAGTTTTCTTTCAAACTTAGTTATTTTTTAAATTTCTATTTTGATATTCTTAATATACACCAAATTCTTAATCACATGTGCCATGGACGTCAAAATATTTGACAGTTTAATTTTTCAAAAGCAACAATTAACATTTGATTTTTTAAGCGAAAGTCTTCTAACGCCGAAAGTTTCAAACGATGAGAACACAAAATTTAATCAACCAAAAACGAACGGCTATTATTCAGTTTTTACTGAAACATCAGAAAAATGGACGGCTGGAAAAGGGAGCGGTGATTTTGGCAATTGAAAAATTCGGAACATCAAGAGCCACTATAAAAAGAATATGGAAACAAGGCAATGATTCTGTTTGTGGTTTGGATGAAAATACGCCTATGAATGTTGATTCTAAAAAGAAAGGAGTCGGGTCGGAAAAAATTGACAGAACAGAAAAAATTGCCAACATTTGATTAGTTGATCACAAAAGAAGACGGACATTGCGGTCGTTATCAGTTGCAGATTCGGTAATGGCTCAATCATTATGGAAAAAATATAAAACGGTAATGGCTCACATATTATGGAAAAAATAAAAATCGATAATGGCTCGCTTATTATGGAGCAGAGGTAGTATTATAATAAAAATTTCTGCAGTTTTCAACATAATTGCATTAAACGTAATAAGTTTTACTTGGTCGCGATTAATAAATTCATCTGCACCGATTGCGTAAGTTGGAATCGAATAACAAATTTACTTACAACGTCCTCGATGATTTCTTTTATAGCGGACACTGCTAGGATGAAGATCAGGGGGACCAATGTGGTGTAGCGACCGGTCGGCGAAACGTCCGGGATCTGCTGGAGCAGCGCAATCAGCAGGAAGAAGACGTTCGCCCATCTCCTGAACTGCTCGAAGAGGAACAGAGGCACAAAGCGTAACACACTGCAACAAAGGATATTAACGATGCAACAGAAGTTCCAGAAATACCGTCTTTACGGATTTGTAAAGTATGTTCATTAAAAAAAAAAACCTCACGTGTGCCATGATTTTTTATTTTTTAAATTTAAGTAAACATATTGAGGTTATTCCTACCGATAAATTAATTTGCTGTGATAAACGACGCAAATCACCTTCCAAAATTCCTTGGGCTGTGTTAATCTCATCCTGAGTACGTTTGACTGGTCTACCACTTCCTGGTTTACAGAGAATACTACCCGTTTCATGAAATAATACAACAGATCGTGATAAGGTATTTTTAAATTCATCATAAATAATGGGAACGTTGCGTCGAATGAATACACCCAATTTCCGTCCGCTTTAGTCCCATTTCAGAAATAACTTTCAACTAGAAACGTTTTTGCTGGTTGCTGTAAACCATTGTGAGCACGGAATAATTGTGACTTCTAGAACGATCCGAGGTTTTGTATGTCAATTCCTAACATGTGTGCCAACTTAAATTTTTAAAAATAAAAAATCATGGCACTTGAGGTTTTTTTTTAATGAACATACGATATCTATAATGAGTAAATTTGTATTAACCCTTTGCACTCATATAGCGGCCACAATACGTTTTACCATTGTGCTCTTAAATATATAAATACAAATGCAACGGGTTAATAAACATTTTATTTACTTTTCTCGCATACAGTATCTGGCAGAAAATTATGGAAAAATGTTTTATTAAGGCCGAAAGGCCAAATTGGATTCCACTTTCATATAATGTATTGTCTTATAAAATTAATGTACATTAATGTATATTTTTGCCAAATAAATATATGTATGTAAGTTTTATTATTATAATTGTACAAATTTTTGTTTGTTAATTTTAGTATATAAGCGAAAACATTTTTCTTCTGTACCATTCCTAGATAATGATGTAAAAACCGAAACTAGTCGAAATTGTGAAACCAACCAATTGCCTGATTTCAACAACCATTAATATTAAAAATGTTTCACTACGTGATAAACGAGAACCAAATTCAACAAATTAATAATTGAAATAAGTTATGCCTTTTTAGGAATGTTTAGAAATTAGTAACCGGCATGCATGAAAATATGTGTTGTTATTGTTTGCATATGCAAATGATGATTTACCTATATTTAGCAGTCGATATCCTGTTGTTCATAAACTTTATCACCGGCGGCTGCAGTCGGTTGATGAAAACGATCCTGTTGTTTTCCGGGTGGTCGCCCCCGTCGGTTGCATTGTCCAGCGGGATCGATGAGGCCGTTCCATCTTCTTCGTCTGCACACACAGAAAAGCAAAGCACCAAATTAATTATAACGCCCACCGCACCCCCGTATGTTAGCACAAATTAAGGACGGTTAGCACATATCGGATTCGCTACGCACAAGGGGTAGTCAAAACTTACGCCCGGTGAGGGAAAATCTGGTGCGCAGCACCTGATACAAATTGTTGTAAAAATTCATGGCTCCTCGGTGGCAGCGTCCGCACTTCACATTTTCGACGCCGCGGGTAGGACACCGGCCTGGAAAGACGAGTTTTTCACATTTTCCGAGGACTTTGCAAAAACAAAAAGGGGACGGTTTCGCTTCGTGGCCGGGAGGAGAAAATCGATTCGGCGGCGGGGGAAGCGCGCAGGCACCGTTTTTCGAAAATGAATTTTTCAAAAGGCCTAAATCGCCGCCGGTGTTTACCGTCCAAATTACACAGTCATCCAAAAACCGGAAGATTATAATTAAGGGTAATTTAGCCGGATGACGTCGTTTAAACGCGGCGGTAACGCGTTCACCTGAGGGGGGCTGGAGATCGATATGCCGTTTTATCAGAATACAGCGGAGGAATGTAATTAAGGTTATCGGATGGTGGAATTGAAAATGGTAAATATTTCGTTGCTTTCACCGACGGGAAAATCGATGAATGAGAATAAATTGCGCGTTACTTAATCACCACCACGACGACATCTGTTGTTGATATTGTGAATTATTTTTAGTTCCGGATCATTACTACTTTTTTGCAATGTAATTATTTCACGTAAATGTGTACAAAATATAATTATCATTAAGATAAAGACTTTTCAATAATGACCATTTAATGGTCGTTATAATTTTTTGTAGGTTTACATTCGTCAATAGTTATTTATCATACGAGTGTGGAATGTACGTAATTAGTCCCGCAAGAAAAATCCCACAATCCGACCTGAGGCCCACGCCCCCTTTTTCCACCAATTAATAAGTGAATAAAAAAAAAATAAGGTCTTCAGTCTTTCTTACTTGTTTAACTTATTTATTAGTAAAAATCTGGACGCGTGAGCAACGCATTGGATTGTAGGATAGGGCCCGCCCACCGCCCCTCTAATCAGCATTATTTAAACTACAAAACTCTGTTTTGATGAAGAAATTTCTTTAACAATTCATCGTAGAGGTGTAAATTTTAAAAATAATAAGCAACGTGATTTTGTAGTTTAAATAAAAGTGGAACCGGGGGTGGTGGGTGGGCCCTATCCTACAATCCAACCTGTGGCTCACGCACCCTTTTTTCCACTAATTAACAAGCGAATAAAAAAAATAAGGTCTTCACTGTCTTTCTTACTTGTTTAACTTATTTATTAGTAAAAATCTGGACGCGTGAGCCACGGATTGGATTGTAGGATAGGGCCCACCCACCACCCCTCGAATCAACATTGCTTTACACTACAAAACTCTGTTTTGATGAAGAAATTTCTTTAACAATTCATCGGAGAGGTGTAAAATTTAAAAATAATAAGCAACGTGATTTTGTAGTTTAAATAAAAGTGGAACCGGGGGTGGTGGGTGGGCCCTATCCTACAATCCACCCTGTGGCTCACGCACCCTTTTTCCACCAATTAACAAGTGAATAAAAAAAATAAGGTCTTCACTGTCTTTCTTACTTGTTTAACTTATTTATTAGTAAAAATCTGAACGCGTGAGCAACGGATTGGATTGTAGGATAGGGCCCACCCGCCACCCCTCGAATCAACATTATTTTACACTACAAAACTCGGTTTAGATGAAGAAATTTCTTTAATAATTCATCGGAGAGGTGTAAAGTTTAGAAATAATAAGGAACATGGTTTTGTAGTTTAAATAAAAGTGGAACCAGGGGTGGTGGGTGGGCCCTACCCTACAATCCAACCTGTGGCTCACGCACCCTATTTTCCAACAATTAATAAGTGAATTAAAAAAATAAGGTCTTCACTGTCTTTCTTACTTGTTTAACTTATTTATTAGTGGAAACATGAACGCGTGACCAACGGATTGGATTGTAGGATAGGACCCACCCACCTCCCCTCTAATCAACGTTATTTTAAACTACAAAACTCTGGTTGAAGAAATTTCTTCAACAACTTATTCGAGAGTTGTAAAGTTTAGAAATAATAAGGAATGTGATTTTGTAGTTTAAATAAAAGCGGAACCGGGGGGCGGTGGGTGGGCCCTATCCTACAATCCAACCTGTGGCTCACGCACCCTTTTTTCCACCAATTAACAAGTGAATAAAAACAATAAGGTCTTCACTGTCTTTCTTACTTGTTTAACTTATTTATAAGTGGAAACATGGACGCGTGAGCAACGGATTGGATTGTAGGATAGGGACCGCCCACCACCCCTCTAATCAGCATTATTTAAACTACAAAACTCTGTTTGGTTGAAGAAATTTCTTTAACAACTTATTCGAGAGTTGTAAAAGTTTAGAAATAATAAGGAATGTGATTTTGTAGTTTAAATAAAAGCGGAACCGGGGGGCGGTGGGTGGGCCCTATCCTACAATCCACCCTGTGGCTCACGCACCCTTTTTTCCACTAATTAACAAGTGAATAAAAACAATAAGGTCTTCACTGTCTTTCTTACTTGTTTAACTTATTTATTAGTAAAAATCTGGACGCGAGAGCAATGGATTGGATTGTAGGATAGGAATATTGTATATTTAATACAAAATGTAAATATAACCTCAAAAATTGAGTCAAAACTAATTTAAAAAAACAATCAGGCTCAACTGACAAGAAATATTGACGCACATGATGTCAATTTGAATTATTTTAAGGATTTAATTATACCGTGAGTCCAAGTTATTCTCTCACTAGTGTTTACAAAAGTAAATAACGGTGTCTCTCTCTATACAGGGTGTTTCAGAGCTCTGGGAACGGTCAATCACGTGCTTATTTTTCAAAATTTCGAAAAATGTTTTTTACAAAAGTTGTGTATAATAGTGAGCTGCACGCCCTAAAAATATATAAATTATCTTTCAGATTATAATAATTATTCCTGATATGATAATCGCCGAATACAAGAAAACTATTGAGATTAGGAACAGGGAACCCTTATACAATCTGATAATTGGATTCTACTTAAGAATACGTTACTAAATACAGGGTGGGCCATTTGAAAAAACGAAGTTATTCAATTTTATAAGTTGGGTTTTTCTACCGCATTTTTTTTTATCACCCTGTATAATTTTTTGTATGAAATCATGGTTGGCTCTATATTTCGAACATTCAAGTAAATAATTGAAATGATTTGAATCGTTCAACGTCAATCACTGAGGCAAAAATAAAATTTCAACCAGACCATGCATTTCAACAAATCTTCAAATATTTGGAAAACGGCAAACAATAGGTATAGGGAGTATTGAAGTAACTCACCTTTATTTGCTCCATATAATTCAAAAATGACAAAAAATAAAGGGTGTTCCATTAAAAAAAAACATAAGTTTGGTCTGTAACTTTGAGACACCCTGTATAAATTTAAATATTTTTAGGGCGTGCAGCTCACTATTATACACAACTTTTGTATA
This sequence comes from Ocypus olens, assembly GCA_910593695.2. Taxonomy (NCBI): domain Eukaryota; kingdom Metazoa; phylum Arthropoda; class Insecta; order Coleoptera; family Staphylinidae; genus Ocypus; species Ocypus olens. The sequence continues at coordinate 45,314,543 of OU343054.1, forward strand.
AAATATTTTTCGAAATTTTGAAAAATAAGCACGTGATTGACACCAGAGCTCTGAAATACCCTGTATAATAGAAAAGTTAAGGTGATTTCCGGTTAAACCGGAAATATATTTTTTATTAAAATTCCACTTGCTGACCCACATTATTCTGTTAAAACACCATACTAAATTTCAAAAAGATATATGTAAAAATAAAAAAGATAGTCGGTGTCTACCAGAATTCAGTTACACCCGGTATAACTTGTTTAAATTATTTATTGACGTCAAAATTAAATTAAAAGGGGAGGAGGAGGATATTTATCATCATGAATTATAAAAGATTACGAATCGTTTTTAGAAAAATGGCCCAATTTGAAAATTACCCCTCGGTCGTCACAAATATTGGTCACACACTGGGTTTTATTCATAATATAAATAACAATTCCACCCGTGTGAATAATTCAGGGGGATTGTATTCGACCGACGCCACTGAATAATGCACGGCTTTCGATTGGCTCCGCCCCCATTCGAACGTAATCGTGAAATAATTCAAAAATTAACAAATTGGTTCTATTAAACGAACCGTTCGAAAATTCGCCTGCCGATCATGCATGACTTCTAAATAACCGAATGGGCAGACGCCCAAGTCAAAAAAAATATTTATCAGTTTTTTTCTTTTCAAAAACTAGAGCGATTAACCTGCAGCTGATTCATGAGCGTTCTAAATAAATGAACTTATTTAATATATTGGTAAAATGGTTATAAAAACCAAAGTGATTGTAAAAGAAACTTATTCTTTAGTGACGGTTATAGAAAAAGGTGAAAATACAAAATTTTGAAAATTGACATCAAAAATGATATTGCTGCCAAAAAAAAGCTTTATACGGAGAAAGTAAAAATAAATTATAAAAAAGAGCACACAGCAGCAGTGGCGGCTCGTGTAACATGCTGATGGTAGAGCCACTTATACAATATCCCCCCTCCGTTTTTTGAAGAAACAACGATTTATTTTCCTAGACCAAAGTAACTGGGAAAAAATGAATCAAAAATTCTTACTGAGCTTCAAACGACAGGTAGCGCCATGGCTCCTTGGCTCTATATAACGAGCCGCCCCTGCACAGCAGTAGATGGCGCCACTAACGCGTTGCTCGTTTTTCTATTCAATAAGCACCCGGCATCTTTCCTTTTTAAGAAAATAATTAATTTACGAGAAAAATTGCGTCTTATTTAAATCGATAATCAATTTTTATTACAGATAATGATTTAACCTTTTAACCCAAATTCAGATAATCAATTTCAAGTGCGTTTAACCGTTCATGACGCGCTTAGTTCGTCACCGCAATAATCAGCCCTATTGCGCAAGCGAAGCGTTAAATTTAACAGCACGTTAAAATTGGAAATACAATAAGCCAACTCTTATTTTAACATAACGTTTAGCCGTTAAATTTAACGAAACAGGGCGGAATGCGGTTTTCGTTTTGGTGTTTCCGAATTCGGTTCAATATTTGAACAGACTGAAGTTGTTTCAATAAGTTATTTGTTTATAGTCTTAATTTTGCAGACTTGGGAACAGATTGTTTATTCTTATATTCAAGTTATTTTTCGTTGAATTTATTTAATGCTCCTGGAACAAGTTAGAGTTCTCAGTCTAAAGTATGAAGTTTATTTTTTTTATGTTCAAAATATGTTTATTTAATGCTCCTGCAACAAGTTAAAGTCTGAAGTTTATTTTTTGGATGTTCAAAATATGTAAACGAACCAATAATATATGCTCCTGCAACTTTTACGTTCTGGCAGATTTTCGATTCCGCCTGAATAAAAAAAAAATAGTTTGGAAGTAAAGAAGTCAGTTTCGAAGAGGCAGAAAGAGGAAAAGATGACACACATCATGAAACGGAAGATCAAAATCTTCTGCGCCTTAACCACTTCGCGGCCATGCTGCTTTGATTGGGCTATAGCATAATCCCAGATTTACTGAAAAACTTTTTTCCTCTTGTTACCCTATTCTACGAAATATTATTCCATTGTTACAAACTTCAATTCATTCATGCAAAAAAAAAAAAAATTGCTGTAAAATATTTTTTGCTTGTGGCGACCTTGGCATAAAGAGATTAATAGAAGACATTTTCTGGACTACATTCCATCAACTCTAGGAACGTCATGAAGTTCCAAATTTTTTGCACTCTTGGAAAAAAAAAAGATGAAAAACCTCTGCCAAGATTGCAATGCCCAAAATTTTTTTGCTGTAAAATATTTTTTGCTTGTGGCGACCTTGGCGTGAAGAGATTAAGAAGTCATTTTCTGGACTATATTCCATCAACTGGAGGAACCTCATGAAGTTCCAAATTTTTTGCACTCTTGGAAAAAAAGATGAAAAACCTCTGCCAAGATTGCAATGCCCAAAATTTTTTTGCTGTAAAATATTCTTTGCTTGTGGCGACCTTGGCGTGAAGAGATTAATAGAAGACATTTTCTGGACTACATTCCATCAACTGGAGGAACGTCATGAAGTTCAAAATTTTTTGCACTCTTGGAAAAAAAGATGAAAACCCTCTGCCAAGATTGCAATGCCCAAATTTTGTTTGCTGTAAAATATTTTTTGCTGGTGGCGACCTTGGCGTGAAGAGATTAATAGAAGATATTTTCTGGACTATATTCCATCAACTGGAGGAACCTCATGAAGTTCCAAATTTTTTGCACTCTTGGAAAAAAAGATGAAAAACCTCTGTCAAGATTGCAATGCCCAACATTTTTTTGCTGTAAAATATTTTTTGCTTGTGGCAACCTTGGCGTGAAGAGATTAGTAGAAGACATTTTCTGGATTATATTCCATCAACTGGAGGAACCTCATGAATTTCAATATTTTTTGCACTCTTGGAAAAAAAGATGAAAAACCTCTGCCAAGATTACAATGCCCAAAATTTTTTTGCTGTAAAATATTTTTTGCTGGTGGCGACCTTGGCGTGAAGAGATTAATAGAAGACATTTTCTGGACTATATTCCATCAACTGGAGGAACCTCATGAAGTTTCAAATTTTTTGCACTCTTGGAAAAAAGATGAAAAACCTCTGCCAAGATTGCAATGCCCAAATTTTTTTTGCTGTAAAATATTTTTTGCTTGTGGCGACCTTGGCGTGAAGAGATTAACAGAAGACATTTTCTGGACTACATTCCATCAACTGCAGGAACCACATGAAGTTCAAAATTTTTTGCACTCTTGGAAAAAAAGAAGAAAACTTCTGCCAAGATTGCAATGCCCAAATTTTTTTTGCTGTAAAATATTTTTTGCTTGTGGCGACCTTGGCGTGAAGAGATTAATAGAAGACATTTTCTGGACTATATTACATCAACTGGAGGAACCTCATAAAGTTTAAAATTGGTTGCATTCTTGGAAAAAAAGATTAGATGAAAAACCTCTGCCAAGATTGCAATGCCCAAACCTTGCTAAACTCGAAAATGAAACAATAAAGTAAATTTGTAATAAAAAGCACAATTAAAATCAAGAGCTTTCAACTACAAATTTACTTTTCATCAAGTGATGAATCAATGAACAGTTATTATTGGAATATAAATATTCTAAAGCCGGGCCCACACGATGCTACGAACGTTTGCCTCAAATGTTTGCTTCCAAGTGATGAATCAAACGTTGGACGAACGTCTTGACACATGCGCTCCCACACGATAGACAAACGTTGGATCCAAATGCAGTTGGTTCCAACGTTTGTCTGAAGGAGGTCCACCCCCTTATTAGTTCTCAGAGTCACCGCTAGGGTGACAGTACATATAGTAGAGGTTATTATTCATTTATGTTATGATATTTTACTTAATTGTTTTTACTTTTTTAATCATTTAATTAAGTATTAAACCCTTAAGTTCAGTTAATTTTATATTTATTTTTTATAATTGTCATTACCTATTATTTATATTTATAAGCACGTAAAATAAATATTAAAAAGACCGTTACTTATGATACACGGTTGTCATTCGTACAAATGTTTGTGCATGTCGTGTGGGAATGTATCCAACGCCACCAAGTATGCCAACCAATGACAGAGAAAACCCTTTGAAGCAGACTAAAAGACCGACAGCCGGCCGAACACCTTCAAACACGAACGTTTGACGCTGGAAGCTGGCCACTCGTAGTTCGTGGATCTCCCACATGATGCGCCCAACCATCTACGTGTTCGTAGCATCGTGTGGGCCCGGCTTAATAGTAATTTCAATTTCCCCATCAACAACTAACTGCACTGATGAGACATGATAGGCCGAAACCGGTGTACGGATGGGGAAACAAAGTTGTCGGTGGAGATTGGGTTTTAGTGCAACACTCAAGGCGGTAGATTGCGCCACTGTTGCTTTCCACCTTGAAGTGTTCGTATTTTAAAAATTAAAGCTTGATCATTTTAATATCTGACCACAAATCCACCCTTAAGAATAATATACAGGGTGTTCCTTTAATGCCGCAAAGAACTGTAGCGATACCTTGCCAAAAAATAATGGCGGTCTTCCACAAATTCCTCACTTTAAAGTGGCAGGTTAAAATTGCGTTTTTATTTTATTTCTCTAATGTTGAGAAATTTAGAAGAATTAAATTTGGGATGTAATTTTACCTTATCAAAGGCTTTCCGACACCGAAATTATTAATCGTTTGCTTTCCTCGAAAGCTCTTTATGGGTTTTTATTGGTTAAAAATTTTCAACTTAAAAAAGTTGCCTTGCCCAAAAACTCCTTTTTCTTGCTTTTTTTTTGTAAAATATACCGTTTTTGAAAAAAAAAAAATAAGAAAAATTGCCAATGAACAGTTAACTTAGATTTGGATTTTAGACATTCATCAAAATAATTCATTCATCAGTTGTGATTAAATCAGCATCATCTAGTCTCACTTGAATCGACAACGATTTTATCATGTGACAACTTTCGACAGATAAAGAAATTCACAAAATACATCTAAATTATGCATTCTTTTTAAATATTACTAGAACGGATGCAGCGGCGGCTCGTGGATGTTCGGCGAGGAGGCTACGGAAGAATAGTATATTATTAAACGAGTGAGAAAGTTGGCCATTGCCACGAGGGTGAAGTTGCAATTCAGGGGAGTGGCAATGGCCAACTTGTTCACGAGTTTAATACTATACTTTTTTTCGCATCATATTAAATAATTACCTAAAGATTTTCCTGTTTATATTAAATTATAACGATAATTCAACTCGTGTATAAAAATGTGTATTTAAAACGGCGGACAAAAAAATTTGCAAATGGTTAAAAATTTATTTACCTTCACCATGACAACGATCTCTATATAAACAATTTTAGTAAACAGCTGACATTAGTTGTACTCTGGCAGTTTGTGTCAGCTCTGAATACCTCTGCGGTGAAATATAATTGAAATCCGTTTCGGATACGCTTCCACGTGAAAATTATTTCAGGATTTTCATTCCGATCGATGTATAAGTTGAGTAAGTATTGGCTCGTGCAAACAAATAAAATTTATCCGGCCAAATTAAACCTCTTGTGGTATTACCCCCGAATAATTTTTCTATTTGGAAATTGCGGCAGTTCGCTGACAAAAAGCAAATCGTAACCATAGTAACAACTGTGGAGAAAGTAAAATCGTCGTCATGTCATTGGCTGAAACCTGTTGGGCAATGAAACCGCTATCATTTGATTGGATGTCACCTGTAGAGAAAATGATTCGGTTGAATAATGAACAACTTTCTCAATCAAAAACGATTTAACAACATTTATATTATTTAATAAGATGCGAAAATTTTTTTTTTAGTGCAGCACGACCGGCATTTTTGTCTTTGCCTCCCCAACGGAAATCCACGAGCTGCCGCTAAACAGTGATAACTCAAAAAATCGTGGTCAATATAAAATTTGACATTTTGTGGATGTGACAAAATTCTAAAAAGCGGGACTGTCTGCTCACCTTAATTATAAATATGTTTTCATTAAAGCGGGCGGAGGGTTAATTAAGTGGATAAATGGAAATTCGCGTGCGTGGAATTTCCGCGTTACGAAAGTCGCACGCCTCTGAACGCAGGGCCGTACTAAAAATAATCCGCACGGCACACATTCCCACATTCCGCACGAAAATCGCATAAAATTTTCATGAATAATTTCCCGGCGCCGTTAATGCAAATCTCGCGATTTATAATAATTGTCCGTTTTGAATTATCAGCACACGTAACGCTTAGACGCCAATTATGGATTATTATGACGCCATCATGTAACTTTCTCTGACTTACCGATTTTTTCCAAAGAACCCCGCAGTATTTCAATGTAAAATGGGTTTCATCGAAATTATTGCTAGCTTTTGACATCCTGAACAAAAGTGCTTATGGGCGGAACAAAATCCTATGTAAGGATTTTGAGTTATCCGACAGAGAAGGTCTCATTTCACCGATATTGCCCATCATGGACCATCGATGGACGACCTTGCCCATCGTTGGACAAGGGCTGTTCCGAGTTTGAGCGGGCAACAATAAATCATTCTTTACAAAGAATGAATCTCAATTGAAGGTTCGTTTTTTTCCTGAAAATATTCATGGCCGCCCTACGAGTTGCCTAATGATGGGCACACTTGCCCAGCGTCCCCAGCAATGACTGCTGAGCATTGTATAAGAACTTCTTGGTCCAAAGCCGTCCAAACATGATGATATTAACATCGTTGTGTGCGTTCTTCACCCCGTTTTTACGATTTTCGATTATCAGTGAAATGAAACCTTCTTCGGCGGATAACTCAAAATTCTTACATAGGATTTTGTTCAGCCCATTAGGGATGTCAAAAGCTAGCTCCCTGCAAAAAATGGGACAATTTCAATGAAACCCATTTTACATTGAAATACTGCGGGGTCCTTTACAGAATGAGGATGTTAATCAGCAATCTATAATTTAGAGCCCTTAGATAGAGTTATACCAAGCACTCGAGACGTATCTTAAATTCGCGTTCTCACTCTGCGCAAACTTTACCTCCACGCGTCTCGAGTGCTCGGTTATACTGTAGTTTGCGCCAGGGCCCTCTCTATTTAGAATACAACCCTGCTCGTATCAAAATACACTACTACTTATCAAGTATTTACAAATTAAATATTCTACCTACAATACATTTAGGGACATTTCTTGATAAAGGCCTATCAACCCCGTGGGTCTTTCTGCCCCAGAATATACTATTACCAATTTCAGTTTTACCAATAATGATAAGATATTTTTTCATTTATATTAAATGACATATTTTTTATCAGATTACAAAGGAAACCTTTATTTACCTGTTTATCTTGTATGATAAGATTAAAACGCGTCGAAATGCCAGTAATGAGATTCCATGTTGTAAAATTTAACGGTTATGAGCATTTAAAACGCGATTCTTTTTTCACTTTACGTTAGACTCAACAATCGTGACGTAATTTGACGCCATGTTTATTTTTTAATGGGTGTAATACGTATTTAAACGTCCGAATGGTAAAACAGTTATTTATTATACGAATGTGGGATGTACGTAATTAGTCCCGCAAGAAAAAGTTTTTTCTTTTTTCCCAAGTTATTCCACATGAGTATAATATAACATTTTATCCAAAATCGTCTGTAATTGCATGAATACGTTCACTGCGTTACGGGGCATATGTGTCCCGTATTTGTCCTATCGAACTTCCTTACTGGTGGAGGTTGTTCGTCATACTTTGACGGAATTTAAAGTTTTTTGGTACCGATCACACATTAATATTAATTTGTGGTACCGGTTTGCAGCAACACAATTTTCAAAAAAATGCACGGGGTTTATAAGATCCGTACCACCGATTATGAAGTCACACACAAATCGTGTTAAATATTGAAATAATATTTATAAAATGTTGACAAGAAATTTTGACGTACGTGACGTCAATTTAAAATATTTTAAAATACTAACGAAGGATCCATGTATTCCATGATTCCTAGTTATTCTCTCACTAGGGGGTAATGAACAACATTACATCCCTCAAATGACCGCAGTAATTCGCTTATTACGCCCAATAGTAACTTCCGTTTCCCCAACAGAATGCGCTGATGGGACTTGAAAGGTCGAAACCAAAAAATCATTAAATTCCAGAATTTAAATTTTTGTTTGAAACAGCGCTGTCCAACTGGCGGCCCGCGGGCCGCATCCGGCCCGCGAAGATTTTTGTTACGGCCCGCGAGTTATAGTAAACTGTACATCAAATTTTAACTGACCCATTCATTGCATCTAGTGGAGCAACTGGAATACAAATGTTCAAACATTTGGATAAAGAAAAATATCAAAAAATGAGAGATTTTGGACTTCAAATCATTTCCATGTTCGGAAGTACATACAGTGCGAGTCTCTAACTTGGAATAAATTCAGTAAATCAAACAAAGTTTATTTTTCGGAAATATGCTCGGACACGTCGATTAGTATTTTAAATTGCGCTCTTTTTGTTGTAATAAAATTTTATACAGCGTGTCCCAAATTTGAGATATGACGTCATCGACTATTTTTTTAATAGCAACCCTAATTTTTTTATCACTATTTTTAAAGAGTATATCAAGTTACACATGTGTGCCAAATTTCAAATTTTTATTTCCTGTCATTTAGAAGAAAGACTCCACTCTTGAAAATATAATTAGAGTTGCCACAACAAATATTTATATGGACATTATTTACCTATCCTTTTCGGCCCGCGAAATATTTGCTAAAGAAAAAATGGCCCGCTGGTTAAGAGAAGTTGGAGAGCGCTGGTTTGAAACAATCATCTGCCTAATAATTTCAAAATTTTGATCAATATCCGGTCCCAAGTTTCGTGCTCCGAAAGTTTTTACCGAACGGAAAACGGAGTACGTTAATATTTAATAAGTAAACTACCGAACCGACGCCACTGCACTCGATTAGTTCTAGGAATAGAAAAGTGTAATTGAACAGGCATTACGACAGTGACACGCGTGGGGGAAGGGTTAACCACACCACTAATTTTTATTAATGAGACGCGACACAGCACCAGACGTAAAACGACCTATTTGTTTAATTTTAGCGCAAAAACGTTTATAAAAAAATTAAAATTGATACAAATTTTAATGATTAATTGATTTGGAAAAAATATTTATACATAGTGAAATTGGGCCCACCCACCTAACCTAGAAAACATTGGTAGTATGATTGAATTTCTTAATCAGATCATGAGAGATGTATTAGTTTTCAAAAGCATAAAGAAAGTAGTACTAGTAATAACGCAAATTTCTTTTGTATCATTCAATATCCGGCGTGGCATTAGCCAGGGAAGTAGTTGTTTCAATAAGTTATTTGTTTATAGTCTTAGTAAAGACTTAATTTGCTTGCAGAGTTACGAACAGGTTGAATATTCATATATTCAGGCTATATTTCGTTTTATTGAATTTATAAAGAAAGCATTTTTGGATGAAATTTAAATGAAACAAAGGGTGGTGGGTGGGCCATATCCCACCCCCAATCCTATCAACACGCCCCAGAGTGAAAACATTAATCAAAGATAACCGTTAGATTATTTTCTTATAGACCTTGTCATAGGTCCAAAAAACCGTTAATTTATTTGCTTATCGATTAATAAACCCCTGCAAAACCCTCGGTTGTGTTCTAAAGATTGAAGAGTGGGATTGGGACCACCCACTACCCTTAAATTCCACCTTACCTAGAAAATATTCTTAGGTTAATCAAATAACGAAAGATATAATGAATTATAAAAAAGCACAAATAAAGCGTTTGTGAATAAAATTTAAATGAATCAGAGGGTGGTGGGTGGGCCCTATACCACCCTCCAAACTTTTGATTACGCCCCAGAGTTTCTATAGATGAAAACGTTTGTCAAAGATAAAAAAAAACCGTGAAATTATTTTCTTATCGGATAATTTACACCTGCAAAACCCTCGTTTGTGTTCTAAGTATTGGAGGGTGGGATTGGACCCACCCCGCGTCCTTCATTTCCACTTAAACCTAACCCAGAAAACATTGTTAGATTAATCCAATTTCTTCGATCACGTGAGATGCAGTAGTTTGAAAAGCATAAAGAAAGCGTTTGTGGGTAAAATTTAAATGAAACGGAGGGTGGTGGGTGGGCCCTATCCCACCCTCCAACCCTTCGATCACGCCCCAGAGTTTCTATAAATGAAAAAGTTTGTCAAAAAACCGTTACCTTATTTCTTAATTAACGAATAATTTGCACCTGCAAAACTCTCGTTTATGTTCCAAGGATTGGAGGGTGAGATTGGGACCACCCCCCGCCCAGAAAACATTGTTAAATTGATCCAATTTCTCAGTCAGATCACGTGAGATGCAAAAGGTTCAAAAGCCACAAAGAAAGCGCATGTGGGTAAAATTTAAATGAAACAGAGGGTGGTGGGTGGTTCCTATACCACCCTCCAACCTTTTGTAAGCGCCCCAGAGTTTCCATAAATGAAAACGTTTGTCAAAGGTCCCAAATACCGTTAGATTATTGTTTTCTTATCGATTAATTTACACTTGCATAACCCTTGATAGGGCCCATCCACCATCCTTAAATTCCACTTAAACCCAACCCAGAAAACACTGTTAGATTAAATCAATTTCTCAGTCAGAACATGAGAGATGATATAGTTTTCAAAGGCATAAAGAAATATTTTGTGGGTAAAATTTAATTTTTTGTGGGTGGTAAAAAAGTTACTAACAATTTGGTGTGTGCAACCGAGTTTATTACTTCAGAAGTTCGCCCCTATCACAACAAAGCGCCATAAAGCTACGCGCACACTTATCGGAATCGGACGGACGGCACGCATCGGAAAAAAATTGCTTAACACAGTTGTAAATGAGTCCACGCACATTTATCGGTACGGCATGGAACGGATGACTCGTTTACAACTGTGTTAAGCAATTTTATCCGTTGCGTGCCGCCCGTCCGATTCCGACAAGTGTGCGCGTAGCTTTAATCGGATCCCAATGACGAATGGTATCGGTCACCCATCAAAATTCCTACCCGGGCCAGGGTTGCGTTTCAAATATAATTTCTTTCTCGATCATTACGTGCGTACATTTCAGTAATTGCAGCATTCGTTCGCCGTGAGGAATTCGAACTCAAACATGAATTTTTTAAAAGATAATTACACCGTCTCCGAGCAATCCGACTATTGCGTGACCAAAGGACCGATCCTTGCTAATTAGAATTAAAATTGTAGCCTAATGAATTAATTCTAATCATTCAAATTGAAAACCCTCGCATGTTGCAGAAGCATTAAATTAAATTAAGACGAAAAGTTGCCAGAATTGATAAATATTCAACCTGTTTTGAATTTTGCAAAATTAAATCTAAAACAAATAACTTATTGAAACGACTATTTGTCTGGCTAGTGCCACGCCGGATATTGAATGATACAAAAATAATTTGGCTGTTAAATATACAATATCTTTATTTACAGAATTTTACACATTATTGTAAGATGATATATTATAAAGTTATAGTGACATCTGTAAAAGGGCTATCGACCTGGTGGTCCTCCTGCCCAGTTGCATGTTTTATTAATACTACTACTGTTAAAATAATTTTGGATTAAAATCTTTTATTGCTACGTGATAACTAGAACTTCTTACACATAGAAATACTCTAATATTATTTTCATAGTAGTACTGTTAATAACACGTAAAATTCATATGTATAATTCAATATTCGGCAAGTGGTTATTTGTTTTATTTTATCCTATAATGTTGACATGCCAATATCTCCTTAGCAACGAGTAAAGTTAAGGTACCTTTAACAACACTAGTGTTGTTATATGTATCTTAACGCAACTCGCTCCTACGTCGCTCGTGCTTTAAAACTTTTCTCTCGTAATGTAAAACGCTTCATAACGTTTCTGCCCGATCGGTCATTTTCTTTAATTTACAAGCTTTGCTCTCCGGGCGATTCGATCAACTTACGGCCCATGGCTCCGTATGTCTATTAAAAAAATCTCAAGTGTGCCATGTTTTTTATTTTTTTAAATTTAAGTTCGTAACACATATTGAGGTTATGTTACTTATGTTATGTTGATAAATTCATTTGTTGTGACAAACGAGGCGGAGAAATCGTAGGTTCATCTTCAAAAATTTCTTGGGCTGTGTTAATAGCATCCTGAGTACGTTTGACTAGTTTACGGAGACATAACAGATCATGATAAGGTATTTTTAAATTCATCATAAATAATGGGAACGTTAGGAAATTCTTCCTGAAACTTAGCCAAAGGTGTGTACTTTCAACTATACCTCATTTAATAACCAGGCGGACTAAACGCGAAAGTCATATTTACACTATAAAAAGTCACCAGAAAAGTAACCAGACATGTTTTGGCGGTAAAAATAAAATTATTTCAAATTCTTTTATCCATAACTTCTTTGGCAAGTCATCTCTATTCTTTAATTCAATTCATGTAGCGATTTCATTTTTAAAGAAAAAAAAAAGACACCAAACTTGTGCCGACATATATCCATAGTTAAAAATAAAATAACTATTTCCAAGAAAATCGCGGGATGAGAGGAATCCATTCTTACACGATCAACGGAAGAAATAACTGACTAAAAACACAGAAACTGAGCCGAAACGCGTGGAAACGGTGGGACACAAGGAACGGCGAGAGATCAGCTGATCATAAGAACGGCCATTACTGTTTTAAGCAATTTGGGCCAATGTAAAAACGGCGCCCCTTTGGCCAATCACAACAACGTATTTTGGCGGCAATAATTCGATTTAGTCCGCCTGGTTATTAAATGAGGTATAGTAACGTTTTTTGCTGGTTACTGTAAACCATTGTGGCCACGGAATAATTGTGACTTTTAGAAAGATCTGACGTTTTGTATGTCAATTCCTAACCTGTGTGCCAACTTACATTTTTAAAAATAAAAAATCATGGCACATCAGAGGGCATTAGCCTTGAATTCTAATCATTCGCAATCCACCATATGCATCCGCAAAGCAATGATAGCGTATCCGCATTAGCCTTGACTATTGAAAAAAAAACATTCCCAGAACGTTAGACACGGGAAATAAATAACTACATATACTTCCATTGCTTAAACAATTGCGTCACTATGTACCATATAATTATCGATAAGATAGTAAAAATAAAATACACACTTAGAACTATTATCATTATATCAATAATATACGTATGTGCAATGAGTGACAAGAGTTATATCAATAGTAATATACAGGGTGATTCAGAGCTCTGGGAACGGTGAATCACGTGCTTATTTTTCAAAATTTCGAAAAATGTTTTATACAAAAGTTGTGTATAATAGTGAGCTGCACGCCCTATAAATATTTAAATTTATACAGGGTGTCTCATAACAAAGTTACAGACCAAACTTATGTTTTTTTTTTTAATGGAACCTGTATTTTTTGTCATTTTTGAATTATATGGAGCAAATAAAGGTGAGTTACTTCAATACTCCCTATACCTATTGTTTGCCGTTTTCGAAATATTTGAATATTTGTTCAAATGCGAGGTCTGGGTGATATTTTATTTTTGCCCCAGTGATTGACGTTGAACGATTAAAATCATTTCAATTATTTGCTTGAAGGTTCGAACTATAGAGCCAACCATGATTTCATACAAAAAATTATACAGGGTGATAAAAAAATGCGGTAGAAAAACCGAACTTATAAACTTGAATACCTTCGTTTTTTCAAATGGCACACCCTGTATTTAGTAACGTATTCTTAAGTAGAATTCAATTATCTTTGAGATTGTATAAGGGTTCCCTGTTCCTAATCTCAATAGTTTTCTTGTATTCGGCGATTATCATATCAGGAAATATTGCCTAACAAACACCAGTACTATTATAATATTTCGTACCGAGGATTGAAATCGGAATCAGAAAGTCAGTACGTATTTCAATCAAATTTATTATTTTGTTGGATTATTGCATCCAGATATACGATAAAGCTTTGTATGCAACGCGTGCATAATTGAACTTTATGGATTCGGATCCTTTAAGGCTCGTTCATAAAACCCTAAATTATGTACTTTTTTCATAAATAGCTATTTGTTCGTTTTCCTCGTTAAAATAATAATAATTATTATTATTTTTTTATTTTTTTTCTCATACACAGAATATATTAATATTCATATTCAATTATGAAATACACGCAGATACACACAATATTCTGTTTAGGAAAAAAAAACAATAATTGAAAAATACCGAGATGAATTAATAACAAAAAGTATTATTAAAAACAACAACACTCACCGATGTTATTATTAGATTCACAATAAACTGCAACCATCACAACTAACAATTCGAATTGGTAGACAGGTGAGAAGAAATTTGTTATATCGCACAACTGATTGAACTGTTATACACGAGGAAGAGATTGATTAAAATTGAAACCCCAGGATAATGACACCGAGAGACGCCCATTCAATTTTTTGCCGATAAATGTGACCAACATCCGGACTTCTGGTATTTCTGATAATTAACGCATCGACTGCCAAAAAATGCCAAAAAGCCACGGAGGCGTGTATAAAACCCACTTTTATCTACACCGATTTCCTCAAATCGATCATTCCCTTTGGTTCGCAATCAATTCCAAATTTTAAGAAGATGATGGTTGTGACCGTTACTATGTGATAGTCCATTGTCAGGTAACTTTGAATTAAACAACTTTAGACGTTTTTTACCACTTATTATATAAAACGTCGAAAGTTGTTCAATTCAAAGTTACCTCAAAATTTTAAGCAGACTCTAATTTGGTGGCAGTAAAATGTGTCCCAGCAAAAACGTCAGATTTAATTAATTATTTTTATTTTTAATTAATTAACTTCTCGAGGACATACTGAGGAAAGGAATATAATTTCACACAAGAGGGCGCCACGGTTACTTCGATAAAATTTCACGAGTATGTTTTCTAAAAGAGTGTGATCAATTTCAATTTTCGAAGTTCGAGAATTGTTTGTGGTTTATTAGCATACACCTTCGACTTAACAAAACCCCACAGAAAATGGTCACAAGGCGTTAAGTCGCAAGATCTTGGCGGACAATTTATTTCTGCATTTCTTTATTTCCAATAAAAATAAAAAAATTTCGCGAAAAACATCATTTTTTTGATGTTCTAAAAATTTCAAAATGTGATATCTCAGCGAGTATTTAAGTTAGAAAGATGAAACAAAACCAAAATGTTCGTCAATGTTTTCTACGTGAGATTGTTGTCGACGGTGAAATATAATCGAAATTACACAAATGATTATGTATAGAAATAAATTGATAAATTCGTAAATAACACACGATAAGACTTTTAAATATAATTATTAGAGATAAGCAATTTTTAATATCAGTGATTTTAAACAGTGATCACGGTTAGTAAACACCTTTTGAAAATACGTTACTAAATTACCAAATACAGGGTGTGCCATTTGAAAAACGAATAGTTTCAATTTTATAAGTTAGGATTTTCACCCTGTATAATTTTTTATATAAAATCACGGTTGGTGATATAGTTCGAACCTTTAACCAAACAATAGAAATGATTGTAACGGTTCAACGCCAATCACTTGGGAAAATATGAAAGGGTATAGCCGAATAAGATGGTCAAAAGTGCCCCCAAAGCAAATCAATAATCGCGATGGCTGGATGAAAGATAATTAAAAATGCCGTTGATTGCTCGAAATTTCAGCCTCCTGAAGCAATTTGTTGTCGAGATATGACCGAAAACGTGAATTTTACGTTTTATTTTTTTTTCTCCTTTTTTATGGCACGAATCAAGCTGAAACCACGTCTACCCAAAACAAAACAAAAAATACATCTCGCAGTATTTTTTTCAATTTTTTTGGCGCCAAAAAATTAACTTCTCAATTTTACGTTTTATTTATTTTTCTCCTTTTCTATGGCACGAATCAAGCTGAAACCACGTCTACCCAAAACAAAAAAAAATACATCTCGCAGTATTTTTTTCAATTTTTTTGGCGCCAAATTCAAATAGTAAAATGAAGTTAAAGTTTTCAAAATTCATTTTTGCAGTGAAGGTATTCGAGGACTATCTCAGTTTTTTTTCTGTAAATGTGTTTTACTAAATTCCATAACATACATTTTTTTTAGAATTTTAAACAGTGTGGAAGATAGTTAAAATAATTAAAAACCGCTTTTACCACCTTAAATATTTGAATTTCGCGCCAAAATTGTGATAAAAAAGTTATTTTTGAGAAGTGTATCTCTCTAATTAAAAAAAAAGATAATCATTTCACAAAAATTACTTTTTTTTTAATCACAATTTTGGCGCGAAATTCAAATTTTTAAGGCGGTAAAAGTGGTTTTTAATTATTTTAACTATCTTCCACACTGTTTAAAATTCTGAAAAAAATGTATGTTATAGAATTTGGTAAAACACATTTACAGAAAAAAAACTGAGATAGTCCTCGAATACCTTCACTGCAAAAATGAATTTTGAAAACTTTAACTTCATTTTTCTATTTGAATTTGGCGGCAAAAAAATTGAAAAAAATACTGCGAGATGTATTTTTTTTTTGTTTTGGACCCGAATGTCGAGAAAATAGTCCTAACAGAAGTCCTGGAAAAAAGCCTTAGAAAAGACCTGATAAAGGGCATTAAAAAAGTCTTGAAAAAATAATCCTAATTACAGAGCCCTAAACGTTCTTAAAAAATAATTCTGATAAAAAAATCCTTAAAATAAGGTCCTAGAAAAAGTCCTGACAGAAAGGCCAGAAGAAGAATACTGAAAAAGCCTACAGAAAGTCAGAATAAAGACCTTAAAAAGTCTTGTAAGATAGTCCCGAAAAAAAGTTTGAAAAAAGTTCTAAAAAAGAATCCGGAAAAATAAAGTCCTAGAAGAAATTTCTGTAAAAAGTCCTAAAAAGACCTGAAGAAATTCCAGAAAATAGTACTAAAAAAACCTTAAAAGAGACCTGATAAAAGGCATTAAAAAAGTCTTGAAAAAATAACCCTGATAAAAAATGCCCAAAAAAAGGTCCTGAACATAATAATTTTTAAATAGTCTTGAAAAAAGGGCCCTGAAAAAAAATCAAAAAAGATTGATTCTGAAACAAAAGTCCTGAAAAAACGTCGTGAGAAAGGCCTCATAAAAGAGTTCTGAAAATAAAGTCTTGAAAAAAGTTCTAAAAAATTCTAAACAAAAGTTTTGAAAAAACTAACTGTCGAGTAAAAAAAACCCAAAAAGGGTCTTGCAAAAAGCCGTAAGAAAAGACCTGAGAAGAGGCATTAAAAAGTCGTGAAAAATAATCCTAATAAAAAAAGTCTCAAAAAATGGTGATGTGGCCATCATGTTACTTTCTCCGACTGATGGTATCATTTATATTTGTTTATTTTTAATTTAAATCATATTTTTTTGCGCTACCGTTCTATATTGCTATGCTTACTGTGTGTGTATTTAGTCACGTTCGAATGGCTTTCCCGGACTAATTTCGGTTGCTAGGAAACTCGCAAAATAACAAGCCTGTTCTGAGTCATGACAGTCCTAGTACCGTTATGGGCTAGATAAAAGAGCAGCGATTTTTAATTATAAAAGTCGTTTTGAACTATTCTTTTACTATTTTTATAACTATTTTAAATCGGTAGCGCAAAAAATACTATACAACACTCAGTTCGTTAAGTGCATTCAAACAGGTCTCGAAAATTACAAATACTCGGCCCTATAGGCCTCGTATTTTTAAAATTTTCTCGACCTGTTAGAGAGCACTTACCGAACTTGTGTCGTAATATACTATAAACGTACATCTAGCGTTTTGTAGACTCGGATGAAAATGACATTTAAAACGTCAAAATTATGAAAGATGGAAAAATTATACTTCAAAAACTCAGTTTACTCAAAAACTAAAGAGATTTCAAAAAAACTTTCCTGCGGAAACCACATTCCTCCCAGATTCATTCCATCCAATCAACAAAAAGTCGCTTATCACGCCGCGATATCGCACCCCATTAACCGTTACAGCTCTGCCAAACTCTTTCTCAAAAAAGTATGGCCCATTTATTCCTCCAGTCCACAACCCACAGACAAACTTTTTGTGAATTTTCGCGAATAACTCGAAGATCCATACAAGTAACACAAATACAAACCTGCACGAAGAAATAACCGCGCGGTTAACTAATTGTTACATTTTTCATTTGACACTTGATGAAACAATTTGTAATACTTAGTAGTAACAAATTAAATTCATTTCCTAATGTTCATTGATGGGTGAAGATAAAATTGCGTGTAAGATCATTTCTTCACAAATTTATTTATTTCGCTAAATATACTTAACCCATTGAGTGTTGATGACGTCTAAAGGCGTCATATATATTCTATGATAAGTGGGCTTGATGGCTTTAGGCTTAATCGACATATACACGAATTGCATTTTCATTCTTCAAATTCTTTTGACTTCAAAAGTAAGTTACAGTACACACTAACTAGAAAAAAAAAATTCATTTAGAGTGCTGCTTCCTAAAACTGTTAGCAGTGAAAGGGTTAACACGTTCGTTTCCGGTGTCAGATAAACTGGTTGCCAGTCAAACCGACGCTTTAATGCCAAAGAACGCATCACGCACCTGGTGCGTGGTCGGCCTCCGCGTCAAAACCAATACCAAATAATGCGTAGTCGGCACTCAAAGTGTTAAGCTATTGGGAATGAACACTTGGTACGTTTAGTGAAATAAATCTCTAAAGAATGTTTGTAAAAAAATGTTTAGTACAACATTCAGTCAATAGATGCCGCTACTTTGGCGTTTCTACGTGTAAAGAAAGAATCTTACATATACAGGACGGCAAACGTAACTTGCCGTTGCGCCGTGACAAAATTGTGGGCGGAACCTTCGGAGGGCGCTCTCGATAGATTTCGTGAAGAGTTCGCGCGCCTGGTACATTCATTTTCAAAAGTGACAGTGCATTAATTACGTGGAGGAGAGCGCCCGATAGAGTTGTAAATGCTTGCTTATTACTCGGCCGGCTGTAGAGAGAGAGCTTTCGCTTGCTTTCTGCGCGTCTGGCCAACTTACATTTGCCGTCCTGTACGCTGCTATTTCCGAAGTCTCTTCTGTTCATAATTCCATTACGAACTTTTGGAAATACAACACAATCTGTGATTGTTAACATTTATGTTCAATTTGTTACTACCGACGATTTCTTAATCCTTAAACTTTCGTTATCGTGCCAAAAATAGTTATTCGAAGCGAACAGGTTAGTAAAGCGTGATTAAAGCGTTTGTTTTTCCTTTCAACAATGGTACAGCGGGAGGATGGAAGGTGAAAAAAAAACTGGGATCAAACGAGAGCGGTTGGCGGTGGTACCTGGGGAAAGACGGTGTTCTGTGGAACCGTTGGTCGGATCTGAAGGCGAGACTGGACCCAACTCGATGATCTGGTGGGGCATCCGGATCTAAGCCTCCCCTCCTCCCTACATATGCATACCAAATCGTCAAACCAGAGATACAAGAAAAATATAGTTAGCACTCACCAAACTTTTAGAAATTAGTATTTTAGAGAACTAGTTGTTAGTGGCGGTGGTGGTGGTGGTTGGTGGTAATGATGATGAGAATGTCTTCGTTTCCGGTTTTGTTAAAGTTTTTAAAGTTTGTTGTCGTGGTGTTCGGATGGTAACGGGGAGAAGGATCGAGGAGGAGGAGGGTGCGTGTTTTCTTGGTGGCTGTCGGTCGCGGACTGATCGGTCTTTGCATCGCAACACGATGACATTTCACATCCACGTAAAGGTGGCCCCGGAATCGATATAGAATATATGTATACACACACACATATAAACACACCCCTCTGCACACCTTCTGGGGGGGGGGTTCCACTAATATAATGAGGAGAGAGACACCACCGGCGGCGGCGGCCAAATGCCATCATCACCCACTTTTCGCGACCCCGACACGCGGCGCTGAGCGGATGCGGATTACGAGACAATAAAACGGGAGGGGGGTGCAACCGGAAATGGCACGCCAATCCGACAGAAAGCTTTGAAAAGTTTAATACTACATAGTGGTCCTAATGATAACTTAAGACCTGGAAGTTGATGATGAAGAAATGCAGGATCGAAAACAGTTTCTCCAACAAATGCAAGAGTTTGGACGAATGTGGCAATTTATTTAATTACAAAAAGTTGTACTGTTATCCAATGATTGGATGGTGTTATGCGGTAACCATGTAACCCACAAGAAGTTACCAATTGCAGACCGGTGGGTGGGTAACGTGGTTGATGCAAAAGGAGAAGCGGCAATGTGGAAGAAGGGTTACCAAACTTGTCACCAGATCGCGGCACAATGCAGAGGTAGTTTTGCTAAATGTTGGGGACCACTTTGAGCCAGTGACGGCTCGCGGGGTGACACATCGTACGGCCGAGGTAGCAGAGGTAGCAATATAGAAAAGTAGGGTAGGTTGCAGAGATCTGTATTACCACCTCTGCTACCTCGGCCGTACCATGAGTCACCCCGCGAGCCGTTAAGGTGAGTATAGACTAGAGCATTTACTAGTAACAGAACAACGAGCCGCTCTATGATATGTTCTAGTGTATCACCCTCACGAACCAGACGTCTTTTAACGACAGCTTTTGAAACTGAGCATTTTCCTATATTGTACCATTCGTTAGAACATTACATTACATAGAAATGCTCGAGAAAATGCTCTAGTGTATATCCACCCTTAAAAAATGTCCGGGGTGGGCCGAATAACGCGCTCTGGAGGGACGTGGGGTGGTCGGAAGGTTCTGAAAAAATTAGGGATCACGGCTCGTCTCACCTCCCGCCTACCCTGAAAGTTTCATCTCTTCGATTTCCATAGAAAAAAATACGTCCCCGAAAGTACGCCGTAAAGTAAAAAAGGGGGCGTGGCCCGATTGGGACAAAAATTCCAAAATCGGGCACCGAGCGTCCCTTTGAAATCGATTTTGGTTTCTAAAAAACACGGCCGCCACCCTCCCGCTCGGTCGCCCATCGACTTCTGATCCGGAGCGTTTTGATGTTTTTTCGATTTTCAAAAATTCGCCCAATTCTGCCGGTTCTAGAGGTGTGGGAGTGGTCGGGATCGACTCGATCGACCATTTTACACAAAACTGAGAAAAAAAATTCGAGCGTACTTTAAATCCTGGGTCCACCCGCCGATACTTTTTTTTTTCTAGGTTAGCCCTGCCCCTATACGCCCGCAAAATTTCATCTACGACTTTTACTTTTTTCACAATGCAAGTTTTTAAAACTCAATTATAGTATATATAATAATTAGAGTGATTAGAGCCAATCTTCCCCGACTGACTGCTGATTAAAAAAAAAAATGTTGGTTTACTGAACGCGAATTTAAAGAAAAATAACGTAATTTGGTGAACCGAGTTCAAACAGTCGAGTGAAAGCGAAAATTCCGGCCAACAAACGCATCACAAGTGAAAATTTCTTTCTATAAATAACGGTTGGCCCGTTAAACTTACCGCAAGGCAAAGTGATGACTAATTCATTCTTGGCCTCAGATGTACTCATTTGTGCATAATCCATTGCCAATTTAAGCCATGACCGTTTCGACATTCTAGCGATGAATCATTCGTTTTCCATTGACGAAATTTGTTTTTTTTTTGTTCTATGCTTGTACTTCCAGAAATTTAACCTCTTCACGCCCAGCTCAAGCAAAACAAAAATATTTTACAAATAAAAAAAAATTACCACTTAAGCGCCATCTATGGAATATATTTTTAAATCTTTTTTTTGCATAAATGAGTGGAATAATATTTAGTAGAAAACTGTAACAACAACAAAAAAGTAAATTATGTTATAACCCAATCAAAGCAGCATGGGCGCGAAGTGGTTAATGGTTTGAACTAGTTTCGGATAGTTGTAACCATCCTCGGCAGAAAAAAACGTCAAAAAACGTATCTTGAACCAATTAAACCAAATTAAACCAATGTTATTATCTAGTAGTACTAGTAATAACATGCAAATTTCTTTTGTATCATTCAATATCCGGCGTGGCATTAGCCAGGGAAGTAGTTGTTTCAATAAGTTATTTCTTTATAGTCTTAGCAAGACTTAATTTTTTGCTTGCAGATTAACGAACAGGTTGAATATTCATATATTCAGGCTACATTTCGTTTTCTTGTATTTATCTAATGCTTTCTGCAACAAGTAAAGTTGTTTCTAATTTGTATCTTGATAAGCGGGAACATGGATTGATTGAGGTTAGAGTAATTGGTTTACAAAATTTTGTAGAAAGAGTAAATGAGTGATTTTGACGCGATGCAAAAAAATACAAAGAGAGAAGTGCTGATAAGAGCGGACTCTTTTTTTTAATGGATGAATAAAGCTTTTGAAAAATTAAATCGTTTATGCTGGAGGCTTCTACTTTTTATACATTTTAAATATTATAATAAAACACTTTCAACTTTGTTTTGTATAACTTATATTTTTATTTTTGTGACTCAAGTTTCGGTAATACAATTACCATTTTCAAACAAGAAGTGTTTTAAAAAACCGATTTACAAAGGTATATATACAGGTACCTGTAAAACCGATCTACAAAGGTATATATACAGGTACCTGTATATGTTACCTTTGTAAATCGGTTTTTAAAACATTTCTTGTTTGAAAATGGTAATTGTATTACCGAAACTTGAGTCACAAAAATAAAAATATAAGTTATACAAAACAAAGTTGAAAGTGTTTTATTATAAAAAATTAAATCAATCAACTTCTAAAGATCGCCAGTTAATTCAGATAATAATCAAAGCAATTGATGAAGTGATTAACACAGATTGTTTTATCGCCGACGACGCAGTTGATGATCCCACCGTAAACGCGAAACGTTCCAGATTAATTGGCTCCGGATTTTACGACCATCCTCCAGGCCGAAAATAAAAAGGGATACGGGGCCCAGCCCTGCATCATTACCGCGGCGGAGGTGCGGAAGGTGGCCTTCCGCTCGAATTAATGGCTCGTGTCACTGATTCATTTAGAAAGATGACATTTAGGGGGGGCGCCCGACCTACATCCCCGTTTCGCACCCCCTCGCGTTCCGGGGGCGCGCCTTATCAACCCCCGCCCGCCCGCGAAAGGCCGAGTCCATTATTTTATTAGCTGTGCGCTCTCGACCCCCTTTTAGACAAAGGGTAGATTAATTATCAGGGATTTGGGGAGGAAAGGTGATCACTTTGCGGGGACGCTCCGCAATTAGAGACCGCATGGTGGTGGTGGTGGTGGTGGTGGGCATGGAAACACTCAATCATCCAGTTTTGCACCATTGTGTTAACGTGGAAATGCGCCCTTTCGTGTCGACCTGTCCGCGGTCTGCTGTTTTTAAGGTTGGGCTGATGATGAGTGGGTTAATGAAGGTATCACGGAATTTTTAGATACGTATTCGTTAATTATTCTCAAATAAGAAAAAATGTGTTCCTTACAAAGAATACCTTCCGGAAAAAGAGTGTTATTTTGGATCTAGCAAGCACCACCCTTGACAGTCAAAAGAAGGTTACAGCAAGCAGCTGATGAGAGGGTGAATCGCACGGTTGTCATTATTCGCGAAAACAGGTGCATTCCGTTACAACTTCTGGCCATAAGTTGTTTGGTTAAGAACAAGCACAAGATGAATCTACGTAAATCAGGAAAGACTTCCTGGTGTCTATCGTCTCAGGTGACATAACCTAGGAGTAACACCCGAAAGCAGGATGAAGTCTTTAGATTGGCGGAACATCTCTAGTCAAGAAAAAGTTCAAGACTGAAGCCTTCGCTTCAAGCCTGAGGTGGCATAACCTAGGAGTATCACTCGAAAGCAAGAGGAAGTCTTTAGAATGGCGACACATCTCCAGTCAAGAAAAAGTTCAAATCTGAAGTCTCAGGTGACGTAACCGAGGAGTAACACCCGAAAGCAGGATGAAGTCTTTAGAATGGCGAAACATTTCCAGTCAAGAAAAAGTTCAAGACTGAAGCATTCGCTTCAAGCCTGAGGTGGCATAACCTAGGAGTATCACTCGAAAGCAAGAGGTAGTCTTTAGAATGGCGACACATCTCTAGTCAAGAAAAAGTTCAAATCTGAAGTCTCAGGTGACGTAACCGAGGAGTAACACCCGAAAGCAGGATGAAGTCTTTAGAATGGCGAAACATCTCTAGTCAAGAAAAAGTTCTAGACTGAAGCCTTCACTTCACGCCTGAGGTGACATAACCTAGGAGTATCACCCGAAGGCAAGTGGAAGTCTTTAGAATGGCGAAACATCTCTAGTCAAGAAAAAGTTCAAATCTGAAGTCTCAGGTGACGTAACCTGGGAGTAACACCCGAAAGTAGGATGAAGTCTTTAGCATTGCGAAACATCTTTAGTCAAGAAAAAGTTCAAGACTGAAGCCTTCCCTTCAAGCCTGAGGTGGCATAACCTACGAGTATCACTCGAAAGCACAAGGAAGTCTTTAGAATGGCGACACATCTCTAGTCAAGAAAAAGTTCAAATCTGAAGTCTCAGGTGACGTAACCGAGGAGTAACACCCGAAAGCAGGATGAAGTCTTTAGAATGGCGAAACATTTCCAGTCAAGAAAAAGTTCAAGACTGAAGCATTCGCTTCAAGCCTGAGGTGGCATAACCTAGGAGTATCACTCGAAAGCAAGAGGTAGTCTTTAGAATGGCGACACATCTCTAGTCAAGAAAAAGTTCAAATCTGAAGTCTCAGGTGACGTAACCTGGGAGTAACACCCGAAAGCAGGATGACGTCTCTAGAATGGCGACATATCTCTAGTCAAAAAAAAATGTTCAAATCTGAAGTCTCAGGGGACGTAACGGAGGAGTAACACCCGAAAGCAAGAGGATCTTTAGAACTTTTCTCTAGTCAAGAAAAAAATCACGTCTGAAGCCTTCGTTGGCATGACCAACTTTAAAACACCACCAGAAAGCAAGCGGTAAGGTCTTCAGAACGGCGGCACGCATCTTCAATCAAGAAAAAAATCCTGTCTAAACCATTCGCCGCAAGGGTCATGACCAATTTGGTTATAAATTTCAAACTTTGCGAAAACGCTCGACGGACAGGCCTTGACCATTGCCCCACCAAAGGTAAATCAGTAAATCAAATTCGCCATATTTTGACGTTTGAATCATCAAAATCTAACAACGCGTTTGACAGTTGTGCAATTTAAAAAATCAAAATCACGAATTTCCAAAAAGTGCAATTTTTTGTATTTTATATTAATTTTACTAGAAAATGTTGTAATTAGTTTTAAAAGTACACCAAATTCAGCATGTTTTGACGTTTGAATCAGCAAAATCTAACAGCGCGTTTGACAGTTGTGCAATTTAAAATTTTTTGTATTTTATATTAATTTTAAAATAAATTTTGTAATTAGTTTTAAAAGTACACCAAATTCTGCATGTTTTGACGTTTGAATCATTAAAATCTAACAACGCGTTTGACAGTTGTGCAATTAAAAAAAATCAAAATCGCGAATTTAAAATCTTCAACTTCAAAAAAGTGCAATTTTTGGTATTTTATATTAATTTCATGAAAAATTTCATAATCGGTTTTAAGAGTACATTAAATTCGAAATATTTTATTGTTCAAAACATCAAAATCTAACAACGCGTTTGACAGTTGTGCAATTTTAAAAATCAAAATCACGAATTTAAAATTTTCGAAATTTGCAATTTTTTATATGTTGCATTAATTTCATGGGAAAATTTCATATCAGTTTTAAAAGTCCACGAAATTCACCATATTTTGTCGTTTGAATCATTAACATCTAACGAGTTTGACAGTTGTGAAATTTCAAAAATCAAAATCACGAATTTAAAAAAGTGCGATTTTTTGTATTTTACATTAATTTCACGAGAATATTTCGTAATCAGTTTTAAAAGTACACTAAATTCGTCATATTTTAACGTTTGAATTATCAAAATCTAACAACACGTTTGACAGTTGTGAAATTTCAAAAATCAAAATCGCGAATTTAAAAAAGTGCGATTTTTTATATTTTATATTAATTTTACGAGAAAATTTCGTAATCAGTTTTAAAAGTACACTAAATTGGCCATATTTTGACGTTTGAATTATCAAAATCTAACAACGCGTTTGACAGTTGTGCAATTAAAAAAAAAAATCAAAATCGCGAATTTAAAATCTTCGAACTTTAAAAAACTGCGATTTTTTGTTTTTATATTAATTTTACGAGAAAATTTTGTAGTTTTAAAAGTACACTAAACTCTGCATGTTTTGACGTTTGAATCAGCAAAATCTAACAACGCATTTGACAGTTGTGCAATTTCAAAAATCAAAATCACGAATTTCCAAAAAGTGCAAATTTTTGTATTTTATATTAATTTTACGAGAAAATTTTGTAATGAATTTTAAAAGTACACTAAATTCCGCATGTTTTGACGTTTGAATCATCAAAATCTAACAACGCATTTGACAGTTGTACAATTTCAAATATCAAAATCGCGAATTTCCAAAAAGTGCGATTTTTTGTATTTTATATTAATTTTACGAGAAAATTTTCTAATGAGTTTTAAAAGTACACTAAACTCTGCATGTATTGACGTTTGAATCAGCAAAATCTAACAACGCATTTGACAGTTGTACAATTTCAAAAATCAAAATCACGAATTTACAAAAAGTGCGATTTTTGTATTTTATATTCATTTTACGAGAAAATTTTGTAATCAGTTTTAAAAGTACACCAAATTCTGCATGTTTTGAAGTTTGAATCATCAAAATCTAACAACGCATTTGACAGTTGTGCAATTTCAAAAATCAAAATCGCGAATTTAAAATCTTCGAATTTTAAAAAAGTGTGATTTTTTGTATTTAAAATTAATTTCACGAAAAAATTTCATAATCAGTTTTAAAAGTACATTAAATTCGCCGCACTTTGACACTTGAATCATCAAAATCTAACAACGCGTTTGGCAGTTATACAATTTCAAAAATCAAAATCGCGAATTTCAAATCTTCGAATTTGAAAAAAGTGCGATTTTTTGTATTTTATATTAATTTTACGAAAAAAATTCATTATCAGTTTTAAAAGTACATTAAATTGGGCCTATTTTGAAGTTCGAATCATCAAAATCTAACAATGCGTTTGACAGTTGTGTAATTTCAAAAATCAAAATCGAGAATTTCCTTAAAAAAAAACAAAATATTTTTACATAGTCGTAAAGATAATAAAAAGGGCTATAAATTTAGTGAAATAAAAAAAAGTTTCCATTTTAGAAAAATGTCTATGACGTCATACGTGAAAGACTAGTGACTTTATATTATTTTTAAAGACGCTAAAAAGTGCGCAATCAAAAATAAAAACCGACGTGTCCGAGGATTTTTTCTGGAACTTTTCATTACAAATTTAGTGAAATAAAAAAAATGGTTTCCATTTTAAAAAATGTCTATGACGTCATACGTGAAAGACTAGTGACGTCATATTATTTTTAAAGACGCTAAAAAGTGCCAATTAAAAATAAAAATCGACGTGCCCGAGAATTTTTTTCTGGAACTTTAATTTCTCTCTTCATTTGTTCCAGTTAAAGTTTCCACCCTGTATATAGGAACATATAATGATGGTTATTATTCACGTCTACGGCATAAGTCTAGGCTATTATTAACTAAATAATAGCCTATCATTTAGCGGAATACTATATTTTGTCTACGAGTCTTAAATGATAACTTTTCAGTTCGGTTTTTTTAATTAAAAAAAAAATGCTTCAGGTTTTATAGTTGTTGTTATTTCTCTTAATATTCACGATAATCAACCCATGTGTAAAAATAAGCATTTAAAATAATGCAGGATAAATGTATCTTACCTTTTTATCCGCTTGCAAAACCGCTTATTTGAGTTTGCAAGTGGATAAACTTTATTTACCTTACGGTTTGAAATAATAAATAGTTATGCTTTATTCGTTAATTTACCCAAACAAATACCACGCGCGGTTATAATTCCTGCAGGATCAGTGACGGCTCGCGGGATGACTCAGGATACGGCCGAGGTAGCAGATACCCATCTGATTTAATGACTCGTGCTAAATAAAATTTATCCGGCAAATTCTAACCTCTTGTAGACAACAAATTTATTCATATGATTAATTAATTTCTCACTTAACCCGTGGTGAAACATAATTATATATTTGATTAATTAAAACACTTGGTTTTGTTTCACTGATTTTATTTTTCTCTCCAGGAGAGAAAATAATTTTTAATTAATCAAAAATTTATTCATGAAGATAATTGTTGCTACCGTTACTACTTACTACGTGGTAATCTATAATTAAAACTAAATTGAAAAATTCCCGCATCTAATTATTGTAAAAAATATTATATAATAATTATTAAATCGTTAAAACAAACAACGCGTTTCGGAGGTTTCAAGGTCAAACCGTCCCCTATTTTTAGTTTTCGTAAATGAGCGGCGACGCTTTATTTAAATTTTATCCAATTTCGCGTACACCCTGTATATTAAAACAAACGACAGTCCAATAAAAAAAGATATTATTATTTTGTTGTTAATGTTTTCCCTTTGTTTTAAACACATGCAAACCAGTGCACGTGCCTCAAACGCTGGTGAATAATAAAGGGAAAATAAAGAAACGAGGAACGACGCACACGAATAATTGAGACGGCACGTCCACGCAGGTCGGTCGGAAAAATCGAAGGGTTTTAACACTACACACACATACAAGGTCGGATCGAAAATCGTGCCGGAAAATAGAGGAAAAAAAAACAATTGATGATAGGCGCCACACTTTACCAAACAATTGCGTAACGTGTAAAGACATTAAAAAAAACTTATCGATTCGTGATGATGGCGATGTTTACAATTAAATTATGATGATGATGATGATGATGAAGGCGAGGGTGGTGCGTTTATTAATTTCATTTTTAATTTTTTTTTTTTGCTAATACTTTTAAATCTGTACTTACGCACGCTGATTATGCTCGTTATGCTTATGTCCTGGTAGTCATTGCGATGGATTGTAATACTCATATCATGGATGGGGGGCACTCTGCAGAACTGGCACTAAACATCACAAAACATTTTTGACATCTGACGCGCGGACGTGTGCTATTCGAAGAATGTGACAGCGGCCGAGCGGAGGTCGGGGCGACTGTTATTGGAGCGGTGGAGAGGATCCGTTACATCGAAACGTCATGACGTCGAAGCGCTCCCAACTCTGGAAACAAAAATAGTACAGTGCAAACAGGGAGATTATTAACGATTGGATATTGTTTAAAGGGTGCTTTAAATAAAATAAAAAATGCAATGTGTTCCATACTGTTATACCGTATGCGGTCGAGGGCAGTATCGTGTGAACACGCATATTGAAATACAGGGTGTTTCAGAGCTCTGGGAACGGTAAATCATGTGCTTATTTGTCAAAATTTCGAAAAATGTTTTATACAAAAGTTGTGTATAATAGTGAGCTGCACGCCCTAAGAATATTTAAATTTATACAGGGTGTCTCATAACAAAGTTACAGACCAAACTTATGTTTTTTTTAATGGAACACCCTGTATTTGTTGTCATTTTTGAATTATATGGAGCAAATAAAGGTGAGTTACTTCAATACTCCCTATACCTATTGTTTGCCGTTTTTGAAATATTTGAAGATTTGTTGAAATGCATGGTCCGGGTGAAATTTTATTTTTGCCTCAGTGATTGACGTTGAACGATTAAAATCATTTCTATTATTTGCTTGAAGGTTCGAACTATAGAGCCAACCATGATTTCATACAAAAAATTATACAGGGTGATTAAAAAAATGCGGTAGAAAAACCCAACTTATAAAGTTGAATAACTTCGTTTTTTCAAATGGCACACCCTGTATTTAGTAACGTATTCTTCAGTAGAATCCAATTATCTTTCAGATTGTATAGGGGTTCCCTGCTCCTAATCTCAATAGTTTTCTTGTATTCGGCGATTATCATATCAGGAATAATTATTATAATCTGGTAATTGGATTCTACTTTAGAATACGTTACTAAATACAGGGTGTGCCATTTGAAAAAACGAAGTTATTTAACTTTATAAGTTCGGTTTTTCTACCGCATTTTTTTCATCACCCTGTATAATTTTTTGTATGAAATCATGGTTGGCTCTATAGTTCGAACCTTCAAGCAAATAATTAAAATGATTTTAATCGTTCAACGTCAATCACTGGGGCAAAAATAAAATTTCACCCAGACCATGCATTTCAAAAAAAAAAAAAAAAAAAAAAAAGACCTTTATTGGCATACAAATAAAATACAAATTACATTAACTTCCTTTCCTTCTCCTCTCCTTTTCCCACCCCAACCTCGCCAGTGTCTTCACCCCGGTTCCGTCCTCTCTCATCCATTCGTTCACTCTTTTCCCCCCTCCCACCCATTCCTCACACACACCCTCGCACTCCTCTGCCAAATGCCTCCAAGTATCCCTCCCCCATTCACACAATACACATCTCCCATACTCTGTACCCATCCATAGTTTCCTCCCTCTCTCTCCTGATCCACACCTGGCTCTTGCCAGCGTCACCATTTCCTCCCTGCCCAGCCCCTTCTCACCCAGGTATCTCGGCAACCTCCCATGCACCTGCCACCTTTCATACATATCATTATACTCACTCTCACTGATACATCCCTGCCTCTCCTGAATTTCCACTTCCTTCTCCTTCTCTTTCACCCACGCTGCCGCATTCCTTCCACTCTTTATCCAATCCATCGCTTTGGCTTCCGACAACCCCACCCTCTCATACATTCTCTTTCGCTCCATTCTCCATTTGTACTCTCCTACACCCACACATGTTTCCCACACCTCTTTCACCAGTCTCTCCTCCTCTAATTCGCACAACCTCATCTCATATCTAACCACTCTCTCCATTGCCACACTCTGCATATTCCCTCTATTTGTTTCCTGAAGCAGTATGTACCCTGGCGTGGACTCTTCCACCCCCAACATACGCTTCAAGAACCACCGTTGCTCTCTCTCCATACATTCATACCCCTTCGTTCCCCATACTTCCACACCATACATTAAGATCGTTCTCACACATGCGTCCCACAATTTACATGCCATTCTAAAATTGTTTTCCATCCATTTCCCCCACTTCCCCCAAACCATACCCCACGCTTTCCTTGCCTTACCCTGCATCCATTTTAAGTGTTCCATGTACCCTCCCGTACCTTTAAAAACGAAACCCAGGTACTTGAACACCTTAACCCTCTCCACTCTCTCACCCTTCCACTCTATTTCTCTCACTCTTCCCTCCCTTCCTTTATTCCTAAATCTCATCCACTTCGTTTTCCCTACATTCACACACAGCCCTCTCTTATCCATATACCTCTCCGCTCTCTTCAACATATCCCTCATCCCTTCCCAGTCTCTCGCCATTAACACCATATCATCCGCATACGCCAACATCCATACCTTGCTTCTTCCAACCACCACCCCACCCGCTTGTCCTTTCCTCAACACTTCTTCAAACTCGCTTATATACAAGTTAAATAGCAAAGGACTCAGCGGGCAGCCCTGCCTCACCCCCATCCACGTTCTAAATTTCTCCGACACTTCCATTCCCACTTTCGCTACCGCCCACGTTTCTTCATACATTCCTCTTATCCACTCTACCATCCCGTCACTCACCCCTTTCCTTCTCAAACACTCTATCAGGC
Organism: Ocypus olens; assembly: GCA_910593695.2. Lineage (NCBI taxonomy): Eukaryota > Metazoa > Arthropoda > Insecta > Coleoptera > Staphylinidae > Ocypus > Ocypus olens. Next base: position 45,346,079 of record OU343054.1, read on the forward strand.
TCTCCCTCGGTATACTGTCATACGCTGCTTTTAGGTCCAGGAACACTGCATATACACTTCCTCTTTCTTCCATTACTCTTTCAACCAACCTTGCCAGGGTGAAGATCTGATCTCTGGTGCCCCTCCCTTTTCTAAAACCCCCCTGCGTCTCCGGTAGCAGCCTCTTCTCTTCTACTTCTTTCTCCAACCTGTTCTTCACCACAATCATGGCAATCTTATAGCCACTGCCCATGACTGTTATGCCTCTATAATTGTCCACCTTATCGTGCTCTCCTCCTTTGTGAACTGGGCATACCACACCTACTCTCCATGATGCAGGTAAGTCTGCTTCCCCTCTCCACATTTGATTTAACAGCTCCCTGAACTTATCCTTTCCCTCTTTTCCTATCTCCTTCCACATCTCCGCCTTCAGTCCATCCATTCCTGCTGCTTTCCCTCGTTTCACTTCCTCAAACGCTTTCTCAACCTCCTCCTCTGAGAAATCCTCCATCACTCCCCTTAGTCCTCCGTCCCCTATACTCTCCGATCGTCCGCTACTTCCTTTGCACTTCTCTGACCACTCTTGTATTGATACCCCTATCTGCCTCTTCTTTTCACCTCTTTTCAGGATATTCCACATTTCTGCTTCACTCTTGCACTTTCTCATTTCCTCACTTGTTCTCTCCAATGCCTGTATCTTCTTCCTTTCACATATACTATCATACTTTTTTCTAGCTGCCACCACCCGCCTCTCTTCCCCTCCGCTCCATAAGCATTCTCTCATTGCCTCCCTCACTTCCCTCTTTGCCAGCTGACATTCTTCATCAAACCACGTACTCTCATTCACCTTCTTTCCCTTCACTCTACTTCCGCATCCCAGTATGACCTCCTCCATTTCCTCCATTGATACAACTTCATTCCACTGCACCTTCTCCAACCTTTTCTTCATATGTATAATTGCACTTATCCCGCTCTCTATTCTCACAACTTCCTGTTCTTGTTCCACTCCTTCCCCCTTGTCCATCCGTATCTCCACTTTTATTGGCAAATGATCCGATCCCATGGTTTCCTCCACCTCCATTCTTCTCACTTCTTCTCTCGAGATACCTTTGATTGCTATATAGTCAATCACTGATGATCCCCTTGGTCCGATGTATGTCCTCTTCCCTTCCCAATCCCCTTCTGTGCATCCATTTAGTATTTCCCATCCCTCCTCCATCGCCCACTCCCTCATCCTTCTGCCATCTCCATTTATGTGCTTATCTTGCGAATTTCTTTTCTTCATCGCCCCATCCTCCCCAATACCTCCACCCATCTCACCTATCCTTGCATTGAAGTCTCCCCCCACCATCCACCTTCCTCCTTCCCCAGCTCTCTTATCTATCTCCCTTTTAATCTCTCCCCAGTTTTTACTAACGTAAACCACTCCCACATCAATCTGGTATCTTCCCTGTTGCCATTTCAACCACATCAGCCCTTCGCCTCCCTCCATAATCTCCATCTTGCCACCTTTCCTGTCCTCTCTCCATCCAACTAACATTCCCCCCTTCGCTCTCCCTTTCATCGCACATCTTGTTGCCTCCTTCATCTCCCATTTAAAACCTCCCGGCAACCATCTTTTCACTTCTCCCCATTCCTCCTTCACAATCCATGTCTCTACTATCCCCACTACGTCTTTCCCAGCCACCCAATCCTCAAAGTCCTTCTTCCACCTACCCTCCTTGCCCTTTGACTTTATTCCCGCTATGTTCCAAAACCCCATTGTTACTGTCCCTTCTTTCCCCACTACCCCACTTGTATCTCCTCGCCACCTGCCTTTCTCACTGGACTTCTGCCCCTGCCTTCCCTCTGCCCCTCTGGCTCTTCCGTCACAGCTCCCCTTAACCTTCCCCCTCACTTCCTCTCCTTCTTTTCGTTCCACCTCAGTTTTTTTTTTCACTTCCTGCTTTCTCATCCTCTCTTCCCCCTCCTCTGCTCCTGCTTCCTCCTCCCTTCTCATTATTTTTGCTCCTCTTGCCCCCTCCTTGTCTCGTTGCTTGACGTTCCAAAACGACACATTCCCTCCCCCTCGTATGTTATCTACTTTCCTTCCTCTTCCACTCCTCTCCCCTGGTCCTTGGGCACGTTTTTTGACCCCCATGTCCCCTTCTCCAAAGCCCCCATCTCCGTATTCCAAGTCCACCACTCATTCTCTACACGTATTTTTTGATAGTATACTTGTACTTTCTTCCCTTTGTTTCTTTCTTCCCACGCTGTCCTTTTAATTTTAATCTGAATCTCTCTCTCGTTCTTCGTGAGGTCATCATCTATGTAAATAGTACTCTTTGCATCCCTTAAGCTACTCTTCTTTGCCATCATTCGCTGCTTATCCTCCATGTTCGCACATCTAACTAGAATTGGCCGTTTCTTTCCCTCCTTCTTAACTCCTAGCCTCACTGCCTCTTCAAAGTGTATCGCGATTTTCATACTCTCTGCTAGCTTATTCACCACCTCTTCCACGTCTCCTTCCTCACTTATTCCATTTAAAATTATATTCTTCCTTCTTCTTCCCTTCTCTCTGATTTCCTCCATATTTTCCAGCTTCACAATCCTATCGGTTAATTTCTTCTTCTCCACCTCCCATGTTTGCTCTTTTTGTCTTATTTCCTTTTTGAGTTCCTTTATGTGCTCGTTATACTCATCCAACCTCCCTTCTAATTTCTCAAATTTGCTTAGCAACTTATCAATTTTCGCCTCCATCGTATCAGTTCCGCTTTCTTCAGCCCTTTTCCTCTTGCTCACTTGCTCAAAAAAGTGCTTGAGATCCCCGCAACTATTTGTGCGCTGGCGACTGCCCATTTATCTCTCGACCGTTCCGCACTCACTTTTCAGTCGCTCCTCGTATATTTCTATCCTTCCCGCAGCCCGTGCGTCTACACCGCTGTGTGCTCGTACGCGCGCCGGCCGCCCGTTTTTGCTACTCACACGCCGCGTTCCGTTCTCCGTGCGATTCTCGCCCCTACGGCTGCCCACGTGCTTCTTCTTCGGTACCTATTCCTTTATTTCTCGCCTACCCAGCTACCCTTCCTTATCTCTCGGATGACCCTCCTCACTACTCAACCGTCCACCCGTCACTTTGACGCCTCTCCGCTATTTATATCCACGAAAATACCCACTAAATATTCACCGCAAAGGAAACACAGCGAACACTTCAGTTTCACATTCGGTACGTGCATTTCAACAAATCTTCAAATATTTCGAAAACGGCTAACAATAGGTATAGGGAGTATTGAAGTAACTCACCTTTATTTGCTCCATATAATTCAAAAATGACAAAAAATACAGGGTGTTCCATTTGAAAAAACATAAGTTTGGTCTGTAACTTTGTTATGAGACACCATGTATAAATTTAAATATTTTTAGAACGTGCAGCTTACTATTATCCACAACTTTTGTATAAAACATTTTTCGAAATTTTGAAGAATAAGCACGTGATTGACCGTTCCCAGAGCTCTGAAACACCCTGTATATGCGCCAGTATAGAAAACGGCAAAATAACCGAATCGGTAAAACGGCCGATTCGGTGCCGTGAGAATGGGCCGTTACCCCTCGCTACGCCACTGTTAACGATTTTTTGTTAGCGGACTTTCGATGCAACGAAGTTTAGGATTACAGCGGACTTTCGATGCAACGACGTTTAGAATTAGAACAGCTGTTGATGAAAATCTGTTTTGTACTTTGTGAACATTAATAAGTGCATGTTCTTATTATTAAATAATATACAGGCATGTACTGACTTACATTTGCATTTTGAGGAAATAACGTGGAAAGTTCGATCAATCTTTTTTGGAAGAATGATTAAAACAGGTGTACTCTCTTGCTTTTACCTTTCAATTGATATAATGTCAAGGCTATGTTTATCAATAATGGTTTCTGTTGTGATTATTTTAAAATAATAATATTAATAAAGCATTCTAGATAATTAAAGAAACGGTGAGACGTATCAGAGAAAACCATCATAAATGTAAAACTGATGAAAAATGGAGAACATAAACGTCAACATTGAAAAAGTGTGCAGAGCGTGTCTCCTGGAGAAAGAGGAGATGGTGTCGTTATTTGAAGAGGATCTCGGCGAAATATTCACCTACTGTACTTCTTTAATGGTAATTAATATTGTTTAAAACCATTACGATAAAAACCCTTAGAAATTTACTTTAATGGTAAGAAGCTTGGTTACATACGTCTGCCAACACGTTTAGAAGTTGTCGGCTTTTAAAACTCAAAATTCTTAAACTTGCGTCTAAAACAAATGCTACTTTTAACACGTTCGCTGCCACCGCAATTGGGATTACATTTAAGCAAGTGTAAAGTCGGCGGCAGCGAACATGTTAATGTATTTTCATTCTTCTGCGAACAAACTTTTCTAAAACCTATTTTTGATAATCAATTTGTGTATCTTTTAAAAATTCCAATTGATAAAACCCGATAACATGTTTCAGAATTATTAATTTTCAAAATTCAAAATTGTTTTTTGGTTTCTGTACTTTTGTCGAAAACAGAAAAAATTATACTTTTGATATCAGTAATTTGTACTACCTCTGTTTCATAATAAGTGAGCCATTATCGATTCTTATTTTTTCCATAATATGTGAGCCATTACCGTTTTATATTTTTTCCATAATGATTGAGCCATTACCGATGTTAATTTTTTCCAAAATAAGTGAGCCGTTTTCGTTTCTACGTACTATACCTATTCAATTTGGAGAAAAAATGAATACTTTTTTGGAGAATTAAAAATTGTAAATGTATCATCCATTTAATTTACATTTTTACCAGAGTACACCTCAGAAATAATAAAAATAAGTTGAACAATATAACATTTAATAAAAACCCTTGCCATGAGTTTGACAAGTTTCAGTAAAAACTGAATAATAACCATTCGTTTTTGATTGATTAAATTTGGTCTTCTCATCGTTTGATACTTCCGGCGTTAGAAGACTTTCGCTTAAAAAATCGAATGTCAATTGTTGCTTTAAAAAAATTAAACTGTCAAATATTTTGGCGTCCATGGCACATGTGATTAAGAATTTGGTGTATATTAAGAATATCAAAATAGAAATTAAAAAAATAACTAAGTGTCAATAAGTTTGAAAGAAAACTCAAATGGCTCACTTATTATGGAACAGAGGTAGTATAATAAAAATTATACAGTTTTTCCCGAAATACGCTTGTAATACCCATTACAAGTAATTGCAAAAATTCAAATTGTCTCTTGATGTGTTCAAAATAAATAAAATGATACTTTTGTCAATTTCTGGTTGCATTTCTAAAAACTGTTTCAACACTTTGATAAAGAAAGTTTAAGCATTATTTGACATTAAATTAATTAAATTAATCAAATCTGGCGACTCATTTCGGAGTTATCAGTTCACAAAAATCAAAAATTGATTTACAGATAATGACGAACGATAAATACCCGTCGTACTTATGCACCCAATGCAAATCGGAGCTGAGCAGATCGTACGACTTCAAGCAGCTCTGCGTAAAATCCCACGATTACCTAGAGCAATACTTCTCCTGCAAAATCGAAGACATCGAGTTCAGCCTGGCCGAATACCTAAAAGGCGAGAACTTCATGGAAACCGACGAACAACTGCTCACCGACTTGGAAGCGGTCCCGCCGGAAAAACCGCCGCCCGAAAACACCAAAACCTGCAACAAGTGCGCCGAGTGCGGCGAAGAATTCGACCTGGAGGCCGACCTCAGCGTCCACCTGGCCGTGCACGACGAGTCCATGGTGTGCAACGTCTGCGAGAAAAAGTTCGTAGGTATAATTTACTGCACACTTTAAGAAAAAACTTTATCGAGAGTCCCCCCCACCCGTAGCGATGAAGGCCTTCAAGCGCCACATCCGGATCCACATGAAGAAGAAGCCGTTCCAGTGCGAGATATGCGACAAGCAGTTTTCCGAGTCGGGGAGCCTGAAGAGGCACGTGAGGAAGCACAGGGGGGAGAAGACGCACCTGTGCACGGTGTGCGGGAAGGGGTTTTACGAATCCAACGTGCTGTCGGTGCACATGCGGATCCACACGGGGGAGAAGCCGATCGAGTGCGATGTTTGCAAGAAGAGGTTCGCCGATCCGAACGGGTTGCGGAGTCACATGATCACGCACAGCGGGGAGAAGAAGCATCTGTGCACTATTTGTAATAAGGCATTTTCTCACTCGTTTGTGCTGAAGAAGCATTTGAGGATACACAGTGGCGAGAGGCCGTATTTGTGTAATGTTTGTGGGAAATCTTTTACTCAGGTAATTATGTAGCGAGAGATCGAAAAGTCTAAAATAGTTGGCAGCCCTTAAAACATAACTTAACAGAAGTTCAGTGGCGTCACTAAAAAAGCTCGTTTGACATGATGCTTAATTTTACACAAAAATCATATGTTAATTTTTTGATAAATTTACTGGTAAATTATGCAGTGAAATTATTTTCCTGTTTGTCAGTTCAGCATACTTTATTTTCCACGCCCTCTAGTGGAAAAAAACAGGAAATTGTATGAAAATTCAAACGACCTATTTCGATTGAAAATGTTCCGCTCTACAACTCTTAACCATTTCGCGCCCATGCTGCTTTGATTAAATCCCAGAGTTGATGAAAAATTACTTCTTAGTTGTTGTTATCTTTTTCTACGAAATATTTCACTGTCACAAACTTACCCATTTATGCAAAAAAATATGAAAAAAATATTTCATAGATGGCGCTAAAGGAGTAATTTTTTTGTACAATGTTTTTATTTTCTTTTTTTGCTTGTTGCCACATGTGGCAACCTGGGCGTGAAGAGGTTAAGGGGAGGCGCTACACCTATTAATTTTTTTTTCGATATCTCCTAAACTATTTTATATTTAAAAAAATCTCTGCATTAGTTCTCCATTATTTCTAATTGTCTAAGGCTTACCGTGAAGATTTCTAACGAATTCATAATAACAAAAATAGTTTATAAAAAATAATAACATTGAGAAAATCTAGACGGTATGTTCTGGTATTTATTATTTTAAATTTATTATATTAGTAACGTTTTGTTTATTTTTGGGTATTAATTGATATATCTAATAAAATGTAACTTCGAAAGCGAGCACTCTTCTATTAATTGACAGGTATAATTTATATGTTTATTACTCTTTTACTACAGTGGTCTTTCCATTTAAAATCGGATGCGCTCTTCTAAGGCTTTCGCGGGTTAGATACAGGGGAAAGGAGTTTACGTTTAAATTTTCGGTCGGGTAGCGCCGGGTCTTAATAGAAGCATTTTTTGCCCAAAATGCATAGTTTTCGCTAAAAATGCAAAAAACCATTCAAAAACGCGAAAACATATTCAATTTGCATTTTTAGCGAAAACTATGCATTTTGGACAAAAATTGCTTCTATTAAGAGTTGTAGAGCGGAACATTTTCAATCAATACAGGACATTTGAATTTTCATACAATTTCCTGTTTTTTCCACTAGAGGGCGTGGAAAATAAAGTATAGTGTAATTTATTATTAAAAAAATTAAAAAAAAAACCAAAAATGTATATACGGTCACAATTTTGCGCACTCTGGCGGGCAATGCACGCATTATTGGAAAAGTCAAAAGACCTATGTCGATCAAAAATTTTTCGTTCTGCAACTTTGGTCTCTTATAATTTTTCCAGATAACGCATAGTTTTGGGTGAAAATCCAAAAATCAGCAGAAAGTGACAAAAGAAAAATGTTTTTATAAATCTCAAGAGTCCTTAATATTTCATGATACAAACTGTTAGTGGCAAAATATATAGGGTATTCCATTTGAAAAAAAAATAGTTATCCATTGTTTTGCGTATGTTGACATCCTGTATAGCAGTATGAACAAAAAAGAACAAAAGCCGATGTGTATTATTCTTCATGATGTGGACAATTCTTTAGTGTATAAAAATTGACGCTATCCTTGTTAGGAACACTTCTGCAATTTAATGTGTACATGTTTAAAAAAAATTATACTCCAAATTCAAAAACTCAGTTTACTCAAAAACTAAAGAAATTTCGAAAAAAACTTATTCTATATAAGTTGCTCATTTTAGCATTCTCTACAATTATTATTAACATAAATTTGCTGTAACTATTATCGTTTCTTAACTATAAACCAAAAATAAAATAAAAAATTTAATTTTTAAAAGATTTTATAAAAAATATTTTCAAACAAAAGATCTTCATTTCTTTGTTGTCTTCAATGTTTTTTTTAATGTTTTTGTAATATTTTTCATATTTAAGAAAATATTGGCAAGTTGTATTAGCATAATTTTCAAATGCCCAGCCGTCCTCCGTACCGCAATAAATCACCCGAGGAAAAGGACTCTGTGTTGACAACTTCATGATCCCTCCTAATTTTTATGGGTTCTTGTGGTAGGCCGCAAACGACCTCCTACCGCCGGGTGTAAAAATAGGAGGACAAACTGGGTGATCGCTTTCACACAGATTTACCTCCGAATTAGAACCAGTTACCTATCCGATGGGTATTTACCCACCACCCGTCACTGCTAGAGATGGATAACTCATGAGTAAGTCGATTCAAAGAGTCGGCTTATTGAAATGAGTCGAGTAGTCAAGTGACTCTTGTTGAAATATACAGGCTCAAAAAGAGTCATGAATGTTTGTAACCGATTTTGCGTTTTCGTGTTCCGCGTTCAGTTTTATAAGATAATGATTGAATAAATTTGAGACAACCTCACTTGTTGTAGATGCATTAAATAAATGTAGAAAAGACAAAAAATAGCCTGAATAGTTTAGGCTGAAAGACCACAGGTCGATAGCCAATGAACAGGAAAAATTGTTATACTGTCTATCATTCTTGTACTCATACATACTGTATTGTACTTTTTATTTCTGTAAATAAAGATGTTGTATATATAGCCTGAATATATGAATTAAATCTTACTAAGACTATAAAATTTATAGCCTTCGTAAGACTTATTTTCATAGTCACAAACAGGTTGAATATTCAAATATTCAGGCTATTTTTCATCTTTATTACATTAATTTTTCTTCATTGATAATAAATAATAGTACACTACAAGGTGTTCTACAAGCTCTATGACAGACTTTGCCAGATAATAGCTCACATAATTCTAAAAAAAATTTTGTTAATGAACAGGGGTCCGATTCGTTTTTGTTTAAAAGTTACAAGCATTTAAAGAATCATAATTTTTCCAGTCAACCAGCTTCAATCACAACTAGACTGATTAATAAAAATGACAGTTGCTATGACAATAAACCTTTATTAACAATTAACAATAAAAATTCAACTTACATGAAAATCACAAAACTTAAGACCATAAAAATAGTTCGAAATGTACACCCTCCGCTTGAATCGACGAACTAAAGATTCGGTCACTCGACGGATGAGATTTCGATCATTTCTTATTTGGTTAGCTGCATCTTGAATTCTTTCAAGTAACTGCTGATGGGTAGTGATTTCAACATGGTAGACCAGCTGCTTCATGTGTCCCCAAAAATAGAAATCCAGAGGATTGAGATCGGGGCTACGAGGTGGCTATTAATATTGGACCTCCTTAACCTATCCATTTATTTGGGAAATGTTCATTTAACCAAGCAGCAACTTGTTTTCCTCTATATGGTGGTGCGCCGTCGTGTAACTTTTAAACAAAAACCAATCGGACCCCTGTTCATTAACAAACAAAATTTTAGAATTATGAGAGCTATCATCTGGCAAAGCTTGTAGACCACCCTGTATAATGCTCAAATTTAACATTTGCATTACAGAGCCACTACGTAACCATACACATGCGCAAACACACCGGAAACTTACCATTCGAGTGTGCGGATTGTTTGAAGAGGTTCTCCCAAAAGAGTCAGCTGGAGATGCACACCCGGGTCCACACCGGTGTGAAGCCCTTTATTTGTAATGTAAGTAGGTAATTGTAAGAGAAAAAAATCCATAATTCAATTGTAAATTTAATTTAATTTTAGTAATTATACCATTATGTGCATATTGTAATTATAGGTTTGTGGGAAAACTTTTGCAAGATCCGGCGACCTAACGGCCCACCTGAGGAGCCATTCCGGCGAGAAACCCTACGCCTGCACCCTGTGCTCCAAAAAGTACAGCACATCGAGCCACCTGAAGGTCCACATGCGCAGCCACAACGGGGAACGGAACTACGTGTGCAAAATATGCACCAAAGGCTTCACCGACAGCCAGCGGCTCAAGGCGCACACGCGGGTCCACACGGGCGAGAAGCCTTACCAGTGCGAGATGTGCGGAAACAAGTTCGCCCAGTCGGGCGCTCTTGCCGTGCACAGAAGGACACACTTTGCCCAATCGCAGACGTGAACTTGTTGAATTTAATTTAGGTGCAGATTCTAATCACTTGTTCATGTTGGTCATATTTTCGTACAGTTCCTCCATCGTCCACAGTTCGTCGACCTCTTTGACTTCCTTTTCCGGGTACAGACGGCTGGTGAGGAACGAGAGGTTGATGTTGCCCAGATTCGCGATTTTCTGACCGCGCTGCAGGCTCACTAATTCAGAGTCGAGTTCCTTGTACGTGGCTTTGTTTACTGACACCCTTAAATGATTGCAAGTTTTAAACAACACCGACAGCTTTACATTTCAAGTTGTTATTATCTTGTTGCAGATACTTGTTTTGTACAACACCTACCTTCAGTAGATTAAATCTGTTCTTATCATGTGTATGTATATAAAAAAAAGTACAAACTGAATAAACACCTAAACATAAGATATTACGATCTATTTTATCAGGAGCCGTTGCGAACTTTGAAAATTTCGCCCAAATCCAAAATAAGCATTGGAGTAATTTCTGATTATTCTCGATGAAGCTAGTTATGTTCCATAATTTGTTTATTAGTTTCGCTTAAAACTGGGACACAAAACGCAAACTTATAAAGTTGAATAACTTCGTTTTTTCAAATGGCACACCCTGCATTTAGTAACGTATTCTCAAGTAGAATCCAATTATCTTTCAGATTATAATAAATATTCCCGATATGATAATCGCCGAATACAAGAAAACTATCGAGATTAGGAACAGGGAACCCTTATACAATCTGAAAGATAATTGGATTCTACTTAAGAATAAATTACTAAATACAGGGTGTGCCATTTGAAAAAACGAAGTTATTTAACTTTATAAGTTCGGTTTTTCTACCGCATTTTTTTTATCACCCTGTATAATTTTTTGTATGAAATCATGGTTGGCTCTATAGTTCGAACCTTCAACCAAATAATAGAAATGATTTTAATCGTTCAACGTCAATCACTGGGGCAGAAATAAAATTTCACCCAGACCATGCATTTCAACAAATCTTCAAATATTTTGAAAACGGTAAACGATAGGTATAGGGAGTATTGAAGTAACTCACCTTTATTTGCTCCATATAATTCAAAAATGACAAAAAATACAGGGTGTTCCATTTAAAAAAACATAAGTTTGGTCTGTAACTTTGTTATGAGACACCCTGCTCACTATTATACGCAACTTTGGTATAAAACATTTTTCGAAATTTTGAAAAATAAGCACGTGATTGACCGTTCCCAGAGCTCTGAAACACCCTGTATAGTACGTTCAGAAAGTTCCTACTAAGAGTACAGCAACTTTCTGAACTAAATTAAATCTTTTAGTAAATATATCACCACATTTTGTAAATTTAATTTGAATTATTATCGTTATCACATACGTTGGGGCTTTAACCTCGTGCAGCGTCAAGATATCCTCCTGCAAATCGTCGATGTCCGGAATAATGGGAATATCATCGTCATCGTCCGATTCCTCCCTACGGGTATCTCGAAATCTTTCTTGCTCGATCAAGTTCGTGGAATTTTTCCTGGCCGACTTCGAACCCTCGTCCGCCCATTTTCCGGTCTTTCGGATGCGCGCGGGCCCTTGCGTCCCGTCCAGGACGTCTATGGCGTTTTCCAGGAGAACATCTTGCTGGGTTTCGGGGCTCTGAGGGAGCCCCGCGTTACCCGCCCGTCTACCCTGTTTCACTGCACTCTAACAAAAAAATTTCTTTTACCATTTTGCAAATTTAACGGAAAATTCACAAAAGGGGTTTAAAACGGATAGGACGTGTTCGATGGATTTGCTGGCGTACGCATTTTATATTTCACGGGGAGATTGCTCTACTCGGGAGTTAGGCAAAAAAAGTATTCATATCAGCGGCGGCTCGTGGATTTTCGTAGGTGAGGCAAAGACAAAGATGCCGCTCGTGCTGCACTATTTACTCTAATAAAGGAAGCAAATATTCCGTTGCTTTTTCGGTCAAATTTTCTTCCGTTGCCTCACCGCCGACCATCCACGAGCAGCTGCTGATTCATATGGATAGGACATGTTCAACAGGTTTGCTGGCATAAGCATTTTATGTATACGAGCCGCTCTACTAGGGAGTTATAGTGTCCCCAGGTTTAGAGTAATAAAATGGGTGGTTTACAGCGGCATTAACTAATCTCAAGAAAATCATTACGTTGAGGGTAGTCCGGAAAATTTACGGTGGGTGAAGACCCTACAACGACAGGTAAATATCTGCCATTTCGCCTCAATTCATAACACATCTCTGCCGTGCGACCTGAGCTACCTATCGTCATCGTAAATTTGGTGGACTACCCTCAACTTATTTTTTTATTGAGGCTATTGTTAATGTCACTGTAAACCACTCGAAAAGGTATAGCTATTATTACAACTAGGGAAATGTATTCATACTTCCCGTGTTGTAATCAATAATTTTTTTCTGATTGGCAGAATATTGTTCTGTAAATGGGAAAATATTGGATTGTAAATTTTTAAATTTATCGGATTGGTAACGTTGCTAAGGGCCTTGTTTGTAAATATCATGGTTGACTTGTTTTGGTATTTGCGTTGTTTCATGAATTGGTGAAATGTCAAACTATGTGTTAACGCAAGCGACGAAAGACCGTGAATGTTTGGTTCCCGTAAAATCCAATGCTGTAAAATCCATAAAGGATACCTTCCTAAGAAATCGAAGGTGTTATCCCGAGAGCAATTAAAACAATTCTTGCGAGAAGCTCCTAATGACAATTGTTTGATGTCTATATTTCCCTAGGGAAATATGAGCACTTCATATTTCACTAGGGAAATATAAGTGTGTTATGACATATCGTAACTAAGGCAATATCACTCAATATTGTTTCAACCAGAAAAAAAGCCATATTACTCCTCTAAACCTGGGTACAGTGTACAAGCGGAATTTCAGGATAACGTAAAGTAATTATAACCATTTTAAGTTTAGGTAATGCGAAATTCAAAACATTCAGATAATGATTAATAATAATTAATATTTTAAGAGCAATAATAACGAACCCTTTTTGCAGCGAGAAAATCAATGTCTTCATCCCAATTCATTTTTACAATGTGAAAAGATTGTTGGAAACAACCACAATCACAACAATAGGTAACCTAACCTCTAATCCCTAGATAACTAATATAGATAGGCCACTCTCTGTACAAAACATTTACAGCATTATAACTTGAACTCTGCAACGCCAGAGGCGCTGCAATCGGCAAAAATGGCGGGGCGGGGTGAGAGGGGTTTCAATGCTGCCCGGTAGGGCGGGGGCAATTGTGGAGCCTGGAGCCTTTAAGTCTTTGAATATAATTCGAATAAAATAGTTAACTTTCTTAGTATCGCCCTTAAGTTTTACAAAAATTAAAATAAAGAGCGATCTAAGTAAATTAACTGTTTTTATTAGAATTTATTCAAAGACTTAAAGGCTCCACAATTACTCATTTTTATGTAATTGCTGATTTGCAGCAACTTTAACCAAATTAGAATAATGAAATTGTAAATATAATGATGTACATTATAATAAAAATAATTATGTAGAGAACAAAATAAGAACATAGGTATGGAGCAACATTATATACAAAGAATAAATTGTTTTATGTTAAATAGCAATAATTTATTTATAATATAGCATATATCATATTAATTGGTAATAGTAATTAAGGATATAATTACAATTTTAGGCATACAATAGAAAATAATACTTTGTTTATAAACACTTATTATAATAGAGAAAACATACAATGAAATACGTACGTAAAGAAACATTTTTCTAAACTAAAATTTTTTGAAATTTTATTACAATCACATGGTGAACTGATGAACTTGGTTGTCGATTGCCATTAGGAGGAGCATCCCTCTCACATATTAGTACCGCCAGAGGTGGAAATAAACCATGAAAATATAATTATAAATAATTATTACATTATCAAAATTGGCATGGCCACAAAACATTTATTTTGGAAATGGTTACATCAAATAAAAGGCGTCAAAGATATTAAACAATTATTATAACTAGTAGATATGTAGTTGCATTTTTTCTTACCGGTTGCCTGTGTGCGAAACTATACAAATAAGCATGTCTGCTGGATATTTCTCACGATTTCACTGCACAATAATGCGCCATTTTATCACGTTAACGTTTATAACAGATTGGGAAACGAATGTATAGTGGAATACTGAAAGGAGACGAGTTTTCGAATACTTCCGATTTTGTTTATTTACATAAAGTCCGCTCTAGGATTCCCCTTTATCGTATTACCTCTTCCTGTTGATTGATTTGCCGTAGATTTTTTAATTATATTTTCATGTTGCGCCATCTAGCGTATGTAATGTGATTAATTTGTTTGATTTATTCAATTGAATAACAAGCTTACGCCATCCAGCGGGTCAGCGCGTAAGTTTCAAAGCGAACAATTTAATTCGTATGGAGTGCGCAGGGCATGCTCTAATCCTAAACGCAACTGTTTACGTATTACCAACCCTTCAACACAAACGTGAATTATGTTGGCAACGCTTTTGAGACATAAAGTAGAGAAGTAAATTAAAGACAAACAACTTGAAATAATAAGTGGTAGTTTGGTGATTAAGCACCTGTTATGTTTCTTATTAATAAATTTGAAACATAACAAGTGTTTAATCACCAAACTATCCCTTATTACAATTTTGTTTCAACAAATGTGTGGCATACAAAGTGTTAACCCTTTCGGCCCTGGTGGTGGCAATTGCCACCGCAACATTTACATGTCTCTACTTACTATGACAATCCATATTTTTGCTGTTTATCACTAGATGTCACTTCAACAAAGCCTCACTAATTAATTCCTATACTAATTAATCAAATGAGTTCAAATTTGGTATTTATGGTCTTAAGAAGCTCCCCATCAACAATAATTAACAAAAAAATTTCTTTTTCAAATTTAAAAATCCAGGGCTGAAAGCACAGAACATATACCTTTCTTTTATTTTGTTATGAGTTTACGGTATATCCTAAAGCACATTTTGAGCCCCGTGTGCTCAGTTAGCTATTGGTAATGAGCACATGTTGCTCATAATGGGCATTTCTAGTCTATTGGATAAATACAGAGAGCTATGGAATTTAAAGAATGTAAATAGTATGAGCCTTTAAAATAGTGAGTGCAGCCATGACATATTATTTATTTATTTACTATATCTTTGTTCTCCTTTCTTACAAAATAAAATTCACAGCATGACTAAAGATCAAAAAACATACTCAAAATTTCAAACGAAAGGAGCACGGGCGGAGTTCACTTCACAGAGTGATCTTCCACTCAGACCCAATTCACGTGGACAATTGATGGTACTTCTGTTTTTCTTCAGCGATGTCCATTTGTATATTTGATGCTATTTTCAAGCAATTATTTAGTCCTTTAAAGGACGTATTATTATGACATTTCTGTGTCATTGTCAAAAATTAGATGAATAAGAATATTTTTTTTGGCATATTATTTTCGATGGGCCGCTCTGTTCACTTTGTGTTCGAGGGTATAAGCTGTGGACCAATATTTTTTTTGTGATAGTTTGTTCATATCTCGATGAACACATGGCCCGACCGCTGTACCACTCAACCAAAAGTTATCGCTCTGCTTGTCCATGAACGTAGACGTCTTTCGAAACGGGAATTATAAAGTTTGTCGTTTATGTCCATTATTTACAAATAATTTAAACCATAAACATAAGTTTAATTATATATTGTGATATTCAAAAAAATACTTAAAGATATTTTATTAATAATTAAAATGATAATATTACTGAATTTATGCTGCGCCACTGGTAACGACCATCGGCACATTCCATAGCTCTTCCTATTTTTCGAATAGGGTATAGAAATACTAAATAAGTTGTAAAAGAATGTATTTTAAATGATTTATTTATTTTGTGATATATTATATAAACAAATATATAAATATTAGGGCCGAACGACTTACTGGCCGTTCTAGCCCTTTTAGACATTAAAAAAAATATGGATGTGTCCCAAACTATTAAGTAAACGAAGTTATTGTATATATAAATATTATTATTATACAAAATAAAATCAAATGTATGGAATTACAAATTTATTATTTAGAAGGGAATACAAACTTATCAGTCTTACAAATTTTTAAGTAGTGAAACATTTAAACAAATCTACTTCAATATATTTATTGGAATTAAACATCGGTTTACTTCTCCTTCAGCTCCTTCGCCGGTTTTCCGGTCTGATTGATAGGAATCTCCTTGTGCTCGATGGCCTGGGACTTGGTGTTAGGGGCGGTGATGGTGAGGACGCCGTCGGAGGAAAGATTCGAGACGATGCTCTCCATGTCGTAGGTGTCCGGAATGACGTAACGCCTTACAAAGTGTCTGGAGATGAACCCGTGCTCGTCCTGCTTCTCCTCGTGCTTCCCCTCGACGGTGACCTGCCTGTTTCCGGTCACCTTCACGGTGATCTCCTCCGGCTTGAACTGCTGCACGTCCAGGTTCACCTGAAACTTCTCCTGGTCGACGGCGACGATGGAGCCGGTGTCGCGGTTCGCGGCCGAAGAGCGCCACGGCCTGTAGTAGCCGTGCCGGGAGAACGGGGCGATGGTGAAGGGCGCCAGGAGGTCGTCCTGCGCGAGCACGTCGCCGAAGTGCTGGTTGAGGATCCGCGACGGCCTGAAGGAGTCCATCATGGATTCGCCGAAGATGATCGGTAGGAGAGACATTTTGCAGCGATGCGAAGTAAACGACGGTCGTTTGCGAACTGGCGGAGCGTGCGCGAATGCAGGTGTTTATAAAGCGACGCTGCAAGTTTCCAGAAAGTTCGGATGCATTCTAGTGTTTTATTTGCGCGCTAAATTTTAAGTAGGCTTATTTTACCATCAGGAAATGTACGTGTTGTTTGGATTAAACAGTGGAGGTAACGTAATTTGTTAAAATAAAATTGGTGACGAAATGGTCGCAAAAAATAAACTTGTTTTTACTTTCTCCGTTACGAAGTACGTGACTTTTTTTTCAAATTTTTTTTTTGCGGAAATATCCGTTTTGGAGTCCCTAGATACCATTTCAACAATTTCTGGAAAAAAAAAATTTGTGTCTGTGTGTGTGTGTGTGTGTCTGTGTGCGCTGTATCTCAAAAACTAACAAAGCAATTGATATGAAACTTTGAACATGTCTTATTTGATAATCCGAAGAACTGAAAAGCATTTGGTAAAATTTAGTACACCGGAAGTGGGTGTTTACCTTAACTGTTTTTTGTTTTTTGCCAATATTTTCTTAAATATGAAAAATATCATAAAAACATTTAAATAAACATTAAAGACAAAAAAGAAATGAACATATTTTGCTTAAAAATATTTTTCATAAAATCATTGCTATTCGAGAAAAAAAATATTTTTATTTTTTTATTTTTGGTTTATAATTATGAAACGATAATAGTTACAGCAAATTTATGTTAATAATAATTGTAGAAAATGCCAAAATGAACAACTTATAAAGAATAAGTTTTTTCGAAATCCCTTTAGTTTTTGAGTTTGAAGTATAATTTTTCGATCTTTCATAATTTTGACGTTTTAAACGTCAGTTTGAACCGAGTTTACGCAACGCCCGATGTACATTTAAAATATTATTTCAATTAAAAATAAACAATGAAAACATAAATATAAATGGCTATGATACCATCAAGTCGGAGAAAGTAACATGATGGCCACATTCCCATTTTTTTTTAAATATAAATCGTTGCGATTATTACTACGTGGGAATCCTTAATTGGATCGATTTGAAAAATAACTCATTAATTTACGAATTATTTTCTAGAAGGAAATCGAACAACTATGCATTGTTTAGGTAAATAAATTTAAGCAATGTCATTTTACGAAACGCACATTTTTGAAACGTGTTTATTAAAATTTTCTAGTTAAATGTTTCCATTTTAACGCACATTGTTCCAGAAAGCGCGCGATGAATCGCGTCGAAATATTCCAGAGTGAAGGCTGAAGGATGGATGAGAATCGTTCGAGAACATTCTAGATTGCTTTCCGTTCTATTGATTCAAAGATAAATGAATTCAATAAAAGTAAATCATATATTTGACTTTGACAGAATGCTCAAAAAAATAATTAATAAAATAATAGTAAATAATATCGTGTGAGCCACAAAATTTAGTTTCTGAGTTGGCTGTGTCAATCATGAGACTAGATTAATTCAACTGAATTAGATTTAAAAAATGGTGATATGGCCATCATGTTACTTTCTCCGACTTTATATTTACGTTTTCATGGGTTTATTTTCAATTGAAATCATATTTTAAATGTACATCGAGTGGATGAAACTGACGTTTAAAACGTCAAAATCATGAACGATGGAAAAATTATATATACTCGGTTTACTCAAAAACTAACGAGATTTCGAAAAAAACTTATTCTTTAGAAGTTGTTCATTTTGGAATTCTCTGCAATTATTATTCACATAAATTTGCTGTAACTATTATCGTTTCATAATTATAAACCAAAAATTAGAAAAAATTAATCATTTCTTTTTCTCGAATAGCAATGATTTTATGAAAAATATTTTCAAGCAAAAGATGTTCATTTATTTGTTGTCTTCGATGTTTGTTTAAATGGTTTTGTGATATTTTTCATATTTAAGAAAATATTGGCAAAAAACAAAAAACAGTTAAGGTAAACGCCCACTTCCGGTGTACGAAATTTTACCAAAAGCTTTTTAGTTCTTCGAATTATCAAATAAGACGTATGTTCAAAGTTTCATATTAATTGCTCTATTAGTTTTTGAGAGACAGCGCACACAGGACAGACAGACACACACACATGGTGATGTGTGATGTGGCCATCATGTTACTTTCTCCGACTTGATGGTATCATTTATATTTACGCTTTAATCGTTGATTTTCAATTTAAATAGTATTGTACATCGAGCGGATGAAACTGACGTTTAAAACGTCAAAATCATGAACGATGGAAAAATTATACTTCAAATTCAAAAACTAAAGAGATTTTGAAAAAAAAACTTATTCTTTATTAGTTGTTCATTTTGGCATTCACTACAATTACTATTAACATAAATTTACTGTAACTATTATCGTTTCATAATTATCACCCATGCGATACCAGTTTTCTTTTTTTTTAGTCGTAACTCTTTTAAAAACTGTAACATTTCAACAAACTAAATATGGACTGGAAGAATGAGTTGAAATTAATTTTTGTGAATTTTGTCGTACCCATTTTACATTTTTTTTTTCTTCAATTTCTGTCTTCGACTCGAAACCGGAATTTTTCGAAAATTCGTAACTCGCGAAAACCGCAGTATTTTAACAAATAAAATTTCCTTTAAAAGAATGGCTTTTTCTGAGTTGAGATTAGTTTTTGTAATTTATATACCCGTTTAATTTTTTTTTTATCAATTTTTATCCCTAACGCGAAACCATTTTTTTTTTAATTGTCAGATTTTCACAAACGAAACTTGTTTTTGATGAATACGCGTTTTTACAATTGAATTTAATTTTTGTGAATTTTTTTTATAGACGTTTAATTTTTTTAACTAGAAACCAAAAATTTTCAAAAATTCATAACTTACAAAAATTGTCGAATTTTTACAAACTAATCTTATTTTGATAAATACGCATTTTTCCAGTTCAGATTAATTTTTGTGAATTTTTTTATGAACGTTTAATATTTTTTTTTTTTAATAAATTCAAAAAACGAAATATAGCCTGAATATATAAATATTCAACCTGTTCGTAACTCTGCAAGCGTTTTTTGAATTTATTTAATACTTTCTGCAATAAGTAAGGTTGTTTCTATTTTATTTTATTTTATTTTTTTTTTATTATTTTTCTTCTAAACTAGAAACTATTTTTTTTAAATTCATAACTCTTGTAAAAAATGTCGAATTTTTACAAACGCGTTTTTACAATTGAATTTAATTTTTGTGATTTTTTTATAGACGGTTAATATTTTTTTTCGATTTTTTTCTCCTAAACTAAAAACCAAAAATTTTCAAAAATTCATAACTCTTGTAAAAATTGTCGGATTTTTACAAACTAAACTTGTTTCGATAAATCCGTATTTTGACAGTTCAGTTTAATTTTTGTGAATTTTTTTATAAACGTTTCATATTTTTTTTAAATTTTTATTCTCGACTCGAAACCAAAATTTTTCAAAAATTCATAACTCTTATAAAAATTGTCGGATTTTCAAAAACTAAACTTGACTTGAAATAAAGGCATTTTCTGTGTTTTATTTAATTTTTGTGCATTTTTTAAATAGACATTTCATATTGTTTTTCGACTTTTCTCCCAAACTCGAAACCTAAATGATGATGTGGCCATCATGTTACTTTCTCCGACTTTATATTCACGTTTTCATGGGTTTATTTTCAATTGAAATCATATTTTAAATGTACATCGAGCGGATGAAACTGACGTTTAAAACGTCAAAATCATGAAAGATGGAAAAATTATACCTCAAATTCAAAAACTAGGTTTACTCGAAAACCAACGAGATTTCGAAAAAAACTTATTCTTTAGAAGTTGTTCATTTTGGCATTTTATACAATTATTATTCACATAAAATTGCTGTAACTATTATCGTTTCATAATTATAAACCAAAAATTTAAAAAAATTAATAATTTTTTTTCTCGAATAGCAATGATTTTATGAAAAATATTTTCAGGCAAAAGCTATTCATTTCTTTGTTGTCTTCGATGTTTGTTTAAATGTTTTTGTGATATTTTTTATATTTAATAAAATATTGGCAAAAAACAAAAAAATTGTTAAGGTAAACACCCACTTCCGGTTTACGAAATTTTACCAAAAGCTTTTCAGTTCTTCGGATTATCAAATAAGACCTATGTTGAAAGTTTAATATCAATTGCTCTATTGGTTTTTGAGATACAGACTCACACACACACACACACACACACACACACACACAATTTTTTTTTCCAGAAATTGTTGAAATTGCATCTAGGGACCCCAAAACGGATATTTCCGTAAAAAATTTTTTTGAAAAAAAAATCACGATCACAATACTTTCTCGTACTTCGTAACGGAGAAAGTAAAAAATGAATTAATCTCAGACATGACTGCTATATGTTTCTCTCTCTCGGGCATAGCCAACTCAGAAACAAAATTTTGTGATCGACATTGACAGAATTTTCAAAAAGAGCGATAAAGTCTCATTCCAATATATTCTAGAAATATTGGAGAAAGTTAGCCCAGATTTGACCATTCTTATACAGGGTGTTTCAGAGCTCTGGGAACGGTCAATCACGTGCTTATTTTTCAAAATTTCGAAAAATGTTTTATACAAAAGTTGTGTATATTAGTGAGCTGCACGCCCTAACAATATTTAAATTTATACAGGGTGTCTCATAACAAAGTTACAGACCAAACTTATGTTTTTTTTAAAAGGATACAACTTTTGTATAAAACATTTTTCGGAATTTTGAAAAATAAGCACGTGATTGACCGTTTACAGAGCTCTGAAACACCCTGTATGTAGGGCAGTAATTTTAAAGTCCCTTCTAAAATTATTTCTAGAATATTCTCAGCGCCAACTATCAGTTTTTTGTTCGAATACAGAAGAACGAAAAATAATTTTTCTGTGTTTTTTTTTCTCGTGGATTGTAGGCAAATATAGGTCAATTTTCTAGAATACACCGGAACGAGACTAAACGATCTTCCTTCTGGAACATTTGAATCAATAGAACGGGAAGCAATCTAGAATGTTCGCGAACGTTTCTCATCGATCGCTCCGCCTTCACTCTGGAATATTTCGCCGCGACCCATCGCGCGCTCTCTGGAACAATCGCGCACGAATAAATACGCAGCGCGGGACAAACACTTCAACAGTCAACGCTCGAAACACGTATCAGCAAGTTGTAAAGTTGTGTAACTTACATCCCAAAGTAAACAGTGAGTAAAATAACAACAGCAATAAACGCTGCAATCATCGACATTTGCAAAAAAACGCTGCAATCATCGACAATTGCAAGAAAACGCTAATACAATCCGACAATTGTAAAAAAAAGCACTACAATCATCAGGAAGAAACGCCATCAGAATCAGAAGTAAATCATCTAAAGAAGACCAAACATGTCTCTATTTTACATGGATCCTCTCCAAGCACTCAACATCGGTTTCGATGACGAACCATCGAGGCACGTATACCTGATCCGGAGGCCGGCGAGAAAAAATTGCGATTCCCATCAGCCGCACCACCGCCAGGTCCAAAAACGCGAGCAAGTGATCCCGCAGGACAACTTCCACGTCACCATCGACGTGCAGCAGTTCACGCCCGAAGAAATCTGCATTAAGGCGGTGGACAAAAACACCATCGTCGTGGAGGCGAAGCACGAGGAGAAGGAGGACGAGCACGGATCCGTCTACAGGCATTTCGTGAGGAAATACGTCGTCGGCGAAGAGTATGATTTGGACGGTATCGAGTCCAGATTGTCCATGGATGGAGTGCTGAGCATCACCGCGCCTCGAGTTACGGACAAGGGACAAACTTGCAGGAAGATTCCCATCGTACAAACGGGCAAACTTGCCAACACGCAGGTGGCGGGTGAAGAGAAAAAATTGGATGTTGAGAATGACCAGTAATTATACTTTAAACCCAAGCGTAATCGTTTATTTACTTTAAAGACTGTAACATTCTTCGTGTTGGTTTAGTTATCATGTGATTATTATTTTTCCATTCCTGACTGGTTTCGACCTTATCAACACATTATAATCATTGTTTGTCTCCAAAATCATTTTAATTTTTATTGTAATCTATTTATATATTAATGTAATAATAAATGCATTTTTTTTGATGAAATGTTATTCCTTTTTTTACCTTTTTTAGAATTTCATAACAATCTAGCCTACCATTACACAAATCATTTCAAAAATACCCTTTCTGTACTCTCCCTATTTCGGAAAATAGTTATTGTTATTGATGGTTTTGTATTTTTGTACACTTTTATTCTTTGAAAAATATTATTTTCAACTACAGAACTGCGAAACGCATTGTCTGATTTTGATCAACTCAACGCTCTACAACTCAATTTTTTTTTAAATCATAACTCGCTTGAACGTTGGTATATTTTCAAAAACCAAAATTATTTTGATAGAATATAGCCTTCTCGGTTGCTTTTAATTTTTGCATAATTTTATTTAAGCTTCTCATATTTTCTTTCGATTTTTTTCATCATAACTCAGATCAATTTAAAAAAAATCATAACTCGCTTGAACGTTGGCACATTTTCAAAAACCAAAATTATTTTGATAGAATATAGCCTTCTCAGTTGCTCATAATTTTTGCATAATTTTATTTTAGCTCCTCATATTTTTTTTCCGATTTTTTTAATCATAACTCAGATCAATTTAAAAAAATCATAACTCGCTTGAAAGTTGGCATATTTTCAAAAACCAAAATTATTTTGATAGAATATAGCCTTCTCAGTTGCTCGTAATTTTTGCATAATTTTATTTCAGCTTCTCATATTTTTTTTCGATTTTTTTAATCATAACTCAGATCAATTTAAAAAAATCATAACTCGCTTGAAAATTGGCATATTTTCAAAAACCAAAATTATTTTGATAGAATACAGCCTTCTCGGTTGCTTTTAATTTTTGCATAATTTTATTTCAGCTTCTCATATTTTTTTTTCGATTTTTTTTAATCATAACTCAGATCAATTTAAAAAAAATCACAACTCGCTTGAAAGTTGGCACATTTTAAAAAACCAAAATTATTTTGATAGAATATAGCCTTCTCGGTTGCTTTTAATTTTTGCATAATTTTATTTCAGCTCCTCATATTTTTTTTTTCGATTTTTTTCATCATAATTCAGATCAATTTAAAAAAATCATAACTCGCTTGAAAGTTTGCACATTTCCAAAAACCAAAATTATTTTGATAGAATATAGCCTTCTCAGTTGCTCGTAATTTTTGCATAATTTTATTTCAGCTCCTCATATTTTTTTTTTCGATTTTTTTAATCATAACTCAGATCAATTTAAAAAAATCATAACTCGCTTGAAAGTTGGCACATTTTCAAAAACCAAAATTATTTTGATAGAATATAGCCTTCTCAGTTGCTCGTTATTTTTGCATAATTTTATTTCAGCTGCTCATATTTTTTTAATCGACGCTTTCTTTCATAACTCAAACCAATTTAAAAAAATCATAACTCGCTTGAACGTTGGTTAATTTTCAAAAACCAAAATTATTTTGATAGAACATAGCCTTCTCGGTTGCTTTTAATTTTTGCATAATTTTATTTCAGCTTCTCATATTTTTTTTTCGAATTTTTTTCATCATAACTCAGATCAATTTCAAAAAGTCATAACTCGCTTGAAAGTTGGCATATTTTCAAAAACCAAAATTATTTTGATAGAATATAACCTTCTCGGTTGCTTTTAATTTTTGCATAATTTTAATTCAGCTTCTCATATTTTTTTCGATTTTTTTAATCAATTTAAAAAAAATCATAACTCGCTTGAAAGTTGGCATATTTTCAAAAACCAATATTATTTTGATAGAATATAGCCTTCTCAGTTGCTCGTTATTTTTGCATAATTTTATTTCAGCTCCTCATATTTTTTTTTTCGTTTTTTTTAATCATAACTCAGATCAATTTAAAAAAACCATAACTCGCTTGAAAGTTGGCACATTTTCAAAAACCAAAATTATTTTGATAGAATATAGCCTTCTCAGTTGCTCGTAATTTTTGCATAATTTTATTTCAGCTTCTCATATTTTTTTTTTCGATTTTTTTAATCATAACTCAGATCAATTTAAAAAAATCATAACTCGCTTGAAAGTTGGCACATTTTCAAAAACCAAAATTATTTTGATAGAATACAGCCTTCTCGGTTGCTTTTAATTTTTGCATAATTTTATTTCAGCTTCTCATATTTTTTTAATCAATTTAAAAAAAATCATAACTCGCTTAAAAGTTAGCATATTTTCAAAAACCAAAATTATTTTGATAGAATATAGCCTTCTCGGTTGCTTTTAATGTTTGCATAATTTTATTTCAGCTCCTCATATTTTTTTTTCGATTTTTTTAAATCATAACTCAGATCAATTTAAAAAAATCATAACTCGCTTGAAAGTTGGTATATTTTCAAAAACCAAAATTATTTTGATAGAATATAGCCTTCTCGGTTGCTTTGAATTTTTGCATCATTTTATTTCAGCTCCTCATATTTTTTTTTTCGATTTTTTTAATCATAACTCAGATCAATTTAAAAAAACCATAACTCGCTTGAAAGTTGGCATATTTTCAAAAACCAATATTATTTTGATAGAATATAGCCTTCTCAGTTGCTCGTTATTTTTGCATAATTTTATTTCAGCTCCTCATATTTTTTTTTTCGTTTTTTTTAATCATAACTCAGATCAATTTAAAAAAACCATAACTCGCTTGAAAGTTGGCACATTTTCAAAAACCAAAATTATTTTGATAGAATATAGCCTTCTCAGTTGCTCGTAATTTTTGCATAATTTTATTTCAGCTTCTCATATTTTTTTAATCAATTTAAAAAAAATCATAACTCGCTTAAAAGTTAGCATATTTTCAAAAACCAAAATTATTTTGATAGAATATAGCCTTCTCGGTTGCTTTTAATGTTTGCATAATTTTATTTCAGCTCCTCATATTTTTTTTTCGATTTTTTTAAATCATAACTCAGATCAATTTAAAAAAATCATAACTCGCTTGAAAGTTGGCATATTTTCAAAAACCAATATTATTTTGATAGAATATAGCCTTCTCAGTTGCTCGTTATTTTTGCATAATTTTATTTCAGCTCCTCATATTTTTTTTTTCGTTTTTTTTAATCATAACTCAGATCAATTTAAAAAAACCATAACTCGCTTGAAAGTTGGCACATTTTCAAAAACCAAAATTATTTTGATAGAATATAGCCTTCTCAGTTGCTCGTAATTTTTGCATAATTTTATTTCAGCTTCTCATATTTTTTTTTTCGATTTTTTTAATCATAACTCAGATCAATTTAAAAAAATCATAACTCGCTTGAAAGTTGGTATATTTTCAAAAACCAAAATTATTTTGATAGAATACAGCCTTCTCGGTTGCTTTTAATTTTTGCATAATTTTATTTCAGCTTCTCATATTTTTTTAATCAATTTAAAAAAAATCATAACTCGCTTAAAAGTTAGCATATTTTCAAAAACCAAAATTATTTTGATAGAATATAGCCTTCTCGGTTGCTTTTAATGTTTGCATAATTTTATTTCAGCTCCTCATATTTTTTTTTCGATTTTTTTAAATCATAACTCAGATCAATTTAAAAAAATCATAACTCGCTTGAAAGTTGGTATATTTTCAAAAACCAAAATTATTTTGATAGAATATAGCCTTCTCGGTTGCTTTGAATTTTTGCATCATTTTATTTCAGCTCCTCATATTTTTTTTTCGATTTTTTTAATCATAACTCAGATCAGTTTAAAAAAATCATAACTCGCTTGAAAGTTGGCACATTTTCAAAAACCAAAATTATTTTAATAGAATACAGCCTTCTCAGTTGCTCATAATTTTTGCATAATTTTATTTCAGCTTCTCATATTTTTTTTTCGATTTTTTAATCATAACTCAGATCAATTTAAAAAAATCATAACTCGATTGAAAGTTGGCATATTTTCAAAAACCAAAATTATTTTGATAGAATACAGCCTTCTCGGTGGCTTTTAATTTTTGCATAATTTTATTTCAGCTTCTCATATTTTTTTTCGATTTTTTTTAATCATAACTCAGATTAATTTAAAAAAATCATAACTCGCTTGAAAGTTGGCATATTTTCAAAAACCAAAATTATTTTGATAGAATATAGCCTTCTCGGTTGCTTTTAATTTTTGCATAATTTTATTTCAGCTTCTCATATTTTTTTTCGATTTTTTTAATCAATTTAAAAAAAATCATAACTCGCTTGAAAGTTGGCATATTTTCAAAAACCAAAATTATTTTGATAGAATATAGCCTTCTCGGTTGCTTTTAATTTTTGCATAATTTTATTTCAGCTCCTCATATTTTTTTGTCGATTTTTTTCATCATAACTCAGATCAATTTAAAAAAATCATAACTCGCTTGAAAGTTGGCACATTTTCAAAAACCAAAATTATTTTGATAGAATATAGCCTTCTCCGTTGCTTTTAATTTTTGCATAATTTTATTTCAGCTTCTCATATTTTTTTTCGATTTTTTTAATCATAACTCCGATCAATTTAAAAAAATCATAACTCGCTTGAAAGTTGGCATATTTTCAAAAACCAAAATTATTTTGATAGAATATAGCCTTCTACGTTCTTCATAATTTTTGCATAATTTTATTTCCGCATTTCATATGTTTTTTTTCCAATTTTTAAATCAACGCTTAATAATAAACCTTTATGGGGAATTTAATTGTGGGTACCATTTAACCAAAAAAAATTCGGTTTTTCAAAATTATTAGTACCCTTTTTAACACATCCTCCCCCTTTCCACGCGACGCCACTGACTTGGTGAGCTGGTATTAAAGAAAATAATGAACAAAACTTTTACCCACTCATCAAAAAGGTTCGCCATTACTGTCCTAGATTTTTTCAGAAGAACAAGAGAAATCGATTGCCATTTTGAAATTTCAGCTAGCTAAAATATCAAGAGTTGGCATGGCAGTTTAAAAATTGCTACATTATTAATACTTGAGTTGCGGATGTGTTTAAATAAATAATTATTGCAGGAATGTAATGTAATGTAATGTAATATGGGAATAAAAAAAAGAATTAGTTTTACAAAAAAATATCTAAATTTAGAACATATGCTTGCAATTTGTGTTTGTCCGTGTCGACTCTAATTTTACTTAGACTAGGGATTATTAAAAATCTGTTAATAAAGATCAATTTGAGTAATATTACCAGTGACGGCTCGCGGGGCGACTCATGGTACGACCGAGGTAGCAGATAGCAGAGATCTGTATTACCACCTCGACCGTACCATGAGTCACCCAGCGAGCCGACACTGATTACATAAACTTGGATGTAAAACGAAACAATTAATTAACACCATATTTTCGTAAATTATGAAATGAAACAAACTGAATGGAATTAGAAATTTATTACGAGATAACATCAGTCTTAAATAATTTTATAGTTTATATAGTACCGGTTCACTGTTCCCCCCTCTCCTCCCTGGCTTGTTCAGCGGCGGGTTTCCCGGTTTGAATAATGGGAATCTCCTTGTGCTCGGATTTGACGTTGGGGGCGGTGATGGTCAGGACGCCGTCGGAGGAAAGATTGGACACGATCTTCCCCACGTCGTATCCACCCGGGACATCGTACCGCCTGATGAAATGCCTGGCGATGAACCCGTGATCGTCCTGTATTTCCTCGTGCTTCCCTTCGATCGTGATCCGCCTGCCGCCGGTCACCTTCACGGTGATCTCCTCGGGTTTAAATTGCTCCACGTCTAAATTGACCTGGAATTTTTCCTGCTCGTCGGCGGTGGTGTTCCGGGGCCACAGCGGCCTGTAAAAACCGTGTCGCGAATACGGCGCGAGCGCAAACGGCGCCAAGAGGTCTTCCCCGGCCAACACGTTGCCGAAGTGCTGGTTCAGGATGCGCGATGGCTTGAATGTGTCCATCATGGGCTCCCGCAGGACGACGGGACGAAGAGGCATCGCGAGATTTAAACTGGACGATATCCGTTTGGAAACTGGAGGAGCGTGCGCCGAGCGCAGAGTTTTATCAACGCAGCGGTCTTTTTCTAGCCCGCCAAAGTGTTAAATTTGTAATTATTAAAGTCCAAGTTTTATTATTTACCGAACACGGCTCTCCGCGATGTGTGTCAGATTAAATAATACAAATGTATACTTCATCTAAATATAGATTAGACTTTCTTGACATCTTGAGTGACAGAAATGCCACTAGATGCCACAAAAAGTTGCAAAAAAAGTCTAATCCATGGAATAACAGGAAGTGTCAAGGCATGTTGATAAATTGGAATCGATAAGCGCCATCTGTGAATAGCGGCCTGAACTAACACCAACAATGCACACAATCGATACGTAATAATAATAATATATTTATTGGTGTCAGTAACTACGTGTGTGTGTATATATATTCTTTACTTTGACAATATACTTAGTATATAGTCAAAGGTCATGAGTCGATATAGAGACTCGCACTCGACAAAAAAAGGTGTCCTATTTTCTTGGCCGCAACTGTACATTTTACGAGAAATTTTGTTATTTTTTTTCATTTATTTGTAACCATGTAGTTAAGGGGTAATGTTAATATTATTGTTAGAGTATACTTCATTTTAATTAGGAACATTCCAATTCGATGATACTGCGGAAACAATTTTCACGAACGTTGCCAACAAAGTTGCTGACTTAACTTTACGCCTTCGCTCCACAATGTTTCATCACGACTCATCGCACTTTTCTCGAACAATCGCCGCCAAAATAAATACAAAGCGCGGGATCGGCAGTTCCACAATCAACGTTCGCAAACCGAATCGACGAGTTGTTAACTACTACTTATTACAAACACATCAAATAGTGAGTGAAGCAAAGTGATTACTTCAAAAATGTCTCAGTTCTGCACAAATCCACTTCAACTGCTCAACATGGGCTTCGAAACACAACCATCCAGGCAAGTGTACCTGGTACGACAGCCGAGAAAAATCCGCCAGCAGCACGATGTCAAAATAGAGGAACAGGTGAGCCCGAAAGACAATTTTCATGTCACCCTCGACGTGCACCTGTTCAAGCACGAAGAAGTCTCCGTCAAGGCCGCCGATAAAAGTACCATCGTCGTGGAGGCGAAGCACGAGGACAAGGAGAATACGCATGGCGCCGTCTACAGGCATTTCGTGAGGAAATATGTCGTCGGTGAAGATTACGATTTGGAAAATATCGACTCCAGACTGTCCACGGATGGACTGTTGAGCATCACTGCGCCTCTGATTACAAACGAGGGACAAAAGTGTAGAGTGATTCCCGTTGTACAAACGGGAAAACTTGCGAAACCAGAGGTGAATGCTGGGGAGAGGATAGTGAATGTTGTATTGGAATAATTTAAACATTATTTGATGTAAAGATAAGGATTAAATATAATTTTTTTAATTGCCCGAAGTCATCACCTTTGCAATAATTTTAGTAAAAAAGATTGGGGAAAATTAATAAAGAAAATCTTCATTATCAGGTTAAGAGATAAAGCGCACCCAAAAATGTTAATATATTTTGTAACAGTTGTTCATTTGAGAATTTTGTACAATTCATTTTTACGGTAAGAAATTGATTTAATAAAACGAAATATAGCCTGAATATGTAAATATTCAACCTGTCCGTAACTCTGCAAAGCAAAATTAAGTCTTACTGAGACTATAAACAAATAACTTATTGAAACAGTTACAAGCTTCTTTTTTTTTAGGCCTCAGGAGCCCATATGGACAGCTCAAGGCGGCTACTATTTGTATCGTATGTTCATTAAAAAAAAACCTCAAGTGTGCCATGACTTTTTCGTTTTTTCAATTTCAGTTGGCACACTTGACATTTGTTGGGAATTGACATATAAACGTCAGATCTCTCTAGAAAGCACAATTATTCCGTGGTTTACAGCAACCAGCAAAAAACGTTTCTAATTGAAAGTTATTTCCGAAATGGGATTAAAGTGGACGGAAATTGGGTGTATTCATTCGACGCACCTTTAGCAGAGTTTCAGGAAGAATTTCCTAACGTGCCGATTATTTATGATGAATTTAAAAATACCTTATCACGATCTGTTGTATTATTTCGTGAAACGGGTAGTATTCTCCGTAAACCAGGAAGTGGTAGACCAGTTAAACGAACTCAAGATGCTATTAACACAGCCCAAGAAATTTTGGAAGATGAACCTACGACTTCTCTACGTCATTTGTCACAGCAAATGAATTTATCGGTAGGAACATGCCACAAGCTTCTACGAAAAGATTTGCAAGTATACCCTTATCGCATAACATCGGTGCAAGAGTTATTTCCTGTTGATTACCCCAGACGACTGGAATTTTGTCAGTGGTTTTTAGAAAATGTAAACGAGGATGTCTTACAAATTACTTGTTTTACCGATGAAGCTTGGTTTTACAAGGATGGGTACATTAATTCCCAAACTATGAGAATTTGGTCGGATGAAAATCCTCGTATATATCGAGAGAAACCACTACATCCAGAGAAAGTTGGCGTTTGGGCAACGATTAGTGGGAGAAGATTAGTTGGACCGATATTCTTTGAAGGTAAAATCCTATTTTTATTATTAATAATAAAAATTCAATAACTGTGCATTCATTTTAGGTACGATAACTGCAAATTGTACAGAAATGTTATTGCCTTTTATAAATGAATTAAATGATGACGAACTGCAAAGTGGATATGTTCATCAAGACGGAGCAACTCCTCATTGCACAGTGGATAATTTAGCCATTTTGGAGGAATTTTTTGAGAACCGAATAATAAGTCGAAATGCACGGATTCCCTGGCCGCCCTGTTCATGCGATTTAACACCATGCGATTTTTTCTTGTGGCCATACCTGAAAAATTGTATTTATGCACAACCAGTACACAATCTAGAAGACATGCGGCAACGAATTCAAGATAAATTTATAGAAATTAACAATAATCCAGCGTTGTTGCGGAGCGTAATGGCTTGTGTTCAAGAAGAAGGAAAGCACATAGAACATTTAATATAATTTTATAGTGAAAAATTTAACGTAAGTTAAGTCTATAAATTGACTACAGTTTGTTTAATTTTGAGAAGTAACATAACCTCAATATGTGTAACCAACTTAAATTTTTTTAAATTAAAAAATCATGGCACACTTGAGGTTTTTTTTTAATGAACATACTTTACCTATACAATTTGGATGAATAAATGAACAAATTAATAATGTCAGACGTATACGACAACCATGGACCTGAACAAATATTTCACAATCCCCGAAAAATATTTCGCCCGGGCTGGGATTCGAACCCACATGGCCGCGGTGCAACCGGCACAAGCGCTCGCCTATACCCACTACACCAACGGGCCGCCCAGTTACAAGCTTGAAAGTGAGAATAGATGCTACTATGAGATGCTACAAAAATTCTAGAAAGTCACTTTTCTAAATTGTAAGATAATCTGACTTCAAGCTAGGGCTGAAGAACTAGGTCGATGGCCCTTTCTACCATATGTATGTTTTGTATGTATGTTGGAATAAAGTTTATGTATTTTGATTAATTAAAATTAAAACACTAGGTTTTGTTTCACTGCTTTTATTTGTCTCTCCAGAGAGTTAATTGCAATTTTTACCGATCCAAACCGGGGTGTTAGGGATACCCAACACCCGGGCGAAGGTGCTAAATCTTATTGGTTATCGTAAACAATCTATTTCCTTAAAATATCAAACCATCCAATATAAATGTTTTGTTTTTTGTGAATTTTTTCAATGTAATATTATTGCTACAAAAATAACCGTGTACTCGCTATGATCAGTTTTAAATTATTCAACGCATTAATATTACACCAACAAGCATTTACAGCAGTGATTCCCAAAGTGGGCGCCACCGCCCCCTGGTGGGTGCTGCAGCGATTCAGGGGGCGCGCTGATGGCTACAGGTGCATTTGGGGGTCGATGAATAACTGTAGTGGTGATAGTATAAAAGAAAGAAGAGAAGATTTAGTGGAACGTGGGTTCAGTACGGTAATCAATTTTTTAACAAAAAAAAAACTAATTGCAAATAGTCAATTTTATCTTAGTGATTTAAGATTACTGCTGACGAATTACTAAATTGGTAGCAGCACAGCAGGTTCATCCTTCTCATTCGAATATTTAACTTTTTTTTTGTATAACATCCTATTCTGGCTTCAATTAATAGTTTAATAATTTCAAAGATAAATTTCTAATTTACACCTTTCTTTACTATATTTTACGAAAAATATATTTCCTATAAATTGCCATTAAAATTAAAAAAAAAATCCAGGGGGTGCTAAGTAATATTTTTTCTGGAAAGGGGGCGGTAGGACAAAAAAGTTTGGGAACCACTGATTTACAGCTTTACATTACGCCCACTATATGTTCATTTACAAGCCATCATGGCGCCGAGGATTGATAATTTCACAAACCGGTCCGTTTCATTTTATCTAACTCAAACAAAGTCAGTTTTTAAACTTTACATTTCCGTCGGGAATGTACTCTTGCACCAAAGATTGTGTATACATGCTCAAAAATTATACGCAATACATTTTAAGCAAATGTTTAATATTGCAATTTCAATAACAAAATATGCGTAGAAAAGTATTTACTATGTACATTGGAGTAAATAGTAAAAATTCACCGTCTCACTTGTTATCAATGTTTACATTTTGATAGAGAATAAATAGTTGTTCTGCCATTTTATCCAGAAATAACTATTCCTCTGTGCAATGATAAATATTTATGTTAAGCATCCTTTCTCATAAATTTATGAGCGGAGAATCATGTTCGCTCATTTTGTTTAATTTCATCCCGAGTATGTTCGAACAATAATAAAAATTGTTTGTTTTATAGCAAACATTACGAAAAAAAAAACAGAAACAGGAGAGAAACTCGATTTCTCAGCGGTCGAAATCGTGAGAGAAACACATTTCTCTCCCTATGAGGTTTATTTATTTTAACTGTCACAGCTGACAGCGTTTTTTTTTCTAAAAAATTCCAGAATATTACATAATTATCAGTTAGGTTTTAGAAACGAACACTTTACTCTTAAAATATAGTATACCGGGTGTTGACTTGGCAGACACAACATAGGAAATCGCATGTTAATTTGGAGTGTTCAAATATTGGCTCCACTATTTATTTTAGAGACAAAATGCATTAAACTTTTTTGTAGAGGGAAAAATTCTGATTTTATTAATGTTCACACTTGTCACTTTAATTTTCTCTAAGTTGAAATAATTAAGAAAAAGTAATGTGATTTTATAAAAATAATGACATGCCATGGAATTGAAACAACAATTGCGGATATCAAAATGGCACAACATTTCGCTGTCATTTGAGTAAAGTAAACATTGCCGAAATGATTTACACAACACAAGAAAAAATCATCCTAATTAAGTGGTATTATGCAGACCAAAGTTATCAGGATCTTTGCAATATTCTTTCTATCCAGTTTCCAGACAGACCGATACCTGATGAAACCACTAGTCAACGATAGGTAAGAAAGTTTGAAGATAGAGGAACAGTTTTGAATAATTGCAAGTGTGAAGATAAGAACATACAAGAACGAGATCCAGCAAGACAAAATCAAAAGTAATTAGATATTTTGCTGCCCGTCGAAGAAAATGCGGATATGAGTACGAGAAAAATAGGAGTCCTGTTGAATATAAATCATACAAATGCTTTTAAGGTTTTAAAGAAACACAAATTTATTTCTTTTAAGTATGAGCGCAATCAAGAATTAAGAGAGGGTGGTGTAAATCATTTCGAAAACATTTACTTTAACGAAATGACAGCGATATATTGTGCTATTTTGCTATCCATAGTTGTTGTTTCAATTCCATGGCATGTCATTATTTTTATAAAATCACATTACTTTTTCTTAATTATTTCAACTTAGAGAAACGTAAAGTGTTAAGTGGGAACATTAATAAAATCAGAATTTTCCCCTCTACAAAAAAGGTAAATACATTTTGTCTCTAAAATAAATAGGGGAGCCAATATTTGAACACTTCAAAATTAACATGCGATTTCCTATGTTGCGTCTGTCGAGTCAACACCCTGTATATATCTCGGGAGAGAATGCTATTTTTCCCTCGGTGCGTTGTATCTGTCATGTTTTTACCCTCGGATACAAATTTGCACCTCAGGAAAAATAACGCATTTCTCTCCCTTGATATACATATAATCTACTATTATTATATATGAGTTAACTTTATCTTTAGAAATATTTTTTTTATCATCCATTTTATTTACAACCTGAGTGTCAGTGTCATTAAATAAAAAGTGTAACGAGCAGAACTTGGGGAGAAGCTTTCCAGTCAAAGCACTCCTTCTAAACGTAATTTAAGAATATCTGGTAGGTCAAGTGTGTCACACCTGTTGAGTCTTGTGGTGCTGCGCACTAAAAGGTTTGTTGCTAGTTGGTTCGGGTGTGCTTTAAATATGAGATGGTATTTTTTACAGTAGTACTTCCTGTTTAGAAATAATGATAGCTCTATTTGTCTTAAATAATCGTAATGTTATTAGTCAGGATAATTAGTTGTTTCAATTAAATTTCTTGGCCAGACTTAATTGCGTAATTTGCAACTATAAAAATATCACCATTTTCTCATTTTTAAAATTACTTCTAGAATGCGATCCATTAGAAACATTCCACACCGATAATTATACAATATTCTAGAATTTTCACGAACGCTGCCAACGAAGTTCCCGACCTACCGCTACGCCTTCGTTCTAGACCGTTTCGTCGTTTTCTGGAACAATCGCGCCCGAATATAAAAATACGCGCGACCGACAATTCACCAGTCAACATTCGAAACACAAGCCGACGAGTTCTGCAACTTAACCAGCAACCGTGTATGTCGAAATATAAAGCCGGCAAAAAGAGACCCAATTAAAAACAAAACGTATAAACATACATTGGCATCAAAGTATAACATAATTTTGGCACATAACACCAAAAATGTCTCTGTTTTACACCAACCCACTTCAACTCCTCAACATAGGCTTAGAAACCGAACCGTCCAGACACGTGTACCTAATCCGAAGGCCGAGAAAAATCTGCAATTCCCATTGCCAACAAGACGAGATCCAAAAACGGAGACAGGTGATCCCGAAAGACAATTTCCATGTCACCATCGACGTCCAGCAGTTCGCACCAGAAGAGATCTGCATCAAGGCCGTCGATGAAAATACCATCGTCGTGGAGGCGAAGCACGAGGAGAAGGAGGATGAGCACGGATCCGTCTACAGGCATTTTGTGAGAAAATATGTTGTCGGTGAGGAGTATGATTTGGAAAATATTGAATCCAGACTGTCCAAGGATGGAGTGTTGAGCATCACCGCACCTCGTATTACGGTCAAGGGAGAAACATGCAGAACGATTCCCATTATACAAACGGGCAAACTTGCGAATACAGAGGTGAATGCTGAAGAGAAGACGGTGAATGTAGAATTGGAATAATTCTAGACTGGAATTTTTTTAACCCTTATTTGCCTATAGACCTATATGTGGAACAGCTATTTTAATTTATCCTTGAAAATTATCAGCGCCATCCAGGGGTGTATTGGTAAAATAAGAAGTAAGGGAACGCATGGTGAGAGCAAAAAAATAGTCCGCGACTTTCCACAAGCAGCTTACTGAAAGTTTTTCGGAGATCATGTTATTTTAAGCAAACTATTGTTTTCCTTGTAAGTTTTTTATTTATTTTTTTATTCTTACTATACAAAATATTAACAAACACAAACGTGTTCCGTTTCTGAAAAAAGGTGCCGGAACGTCGTTCCTCCGCGTTCCCCCTCCAATACACCACTGGCGCCATCTATAATTTTCTCTTTGTTCTCTGTGTTCAGTGAATATTCATTGATATTTGACAGAATAAGGAAATATCTCGGTGTTTCTTAAATCCAAATTACTTTTTTAAGACAAACATGTCATACATACATACATACTTTCTAATTTTAATTTCGGGCATATCTGGGTTAATAAGTATGTAATTTATTATTATTCAATAATATGCATTATATGGGGCGGTTTCCATAATTGATGTTACAGGTTATTCACACACACCTCACCAATGTCGCAAGGTTTCACACCATGCATTGTATTTAGGTTTAGAAACATTTTTGTAACATCATTTATGGAAGCTGCCTAATTTAAAAATACAAAAAGCTTTCGTATTTTTAAATTATTATGTAATTTTGATTTATTCAGAATTACCTTAGATTAGGGTAATTATTTTGTTATTTACAAAGACTGAATTTTTACATTTTATTAGTATTACTATTACTTACATTATTGTTTTTCCAATACTAGCAATTGTTCATACCATATGTATAAAAATTATTTAGATAAGGCGTGGCCATGATAAACAAAATCAGGGTCTTGGATTAGTTCAGCACGTTGTTGACTTTATGTCATATGAACAACTAGTGGCGAAGACGTGATGCGACGTATCAAACCTGCAACGTACGTTCCAAAATACAAAGCCACCCTTTATCTAAATAATTTTTATACATATGGTAGATTTTATATTATATTTGTTGAATTTGGTTCTCGTTTAAAACGTAGTGAAACATGTTTAATATCTAGGATTGTTAAAACGAGGCACTTGGTTGCTTTCACAATTTTTATATTTTTCATTCCGACTAGTTTCAACTAGATTTAAAAATCAAAACTAGTCGGAATAAAAAAAAAAAAATTGTGAAACCAACCAAGCGCCTCATTTTAACAATCCCAAATATTAGTACACTATTATCAGATGATAATGTGGCCATTGCCAAAAACGGAAACACCATCTTTACATTTAAATTGCATTTATATTTATTGTGTTTATTTAATAAATGTTGTCTTAAATGAAATGCTGTTTAGTTTATTCAACTTTCTTACATCTGTAAGAAATGAAATGAATTTATGAATATTACTTCCCTCGTCCCAAGTTAGTTTTATTTATTATATTCAGCAAAAAATGAATTTGTGTTGGAGTGTGTGTCACGTGAGCCACAAAATTTTGTTTCAGAGTTGGCTACGAGATGAATGAGGTATGTTGTATATCATTACGTCATGAGAGAGATTAGTTTAATTGAATTAGATTAAAAAAAACTGAATCAATCTCAGACATGTCTGCTATGTTTCTCTCTCTCAGGCATGGCCAACTCTGAAACAAAATTCTGTGGCTCACACCTTGTGTTGGGGTACAGCAAAAGAAGTAAATAATACCTTTACCCCACAAAAAGCTGTAATAAGATTATTTAATCATATTAAGTACAGGGACTCTTGCAGAGGGATTTTTAAAGCGAATTATCTTTTTACAGTAGTAGCCATGTATATTTATGACTTAATATTTATATATTAGCATAAACGGTAATTTTCCAGTTACAGATACTAAACAATACGCATGCGCGAAAATTATGCGGACGGTATGGTATGTTGTCAGGTCTCCTTATTTCAATCTGGGTATTTTCATTTACAATAATTTGCAACTATTGGTGCTTATACAGTATGCAAGTTAATGGTTGCAAATGGTAGGTGCTTATGCTTAGGTTAGGGTTAGTTTAAGTTCTCCCCTCTTTAGACCGACTGGTAGTTTAACCCCCAGTAGTTGAATTATTTTTTATTTTATTTTACGTCAGTTATAGTGAGACAAGAAATCCGGCAATGTCGCAAATATTGGTCTGAAGTTGTTGTGTTTGCTTCAGTCCATTCATTAGTATCAGTAACTGGAAGATTACCGTATAAACATCTATTTCATAATAATCTTAAAATAAATCCACGTAATACGAGAAATGTAAACTTAAGCTACAACTACCCTAATTGTTTGTAAAGGCACCACACTACATGACGCGGATATAAAATATAATTAGTTAAAAAGCAAAAAACAACACCATTTCACCCCCCTGAGCGGACGTCCATGCCTCTTCGAAATCCCCCACCTCGAAACGAAAAACGCGTTGGCGGCACTGGTTGTCATTCATGTTGTAATTTTCCGGGAGCAACCACCCACGAAAATACACCCCCTTTCTCGCGTCTCCGTGCCCAAACAAATCAGCACAGATGAAAGTCGAAATGGAAGACATCGACGACACGACGATCTGCGACTCGGTGGTGAGTTTTATTCAGAAAAGTTCAATCACACGGACCTAACCTAAAAAACTTCCAGGACCAAATAACATCCCCTTTCCGTTTGAACACAGTAACGTTTTTGAATGGTTTCAGCTGAAAGGACCACGCATATTTCCCAAGCCAAATTTGAATAAACAAACAGTAGTAATCGTCACATTTTGTCTGCAGAATGATACATTTTTGGGTTTCGAACTTTTGTACGGGTGTAAATGGAAAAAAATGAAATTGTAACTGAAACTTTTGATTTTCAGTCCTCGCTTATAGAGGGTTGCAGATTGCCGGTCCACATGAAGGGCACGGACGATTGGCGTGAGTACTAACGTAACTTTGTTGTTGTTTTTTTTTTTTTAACCCCTTGGCCGGGAATAATGTGTGTTGCTCGTGATGAGTTAAATGTGCCTTGCCAGGCAATCATGTGTTACACACGTGATAAAGTCGCGCTCGCGATAGGTAGGCGTTTCGGTAGACGGCCGCTTCCAAATATTCTCGAAGCAGTAACCCGCATTAAGAAGAAATCATTCCACGTTCGCCGTTTTACTTTTGAATGGTCTTTATTAGCACTACCTAGCTTGATTAATTTCCCGGTCAAGGGGTTAAGAAATGGTTCGATTGTAACGAAATTTCATGTAGACAATACAGCTACGGTTATTTTTTTAACCCTACAGTACACACGCTCATGTTTCAAACGGCGTTTGGTCCGTAAAACAGCACATGTGCACTGAAGGGCTAAATGCATTTGGGAATTAGACTATATTAAAGAATATCCATTTAAATTCCCTTTCGGAACATACGCAGACGCATCAGTAAAAAACACGTCACAAGGCTGATTTTGTTTATGCAAAGCTTAAATATGCATTTACGGGGAAAGGGGTTGGATATACCGTGAGATTAAAAAGTCGATAATAGTTGGCCATTTTCTCAAAAACACTATAATCATTTAAGTAATATTATATTGGCCGAGACGAGAGACAAGAATTATTTTTCAAAATATCTAGTTACCCTTCACTTTTTTGTGTTATTTTATTGGGCTTGTAAAACTGCACTTCTTTGCCCATTTAACCGTTTCTCTATCTCTTATAGTTTCCGAGATCCCCATAGAGAACATAGAAAAAACTCACTCTGTATATCTGCCAATTTTGTCTATTTTTAAGACAAGTAACCACAAGATGTCAAAATAAACAAAACGCACGTGCACTGCACTGGAGAATTCAAGACAGCCAATATAATATTACTTAACCCTTTCGGCCCTGGTGGTGGCAATTGCCACCGCAACATTTACATGTCTCTACTTACTATGACAATCCATATTTTTGCTGTTTATCACTAGATGTCACTTCAACAAAGCCTCACTAATTATTTCCTATACTAATTAATCAAATGATTTCAAATTTGAGATTTATGGTCTTAAGAAGATTTAAAAATCCAGGGCTGAAAGGTTAAGTGATTATAGGGATTTTCAGAAAATGTGCTGCCAACTATTTTCGACTTTCTGATCTCACGGTACATGTTTAAAATTAAACAAACTTCCCTTGTATCTAAAAAAATGAAAAATTCAAGTGTTGATAAATATAGAACCATATAATCTAAAGCATAGGTCTCCAAACTATGGCCCGCGGGCCAAGTGCGGCCCGGGACCTTTAAGAGTCCGGCCCGTAGCAAGCAGTTACATTTTGCGTAAGTGTCATAATTTTACTTTTTATTATGATTTTGAATTAGTTATAAAATTGTTTATATGTTGGCTCACTAGATTATGAAGAATTGTCTATGTAGCCCGATGGAAAAAGTTTGGAGGAATGCGAAGAGTATATCATTAGCTATGGGTTCCATTAAATCAGAAGCGTATTCTAGTATTAACCCACATTTTCCCGAGATTTAAATTAAAGGAAAGTAAATGATATGTTTCTCTAAATCAAGTAATTAATCCTTTCGCTGCTACAGACATGTA
This sequence comes from Ocypus olens, assembly GCA_910593695.2. NCBI lineage: Eukaryota > Metazoa > Arthropoda > Insecta > Coleoptera > Staphylinidae > Ocypus > Ocypus olens. Next base: position 45,387,157 of record OU343054.1, read on the forward strand.
TTTACGCTTCTGCGTACCTGTACTGCTATTGCCGCATATACAGTGCGCGCCTAAAGTTTGGAATATATTCAGTAAATCCAAAATAAAATATTTTTGGAAAAAATCCTTGAACAGGTCGATTTTCTTTTATAAAAATACACATTTTTGCATGAAAGTCGATTTTCAGTCGTCATTTGTTTTTGAGTTATGACGTCCGCCATTTTGTTTTTAAATGGCAACCCCCTATTTTTGTTCTTGATTTTGGGAGATCTTCTCATTGTCGAACTGGCAGTATAAAAATATTGCCATCTTACATAAGAAATTTTTTGAGTAAATGACAATTGAAGGTGAAAACTAGATATTTAGAGTTTTTGTAAAATGACCTTGTTCCAGCACTTTTTTTTCAAACAAAAATGATGTTGACCTTCCATATAATCATATAATACAATATGAACAAAAATAGGGGGTTGCCAGTTAAAAACAAAATGGCGGACGTCATAACTCAAAAACAAATGACGACTGAAAATCGACTTTCATGCAAAAATGTGTATTTTTAGAAAAATATCCTGTTCCAGGATTTTTTCCGAAAATATTTTATTTCGGTTTTACTGAACATATTCCATACTTTAGGCGTGCACTGTATATGTATGCATTTTGAGAAATTCATTCTGATACCTAAATTACTTAATAATTCAACATATTTCCTTATTGAAGTCGATAATAATGTATGGAGTAGAAGTGTGGGGCGTGAAAGGGTATGAGTGCGTGGAAAGGGAGCAGTGTTGGTTTCTGAAGCGTATGCTGGGAGTGGAAAGGTCGACTCCCGGGTACATACTGCTTCAGGAGACTGACAGAGGAAGCTTAGGATGTGAGGCTATGGAGAGAATGGTTAGGTATGAGATGAGGTTATGGGAGTTAGGGGAAGAGAGGTTGGTAAAGGCGGTATGGAAGACATGCGTGAACGAAAGGGGGGGTAAATGGAGGAAGGAACGAATGAAAATGTATGAGAGAGTAGGACTGTCTGAGGTGAAAGTGAGGGAGTGGTTAGAGAGGGGGGTAAATGTGGCAAAGTGGGTGAGCGAGAGGGCGAAGGAAGTGGATGTACAGGAGAGACAGGGAAGTATAGAAAAAAGTGAATATAATGACATGTATGGGAGTTGGCAGGTACATGGAAGGAGACCGAAGTATTTGGATGAGGACGGGTGGAACAGAGAAGAGAGGGTGACATTAGCTAGGGCTAGGTGTGGATCAGAAGAGAGAGGGAGGAAGAAGTGGATGGGTGAAGAGTATATGAGGTGTGTAATGTGTGAAAATGGGAGGGATACGTGGAGGCATCTGGCGGAGGAGTGTGAGGGAGTGAATGAAGGATGGATGGGGGGAAAAAGGAACAAGGGTGTAGCGGAATGGATGAGAGAGGATGGTGCCGGGGTAAAGATATTGCAGAAAATGGTGAGGGAGAAGGAATGTAGGAGAGAGTTAAATTTATGATTTAGTTGTTGGGGAATGTAGAATAGTTATTTTGTTTTTGTAATAGGTTAATATGCCAATAAAGGTCTTTTTTTTTTTTTTTTTTTTTTTTTTTCCTTATTCTTCGTGAAAAGCTACTTTTTAGTTCTTTAATTTTTCACAAACAATTCGCACACTGTTAAGGTATATATACGTTTTTGCTAGATGCCGCTGTTGTTGACCTTCTAGGCCAATCTAACGCCGCACCACAGGTACCTAAGTGTTTTCCTAACGCCGCAGCGAAATGGTTAGGATTTAAAAACACGGAGAAGTTATTTTTCCCTTCCTGTCAAATGTCAATGAATAATCACTGAACTTATTGGAATAAAAAAATTATAGATGGCGCTGACGATATTTTAGATATAATTTTAAAGTTATTTTTCGCTTCCTGTCAAATGTCAATGAATAATCACCGAACGTACTTATTGGAATAAAAAATAATAGATGGCACTGATGATATTCTAGATTTACTTTTAAAAATAGTCGTCCTACATATATGTAAACATTTTTATTCGAATGAAGTTTGTCTATTATTATTAATAGAAATAAAATCTTTCTGTTTTTCAAAGCTCTGGCCGAACTAATCAGTATTAAGGACATGCAGGGGGAGAAAATGTATTATGTACATTACGTAGACTGTGAGTATTTGTAACTTTGTGTTCTGTAATCATTCACTAATGAATCGCGTGCAGTTAATAAAAGGTTAGACGAGTGGGTGACGGAGGAATCGTTGGACACGAGAAAGGTGCACTTTCCACGGCGGGACTGCACCAGCAACACGGGGGTGTCCACTCCGAAGAAAATACAAATCGGTGCTGGCGGACAGTCAGTTTCCAGGTAAATCTTAATGTTTTATGTTCGTTTTCTCTAATTATAGCATTTTCTACATATTAAAAATGCTGTTATTAATTATTTATGTAATTGACTTATTCGGTAAATCTTAATGTTTTATGTTCGTTTTCTCTAATTATAGCATTTTCTACATATTAAAAATGCTGTTATTAATTATTTATGTAATTGACTTATATTATGGTTTTATGATCGGTGAATAAAAATGTTTATTATTATTAAATTGTGGAAAAATAATCATATTTTACTTTTACATAGTAGAGAGAGAAATACGTGATTTTTTCTGAGGTGCAAATTTGATACAACGCAGCAAGGAAAAAATAGAATTCTCTCCCGAGATATACGGGGTGCGGCATTTATTCTGGACACCTGAAATTTTTGTGAAAGCAAAGATTCACAGAAAATGCGCGTGTTACGTAACGATAAAATATAATTTAAAAAAGTTGCATTTCACATTTGAGTAAAAACACTTTGGATTGATTTATATAAAAATGTAAACAATAATTATAGTTATTTCTGTTACTAATAATAATGCAAATATTGTTAACACGTTAACTGCCAACTACGAGAATACTCGTAGTTGTTCAATACAGTTCCCAAGGCCGTGGCAGTCAGTGTTAATACATGGATAATTATTTATTTATCGTTGAAGGGGGGGGGGGGGGGGGTAAGTACTGCGTTACGTAATTTGGGGGAGAAGGGGTGAGTTGTGTTTGTGTTACTGGTGGGAGGGGGTATCGGAAATTTGCGTTACGTAATTTATGGATGGCCCCTTATTTATTTTTTTATGGGAAATCCGAATCTGCACTAAAAAATGGGGGTTCCCATTTAAGATTTCAAAGTTGCCCCACCCCAGGGGTAGGGGATGGATGGGGGTCGACTTTTGTATCATTGTCCAGACGAATAAATTTCATTCAGAACTTTTTTGATCCGATGCGTAGTTTTCGAGATATTTCACTGTCTTCAGATAAATCGGCCACCCTGTACATTTTAAAGACTGTAATGCCATTGATCTAATGTTTCTGAAATAATGTTGTTTATACTTGAGGCTTCTACTTCGTTATACATTTTATATAATAAATAAAACACTATTAAAGGTAGAAACGCCAAAGTGGCGGAATCTATTGCCTGAATGCTGTACTGAACCAAATCCGGGTGGCCTTAACACCGACAAGATATGTACATTGCCAGAGCGGCGGCAAATATAACAATATTAATGTGAAAATTAAATATTGTTTCCCATCAGCAACTAACTACACTGATGAGACCTGAAAGGTCGAAACCGGTCTGTAGGTGTTCTGATGGGGGAACAATATTTAATGTTCAAAACACTATTACTTTGTATAACTTTTAAAAATATATTATTTCCGTGACTATAGTTTCGACAACTTTAAATAGTTTGAGAAATTGTACGTGATAAAAATCTAACCAGCACTTTTATTGAAAAAATCAAATTTACTTCTTTCAGATTCAACTTCTTGCTGAACGATATACAACACAATGTACTATCGTGATTTGTAGATTATATTATAGCGTCTTTGTGCTATTGTGACTCGTAGATTATATTATTGTGTCTTTTAGACCCTCGAGTCCAGTGAACCCGCCCACGGAACTGGTAAACGGCAGTGCCGTCCTGGCCGCCGCCCTGCAAAAGCGGATAAACAGCAGGAAGCGGAAGGGGCCGTCTTTGGAAAGCGAGGACTCCCAGGATGGCCCGCCGGTGCAGCCCCCGCAGCAGCCCGGGCCCAGGCAGTCGGGCAGCATGGTGTCGCACCACGACGACGTCGTCACGCGCATGAAGAACGTCGACATGATCGAGCTGGGGCGGCACCGGATAAAACCGTGGTACTTCGCACCGTACCCACAGGTTAGGCTTTATAATGTGAGCGTTCAAAATTTTACATTTCTTTAAAGTATTTTTAGAAATTCAATTTTTCTTAGTGGAAGAAAACATTCTTCGCTTTTATATCAAAATTTAATCACTAGTCCCGTTGAGTGCCGAGGTGAGCATCCATTATTTTTGTTTTAAAACAATGCATATACTCCGTTTTTTTTTTTTATTGGCCAACCAGATTTGGGATTTATTTGTCTTAGGTTCTTTGATTATTTGGGTGTCCCTACTGTTTGCCATGTAATGACATTGATACGTGAATGCCATGTTGCAATTGGTTAATTATTTGACAGAAAAGTGGCAGTAAAACGATGCCGAAAGTAATATCAAATCTTTGACCATATAAATATGGACTGCTAACGGCAACTTCATGTGCGTCTCCAAGCAATGGTGGCGCGGTGAGACTGTAAGTGGTTGAAGTATGTTACTAAATTGGTAGCCATTTTGTGTCTCTGACATGACTCGATGAGCTCGCGACTTGGCAGTGTAGTTTGTTGTGTTTTAATTGCTTCAGTATTGTGATACTATGAAATTTATTAACACCTTTGTTGAAGGCGATTATGTATGTCACCGACCAGCGGCGGCTCTTGGATGTTCGGCGGTGAGGCAACGGAAGAAAATTTGACCGAAAAAGCAACGGAATATTTGCTTCCTCTATAAGAGTAAGTAGTGCAGCACGAGCGACATCTTTGTCACTGCCTCCCCTACAGAAATCCACGAGCCGCCACTGCCACCGACGCGATGATAATACTCGTTGACCGATGTACAGATAAGTTGTAACCAAAAATGCTGCCAACCTAACGAAAACAAAGTTGTTTAAAGGACAATAAATAAAACCATTTTTATATTACCCGATTTATTTACACCTCGTTGTATAACCTTAAAATAATTTCACTGTATTTTCTGGATTGTAAGACCAATTGCTTTATAAATTGTAACGATTCTGCTTTCAAGTTTTTAAATTGCCCGCCATTTTACACACTGGGCGGTACTTATCGGACGAGAACTGGTATATTCAACGTGGTATAGCCGTTGCCTGGGCGGTACTTATATCGGGCTTTAGCTCACGACATATATTTGAGCAGTGATCATATGGGAAATGGAGGGGGACTAGCAGTCCATGTTTATATAGTCAAATATCCAATGCTTAATTAATCTTTATGATAGAGTAATTAAGCACATGGCAACCATGTAGAAAACATAACCTCAAATTTATTTAGAAGGCAAAAGTCAGAGTATCCAACCAAATATCAAACATTATAAAAAAAAATCACCAGATCTGGTTGGTCAATAAAAAAACCTAGTATACCTAAAATGCACAAAGGCGTTTAAAATAGAGAATCCGCATTTATGCATTTCATAGATGAACATTTCAATTTTAATTTTTTTTTTATCAAGACAGTTTCCATATATGATGTCACTGGTTTTGGGGGGGAGGTCAGTGGAATTATGACACTCAGTTTTCTTAAAGCTACATTCAAAGGTGCGTGGTGTGACACCTTATGATTCGGGTGTATAAAATTTAACGAAAAACTTATGGCATCATTTATGAAAGCTGTCTGGTAACGCAATTAACCTTCACGGGACGTTATGTCCTAATTTGGGACATTGCCTGCACCTCTTTTACGCCCATGGACAGTGTTGCCAGATTGGGTTTTTTTTCCTCAAAATGGAGTAAATTATTGTTTTGGGGTGTATTTTGGGGAACTTCAAGTATTTTTTGGGGTGGGTATTTCATACGAGGGGTATTTTTGGGGAAATCAATGAACATGTTATTACATTTGCTAGAAATAATAATAATAACAATAAATTGTCTTTATTATTGAAAAGAAGATGAAAATATTGAGGATGAAGATGAATAATAAATTTTAATAATTTCTATAATTATAATGCTTTAATTTTGTATATTTTCCAATAAATCCACAGTATTTACATTTTATTTTCAAAATTTATTATTTTGGAGAGGGACAGAGGCCTTATTTTGGGGCAGTTTTATTAAATATTTGGGAAATTAAAAATTGCTACTGGCAACACTCATTGGCCGTAAATAAATTATTATTACTATATTCAATCTTTTTGTTTGCATCTTTTATCATTAGGCCTGGATTTTGATTTTTTTACCAATATTTTAAATTTTTGACCTGCAGTTTCTGTATAACTGAATACTTTTTCTTCATTTTGGTTTAAATTTTTGATTTTTTGGTCGGCATTTTTTTATTTTTAGGCCCGAATTTTTGATTTTCTGCCCTCTATTCCAACCTGAAATATTCACTTTTTTGCCGGTATTTTCGAGTTTTGGATTTTTTGTCCTTTATCTTTTTTTTTAACATTTTCGCGTTTCTGGTTGGCAATTTATTTTGAGCTAGAGTTATTTTTGGTGTCGAAATTGGCAAATTATTTTTCTTTTACTTGAATTTGCAATTTTTTAGTCCGCATAATTTTATTTCTTTTGTTTATATTTTAGATATTTGCTCTGCATTTTTGATTTCTTTGTTTGTTCTAACTTTTAAAGTTTTTGGCCAACATATTTTGATCTTGGTCAAAAATTTTTAATAGTTAAAATTTTCTACATTTTCATTTTTCGATTTTGTATCTTATTTATTAATTTTAACGAGCGAATTTTTTATTGTTGATTTTGATGGGCGACTTTTGTTTTGTTTTGAGGGTATTTTCGAGTTTTTTGTGCCAAGTTTTTAATTGTTTGCTCTTCATTTTAGATTTTTTTAACCTGAATTATTGTTTTTATGGCCGATTTTTTTTTAATTACTTTCGAGTTTAAGAGTTTCGGTAATTTATTTTGGGATAAATAAATAAATAAATAAATTTTGGGATATATTTGATATATATTTTTGCCTATATTTCAGATGTTTGGTCTGTGTTTTCCATTTCTTTGTTCCAAATTTTAGTTTTTGGCCTATAAACCAAAATTTTCGAATATTATTCAAAAGAAACCTCAAAAATTTTTTAATCAATAAATCTTACTACACGTTTAACGAATTTTTAGAGGACATGTAACATTAATACAACTTTTAATTTGTACATCATTGTAAATGCTGTTAAATGTATTTACGTGATTTTTTTTATATTTTTATATATTTATGTATTTATTTTAATGATTTGACGTCTCACATCCGCTCAAATGTTTACCTCTTTGTAAATGTTTTTATGTAGTGGCTGTAGTGAATAAATAATACTTTACTTTACTTTACTATTCAGTTAAATTTTTCGTTTTTTTTTCTGGTCTTCATTTTTTATTTTTGCCGAGAGTTTACGATTTTTGGTCTAAATTTTCGATTTTTTGCCTATATTCTTAGTTTTTTTACCTTGATTATAAATTTTAACGAGCAAATTTTTGATTGGTCTATACTTTAGATTTTTAACCTGAATTGTTGATTTTTATTTGCGAACTTTTGGCCAGTATTTTCGAGTTTCTTTGACCAAATTTTTTATTTTTTGCCCTCCATTTTAGATGTTTTAACCTGAATTATTGTTTTTATGGGCGAATTTTTTTAATTATTATTGAGTTTAGAATTTCGGCAATTTACTTTGGGGTAAAAAGTTTTGGGGCTGAAAATGGCAAATTATTTTCCTTTTGCTTGAATGTTCAATTTTTAGCCTGCATTTTTATTTTTTAGACCAGGGTTTTTAATTTTTTTGGCCTATATTTTAGATGTTTTTGGCACTTAAACCAAAATTTTCGATTTGGTTGAAATGTTTTGAATTGTTTTTTTTGACTGCATTTTTATTTTTCCCAAGAGTTTTGCCAATGTTTTTAGTTCTGTTACCCCAATTATTAATTTTAATGTTGTTTAATTGTTGATTTCAATGAGCGAATTTTTGATCGTTATTTTCAAGTGTTTTGGTCCAAGTTTTTGATTTTTTTGCCCTATAATTTAGATTTTGCAGACTGAATTTTTGATATTTGTGGCTTGTACTTGGTGTTTGTATTTATTTGATTTGAAATTTTTTGTTTTAGTGGTTGTTTTAAGATAAAACTAATGTACTTTGATAATTAGATAGAAAATACAGACTGCGCGATTTGTGTTTAAGGAATTACTTAATTTTCAAATATTTCGATTCTATTTTTGATTTTTTTTTCGAAAATTTTTAAATCAAAAAAATAATTTTTGCAATTTAGTTTTTTTTTTTGTAATTGTTAAATATAATACTTTGGCCCGGAATGAAACTGATCACCCGGTATAACTAGAACAGTTTGGAAATTATGAAAAAAATGCAAACAATTGTAAGTAGTTAATTAGCGATGCTTTTTGAAAAATTAAAGAATTATTTTAATTATTTGGAGGATACCACAGCACAATTAAATATTTTTTTTAAATCTTGGCCTTTTTTTACTACCTACATATTTTTGGAAAAACGGAGTTTTTCAATCCATGGGGTATTTTTTGGTGTGGGTATTTTATGCGAGGGGTATTCTGGGGGGTTTTTATGAAATATTTGGGGAAAATTAAAAATTACTCCTGGCAACACTGCCTATGGAGAAAGCAACGGGTGGCCGATTTATCTGAAGACAACATCTCAAAAACTACGCATCGGATCAAAAAAATTTCTGAATAATATTTGTTTGCCTGGAAGAGGGTCATCCAACGATCCCAAGGCCAACTGCCCCACCCTATGAGGAAAAAAAGGTTTCAGATAATGGTTACTTTTTTTTTATGGGGAATCCAAATCTGCAATAAAAAATGGGTGTTCCCGTTTAATATTTCAAAGTTGGGGTGGGGGTAGGTATCATTGGATGACCCTCTTCCAGGCGAACAAATGTTTTTGATCCGATACATAGTCTTCGAGATATTTCTATAAAGTACATTGTTTCGACGTTTCTGGTAAAACGCAAAACCACCACCGCATCAGTCTACTTAATTTTAGAACATGCCTCCTCTAAATTTCACACTCTATTTTTTTCTGGGCTATATATAAAAAAAAAGAAAAACCCATGTATTTAAACGTAAAATATGCAAATATTTACAGGAAATGGTTGGTTTAGCGTGCATATACATCTGCGAGTTCTGCCTGAAGTACAGGAAGAGCCGAAAGTGCCTGGAGAGGCACCTAGCAAAGTGCAACTTGAGGCATCCGCCCGGGAATGAGATATACCGGAAGGAGACGATCTCCTTCTTCGAAATAGACGGCAGGAAGAACAAAAATTACGCGCAGAACCTGTGCCTGCTGGCCAAACTCTTCCTGGACCACAAGACGCTGTACTACGACACGGACCCTTTCCTGTTTTACGTGATGACGGTCTTCGACAACCGCGGGTTCCACATCGTGGGGTACTTCTCGAAGGAGAAGGAGTCGACGGAGGATTACAACGTCGCCTGCATATTGACGATGCCGCCTTACCAACGGAAAGGATACGGGAAGTTGTTAATAGAATTTAGTAAGTATTGAGTTATAATATTCCATTCGTAGTGCGTGTAAGAAGAAAATTGTTTAAAAATAAAATATAATTTTTTCACGAACGGGAGAGAAAGTTGATTTCTTAGCTGTCGAAATCGTGAGAGAAATGACGTAAGTAATCATTTCTTGCCCTACGAGGTTCCATTATTTATTTTAACCGTCACGGATGACAGTGTTTTTTCTAGGTTAGGTTTTAGAAAAAAAACGTTTTACTCTTAAAATATCACATTTGTGAAAAAAATGGTATACCCAAGTAGAAAATGCTATTTTTACCTCGGTGCGTTGTATCCCTCAGGCTTTTGCGCTGACGCTTGGGATACCAATTTGCCCCTCAGAAAAAATCACGCATTTCTCTCCCTCAATATACTGTGTGTCTCACAAAAAAGGCCCCAAGCTCTAGCGACTTTATTTTTGACTTATATTGAAAAAAAAAATATGATATTAAATCGCATCTTGATTGCTACAATCTGCTTGTAACAGATTTTTTTTAGAGAGCGGCCATCTTGCCGCCATCGGCTACCTAAATATGTAAATATGTATATGCCATTTGATAAAAATACGATTTACTTTCTTGTAGGTTATGAATTATCGAAGTTTGAAGGAAAGACCGGCTCCCCCGAAAAACCCCTTTCGGATTTAGGTCTGCTGTCTTACCGGAGCTACTGGGCCCAGACCATCATGGAAATCCTCCTCTCCATGAAGCCAGTGGGCGAAAACGAAAAACCGCAGATCACAATAAAGTAAGTGACGTCTTTAAATGCACCCGTCGTTTCCTCTGTAATCGGGCATTACTTTTTTCAAAGTGAAATTTGCGAGCTGACGAGCATAAAAAAGGAGGACGTGATATCGACGCTGCAGAACCTGAACCTGATCAACTACTACAAGGGCCAGTACATAATAACCCTCAACAAGGAAATCCTGGAGAGCCACCGGAAGGCGATGGAGATCCGGCTGATACGCATCGACCCCAAGTGCCTGCACTGGACGCCGAAGGACTGGGGCAAGCGGGCGAAATGGTGAGGTTTTTTGTAAATTAACGTTTAACCAAATTTAGTTGCACACAAAAACGGCGAGGGGCCCGGACGAGGACGCGCGATGCAATTGTAAACCGATCCTTTCCACAGATCCGACGACGATTTGAGAATAAAATTTATTTTTGTATTAAAAGAACAACAAACTATTTTAGTATATCATCTAGCCAATCCTCCAGATCCTGAACGGCCGCATCCTTGTTTCTGTTCGGGTTTTCTTCGCGTAAAGATTTTATAGATGACGATGATGATGATAAGCTGGTGGTGGGTGGTGCTTTTTCAGTTTCTTCGGTGATCGAGGCTTCCATTGGCGGTTTAATTACATTGCTGAATTTATCTTTCAATGCCGACTCGTACATTTTTGCTGCTTTATCTGCCATCGAGTGCATGGAAAATAATTCATTTTCCTGAAATATTGCAATTTCATTTCGGTAATAATATTATGTACAGCAGCCATTCATTCAAATTTTCTAGTGAAAATTGAAACGTCACGCTGACAAGATTGTATTTCAATTCATCTTTATTATAAGCAAATAAATGTATGGTTGCAGCTAAAGTTAGCCAGAAAGTTAAGTTTGGTGTTATTTTGAAGCCTTAACCGAGATCCTGATGCATGCATTCTCTTAATTTACAAATAAACAGCCTAACCATCCACCCGCAACAACCTTTTACATGTTCAAAAACTTCAAATCTACCTTAAAATACCTAGCATCTATATCGAACCTCTCGTGGAACGGAATCGTTTCCAATCCCAGACTGAGTAAGTTGAGATCGATTTTGAAGATGTCGTCGAGGGATCGTTTCGGATCGGCGTCCGGCAGGAAGTACTTGTCCTTCTTGAAGTGGAAACTGGTGCCCTGCGATATCGGCCTGCTGGAAATTATCCCGTAATCTTTGCCGGATACCTGAGCCGCCGCCGCCTCCTCTCCCCCCGCCTCCCCCTCCTCCTCGTACCGGTCCCAGTTTCTGAGCAACTCCACGCCCCTGCTGGCCGCCGCCTCCGCCGGCTTTTTCTTCTGCGCGTATTTTGTGTTTTTGTATTTGTTCTTGTTGTAAAATTTACTCTTACTAAAAATTGATTTTTAAAGTTTCGTGTGGATTATTGTGTTGTTGTTTGTTTACTTAAGTTTTTTTTGTTCATCCATGGCCGACGACGACCCTTCTCCGATTTAACATTAAATTGACGTACGACACGTTTCTAGTGTACCTAGAATTGTGATCGGAAAGGTTAATCAAAATTGTTTTGTTATTATTAGACTAGAGTGCGGATGTCTGGGTACTACAGGCTTGTAACCAAGCAGTGTTCATTGTCACATGCTTATTTATCTAATCATCACCAAATGCCCGTTTAAGTCAGAAATTTCAAAAAAGCGATTTTCAGGTTTTGACATTACGATGTTTGAAGAATATTGGGTCATTCCATGTTATTTCAACAAAAGGTTGTGCTGCACCATTTTTATTTATTTTTATATTTTGTACAGATATTTATTTGGTTTGAGTGTATTGCCCCCTTCCCAGTCGAAAACAGGGCCAAAAAATGAAAACATGCAAATCTCAATGGTAAACTTTGACGGCCATTAAATTTGAAAAAACATATCAAATGCTTAAAGAAAATGAAACGAAAATATTCGCCACTTTAATATAATTCAAGAGATTTTTAATTTTTTAAATTTGCTCAACTGGAAAGAAAGTTATACCGCTTTGCGCAAATGCTTGTAATCACAAAAATTTACATGTTTCAAGCTCCATCTGGGGACATATCTACCACACGGCAAGAATGATTTTTTTTCTAAAATTAGTTTTGAACTCTAGAAACATGTATAAATATCTGTGCAAAATATAAAAATAAATAAAAATGGTGCAGCACAACCTTTTGTTGAAATAGCATGGAATGACCCTATTCCCTAAAAAGTTGGACGAAATTGATGAAGTTACAGACGTTCAAAGTTTGCATAGGCGAACGGAGTATTGAAACTTTAAACTCGTTTTTCTCAAAACCGCATTTTTAATACGGTGACCATATCTTAAAAATTACTGCACCAATTTTTTTCAAAGTAGGCACGTTTATTTGAGATATAATAGTGATTAAAAGAAGGATTTTTTCCTTTTTCTTGGCGAAAAACGAGCGATATTTTCATGAAAAATCAAAATTTTAACTTTCAAATTTAGCCATTTTGTCCCAGATCAATATATCGACAAACTGTTTGTTCAATCACTAGTTACTTTAATATATTAGAGAAATTTTCTTTTGTTTTTGATTTCTGATAATCCAAATCCAAGTAGCAGTGGTCACCGCGAAACCTGTTTTTTTCAGCGGCGTTCTGGAGGATGACAATATCTTTTTCATTGCTAATATTTTGTCTTATAAAATTTATGTTACATTCGTGCTACCACAAAGATCTACTCAATTTTACACAAGTTTTATATTTTACGTAAAAAAAAAATCCCAAAAATCACCTACTTTTCGGTTTCCCAACTTAATCCGATATTCTAACTGTCGACACTGACTAGGTACACGCAGTTTACTTATCAAAAAATTTACATTTACAAAATTCAGTGCATCGGTAATTGTACATTTACAAAGTTCGGTGGATCGATAATTTTGTATTTATAAATAGATAACAAAATTCTCATCTTAGCTGAATCATAAAACCCGTCAGATTGATGCAGTATAATCAAATTACAGTACCGGTAATCACAGTTCCCTCTAATTTTTCTTACGGTTGCTGCTGTTAATGAAATGTAAATTAACCGGTCTTTCGGTGTCATAAAAATCAATTAAAACCCGGCGGCCCTTGAACTATACTAGTAATACAATTAGGTAGATAAAGCCAATCAGACATCTGTGTTTTATTAACCCTTAAACGCCTGAATAATTTTTTTTTCAAATTTTTTTGTTTCAAATAACAATGACTATACACAAATAAATATATTTGAGTAAAAAAATAGTTATTTGTTTAACAAGGCAATAAAGTGACAGATTTACGGACGTGGCTGGGGTTTCACCGCCGAGCGAGGCTGTGAATCCAGCCAAGAGATCCGGAAGATGTCTACAAGCGTAACCATATGGCGTCGCTAGGCATTTAAGGGTTAAGTTATACCAATAGTTCTCAACAATCATTTCTGGTTCACAGTGCCCTTTGTATATTATGACTAGAACAAGTGTTCTTTTCCTACTGTAATATAAACGTAAAGGACAGTACAGAAATACAAAAAATATGTGACAGTCCAATCGAAAACTACTACGTTTTACTACACAGTATAACAAGCGACAGCCTTATTTAAGAACTACCGATCATTGCACTAGTGGTTCGTGAACTCTCGTAGACAGACTTTAAACAACCCCTGTATTACAATATTACCGAGCACTCGAGACGTGTGCGCAGAGTGAGAAATTATTTGGTGAAGCCAGAGATCTTTGGAGCCAATTGAATTAAGATAACATGCCTCGAGTGCTTGGTATAATTCTACCTACTTTTATAAAGACATTATTTTCATTCGCCGAACTTTAACGAACCATCCCAGTATTTTGTATTTAGTGTTAAAGATGTAGAACACGAACGTTTTAACCTGGTCTGGGTTGAGGGTGCACAGTGAGCTTAATCTCGTACAAGATGGTCACTCCTTCGGCTTAAATCAAGTTCCAGAGGCGTTATGCCTGTAACTGTTTCCCACTGCCTCAGGGCAGGTTTAAAAGTTCTTGCTCTATGATATTTTATTTGGAGGGAATGCGTAACTTTTCATGAGCTGGAATAAAACACTTTTTACTTTGTTTGTATAACAGTTTGATTTATTTGTTTGACTGCAGTTTCGGCAACTCAGCTTGCCATTACTGCAGTCAAATAGATAAATCAAAGTGTTACAAAGTAAAAAGTGTTTTATTCCATATAAATGCATGTATCGCGAAGTGGAAGCTTCCTACATAATAAATATTTTCATGAGTTACTTATATAAAAAATGGAACATTTATTCCTGTGTGAACATTTCTAGGTTAGCCGCTATTTACGCAATTTATTCATTACAAAACACTTACGTGTGGTTGATGTTGCTTACACGATTCCGTCTTGATTATTCTATCGCTTTAAACCACCAGTTTAAACTTTCAATAATCACTCCACCAAAAAACTTTCATCAACTGTTTCGACGTGTTGACGATTCGCTCGTCCGCGTCAACTCGAAATGCCGGCGCATCGAAAGTCAGTGGCGTTACCTCAAAATTTCCACCAATTCCCGAAACCAATCGATTAATTACATAACGCACAAACTAATCTCGAGCATTAACCGCTGAATTTGGGTGATAAATTACCCGCCGATCAATATATTCGGAATTTGGGCGTTCGCGGTGGGGAAATTTCGTTACGTCCGCGGCGCCAGTGTTTGGCATGTGATTGCTAAATGTCAGCTATAAAACTGGCCGCCGTGACATATTTACGACGATTTGTAAACGGAGCGGATTTGCGCCTAACACGTGTCGGCGCGCTTGAATTCCGGGTGATAAATATGTGATATCGGCGCCGTGGCCGATCTAATATACAGGATGGATTGTAAGATGTTGCGAAGCCCCACGGTGGCCAGGTGGCTAGTGCCTGTGGGCACCTTTCTTATCACCGTACTCCTGGAGGTGGCCAGCGCAGAAGTCGAGCCCAAGTTTGAGGATAATGCGAACGATGTCAAGCCGACGGTTGTATGTATTTTTTCTTTATGCTTAATGCACTACGGGAGTCGTCAATAGGTGACTTGGTTTATAGTTTTAATTCAAAGAGAGAAAAATCATAACATACTTCACAAATTCACAAAATATAGGTAATCCCTAAGAGAGCGAAACTGGAAAATATTTTAGTAAGCTTGATTTTATAGAAATGTTGGCATTGTAGTTGTGTATAATTTTACCTATAGTTAAAGGGTTAAAATATCAAATTAAATAAGACTTATTACGTCCAAATAAATGTTCATGTATTCTATGGATATAGTCGGCTAAATTCTTCGTGAAAGCAAAATTCGAATCCGGGTGAGCGTTTTTTTAAAGCGGGTATACACAGCTGATTGCATTAAGCGGTTAATACTGAGTAGAATCCATTGTTTATATTTTATTACCAGGACTGCAGATGATGTTTGCTTTTGTTTGATATTTTGAAATTACTGTAATTAATTAGGAATGTTTAAATCCTGTATACTATTTGATAATTCTATTAGCTAGGAAAGTAGTTGTTTCAATAGATAATTTATCGTGTGGTTTGTAATCAAGAAGATTGCGATGTTTTTTGTAGCATAAAACAATTAATTGAAACCAAAACCGGATAAGTTACAATTCTACAGTTTTGAGATATTGAAGTTTTAAGGTTTAACATTACATCAAAAATATTCTTCTAGTCTACTTAGTCTTATTTTTACACAAGCGTATTTGAGTTTTCTGTTTATGCTAAACACGGTTTTGCGGGTGAGTTTTAGGCCCAGAACTGCAAAAATGACAAAATTGCACTTATTTGATTTTAGTTGTAAGCCGATGATATTATATAATTATATACAGGGTGCCCGGATTTCGTAGGGTCAACGTGGGAAATTTCTGTTACGATTGCTAAACATTTGCACAAATAAATTTGGTTTTATGAAGTGCCAATGAAAGTGTTTAAATTGTCATGCAAATGGGTTCAAGCCACGTCTCAGTATTTTATCTTGGGTAGCAGGGAAGTTATGGCAAATGAAAGAAATTGGGAGATTTTGTTTTTTATTTTTTTTTAACAAGTGGGCCATGACAAGTGGGATTTTGGGGTGGATTCTTAATGAGTTCTCGAACCTGCACCTTTTTGCTAATTTGACCCTCCCTCTATCTCTTCAAATGCAGAAGTTGCCCATGTTGTCCCTATGTAATCCGGGCACCCTGTATATAATAATTAGATTAAAATATAGCCTGTATATACGAATATTCAACCTGTTTATAAATCTACAAAATTCACTTTTAAAAAGATTAAAAAACAAATAGATTATTGAAACTATTTGCCGGTTACGGAATTCCGCAACACCTAAACTAGTAATACTGAAATAATGTGATTACTTATCACAACTTATGCTACTGCTTAAATATTATAACATTACATATGCAATGAAATGGAAATTTGTTAGACAATGATTACATTATCACGTGTGCAAATATTCAGATAATGTCTGAGAAGGTCATTCTGTCATACTTTTGCATGTGCTCGTTTTAAATAGTTCCAATAGCAAAAATTGTACAGATTTTTGCTTTTAATTGCTACTTATATCAGATTCTTTAAAAAATGAAAAACCTTTATTATTATTTTAATGCGTGAATTGATATCCGACTAGCAAAATTATTATTATTATTATTATGACATGACATTTGTCAAACTCATGGCAAGGGCTTTTATTAACACGTTAAGCGCCGCGTGGTATAGTGCGCGTGCCACGCGTGTTTTCTTCCTGGGGTGTCGTGGTATACATAGAGTACCACACTGCAAACTATTTTATTTTGTGCTGTGGTATCGTATAGATGTCACCGAAATTTCGTGAATATACATATACAGGGTGTCCCAGAAGTCGACGTCAAGCCGAAATCTTTTAACAGACTAAGTCATGAGAGTTATCAGAAAAATATTAAAAAAAATCTAAACAATGTATTTAAAAAATTATGGCCATTTAAAAAAAAAAAAAAGTTTATCGTAAGCCAGTAGAAAATTTAGCTGAGTTAAGGCAAAGATTAACTTAAGCGGCTGAATCAATCAAGAACGGAAGATTCGCCCGTCGGATAACAAGATCATTTTTAAGAAGATGTTGAGCCTGTATTGAGGCTGAAGGAAGGCAGTTTGAACATCTTTTGTAATTTTAATTGATGTTAAACATTTGTTATGCTTGTAATAAATCAAAGACCGTCACAGGCTGTAGATTTTCTCGTTTTTTTTTAAATGGCCATAATTTTTTAAATACATTATTTGGATTTTTTTAAATATTTTTCTGATAACTCTCATGACTTGGTCTGTTAAAAGATTTCGGCTTGACGTCGACTTCTGGGACACCCTGTATATGTCAGACATAAACGTCTCAAAAAAGACAAAAAACATTTTTTTGGGTTTTTGAGACCAGATTTTCTGATACCATGGTGGCGCTCAACGTGTTAAATGGTGCATTGTATTTTTATTATTTCTGAGGTGGATTCTGGTACAAACATAAATTAAATAGATGATACATTTACAATTTTTAATTCTCTAAAAAATATTCCTTTACGGTTTTTCTCTAAAATGAATAGGGGAGCTAATAATTACACATATTTAATTTTACATGTTCGTCGCCCCTTATCCCAGACACGGTATAGAAAATTTCCTCCATTATTTGTTTACAAATAATATCCATTTCATTAATGGCTTTAATTTCTTTTGTACTGTATAGTAGTGTATAAAACTATAAATATTTTCTAGAAAACAACAGCAGCTACAACCGGAGGGATCCTGCCCACGGAGAACCTAGGATTCATCCATGCCTTCGCCGCGTCGATTTCCGTCATCCTCGTGTCCGAAATCGGGGACAAGACGTTTTTTATTGCAGCCATTATGGCGATGAAGCATCCCAGGCTGACGGTATTCACGGGCGCGATATCCGCACTCGCATTAATGACCGTGCTATCAGGTTTGTACCATTTTCATAGATTAATTCAATTGAATAAATAACTTATTCAGCTCGTAAAAGGTGTCTTAATTTCCTTATGCCAGTAATCGACTTCACATGTATATTGTTAAATTTTAACCCCGCATGTCACAAGGTGTCACACCATGCTAGATCCCCATCTCCCTGAAAGTCACGTGACAGAACCAAAAGCATTTTGAATTATAAAGGCAACAATTGAGTGCCTGAGAGAGAGAGAGAAGGGTGCTGCTATCTATTGACGAAATTACCCTTGAAAGCAAATAAGCCATTGCCCAGTAAAATTAAACAAATTTTATGTATTTTGTACTAGTCAAATAAAACTTAATTTAACTCTAAATTATGTGTTTGTGGCATAGCCCCTTCTCTCTCTCTCAGGCACTCAATTAATAGTTAGTTACTCTACAAGTGGGCAAAGTAAGGTATTTTCAACTGATAGAAAAGATTGGCATTTTCTCATACATTAAATTGCTCACATGTACAGTATAATATTTAATAGAAGCAAAAATGGTATGAAATTGCCTTAAAAATATTTTATTTTATCCTATACTGTTATCATGTCAATAACTCCTTAGCAACGACGAACGTTAAGGTACCTTTAACAACACTAGTGTTGTTAAGAAATTTTTACCAACACTAGTGTTGTTATATTATCTTAACGCAACTCGTTGCTATGGAGGTATTGGTAAACAAACATGACTTCGCTTTTTGACGGTTTTCGTTAAACAATTTTCAAATTAAAAAAAATAGAAATAGGATAAAATAAACCGAGTTACGACACACGTAACGCTACTTGCTTTTACATTTATCGTAAATTACTATAAACAAACCAGGATGCTTTTGAAAACTGTTTACGACATATAATATTAGAATTGGTAATATTATCATAAGAAGGTTGTCGTAACTCTGACATCGTGATCATGATATTTAACAATTTAAAAATTCCAGCTTTATTCGGGTGGCTGGCGAACGTAATCCCTCGCGCTTACACGTTCTACATCAGCACCGCGCTGTTCGCTATTTTCGGCCTCAAAATGCTGAAAGAGGGCATCAACATGTCGCCGGCGGGCGCCCAGGAAGAGCTCGAGGAGGTGCAGTCCGACTTGAGGAAAAAGGAAGAGGAGGTATATACCAATTTTTTTTTCGTTTTAGGGTAATTTTAGGTTATCCAAATGTCACGCTAACAGATGTTAACAAGTAATTACGCCAACATACGCTTAATTGCGTTTAGATTCAGTTATAAGTGCCCCTGTGCAAATATTTACGATTAGAATAACGAAAACGAGTTATAAATTTAACAAAAAAATAGTATATCATGCAACAAGTGTTGTTTAGTCACAAGTGACAATAAAGAAATAAACATCTTTTAAACAAATTAGAAACAACCTTACTTGTTGCAGAAAGCATTAAATAAATTCAATAGGCTACATTTCGTTTTATTGAAACATCTTTTGTTTGAAAATATTTTTCATAAAATCATTGTTGTTCGAGAAAAAAATTTACCAATTTTTTTTTTCATTTTTGATAACGATAATAGTTACAGAAAATTTATGTTAATAATAATTGTAGAGAATATCAAAATGAACAACTTATAAAGAATAAGTTTTTCGAAACTTTTTTAGTTTTTGAGTAAACTGAGTTTTTGAATTTGAAGTATAATTTTCCCATCTTTCATAATTTTGACGTTTTAAACGTCAGTTTCATCCGCTCGATGTACATTTAAAATATGTTTTAAATTGAAAATAAACCATGAAAGCGTAAATATAAATGATACTGTGGCGTCGCCCCGGCCACGGAGCAGGCGGCGGCAACGATATCAGGGCAGCATTCAAATGGGGAAATTGAGGACCGATTGCCAGGGAGACGGCATCAACAAACATTAATAGATTATAAAATTTTATATAAACGAGACACACGAAAATTCATCTGTACCTCAAACCAAATTAAATTGGAGAAAAATAAAATAAGTAGCCTTTAAATTATACCATTACGCTACAATACCATCAAATCGGAGAAAGTAACATGATGGCCACATCACCATTTTTTTTATTTTGACAGATTAACTTGATTTTGAGTTTCAATTGATTTTTTCAATTTAAAAACTAAGAGCAACTTCAGTCAATGACTAAAACATACAAAGTCACAATTTGTCAAGATGCACTTAGTGTCATGGCAACATGCGATAAATGGCATTTTAGAGGTGGGAGCGGAAAAAAGATTTTTTCGTCCAAAATTAATCCAAGGTTAACATTTTTTGTTGTGGCAGGATTCAGTGTGGCTAAGCAACCACAAACGAATTAATTATTCCATTAGTAAAGTGGACTCGTTAATTAATTAAATTAATTTTTAATTTTTTTCTTTAACTAGAAAAAAATAATCATTTAATCAAGCGACTGACCACTTAATTTCCAGATCGGAATCATTTACACAATTTGCATTCTTCAAGGCTACAGTCACGGTTCATTCGCTAAGATTTTGTAATTATTTGCAGAGTGAAAATTGAGGGCACGACCTTTACTGGTTTAACACATTTGTAATGTATTAATGCAATGTTTTTTTTAATCAATATTCAAGAAGTTTTGCCAAGCAATTCACTAACAGAACGATAATTTAGTTTAACTTAACCTAAATTTTTAAAATACAATTATTATTATTAGTCAATAATAATTATACATTATTGTTCCATTATTGGAATCACTTTTAGCGGCGGGTTGCTAAAGCCTATTTTCGGCCCTTGATATACTATATACTATTAATATTATTTAACTTTGATAACAGTAACAAATTGGACATATGTTTATTTGAACTATTCTGTTCAGAATAACATCTGCTTATCATTTTTGTTTGGCACACTCGAAACGAGACACCCTGTATAACGCACCAAAGGAATAATTATATAGAAAGTGCATCGGGTAATACGGCAACAAAATAAAGCACTAAAGCGCGTGAAGTCGGTACGAGATATATATGACTTTGGGCACTTAATGCACTTTATTTTGTGGCCGTATTACCCTCTGCACTTTCATTAATTTGTTTAAGTACTTGCATTTATTTTATCCCCAGCTAGTTTGACAAATTATACAAGCAGAGTGCTTTTTACAGGATGTACACCCTTTGTAGTTTAAAGAAATGGAGTTACATTTAATATAGTGGTAACAATGCAGTGAAAGTAACTATTTGCGAACTCTGGTTAGAATCCCTGTGGCATTTTGAAACACCGTCAAAAGCATTAGCCAGAATTTTATCTTGGCAATTGAAACATTTTTGATCTTTGAACCGGATTGACTATGATCCTTTGTCCCTTAAGCTTGAATTACATTATACTTTTTCCGTCTTTTAAAAAAAATGATAGATGGCGCTGACGATATTCTAGATAAATAAATAAAATAATCATCCTACATATAGAACTGTAGGCGTATCTGGGTTAATATTGGTGATCGTTGACCGTTTACGGTGATCCTGGCTAACTTCATTGATTTTAAGAATAGATATTTATGCATCAAGGGAGATATGGAATGTTTTTTTCCCAAGGTTGACAGGGTTACAAGCCTCTGGCCCGAGGTTTGTAAGTCAACCGAGGGCGAAGAACATTAATATCTCCCGCGGTGCATACAATATTTTATTTTTTAGTAATTCGTAAAAATATTCAGTATATCTATCTGCAATATGTATTTGCATGGTTGCTATGAGTTTGTTTTAAATGAAATCGCCCGCATTTCACGAACTGACGTTTATTTATTTTGATTTGATTTGACGTTAATGCTTTAACAACAAACGTAGTTGTGAATAAAATAGTGAACAAACTTGGGAGAAAAGTTTAATTCCTGTCTCGCTATAAAGTTGGTCGTGAGCAGACGCAAGATTGTCTATCTTCAACCATCATCTTGAGAGCAGAATTTGAAAATTGTACATATTATTTGTCAGGTAAACAGGAGCAGACCTCATATCTCCCAAGGGAGATATAACTCATATCTCCCGTGGGAGTTATGAGTACGCTTTCATGCCTCCTTGTATCCACGACGATAATAGTAAATATCATACTACTAAAAAATAAAATGTATTTAAATTTAAATAAGAGGCATTATCTGTTTTTATGTTATTAAAACATAACTTTTTTTTGTCCATTATTAAAGTGTTATTTTTTTGAGTTGCATTACTGAAATTCTTAAACGCGGGGTTTTGTATGTCAAGATAATCAGCTATTATTTTGATTTCATTTTTTTTTTTCAGTTTGAGAAGGAGTCGATGCTGCCTGATCCGGAAACTGGCGGCAAGCGAGCGAAAAATCCTGGCATTGTGGCAGCCGTTTCGAGAATTTTCCTGCAGGCATTCACGCTGACCTTTTTGGCCGAATGGGGTGATCGGTCGCAGCTCACCACCATTATTTTAGGAGCTAGAGAGGTAAACCTTGCAATTATTCCACAATGATGTGTAAAAAAATTCAAGGTTAAAATGAATAATCGCTTGCATATTATATTCAAAGGTCTCTTTATAAATAGTAAAAATTGATCTTGCTAGATCTGGTTCCAGTTCAGATTTTATTTTCCTCCCAGTTTTCCAAAAAGTAAAAACTCTACTGTTTAATGATAAAATAAACGGTAGAAACGCAAAAATTTTGTGGCTCACACGATATAACAGTAGAAACACCAAAGTGGCGGAATCTATTGCCTGAATGCTGTACTGGCCTAACCACCGACAGATTTAAGAATGCCAACGGTGGCAAATAGGCCACTCGGATTGGGTTCAGTACAACATTCAGGCAATAGATTCCACCACTGTGGTGTTTGTACTGTTATATCGTGCGAGCCACAAAACCTTGTTTCAGTGTTGGCTGTGAAATAAATGAGGTATGTCGCATATTATTACATCATGAGACTATATTAGTTCAAGGGCCGGTATTATAAAGGTCATTTAAATTTAATTGACGATTAAATTTTAACTGACATTTATGCTACATGTATTTTGCATATAACCAAACTTCAGTTAAATTTAACTGACCTTTACAATACCGGCCCCAATTGAATTAGATTAAAAAAAAATGAATTAACCTCTTCACGCCCAGGTTCGCCACATGTGGCAACAAGCGAAAAATGAAAACAAAAATATTGTACAAAAAAAATTACTTCTTTAGCGCTATCTATAGAATATTTTTTCATATTTTTTTGCATAAATGGGAAAGTTTGTGATAGTGAAATCATATTTCGTAGAAAAAATTAACAACAACAAAGAAGTAATTTTTAATCAAACCTGGGATTAAATCAAAGCAGCATGGGCGCGAAGTGGTTAATCTCAGACATGACTGCTATGTTTCTCTCTCTCGGGCATAGCCAACTCTGAAACAAAATTCTGTGGCTCACACCTTACTTATATTGCAATAATCATTTTCGCTTCTACACTGATGAGACCTGAAAGGTCGAAACCGGTCTGTAGGTGTTCTGATGGGCAAACAATATTTAATGATAAAATAAACATTTAGAGCTGGCTTATGCTAACTTGATATCATGCAGTAATTTTTTTAATGGCTGGGCTTTTCCCGCTGATAATTAATTTCGCAGAACACTTGAAAGTATCATTTGTTTGTTTTCCTAATTTACTTGACTGTTAACAGAATTTATATTTATCTATTGCGAATGTGTAAAATTGTCAGCATATCTATAAATATTTATGATATTAGCTTTGGTATCCCACAAAATTGAGTATATATTATACCGGATGTAACCTGACAAATCAAAATAACTCCAAAAATACGCATCGTACAAAAAACACGTTCCCGAACCAAAAATTAATATTTCCTAAGGGGACATCATCCTGTTCTAAATTCAACCCACTGCTCCATCCCCAGTGGGTGGGGCGGGGGGCAACTTTGAAATTTCAAATAGGAGCCCCCATTTTTTATTACAGAATCGGATTCTTCGGAAAAAAATACTTAATTTTTTATTGAAACATTATTTCATTTCATAATAGATGGCATTGTAATAGCAAAACTTAGACAACATAGGTCTTTCAGAAACAACTGATTTTTCATATACAGGGTCCTTTTTTTAACTCGGAACATATAATTGATAATGTCCATGTTCTATGTTATTATAATCACATCAACGCATTGCAACTTATTGACAATGTAAGCAACCATACTTACACTCAGTTTTATTTAATTGTCAAAATTGTGTTATTAATAAAAATGCATTACTCCACCGAAGAAAGAATACAGATAATTAATTGGTACAAGAGTGGGAACAGCATTCGACGTGTTAGAGATTTGTTTTCGGTTGAGTATCCGAGCAGACAAGTTCCATCCATCTCAACAATTCGTAATATTGTCCATCATTTTGACAATACTGGCTGCGTGAGTAATTTTCACATTAAAAGGGCTAAAGCAAATCACATTTTAACGGAAGAGATGAAACTCAACATTTTATGTTACGTAGAGCAGAACCCCATATCATCGTTAAGAGTTATCGCAGCACAGTTTCAAATAAGTTCAGCTTCCGTTTACAAGACATTAAAAGAATTTAAATACAATGCTTACAAGTTTTCAAATCATCAGCAACTATCAAATGAGGACAAAGGCAAACGAACAGAATTCTGTGAAACCGTATTTAATTTAATTAACCTAACATTATTCGTAATGCGTTCTGTGTCACTGTCACCTTTCTGTACTTGGTTGCCTACATTGTCAATACATTGCAATGCGTTGATGTGATTATTATAACATAGAACATAGACATTAACAGTCATTAACAGTTGTGTTCTGAGTTAAAAAAAAGACCCTTATAATTCAGATTTAAATGGACAATCACTAAGAATCCATGCCCTCGCTGTGTGATACTGATGGAGTGAATTCGATTTTTCATTTAATTCCAAGAGATGAGATTTTTAAGTTTAGCAATTTGTTTTATTAATTTCAGGACGTGTACGGTGTCATACTAGGAGGTATACTAGGGCACGCAATTTGCACTGGTGTGGCAGTATTAGGTGGAAGGATGATAGCGCAGCGAATATCAGTGAGGACAGGTTAGTTTAATGATTACAGTTATTACACCTTTTGCAGCTCAATACACAAAACTTTTTCGCAGATATACATTTTCAGTAATATTTTAAGTTGTTTTGTATCTGTTTTCCAGCATTAGCATTTTTAACATGTTAAGCCCCGGCGTACATATATTTTTTTTTATTCCTCGGACCGGGTATTTATTTCTCGTTTTTTCGGTTCTATAAATATATAGGGTGTTTCAGAGCTCTGGGAACGGTCAATCACATGCTTATTTTTCAAAATTTTGAAAAATGTTTTAAACAAAAGTTGTGTATAATAGTGAGCTGCACGCCCTAAAAATATTTAAATTTATACAGGGTGTCTCATAACAAAGTTACAGACCAAACTTATGTTTTTTTTTAATGGTACACCCTGTATTTTTTGTCATTTTTGAATTATATGGAGCAAATAAAGGTGAGTTACTTCAAAACTCCCTATACCTATTGTTTGCCGTTTTCGAAATATTTGAAGATTTGTTGAAATGCATGGTCTGGGTGAAATTTTATTTCTGCCCCAGTGATTGACGTTGAACGATTAAAATCATTTCTATTATTTGGTTGAAGGTTCGAACTATAGAGCCAACCATGATTTCATACAAAAAATTATACAGGGTGATAAAGAAAAATGCGGTAGAAAAACCCAACTTATAAAGTTGAATAACTTTGTTTTTTCAAATGGCACACCCTGTATTTAGTAACGTATTCTTAAGTAGAAAAAAATATATACAGGGTGTCATTACGTTGTTACCTCACGGTCCCAACGTCATATGTTATTAAGGCATCAGGTTGATGCCTTGCGGGGCTTAACGTGTTAAATATAAATTGTATCCAAATTATTGATATTAACTATTCAAATAAATCAGGTGTTCCGACACATTAGCCCAACTCTGTATAACAAAAATAAGTAAAACAACAAGAAATTATAAGATGTTACCGTTTTATTTTCGCAGTGACAATAATTGGAGGTATAGTGTTCCTGCTGTTTGCATTCTCAGCCCTCTTCTTCGACCCGAACGGCGAATGAAACCCTTGGAGCTTAGAATTAATTGCCGGATCGAGGAGATTAGAGAATTTAGACGACAGTGTATTAACTTCTAGGAATACAAGTAATTTTAAGATGCAAACAGTAACGGTACCCACCACCCGATTTTTATACTTAATTATTTAAAGGTAGGCCTGTCCCTGTGTAGTTCGTGTTATTTTTATATAATTGTACCCTGTAAGTACGCAAGTAATTAGGCTAGGTTTTATTTTTGTATTTATTAGGGTTTATTGAGTACACATACACACCAGTTTATGGGAATTTTTTTTATGAAGCGAAACAGGAGGCATGTTGTATTGCTGTTGAACAACTGTGATATGTCGAGAACCAATTGTTTTTCTCTCTTGTGTTACTTGTAATAATAAATAATGTATAATTTCAGGTGTTCTTTTAGTGTCTTCCATTAATCATTTCTCAATCCTTTGAGCATTTAATTCCTATTATCCCTATTTTCAGAAAATGTGCTGCCAACAGTGACGGTTCGCGTGTTTTTTTCTGGTACGGCCGAGGAACAAGAGGTGGTAATAGCCAGCCGTCTCTACAACTGATCCTACCTATCTGTATTACCACCCTTGTTACCTCGGCCGTACCAGAAAAAAACCCTGCGAACCGTCACTGGCTGCCAACTATTTTCAACTATTTGAGTGCACGGTATAATATAACATTATTATTAATTTAATTAGTGACCAATTCAGATTAAACAAGAAAATTTACACCAGTTAAACTTGTGCAGATGGTCTTGTGATTGTGCTGCCTCTTCTGGCCTAATTTCGAACTAAAAGTTACGCACTCTTAAGTCTTGAAAAAAAATTTTTATTGCTATAATTTCTCAATCCTTTGAACGTTTAATGCTAAACATACATTCGCCTTGAAAAATTTTTCAAAAATCTATTGCTATAATTTCTCAATCGTTTGAGCATTTAAGGCTAAGCATAAATTCATCTTGAAAATTTTTTCAAAAAATCTGTTGTTATAGTAAGTTTGTCCTCTGGTTAAATTAAGAATAGTTATTTAAGCAACAAAGAACGTAAGGATGTATTAACATTTGAGGTAGGTGAATACGATCCGAGGCTCGTCGCCTGCCGAAAATGTTAATTGTCATTACGTTCTGTGTTGCTTATTAATTTTTTTCCACTACCAGAAATATAATACTTAAAAAAGATCAGAAAATATTCTAAAATATGGCTTGTAATATTTGGGAATAAAATTTTTATAGTCACCCATGCGTCCTATGGCAACTCAGCAACCGAGAAAACAATGTCGAATTTTGTTTGTTTGTGTCAATCCAGTGACAGTTTTTGTGGGCATGGATGCAAACGAAGCTGCGAATATTGCGTGTTAGAACCTGTTACCGACAAAATCGAAAAAGGTATGTGTCCAGTTACGACTCTTTTAAGCAGTGGTTATGTAAAAAGGATGCCGATGCTATAGGTATAGACGAAAATGTATTGCTCGCCTATATGTTGGAGCGTTACATTTCTGTTTATTATTTTCCTAGGTCCGTAAGTAAAAAATTAAGTTAACAAACACCACGAATGTTATCAGCCACTTACGGTACCTGTAATCATGGATGCAATGCTTAGTTACGTTGTCAATAGCGGAAAACTTTGTTTGGGCGCACCACAATTTAATCAAATATTCAATAGTTTTCCAATTAATCAAATCGAATTGAATCGACCATTGTTCATGATTTATTGGAGTTGGAGGATCGCGTGCGAGCAACAAGTGCACGGAATCGCGTTCGTAATTAGCGGCTCGGCTAATTACGGTAAGTGGCCGACTTTATCGCCGGCGACCACACAAGCACACATCACTTGCGCTCAAGTCCGTAATTAAGAACTTGAAAAGTTCTTCCGTGCCGCGGTCGCGTTTGCCGGGACAACGGACGTGAAATTAAGACATTTGTTTTGTTCGGTAATTGGCAAACACTGGACACAATTAAAAACGATGTCTTGCATGATCGCATTGGAAAGAAATTGTGGATCTTATGAATTCCATTAATGCAATAATTAATAATAATAATAAACAGTTTATTTCTATAGATGTATACAATAGTGATACATATTAGAAAAGTCAGTAGAAAGTTTAACATAAATGGTAATATTATTATTATTAATAATATTTGTTGGGTAATATCGATTGCGGGACCCTTCAGCCGGATAGACTTTTGTGTGCTTGTTACTTATCAAGCCTATGGGTTTAGGAAAAGATCCTTATCATAAAAGTGGCCAAATAATATGTATGTGCGAGTTGGCCGCAAGAGGGCGTAACACGCACCATCAGTTAAAAAAACATAGATTTTCTTTAGAGTTTGCTTTGCTAATAGAAATTTATATTTATAGTCTTCGTTTAGGCGCTATTTCTGCTCCAGGTCTGAAAATGGAGTTTTTTTCTGAAATGTTTTTTTCGTTCTTCCGGTTCAAGAATTTAAAGCATAAAGTTACGTCGATTTTAAGTAAATTTTTAAAGTTTCAAATTTGTAGCAGTTATTTTTAAATTTAAAATACGTAACTGTAAGATTGAAAAACTGTGATTATTTCGAAAATTAGTGATGATGTGTTATCATATTTTTATGAAAAACATAAAGCTCGATGAGTTTTGAGTAAATTTTGAAAGTTTCAAGTTTGTGGCATTTGTTTTTGAATTTTTTTCATCGAGTTGAAAAATGCGTTATTTTCGATTGAAAAACTGTGCTTACTTTTGATTATTTCGAAAATTAGTGATAGAATGCCATCATGTTTTTTATTAAAACATAAAGCTCGATGAGTTTTAAGTAAATTTTGAAAGTTTCAAGTTTGTAGCATTTGTTTTTGAATTTTTTTCATCGAGTTGAAAATTGCGTAATTTTCGATTGAAAAACTATGCTTACTTTTGATTATTTCGAAAATTAGTGATAGAGTGCCATCATGTTTTTATGAAAACATAAAGCTCGATGAGTTTTGAGTAAATTTTGAAAGTTTCAAATTTGTAGCACTTGTTTTTGAATTTTTTTCATCGAGTTGAAAAATGCGTAATTTTCGATTGAAAAACTGTGCTTACTTCTGATTATTTCAAAAATTAGTGATAGAGTGTCATCATGTTTTTATAAAAACATAAAGCTTGATGGGTTTTGAGTAAATTTTGAAAGTTTCAAGTTTGTAGCATTTGTTTTTGAATTTTTTTCATCGAGTTGAAAAATGCGTAATTTTCGATTGAAAAACTGTGCTTACTTGTGATTATTTCGAAAATTAGTGATAGAGTGCCATCATGTTTTCATAAAAACATAAAGCTCGATGAGTTTTGAGTAAATTTTGAAAGTTTCAAATTCGTAGCATTTGTTTTTGAATTTTTTTCATCGAGTTGAAAAATGCGTAATTTTCGATTGAAAAACTGTGCTTACTTTTGATTATTTCGAAAATTAGTGATAGAGTGCCATCATGTTTTTATGAAAACATAAAGCTCGATGAGTTTTGAGTAAATTTTGAAAGTTACAAGTTTGTAGCATTTGTTTTTGAATTTTTTTCATCGAGTTGAAAAATGCGTAATTTTCGATTGGAAAACTGTGCTTACTTTTGATTATTTCGAAAATTAGTGATAGAGTGCCATCATGTTTTTATAAAAACATAAAGCTCGATGAGTTTTGAGTAAATTTTTAAAGTTTCAAGTTTGTAGCATTTGTTTTTGATTTTTTTTCATCGAGTTGAAAAATGCGTAATTTTCGATTGGAAAACTGTGCTTACTTTTGATTATTTCGAAAATTAGTGATCGAGTGCCATCACGTTTTTATAAAAACATAAAGCTCGATGAGTTTTGAGTAAATTTTGAAAGTTTTAAGTTTGTAGCATTTGTTTTTGAATTTTTTTTCATCGAGTTGAAAAATGCGTAATTTTCGATAGAAAAACTGTGTCGAAAATTAGTGATAGAGTGTTATCATATTTGTCCCATTATTTTTTTGGCCGCAATCATTTAGAAAATCAACAAGTGTTTATTGTTTATTATTCACTAAAATAATTAGCAGTTCCGTGCTGAATAAATCATTATAGTCGTTGTCTTTCTTCTTTTCATCCAGTTTATAAATGGAATGGATCAAAAGTTATAGAAATTATAAATACATCGTCGCTTCTATAGCTCCGGGCGTGCGTAAATATTTTCCTGTCATCTGACCAAACTCGCTTTGAAGGCGCATAAAGAAAATATGTGCATCCGCGGTTAATTCAGTTTTAAAAATGCATTTAATTATATCGATAACGTCAAAGGGCCACGTGGACCAAAGTATGGATGTTCGATTGTGATCAGGGATGAACGCATAGGCAGACAGGAACGAATGATACCGATCCGACGCGAAGTTTGGTTAGCTACCTGTTTAATGGCTAGGGTCTACAAAATGTTAGAAAAATTGCTTTATGGATAATCCGGCCCAGCATATAATCATTTTGTAGTAATTACGCAATATTACAAAATAATAATTTAAAGATTCGAACAGGAAACAAGTGTTAATTTAGCAGTAAATCTTGTATCCAGTGATATCGTTTGTAATCAGAAACACAATTCATACCTGCAAATTATTTTTGATTGATGTTGGCAGTAGACATCTGGCATACTCAGCTCTGCAACAGAAGCAGTCGATATCTTCAATCTTCAACGCTTGCGTTTGGAACACCTGCATTGACTTTGATAAGGAGACCAATATCCTAGAATTATAAGCAAATTATTTAGTTTGTGGTTCAGGTGAATCATTATGCAGTACACCTTACCTGGAAAAACTGATTGCTTGGGTTCTCTCTAGAGCGGGTTGAAGATGATCTATTGTTGGGAAATAGTTCATTTCCGTTTAAATTGTTACTTAACCTACAAACACTGTTTATTCAATCGTCGGTGTTGTATTAACTCTTGCTCCAATTGCATTATCAAAAAACCCGAAAACAGGGTTTATAGGTTAAGTAAACATGTAAACAAAGGGTGGCGGGTGTCCAAACAATATAACGTACGCAAGGCTTGAACGTATATGTAAAGTAATATATGAAAAATTCAAATAAAACGAATAACTTTGTTAGTATCACTTTATTAACTTGGAGTAGTTACTATAGTTTCGACAATTTCAGCTTGTCATTTTCAAATTATAGTTTAAAATGACAAGCTGAAATTATCGAAACTATAGTAACTACTCCAAGTTAATAAAGTAATACTAACAAAGTGATTCGTTTTATTTGAATTTTTCAAAATGTATCACGAAGTGAAAGCCTCCACAATTAGTTATTTAATATATGAAAGACAGACATACTGTATTTGCGTGTCTTTTGAAATTTGTTAATTTGAGAATTGTGGATACCCACCAGTGACGGTTCGCGGGTTTTTTTCTGGTACGTCCGAGGAACAAGAGGTGGTAATACAGATAGGTAGGGTCAGTTGCAGAGACGGCTGGCTGCGTGACCACACCTATCTGTATTACCACCTCTTGTTCCTCGGCCGTACCAGAAAAAAACCTCGCGAACCGTCACAGATACCCACCACCCATCGTTTCAATTAAAATCGTAGTAGATAAACCCCAGCTAGTATAACTCTAGGTGACCTGAAATCAGAAGCGATACAATTAGAAAACACGTTCAACTGTTTGGCCTGCAGAATTAACATTCTGCAGATCGCTTGCTCGGTCCGGTATTAAGATCCAAGTGCAGTCTATCTCGCTCTTATCGGTCCCCCTCTGCTCCCTACCTATAGCCCTATAAGGTCCGACCCATTTTGCTCTACCGTCCGGTAACGGCCCGTCTGAAGGAGGAGCGGGTGGCACCTTTTCAACGAAAGAACGGTAACACCGAGGGGGACGACCTGGAAAGGAAAGACCCGAACCCGACGCGCGCCAAATAACCAAAGAAAAGTCCCTCGGCGTCCACAGCTTACTCTCGGACCTACCTTCTTCTTCTTCTTGCAACTTGCTAAAGATGTGATGTGAAGCTCTGAAACAAAAAAAAAACGTTCTTAAATCCTGTAAACCCGTCGGGTATGTAAATTAGTTACATAAAATTAATTTTTGACGAAAACTTGAAAATATACACTGATAAAGCCCTTGGAATTTTTGCTCAAAAAATGCAACTTTTTTAATAATTATCGTTAAATAATTAATTTTTCAAACTTTGATCGGCCGTAGAGGCCAAACGAAAACTCCAAATTGAACGCGGTTTGCAAATCTGAGCTCCTCGTGCGTCAATTAGTCGGATTAGAGATTTTGAATTTTTTATAAAATCGTGAAAAAAAACATGACCAACCCCCTTGGAAATTTTGTTAAAAAATGCAACTTTCTTAAAAATCATCGTAGAGTATTGAATTTAACTTTATTTTCATAAGAAAGACGAGAGAAATTGATTGCCGTTAAAAAATTTCAGCTAACTTCAATAGCAAAAAAATTAGTCAGTCACCATGAGGATTTTGGAAAATTTACGAAAATAATTGATTTTTCAGATTTTGATCGGCCGTAGCGGCCAAACGAAAACTCCAAATTGAACGCGGTTTGCAAATCTGAGCTCCTCGTGCGTCAATTAGTCGGATTAGACATTTTTATTTTTTGATAAAATCGTGAAAAAAAACATGACCAAACCCCTTGGAAATTTTGTTAAAAAATGCAACTTTCTTAAAAATCATCGTAGACTATTGAATTTAACTTTATTTTCATCAGAAAGACGAGAGAAATTGATTGCCGTTAAAAAATTTCAGCTAAGTTCAATAGCAAAAAAAATAGTCAGTCACCATGAGGATTTTGGAAAATTTACGAAAATAATTGATTTTTCAGACTTTGATCGGCCGTAGCGGCCAAACGAAAACTCCAAATTGAACGCGGTTTGCAAATCTGAGCTCCTCGTACGTCAATTAGTCGGATTAGACATTTTTATTTTTTGATAAAATCGTGAAAAAAAAACATGACCAAACCCCTTGGAAATTTTGTTAAAAAATGCAACTTTCTTAAAAATCATCGTAGAGTATTGAATTTAACTTTATTTTCATCAGAAAGACGAGAGAAATTGATTGCCGTTAAAAAATTTCAGCTAACTTCAATAGCAAAAAAAATAGTCAGTCACCATGAGGATTTTGGAAAATTTACGAAAATAATTGATTTTTCAGACTTTGATCGGCCGTAGCGGCCAAACGAAAACTCCTAATTGAACGCGGTTTGCAAATCTGAGCTCCTCGTGCGTCAATTAGTCGGATTAGAGATTTTGAATTTTTGATAAAATCGTGAAAAAAAACATGACCAAACCCCTTGGAAATTTTGTTAAAAAATGCAACTTTCTTAAAAATCATCGTAGACTATTGAATTTAACTTTATTTTCATCAGAAAGACGAGAGAAATTGATTGCCGATAAAAAATTTCAGCTAACTTCCATAGCAAAAAAAAATAGTCAGTCACCATGAGGATTTTGGAAAATTTACGAAAATAATTGATTTTTCAGACTTTGATCGGCCGTAGCGGCCAAACGAAAACTCCAAATTGAACGCGGTTTGCAAATCTGAGCTCCTCGTGCGTCAATTAGTCGGATTAGAGATTTTGAATTTTTGATAAAATCGTGAAAAAAAACATGACCAAACCCCTTGGAAATTTTGTTAAAAAATGCAACTTTCTTAAAAATCATCGTAGACTATTGAATTTAACTTTATTTTCATCAGAAAGACGAGAGAAATTGATTGCCGTTAAAAAATTTCAGCTAACTTCAATAGCAAAAAAATTAGTCAGTCACCATGAGGATTTTGGAAAATTTACAAAAATAATTGATTTTTCAGACTTTGATCGGCCGTAGCGGCCAAACGAAAACTCCAAATTGAACGCGGTTTGCAAATCTGAGCTCCTCGTACGTCAATTAGTCGGATTAGACATTTTTATTTTTTGATAAAATCGTGAAAAAAAACATGACCAAACCCCTTGGAAATTTTGTTAAAAAATGCAACTTTCTTAAAAATCATCGTAGACTATTGAATTTAACTTTATTTTCATCAGAAAGACGAGAGAAATTGATTGCCGTTAAAAAATTTCAGCTAACTTCAATAGCAAAAAAATTAGTCAGTCACCATGAGGATTTTGGAAAATTTACGAAAATAATTGATTTTTCAGACTTTGATCGGCCGTAGCGGCCAAACGAAAACTCCAAATTGAACGCGGTTTGCAAATCTGAGCTCCTCGTACGTCAATTAGTCGGATTAGACATTTTTATTTTTTGATAAAATCGTGAAAAAAAACATGACCAAACCCCTTGGAAATTTTGTTAAAAAATGCAACTTTCTTAAAAATCATCGTAGACTATTGAATTTAACTTTATTTTCATCAGAAAGACGAGAGAAATTGATTGCCGTTAAAAAATTTCAGCTAACTTCAATAGCAAAAAAATTAGTCAGTCACCATGAGGATTTTGGAAAATTTACGAAAATAATTGATTTTTCAGACTTTGATCGGCCGTAGCGGCCAAACGAAAACTCCAAATTGAACGCGGTTTGCAAATCTGAGCTCCTCGTGCGTCAATTAGTCGGATTAGAGATTTTGAATTTTTGATAAAATCGTGAAAAAAAACATGACCAAACCCCATGGAAATTTTGTTAAAAAATGCAACTTTCTTAAAAATCATCGTAGACTATTGAATTTAACTTTATTTTCATCAGAAAGACGAGAGAAATTGATTGCCGTTAAAAAATTTCAGCTAACTTCCATAGCAAAAAAAATAGTCAGTCACCATGAGGATTTTGGAAAATTTACGAAAATAATTGATTTTTCAGACTTTGATCGACCGTAGCGGCCAAACGAAAACTCCAAATTGAACGCGGTTTGCAAATCTGAGCTCCTCGTACGTCAATTAGTCGGATTAGACATTTTTATTTTTTGATAAAATCGTGAAAAAAAACATGACCAAACCCCTTGGAAATTTTGTTAAAAAATGCAACTTTCTTAAAAATCATCGTAGACTATTGAATTTAACTTTATTTTCATCAGAAAGACGAGAGAAATTGATTGCCGTTAAAAAATTTCAGCTAACTTCAATAGCAAAAAAATTAGTCAGTCACCATGAGGATTTTGGAAAATTTACGAAAATAATTGATTTTTCAGACTTTGATCGGCCGTAGCGGCCAAACGAAAACTCCAAATTGAACGCGGTTTGCAAATCTGAGCTCCTCGTACGTCAATTAGTCGGATTAGACATTTTTATTTTTTGATAAAATCGTGAAAAAAAACATGACCAAACCCCTTGGAAATTTTGTTAAAAAATGCAACTTTCTTAAAAATCATCGTAGACTATTGAATTTAACTTTATTTTCATCAGAAAGACGAGAGAAATTGATTGCCGTTAAAAAATTTCAGCTAACTTCAATAGCAAAAAAATTAGTCAGTCACCATGAGGATTTTGGAAAATTTACGAAAATAATTGATTTTTCAGACTTTGATCGGCCGTAGCGGCCAAACGAAAACTCCAAATTGAACGCGGTTTGCAAATCTGAGCTCCTCGTGCGTCAATTAGTCGGATTAGAGATTTTGAATTTTTGATAAAATCGTGAAAAAAAACATGACCAAACCCCATGGAAATTTTGTTAAAAAATGCAACTTTCTTAAAAATCATCGTAGACTATTGAATTTAACTTTATTTTCATCAGAAAGACGAGAGAAATTGATTGCCGTTAAAAAATTTCAGCTAACTTCCATAGCAAAAAAAATAGTCAGTCACCATGAGGATTTTGGAAAATTTACGAAAATAATTGATTTTTCAGACTTTGATCGACCGTAGCGGCCAAACGAAAACTCCAAATTGAACGCGGTTTGCAAATCTGAGCTCCTCGTACGTCAATTAGTCGGATTAGACATTTTTATTTTTTGATAAAATCGTGAAAAAAAACATGACCAAACCCCTTGGAAATTTTGTTAAAAAATGCAACTTTCTTAAAAATCATCGTAGACTATTGAATTTAACTTTATTTTCATCAGAAAGACGAGAGAAATTGATTGCCGTTAAAAAATTTCAGCTAACTTCAATAGCAAAAAAATTAGTCAGTCACCATGAGGATTTTGGAAAATTTACGAAAATAATTGATTTTTCAGACTTTGATCGGCCGTAGCGGCCAAACGAAAACTCCAAATTGAACGCGGTTTGCAAATCTGAGCTCCTCGTGCGTCAATTAGTCGGATTAGAG